>CM052652.1:93959107-93975779 GCA_028533165.1 Leontopithecus rosalia | reverse complement strand
GCTCATCATCACTGGCCATTAGAGAGATGCAAATCAAAACCACATTGAGATACCATCTCACACCAGTTAGAATGGCGATCATTAAAAAATCAGGAGACAACAGATGCTGGAGAGGATGTGGAGAAATATGAACACTTCTACACTGCTGGTGGGAGTGTAAATTAGTTCAACCATTGTGGAAAACAGTGTGGCGACTCCTCAAGGACCTAGAAATAGAAATTCCATTTGATCCAGCAATCCCATTACTGGGTATATATCCAAAGGACTATAAATTGTTTTACTATAAGGACACATGCATACGATTGTTCATTGCAGCACTGTTCACAATAACAAAGACCTGGAATCAACCCAAATGCCCATCCATGATAGCCTGGACTGGGAAAATGTGGCACATATACACCATGGAATATTATGCAGCAATCAAAAACGATGAGTTCATGTCCTTTGTAGGGACATGGATGAATCTGGAGAACATCATTCTCAGCAAACTGACACAAGAACAGAAAATGAAATATCGCATATTCTCACTCATAGCGGGGTGAGGAAAAATGAGAACACATGGACACAGGGAAGGGAGTACTACACACTGGGGTCTACTGGGGGGAATAGAAGAGGGACAGCGGAGCGGGGAGCGGGGGAGGGATAGCATGGGGAAGAATGCCAAATGTGGGAGAAGGGGAAGAAGGCAGCAAAACACACTGTCATGTGTGTACCTATACAACTATCTTGTATGTTCTGCACATGTACCCCAAAACCTAAAATGCAATTAAAAAAAAAGAATCCCAACCTTGTCCCTGTCAGAGATCTCTGTTGATTAAAAAGCCTCAGCAAATTGAGAAGACAACCCCAAAAATTATATGGGACCAGGCATAGTGGCAAACAGTCAACACTTTGGGAGACTGAGGTGAGAGGACTGCTTGAGGCCAGGAGTTGGAGACTAACCTAGGCCACACAGTGAGACCCCATCTCTAAAAAAAAAAAAAAAAAATTTCTTTAATTAGCTGGGCATGCTGGCACCACCTGTAGTCCTAGCTACTCAGGAGGCTGGGCAGAGAGGAAGGTCAAGGCTGCAGTGAGCCAGCATCATACCACTGCACTCCAGCCTGGGCAACAGAGCAAGACTGTGACTCTTAAAAAATTATATGGGAAGAAATCCCAACATTATTTGGAATAAAACACTTATGTATACATCTTTTAATCCTAGAAAGATTTAGAACAAGTGGGGAAATAATCAAAAGAATCAGACAAACAATAATAGTCCATATTAAGAAATACCTGCATTATAGAATTATACTTTTAATGTTTAAGAGAATTGGATTTATTAAAGAGTAACAGGTCAACCTTGTGATTCCAATTCAAAATGTGTAACTGAGTAATTAATTTGTAATTTTAAGTTTGAAAGCATCTACATATACACACATACAAAGAGAGAATGTAGACTGGGCACTGTGGCTCACACCTGTAATCGCAGCACTTTGGTAGGCCAAGGTGGGAGGATAGCTTGAGCCCAGGAGTTCAAGAATAGCCTGGACAATATAGAAGACTCCATCTTTATTAAAAAAAAAAAAAAAATAGGCCGGGTGCAGTGGCTCAAGCCTGTAATCCCAGCACTTTGGGAGGCCGAGGCAGGTGGATCACAAGGTCAAGAGATCGAGACCATCCTGGTCAACATGGTGAAACCCCGTCTCTACTAAAGACACAAAAAATTAGCTGGGCATGGTAGCACGTGCCTGTAATCCCAGCTACTCGGAAGGCTGAGGCAGGAGAATTGCCTGAACCCAGGAGGCGGAAGTTGTGGTGAGCCGAGATTGCGCCACTGCACTCCAGCCTGGGTAACAAAAGCCAAACTCTGTCTCAAAAAAAAAAAAAAAAATTAGCCAGGTGTGGTGGCATGCTCCTATAGTCCCAGCTACTAGGGAAGCTGAGGTGAGAGTATCGCCTATGCCCAGGAGGTCTACACCATGCCACTGCATTCCAGCCTGGTTAACAGAGAGAAACTGTCTCAAAAAAAGAGAGAGAGAGAATATAAATGTTTTGGAATATATAAGAGGACTTAAGAATCACTAAGTTTATTAGAATAATTATTAAATTTATAAGACTTTAAAAACGGGACTTTTTTTTTTTGCCAGTCAGACTTTAACAAGAACCTAAATATACTAAATTAATAAACACAAATTTAAATGTTAAGTTTATTAGCAAAATCTGTAAACAGAAGTGAATATTAACCAAAGACTGTTAAATAGTGCTTATTAAATTTTACTGCATTTATAAATAGAACATATAGAATAACAAGACCGTTAAACCTGAAAGTTTAAAGAGCTACTTTTTTATTACTCACAACTTTAAATGGCTTAATTTTAAAAATCAAACTAACATATAAATAAGCTTTTCTATAGTATGTATGTTTGATTTTTCTGTCTTAATTGGGGGAGCTTTCTTTTTAATGGAGAGTTTAACCCATTCACATTTATTACTGTAACTATATTTGACATTACTTCTTAGATTTTTTTACTATGTATTATCATTGATATCTGATGCATGTATTTTCACTTTTTTTTTTGGAGACGGAGTTTTGCTCGTTACCCAGGATGGAGTGCAATGGCGTAATCTCAGCTCACTGCAACCTCCACCTTCTGGATTCAAGCGATTTTCTTGCCTCAGCCTACCGAGTAGCTGGGATTACAAGCATGTGCCACCACGCCTGGCTAATTTTGTATTTATTAGTAGAGATGGGGTTTCTCCCTGTTGGTCAGGCTGGTCTCGAACTCCCAACCTCTGGTAATCCACCCACCTCAGCCTCCCAAAGTGCTGGGATTACAGGTGTGAGCCACTGCTCCAGGCCACATCTTTACTTTTACAAAAGCAAAGAGAATGCAAAAAAGAGAAAAAAAAAATCCAAGAAATAATGAGCTAACCAGAGAGTGAGACAGGATTAGAAAGCAACCACTCCACACCAAAATATGTTGGAGGGTTAAGAAGAATTAACAGCTAAAGCTTATCAGGCACTTTCTATGTGTGTCTATTTTAAGCCTTCATATTTTTTAACTTATGTATCACCACAATAACCCTGAAAGGTAGATTATATTACTCTTTCCTTTTTTAGATGAAGTTGACCCTCGAGTCTGCAATCCCAGCACTTTGGGAGGCCCAGTTGGGCAGATCACCTAAGGTCAGGAGTTCAAGACCAGCCTGGCCAATGTGGCGAAACCCTGTCTCTACTAAAAATACAAAAATTAGCCAGATGTGGTAGCACACACCTGTAGTCCCAGCTACTAGGGACAGCTACTTAGTAGCTGTAGTCCCAGGTACCGAGGCAGGAGAATGAATATCTTGAACCTGGGACGCAGAGATTGCAGTGAGTCAAGAACATGTCACTGCACTCCAGGCTAGGCAACAGAAAGCGACTCTGTCTCAAAAAAAAAAAAAAAAAGAAAAAAGAAGAAAAGAAGTGACAGAACTGAGTTTGAAAAGGCAGCCTAGCTCCAGAACCCAAACTCTTAACCGCTGTGCTTCTTGGTTTTAATAAAAAAGAAATTCCCTCTACCAGTCTGCAAAAGTAAGAAACTGGGTAATAGGATAAAAACATATTAATGTTAAAAGTAGACAGGAAATTCAGACCATCCTGGCTAACACAGTGAATCCCCGTCTCTACTAAAAATACAAAAAATTAGTTGGGCGTGGTGGCACACGCCTGTAGTCCCAGCTACTCAGGAGGCTGAGGCAGGAGAATTGCTTGAACCTGGGAGGCAAAGGTTGCAGCGAGCTGAGATCGCACCACTGCACTCCACCCTGGGCGAGAGAGCGAGATTCCGTCACACACACACAAGTAAACAGCAATAATACTTGCACCAACTCTTTTCCATTCTCCTTACTCCTCCCTCCTGTCGTCATAGATCATGAGTTATGCAATGTAAGATTCCATTGTCTTCTCTATAAATCTAAACATACTACCTGCTTCTCTAGTAAATACATGAGATCCTGATATTTTAAATGCTAATTGGCTTTCCATTTTTAGAATCAACCTATAAATGATGCACAGAAGATTTAAAATACTAATTATGGAACAGAATGTAAATGTTCTAGTCATGTGAAAGGTTAAGAGGCAGACTGGGAATAAGTGGGAGAGGGGGACTCTGAGAATAAGGCAGAAGACATTTAGGGACACTGCATTCTCATTTACCTGTAGTGAAGCCTAGCACACTGTTTAAAGCTGGTGAGTCAAGAAATACAAGTGGAAAACAACAGATTTCCTTAGAATTTTAAAGGTTTTTTTTTTTTGAGACAGAATCTTACTCTGTCACCCAAGCTGGAGTGCAGTGGCACAGTCTCAGCTCACTGCAACCTCCACCTCCTGGGCTGAAGTGATTCTCCTGCCTCAGCCTCCCAAGTAGGCTGGGATTGCAGGCGCCCACCACTGCACCTGACTAATTTTTGTATTTTTAGTAGAAACAAAGTTTCACCATGTTGGCCAGGCTGGTCTCAAAATGAAAATTTCATATAGTAAAGTGAAAAGAATTTTACAGTAAACTTCTGTATACCACCACCTGTATTCCACCATTAGCATTTTTATACTAACAATGGATGTAGAAAATTTAAGTATGACTTGCAGAAATGAGGAATGAGGGGAATATGTAGCAGGGAAAATGTACTTAATTCTTGAACTTTCATAGTGTGGGTGAGTAGTAGAGAGACTTTAAAGCTAACAAATCAAGAAACAGTAAAGGTATAGTATATAATGTAGAATTATAGAGGTAACTACCATTTCTTTGAAACGCATCAAAAAATAAAACGGACTAATGGGTGGGCAGAGGGATGAATAGACAGATGCACAAATAAAGCAAATACAGCAAAATATTAATTTAGAATTTAGATGGTTGGTACATAGGCGTTTACTATGTAAGTCTTAATTCTTCTGATTAAAATGTTTGTAATAAAATACTGATGCCAATGTGGTTGAGAGTGGTCATCAGGTCTACAAAGACACACTAATGTTTACCAACATTAGTTTACCAACATCCATGCTTCTCTCTGCTTGGCGTGCTGCAGTCCCCTGGCATGTCAGTGGGATTGTCTGACTGAGCCTGGCCAGCAGAACGTTCATGGAAATGATGTGCATCACAACTAGGCCTGGCCCCCAAAACCTCCTGCAGGGTCCTCCACACGCCTTCTCCTCTGCTGACTGCTGACAGATTCAGAGCAAGTTGGGAGCCATATGTTGAAGAGGAGCATCCACTAACCTGAGACTCTAACCACCTTTTAATGGCCCCCAACTCAGACCAGATTCGACATGAGGGAGAAATCAACTTTCACTGTCCTAAGTGGCTATTTTAGAATTTATATGTAACCACGGTTAGCATTAACTGTAACTAATACAGAATGCACCTGAGGAGCTTTTATTTCATGTGATTTGCATTTACTTTTTAAACATATACATGCAAATTAAAAAAAAATAATAAGCTAGTGTGGGGTCTGGGGAAAACATTATAAGACTAAACTTACTTTCTAAGACTTCTTCAGCACTTTGGGCACCTTGGTGTTAATATAAAAAGGCAAAATTGCAAAATGCACCCCTTCCTCTGGGTTGCTACAACCCTGCTGGGCCCACCCAGCTCTCTAAGCAGATGCCTTTGAACAGTACACAGACTGCACAACTATGCCTGGCAGCCCTAACAATGCAGCTGCTGACAACCTGGTTGGAAACTGAAGAAACTAGGACCTTTTAGGAAGCAAGAGACAGCCACCAGCTTTCTCTGCCCAGGCTGAAAATTTCAGATATGACATATTCACATATTTTACTTGATCTATCTATCTTATTCATTCTGCAATACCACGTTAAGTCATGATGCCCCAATTCAAAGGACTGCAGATACCACAAAAGAGGAATCCTGCTGGCACCAGAGCCAATTCCAAGGCTAGAAAAGCAGCAGCTGAGAAGCTGCCTTCTGCCTTAGACACACCCCAGAGGGGATGAGCTTCCACCTGGAAAAGATGGTGCACTCTTAACCCTGAGATGGGGATTTTCTCTCTTGACCCTTTAAAGAGACTCTCCCTATCCAAGCAACTGAGGTCCTGCGGCAGCCAACCATGGAGGTGTTCCACTGGGATCTCTTTTTCAAGAAAGAGCTTAGCCAGGTGCAGTGGCTCACCCCTAAAATCCCAGCATTTTGGGAGGCTGAAGCAGGAGTATCACTTGAGTCCAGGAGTTTGGGACTAGCTTGGGCAACACAGCAAGATCTCACCTCTACACCGGGCGCAGTGGCTCCCACTTGTAATCCCAGCACTGTGGGAGGCCGAAGCATCACTTGAGGTCAGGAGTTCAAGACCAGTCTGGCCAACATGGTGAAACCCCATCTCTACTAAAAATACAAAAATTAGCCTGGCGTAATGGTACACACCTGCAGTCCCAGCTACTTGAGAGGCTGAGGTAGAAGAATCACTTGAACCCAGGAGGCAGAGATTGCAGTGAGCCAAGATCGTATCACTACGCTCTAGCCTGGATGACAGAACAAGATTCCATCTCAAAAAAAAAAAAAAAAATCTCTACAAAAAAACACAAAACAAATAGCCAGGCCTATGGTCCAGCTACTTGGGTAGCTGAGGTGGGAGGATTGCCTGAGCTTGGGAGGTCAAGGCTGCAGTGAGCCATGATCACAGCAATGCATTCCACCCTGGGTGACAGTCAAATCCTGTCTCAAAAAAATAAAAAACGAACTTGCCATTCAGCTGCAAGGCCTCCATCCAGCTGTTGGCGCCACAAGGATCCTAGGACTCGTATTAGCTTCTGAGCTGAAAGCAGGTTCTTCCCAAGCAGCCTCTAGCCAATGACTGACCACAAAAAGACTAGTGACTGTCCTGTCTGCCCAACCTGAGACCCTTCTAATGGGTGGGCTATGCTCTGGAGCTCCCCCATCTGCTGGCCAAGACTTCAGGTCTACATCATTAGCTGAGGCTCTCCTTGCCCAAAACTGCTGCCTACCACTTCCCTTTCATAGGTGTTGGGTCTGCATCACAGTCAAAAGCTTTCCTTGCCCAGGCTGGCCTCAAACTTCTCAAATTCTGCTTCCTATCCCTTTTGCCTTTCTTGGGTGCATTCCTAATTCTAAATGTCTGTTCTCCATGGACAAAACTGACACAGCACAGGAACCACGTGACACTCAGGCTTGCATGCTGCTTTCACTCATCACTCATCCAGCCTCCCTTCTGCTTCCCCTTTATATCCTTTTGGTCCCCTTGCTCTGATGACTCACAGAAGCACTTGTTGAGATTCTAGTCCAATGTACCACAACTGCCAGTTGGGGCCACGCAACCTCATCCCAGTCCCTGCGGTAAAGCAGACTGAAAACACACACACATTTTTTTTTTTTTTGATACAGAGTCCTCCTTTGTAGCCCAGGCTGGAGTGCAGCGGCCTGTTACATGCCTGTCCAGATATTGTGAAAACCCCTATGTATTATTCCAATCCCGGCCCACTGCAACCTCCACCTCCCGGTTCAAGCAATTCTCCTCCCTCAGCCTCCCGAGTAGCTGGGACTTACAGGCACACGCCACCATGCCCAGCTAATTTTTGTATTTTTAGTAGAGACAGGGATTCACCATGTTAGCCAGGATGGTCTTGAACTCCTGACCTCGTAATCCGCCTGCCTTGGCCTCCCAAAGTGCTGGGATTAGAGGCGTGAGCGACCGCACCCGGCCAACAAAGCTCTAATTTCCAGAGTTCCCATGCTGGAATAATATGCATTCTTTGGAAAATACAATAAAATAAGTCACTGGCATAAACGTTCTTTTTATGTCCTATCCGTCAAAGTGCTTTAAAAAGTAAGGTCACTAAAAAATTGGAACATAGGTATCCAAATCACTCTTAAAAACTCCTAACAACAGTGTTTTCACAATTTTAACACAAAGGAATAATACATAGGGGTTTTCACAATATCTGGACAGGCATGTAACTAATGAAAGGTGTTTTTTAATGTTACATATCCTTTACCGAACAGTTATCAACAGGGTTCCAAGTACATTATTTTTATTTTATTAATATGTATATTATTGGTTATTCTGCCAAAAAAAAAAAGTCTGAACAAGTGCTGTGTAGAGTCACTTCTATGCAGTAAGCCGGCCCCTGAAATTTTTCTTTACATATTCCTGTGTGGCTGTCCAAGTTTTCCATCCTGGCTCTGGTTCCAGTCCAATGTACCCCAGGTGCCAGAGAGGCCCCTGCCTCCGCTCCGCCCCGAGGATACCGCCCGCCCGCCCGCTGGGAGGTGACGGAGGAGCAATGCGCAGAGGCCGGGACAACCCAGCGTCCTACAGCCAGCTCCCAGCTCCGGAAAAGGTCACTCGGAAAAGTCGCTTCACCTCTCGAAGCCTCAAAGTCCTCATTCAAATTAAAATTAAAATATTAGGCCTTTGGAAAATGTTTAGAGTTCTGACTCTCTCACAGAAACACATACCCGTCACCTGCACGCTCCCCGACTCCAGCGTCAGGCCAACCATCTCTTCCATATCCGCCAAGATGCCATTTCTCAGGCAAAACTAAAACCCATTTGCTTCACGTGACAGTCCAGAATGTTTCGTTTTGTTTTTAAAAGCAACCCTGGTTATCAACACCTAACTCTGCTGGGGGCCGGGATAAGCGCCCAGAAGACAAAAACTACGGCCCAGCTGACTCTACCAAGCTCACTCAGGACTGAGGAAGTAAACACGGGATAATCAGAGGCGCGACCGACATCCCAGAACAAGCACGGACTATTCCGGGGAAGGAACAGTCGCCCGGCAGCCCTAGCAGGAGTGTGAGGGGCAGAGCCGCGGGCGCCACAAAGTGCGGGGCCCGCGGCCGAGAGGGAGCAGCCGCGGGGCACGCCCTCCCCGCATACGCCCGGAAAGTCCGCGGGCGGCCTGCGCGCTCAGGAGACCCACTCTAGGCGCAGGCCAGGCGCGCAGGTGGGACCCCGCGGCTCCCGGCTGGCGGCCCCGGCTCCCAGGTGCGCGTTCAGGGCGAGCAGCGTTTCCTGGTCGCAGCGCCGGTACAGGTAATTTCACATTCCCCTGCGCCGCATTCCAACGGCAAGAATGACACGCCAGGACCTTAACCTTTCGCTCGCCCCCCCGGGCGCCGCGGGCGGGAGGCGGTGGGGGAAGGGCGGGAGGCCGTTGGGTGGGGAGCGGCGCGACCCCGCCAGCCGTACAGACCTGATTCCGGATCCTCGGGCCGTCCTGAGTGGTTGCCCATGCTTGGCCGACTCCGGCAGCGGCCAGCTGGCCGGCCTCGGATGGGGTGTCCACCGTGCCGAACTCACGCTGTCTCCGGCTGGCGAGGCGTCTGCGTCCGGCGGTCCGCTCCAGTCAAAGAAAGGGCCGGGCGCCTTCCAGTTCCCAGAGGCTGCCGGCGGAGCGGCTCCTCTCCCGCGCCCGCGGGCCCCGCCCCCTCATCTGTATCCTGCCCGCCCGGCACAGCCCGCCCCCTTCATCTGAATCCTGCCGGACCACCTCCACTGCACACCGCCCGCCAGGCTTGGCCCGCCCCCCTCATCTGCATACTGTCCGCCCACCTCATCTGCCTTTCCTTCTAGGCGGCTAGAGGGCCCCCGCCGCAGGCGGAACGCACCGGCTGACCCGCTGCAGGCCTCCACCCGCGGACGCTGAGGACTGCAGCTGTACAAGGAAGGCTGGAAAAACCCCACTGCGGGGAGACGGGAGCCTATTGCCTCCGGAAAGGCAAAATCCTGCGCTTGTGAAACTAGACCTATCAGGACAAGAGAAACCTAGGACTGGCGCAGGACAGGCACTTAATAAGCATTTTTGGGGTGAATGAATGAATGGATGAACAACTCGAGAAGGAGGTGAAGAAAAACGCTAACAAAGACGTGCTCATTATCCAAAATGAATACTATGGCTAATAATAAAAATGCATACCAATCATAAGTAGAAACTGTTCTGCTGCTGTCAGAAATTACTAAAATGGAAATTACCCTGAACGACTTTCATCCTTCATCTGCCAGTGAAAACACAACGACTAAATCTTGCAGTAAAAATATTTAGGACTAATAAAATTATTAGTGGTATAACTGGTTCTAGCTCCTGCATCACTTGAGCACTGTGGTCCATTCTCAGGTCTCACGCTTTAACAGGACTGATCACTCCTGACGTCTCAAAACAGTGTGTTCACTTGGTTCCAGGACGCTACGCTCTCCTAGTTTTCTGCCCAACCCCTAAAAGCCTCTCCCCAGTCCCCTTTGTTGGTTCCTCCTCATTTTGACCTCTAAACCCTGAGCCCTAAAGCTCAGCCAACATACCTCTTTCCTATATACTCCCTTGGTCTTTAATCTACCAACTTGTGGCTTTTAAATACCATCTACATATCTCCAGGTTGGTTCTCTCTTCTAACTCCAGAGTCATTTATCCAACTACCTATCTTGACAGCTTCTCTTGACATCTCCACTTAGCTTTTCTAATAGTCCTGTCCATCTCCATAAATGGCAGTTTCGTTCTTCCAGTGACTTAAGCCTGAAGCCTCGACTCCTTTCACACGCCACTTCTAGTCCCTCAGCAAGGCATCATAAATAGCCCCACATTTTGGCACTTCTCACCTCCTCCAGTGCTACCACCTGATCCAAGCCACTGTCATCTCCTGCCAGGATTATTGCAACTGCCTCCTAACCAGTCTCACTTCTGCCCTTGCCTCCTTATAGTCTCCACATACAGTGAGAGTGATGCTTCTAAAACCTAGGTCCAATCATTAGGTTACACCTCCACTTGTCTCTCTGTCTCACTTGGAGGAAAACTCAAAGCCCTTAAAATGGACTGCAAGGCCCTGAATAATCTTCCCCTCCCTTCATCAGCAAACTCATCAACTCACCTTCCCCTTCTCACATTGTTCTTGCTACACCAGCCTCCTCACTGTTCCTCAAATAAGCGAAGCATGTTCCCATCTCAGGGCCTTGGAATTTGCACTTGGTGTTCCCTCTGCCTGGAACATTCTTCCCTCAGACACCTACATTGCATAGACCATGTCTCACCCTCTCTCACTCCGTGGGCCTTTGTTCAAATGTCACCCTAATAAGGGGGCTTCTCTCATCACACCATATTAAATAGTAAGCCAGACCCTCAGCACACACCCTCTCCTACTTTGCTGGCCTCTGTGACACTGATTGCCATTCCATTTACTACATGTTTACTAATTATTGTCCCTCCACTAGAGTGTAAACTTTATAAACGCAGGCACTCAGAACAAATGAATGAAAACAAATGAATGAACCAATGTATAGGCTGCATGTAGCAGACACAAATTAGCCCTTAAATACACATTACTTCCTTTTAGTGGCAGTATCATGATTTGGTTTCTCCCGCAAAACTAGTGTGTCAAAAACATGAGTCACGGTTTTATTTCTGTAATGTACCAAATGTAGCACAGTACTGAGCATGTGCAAATATACTAAGGAAAATAAACAGCAGAGGACAATATTAGAGCAGAAATGCATATGACACCAATGTTAGAGCAGACATGCATATGATACCAATGTTAGAACAGAAATGCATGACACCAATGTTAGAGCAGAAATGCAAATGACACCCTTTTAAAAAGGTGATTAGAGGCCAGGCGTGGTGGCTCATGCCTATAATCTCAGCACTTTGGGAGGCCAAGGCAGGTGGATCACGAGGTCAGGAGATTGAGACCAACCTGGCCAATATGGAGAAACCCCGTGTCTACTAAAAATACAAAAATTAGCCAGGCATAGTGGCGGATGCCTGCAGTCCCAGCTCCTCGGGAAGCTAAGGCAGAAGAATTGCTTAAACCCAGGAAGCGGAGGTTGCAGTGAGCTGAGATCGCACCACTGCACTCCAGCCTGGGTGACAGAGCAAGACTCCGTCTCAAAATAAAAAAAACCACAAAGGTCATTAGCCCAGAAAAGATGGTCGACTTCCCCAAATAGTTCCGAAATGATAGGTAAAGCTTGAGTTTGTGATCATGGTAAGAGTGACACAACTTCAATTTACAAAACAGTTACATACTTATTTTGAGTTTTGGAAATCAATGAATTAATTTACTAATTCTGTAAACTGTGAAGTAATTAACATGTCTCTTTATGGAAACTGGACAAGTAAGACACCAGCCCAGCCTGGACGCCTATGGCTCTCTTACCTACCACATTTAAAATATCTAGTCAAGTCCTGCACATTTCATCTCCTTAACATTTTTCAAACTTTGCCTCTCTCTGGTCTTTGCTGCATCTTTCATTCACAAGGGCTACTACATTAGTTTCCCAACTAACTCACTACTTCCAGTTTTGCTGCTGCTCAAATTGCTACTCCATCTGATTTATCAAAAATGCAAATCTGACTTCACCATGCCTCTGCCTAGAAGTTCCTGTGACTCCACTCTACCATTAAGATGAAGTCCTTCTAAGCTTAGTACACACTAAGGTCCTTCATAATCATGTGCCCCACCTCCACCCCTATTGTTCTAGCCTCCGCTTTCAGAAGGTCTTTCTCCCACTTTATATTCCAGCAATACTGAGCCAGCTGTAACTCCCTGAACGCACCCTATTGTTTCAGGCCCCTATGCTTTCACATCTTCTATATTCCCTCTGTTTCAACACCTCTTCCATAACTTGAGGTGCCTGGCAAATGCTTACTCATCTGCTATGAACTGAGTTGTGTCCTTCTTAAATTCATGTTGAAGCCCTAACCCCCAATGTGATGGTATTTGGAGATAGGGCCTTTAGGTAGGTATTTGGAGATAGGGCCTTTAGATAGGTATTTGGAGATAGGAGGTAATTAAGGTTAAATGAGGTCATAAGGGTGGGGCCTTAATCCAGCAGGATAGGTGGCCTTATAAGAAGAGGAAGAGATCTTTCTCTCTCCCTCTTTCTGTTATGTGAGGTCACAGTGAGATGGTGGTATGTATAAGCCAGGAAGAGTCCTCACCAGAAGCTGGCCATGCTGGCACTCTGAACTCAGACTTCCAGCCTCTGACACTCTGAGAAATAAATCTCTGCTGTTTAGGCCACGTAGTCTGTGGTATTTGGTTATGATAGCTCATGCAGAGTAATATCTTTCATCTTTTAAATTCTTGCTCGGTTACCACCCCCGTTTAGTGGGCCTGCACACCTCAGAATTCAATGCTATCTCCCTCATGGTACTTCTGTACTTCGTATTATTTTAACCTTTTTTTTTTTTTGAGACAGAGTCTTGCTCTCTTGCCTAGGAGTGCAGTGGTGTGATCTCAGCTCACTGCAACCTCTGCCTCCCAGGTTCAAGTGACTCTCATGCCTCAGCCTCCTGAGTAGGTGGGATTACAGGTGTATGCCACCATGCCTAGCTAATTTTTGTATTTTTGTAGAGCCGGGGTTTCACCATGTTGGCCAAGCTGGTCTCAAACTCCTGACCTCAAGTGATCCACCTGCCTCTGCCTCCAGAGTAGCTGGGATTACAAGCCTGAGCCACCAGGCCCAGCCTATTTTAACCATTCTTTCTTATGAGATCATGAACTCCGTGAGTGGCACTGATGCTGTCTTATTCCTATTTGTATCCGTAATACCTAATAAATAACTCAGTTAAGGATATAGGCCAGGTGTGGTTCACACCTGTAATCTCAGCACTTTGGGAGACCGAGGCAGGCAGATCACTTGAGGTCAAGAGTTTGAGACCAGCCTGGCCAACATGGTGAAACCCCATCTCTACCAAAAATATAAAAATTAGCTGGGTGTGGTGGTGTGTGCCTGTAAACCCAGCTATTTAGGAGGCTAAGGGATGAGAATCGTTTGAACTTAGGAGGCAGAGGTTGCAGTGAGTTGAGATTGCGCCACTGCACTCCAGCCTAAGTGACAGAGTGAGACTCCATCTTAAAAAAAAAAAAGAATATGTTTATTTACAATACAACTAAAACAACTTATCAAACAAACAATTCTATGGTTATTACTTGAATCTCTGAGGATCCTTTGCCAGCCAGTGAAATTGTTATTGTAGTGAAAAGACTAAGTAATATAAAAACATTGAGTCTGCCCAAATTAACCTGTAATTTTAACAAAATTCAAACCAATCGTGAACTTGATGTGTTTATTCCAAAATTCACCTGGAAGAATAAAGCACTGGAAAAAATCTAGAAAAATTTGGGAAAGGAAGAATAAAAAAGAGAAATCTACCTTATTAAAAATCACCAGCCAGGCGTGGTGGCTCAGGCCTGTAATCGCAGCACTTTGGGAGGCCAAGGTAGATGGATGGCGTGAGGAGTTTGAGACCAGCCTGGCCAACATGGTGAAACCCCATCTCTACCAAAAACACACACACACAAAATTAGCTAGGCAGGGTGGTGCATGCCTGTAGTCCCAGCTACTCAAGAGGCTGAGGTAGAAGTATCACTTGAACCCAGAAAGCAAAGGTTGCAGTGAGCCAAGATTGTGCTACTACACTCCAGCCTGGGCAACAGAGTAAGACCCTGTCTCAAAAAAAAAAAAAAGAGCAATAAAATTATATTAAAAAGTGTGGTTATAACAAAGTGGAAAAATGGAAATTCCCAAAAAATAGACTTGAGAGATTTTAACATAAGTGGCACTTCAAATTAAGTGAAACCCCTACCTCACTCTTTATGACAAAATAAATTCCAAAAAAATTAAAAATTAAAAAATCCCATTTCAATACAAATTTAATTGTAAGATATAAAAATATGTCCTAGAAGTAAATATGAATGAATATTTTTATATTACAGAGAAAATGCCCTTCTACATTGTCCAGCTTTTCACTTTGAACATTTTCAAATTCATAGAAAAGTGTGCAGACAATATTGAACACTGTTATATATGAACACCATCATCTACATTTACCAATTATAAACAAATTACATTTGCTTTTCACCCTACCCCTATTTTCCTTTTTGTTGAATCATTTGAAAATATGTCGCAGATATCATGCCACTTTGCCCCTAAACACATCCAGCATCATCTCCTAGGGCATTCCCCTATGATACCTTATCATACCTAAAAATTTGTTATTTTCAAAGTATCATATAGTATATAGTCCATACTCAAATTTCCCTGTCTCCAAAATGTCTTTTATATACCTTAGAAAAATTAATTCCAGGATCCAATCAATGTTAAATACTGTTTGAGAAAGTCACATCTTGAAACATCAAAAACTATCATTGATCAAGGATGTTTCACACTCACAGTAATTATTCCTGGGGGATGGCCTCACAATTTTAAGTATTAAATGTCACTATAAACATGTCTTAAGGTTGACTTTTTTCTTTTTTTGAGATGGAGTCTCACTCTGTCACCCAGGCTAGAGTGCAAAGGCACAATCTCAGCTCACTGCAACCTCCATCTCCCAGTTCAAGCGATTCTCCTGCCCAACCTCCTGAATAGCTGGGATTACAGCTACCTGCCACCATGCCAAGCTAATTTTTGTATTTTTAGTGGAGACAGGGTTTCACCATGTTGGTCAGGCTGGTCTCAAACTCCTCACCTCAGGTGATCCACCTGCCTCCGCCTCCCAAAGTGCTGGGATTACAGACATGAGCCACCACCTCAGCCAGGGATAACTTTAAAAAGCAGTACAGGGACTAGTCAGGTTGTGGCAATCACACATCCTGGGCAAACAAAAAACCAATTGCCTGAATACTATATGAATAGGATAAAATTTCCAGTGGAATCAGAGTCCAGTGGAATCAAGCAACAGATAGAAGTGGAACTGATGTGCTCTGTATCTGCTGTAAACCTTAAAAGCGGCTCTAATGATCATGTTGACAGAGTGAAGTGTAAAAGACGCCTGTGACGCCTATAAAAAAAGCAACAGTATACAGACACTCCTCAACTTATGATGTGTTACATCCCATAGACCACTGCAAACTGAAAATATCCGAGGTTGAAATGGGCTTTGTAGACAGGATGGATGCAAAAACACTGGCAAACAATAGTCCAAAAATGCTGACAAAGCAGTGCTGTGAAGGTTTACCATGATCGCAGGGCTGACTAAGAGCTGTGGCTCACAACCACCGCCCAGGATCACGAGAAAGTGTAGCTCTACATATCGCTAGCCCGGTAAAAGATCAAATTCAAAACCTGCAGTACAGTATAGCTTTTGTACCACTGCAAAATCAAAAAACTCCTAAGTGAAACCATCATAAGTCAGAGACTGTCTGCAATTTCTAAAATACTGTGTTTCTATAATGTGTAATTTCAAATGTAAAGGTATAACTAAGTTGACAACTTGGACATTATAATTACATATTTTCTACTTTACCTATATTCTAAATGTTTTAAGGAAGACAAAAAAATTTTATGAATCTTCATTGAATATAAGGATTCCTTATATACAGGCATAAACAATAAAATAATGTATACCTGGTTCCATTTTTATTAAAAATTTCTATATTCTACTGTACATATTAATATGTGTAGAAACAAATTTTAATATATTCAAAGCAAATTATTAGAAATAACTATATCTGAAATACAAAATTAGGACTTTTCTTTTCTTTTTTTTTTTTTTTTTTTTTGAGACGGAGTTTCGCTCTTGTTACCCAGGCTGGAGTGCAATGGCGCGATCTCGGCTCACCGCAACCTCCGCCTCCTGGGTTCAGGCAATTCTCCTGCCTCAGCCTCCTGAGTAGCTGGGATTACAGGCACGCGCCACCGGGCCCAGCTAATTTTTTTATCTTTAGTAGAGACGGGGTTTCACT
>CM052652.1:93930853-93959007 GCA_028533165.1 Leontopithecus rosalia | reverse complement strand
GACTTTTATTTTCTATAGCAGATATCTCTAATGCTTTAATAAATATATTTCACTTTTATGACCAGAACACATAAAAAAAGTATATATCCTTAAACTCAGTAGTTATTCTTACAGAAATT
This sequence comes from Leontopithecus rosalia, assembly GCA_028533165.1. NCBI lineage: Eukaryota > Metazoa > Chordata > Mammalia > Primates > Cebidae > Leontopithecus > Leontopithecus rosalia. Next base: position 93,958,888 of record CM052652.1, on the reverse strand, counting down.
TATTTGAAAGAAATAGTTAAAGGCCAGGCATAGTGGCTCAAACCTGTAATCCCAATACTTTCTTTTTTTTGGACAGAGTTTTCACTCTTTTTGCCCAGGCTGTAGTGCAATGACACGATCTTGGCTCACTACAACTTCCGCCTCCTGGGTTCAAGCGATTCTCCTGCCTCAGCCTCCCGAGTAGCTGGGATTACAGGCATGCGCCATCATGCCTAGCTAATTTTGTATTTTCAGTAGAGGTGGGGTTTCTCTTGACCTCAGGTGATCCACCCACCTCAGGCTCCCAAAGTGCTGGGTTTACAGGCATGAGCCACTGTGCCCAGCCAATCCCAGCACTTTCAAAGGCCAAGGCAGGCAGTTCAGGAGTTCAAGGCCAGCCTGGCCAACACAGTGAAAACCTGTCTCTACTAAAAATACAAAAATTAGCCAGTCATGGTGGCACATCTCTGTATTCCCAGATACTTGGGAGGCTGAGGCAGGAAAATCACTTGAATCCGGGAGGCCAAGGTTGCAGTGAGCTGAGATTGTGCCACTGCACCCCAGCCTGGGCAACAGAGTGAGACTCCATCTCCAAAAAAAAAAAAAAAAGGAATAGTTACAAATTTATATAAACATCTAGCTTGCAAGATAATCCTTAACCTTTATTGAGAAATAATTACATGCCAGGCACTATTGTAAGTACTTTATATATTTCAATTTATAAAACAAAACTATTTTCTAACTCTAAGATTAGAAAATGACTGAGAGGGTGAGTAACTTGCCTAAGTTTGCTCCATTAGAAAGCAGCAGAGCCAGGATTTAAACCTGTGTCCCCAAGTCCACCCCAGGGTTTGGTGATTCACTGAAAGGACTCACAAGACTCAGCACACAGTTGTACTCAGAGCTATGATATATTACAGCAAAAGGATACAAAGCAAGGGAAAAGGTCTGCAAGGCCAAGTCCAGAGGAAACCAGGTACAAGCTTCCAAGAATTTTCTCCCAGTATAGTCATTAGGGGTGTGCTTAATTCTCCCAGCAATGAGCTGTGACAAGTCTGCCAGGGAAACTCACTTAGAGACTTAGCTCCCAAGGTTTTTACCAGGGGCTGATCATGTAGGCTCCTGGAAGGAAAACAGGAGTTCAGCATAAATTACAGTGTTTGCACAGTTAATGCAGTGAGCCATTCTTATCAATTAGGGTGGTAGGAACCCTTCTGAAATCCAAGTTCCCTGACACCAGGCAAGTGCCAACCTTGCAAGCAGCCTTTCCAAGGACAGCAGTCCCAGGCCTGCTATAGTCACACTTTTCTGCAGAGAAACCATTTAACTCCAGAGTGTGTGCTCTTAACAACTACACATTGCCTCCTTCTGTCTGTAATAGCAAAAGGCTGGAAAAACTTTCAATGTTCAACACAAATGTCTGAGTTTAATCAAATATAATACAGCTATATGATGGCTTCCTATGCAGTCTCTAAAGCAATGTGTCAGAGATATTAAGTTACAACACAAAACAGTAAATATATTAAGAATATAATTTCTAAATCTGTGTACATAAACAAAAACTATATAGACACAGATACCTGGATAAGCAGGAAAAGGTTTCAAAAGTTATACCTCAAGGCACTGATTGAGAGTAGCCTCTCTGAGTAGGCAGGATTATGATGTCCTTTATAAAAGTTATTTTATTGCTTGTCCATAAAAGCAGTACACAGGTACTGCTTTTTCCTTTTAAGTTAAAAATACATTTATTTGGAAAAATACATAAATGTTAAAATAATTTAAAGTAAAATTCAGCCTGGGAAACAGCACAAGACCCTGTCTCTAGAAAAAATAAAAAATTAGCTAAGTGTGGTGGTGTGCACCTGTAGTCCCAGTTACTTGGGAGGCTGAGGTGGGAGAACCACTTGAACCTAGGAGTTTAAGGTTGCAGTAAGCTATGAGTGCACCACCACACTCCAACTTGGGCAAAAGAGTGAGACCATATCTCTAAAAATAATATAATTACAAGTAAAACTGTAATAAAATTACAAGTAAGATTACCAAAAATCTTCAATTTCTAAGAAGATTCTTTGAATAATAAACTGTAATACATGTATAATTATTCAACAAATAGTCATTTATTCCTCAGAATACTGTTAAGAACTAAACTTAAGTGAAGGTGGGACCAGAAGACAGTTCATAATTTTCACTAAACACCAAAGTGTCTTTTTTCTTTTTTTGAGACAGGGTCTTACTCTGCTGCCCAGGCTTGAATGCAATGGCACTATCATAGCTCACTGCAGTCTCGAACTCATACGCTCAAATAATCCTCTTACCTCAGCCTCCCTCCCAAGTAGCCAGGATGATAGCCTCATATCACCATGCCCAGCTAATTTTAAAAAAAAATTTTTATAGAGATGGGATCTCACTATGTTGTCCAGACTGGTCTTGAACTCCAGGGCTCAAGCAATTTTCCCTAATTGGCCTCCTGACGTGTTGCGATTATAGGCACGAGCCATTGCACCCTGTCTCCACCATTTTTTTTTTTTTTTTGCAATTGGTCTGTCACCAGGCTGGAGTATGGTGGCACAATCTCAGCTCACTGCAACCTCCACCTCCTGAGTTCAAGCAATTCTCCTGCCTCAGCCTCCCGAGTAGCTGGGACTACCAGTGTGTGCCAGCATGCCTGGCTAATTTTTGAATTTTTAGTAGAGATGGGGTTTCACTATGTTGACCAGGATGGTCTCAATCTCTTGACCTTGTGATCCACCCGCGTCGGCCTTCCAAAGTGCTGGGATTACAGGCATGAGCCACTGTGCCTGGCCCTCTACCATTTTTAAATAATACATGATTAAACTTTAATTATAATAACCTTTTATGAAAAACTGCAACATATACAAAACTAAAGAGAACTAATATAATGGGCCTCTATGTGCCTCTCAACTCAGTTTCAACAGTTTCTAACTCATAGCCAATTTTTTTCACCTATCACCCACTTCTTCCTCTAGCTTCAATTATTTTGAAGCAATTCCAAGATATCCTATTTCATGGGTAAATATTTCAGCATGGATTTCTAAAGATAAGAACTCTTGAAAAAAAACAATTCCATCATCTCAACTAAAAAAAAATTAACAGGGCTGGGCGCAGTGGCTCATGCCTATAATCAGAGCACTTTGGGAGGCCAAGGCAGGTGGATCACGAGGTCAAGAGATCAAGACCATCCTGGTCAAGAAGGTGAAACCCCGTCTCTACTAAAAATACAAAAATTAGCTGGGCATGGTGGCGCGCGCCTGTAGTCCCAGATACTCAGGAGTCTGAGGCAGGAGAATTGCTTGAACCCAGGAGGTGGAGGTTGCAGTGGGCCGAGATTGTGCCACTGCACTCCAGCCTGGGCAACAAGAGTGAAACTCCATGTCAAAAAAAAAAAATCATGATCCATACTATTACACACCTATTAGAATGGTGAAAATCCAAGACTGGCAACACCAAATGCAGGCAAGGATGTGGAACAACAGGAACTCTCATTCATTGCTGGTGGAAATGCAAAATGGTACAACCACTTTGAAAGATAGTTTGTCAGTTTCTTATAAAACTAAACATATTCTTATCATATGATCCAGCAATTGAGCTTCCTGTTATTTACCCAAATGAGCTGAAAACTTAGGTCTACACAAAAACCTGCACAGGAATGTTTATAGCAGTTTTATTCATAATTGACAAAACTTGGAAGCAAGGAAAATATCCTTCAATAGGTGAATGACAAACTGTGGTATGTCCATACAATTGAATATTATTTGGCACTAAAAATAAATGATCAAGACACAAAAAGACATGGAGGAATCTTAAACGCATATTGCTAAGTGAAAGAAGCTTGTCTGAAAAGGCCACACACTATATCATTCCAGCTATCTGACAAAAAGGCCACACACTATATTATTCCAGCTATCTGACAAAAAGGCAAAACTGTAGAGACAGTAAGATCAGTGGTTGCCAGGAACTTAGGAGGAAGGGATGAACAGGTGGAGCACAAGGGATTTTTAGGGAAGGAAAAACTGTATGATTTTGTAATGGTGGATACATGTCAAAACCTATAGAATGTGCAACACCAAAAGTAAACCCTAACATAAGCTATGGACTTCAGTTAATAACAATGTATCTATACTGGCTCATCAATTCTAAGAAATGTACCACCTTTAATGCAAGAAGTTAGTGACTGCGGAAACTGGAGGTAATGCGGAGGGGGTATAAATATGGAAACTTGCTGTAGTTTCTACTAATTTTTCTATAAATCTACAATAGCTCTAAAAGATAAAGCTCATTAATTTTTTTAAACATTCCTGATCCAAATAATAAACTTGAGCTTAACACCACAAAACAGATGTGGCAGTCTCTGTGGACTACCTACCTATCAGCCATTTCCCACATCTTCCTTCCTTCCTGCCTCCAGAGAGCTGGCCCTAACAGAAGGTGGCCTATTCTTAGCTCAAGAGTAGACCCTCCATGCACAGTCTATGTCAATCCTGGTGATTCCACTTTCCTTGCTAGTGGCTAGGTCAGGGATGCTATGAGACCCAGTCTGGCCAACAAAAGTTGGAGGGAGTCTGCTGGGATGAGGGCTGGGGAAAGTTCTCTTGTTCTTAAACAGATGCTGGAAACCTTCTTCTTCCATGGGACTTTGTCTGCTAGAACTCTAGCAGTTATCTCGTGATGACGAGGGGAGCTGGCCAGAGTGCCAAGCCAGCATGCTCAGGTTGGCCGACCAAAAAGATGGAAAGAACCTGGGCCCTTTCCAGCATGCTGAACTCCTGAATTAAACACCCTCTGGGTTACCTACTTTCTGTTCTGTTATGCACATCGTACACTTCCTCAGTGTTACAGTCCAATGAATCAGGTGTGGTCTGACCCAGTAGCCATTCTTTTTCTCTTCTTACAAGGAAGAGACTGAGGTTCAGAAGATTACGCTATCTTGCCCAAGGTCATATAGATTAAAAGTAGGGAGCTGAAATTTAATGCAGGCCTGTTGCCACCAAAGCACTCATTCTTCCTTCACTATACCACTTTGTCTCCAGTAGAAGTTGGAGACAGAAACTTCAAAGAGAAATCAACATTTCAAGATTCAGAGAAAACAGATAGTTTCTTGCAATAGGAAACTATAAAATTAGAATTATCTTTAAGGAGAGAATCATGAACATCGTTCTTGAATTAGAAGATGTTTTTATCCTTAATAGGGCTTAACTTAAACATGAATAACTGATAAAATCTAAATGAAAGAAGATTGATATCAATCACTATAAAACCATACACAAGGCTGAGAGCAGTGGCCCAGGCCTGTAATCCCAGCACTTTGGGAGGCTGAGGCAGACAGATCACGAGGTCAGATCAAGACCATCCTGGCTAACACAGTGAAACCCTGTGTCTACTAAAAAAATACAAAAATTAGCTGTGCGTGGTGGCATGCACCTGTAGTCCCAACTGCTCAGGAGGCTGAGGCAGGAGAATTGCTTGAACCCAGGAAGCAAAGGTTGCACTGAGCCAAGATCACACCACTGCACTCCAGCCTGGGCAACAGAGAGAAACTCTGTCTCAAAACAACGACAACAACAACAACAAAAATATACAATAAAAACCTCTGTACTTGTCTCAGCCACTGATTCATTAGGAATCTGTCCTCTGAGCCTGTGACAACTCTATTATATGCCCACTGATTTCTTTCAGAGCTTGGTACAAATAATCAAAAATAATCATTGTGCCAGGCATGGTAATGCCTGCCGGTAGCCCTAGCTACTTGGGAGACTGAGGCAGGAGGATTGCCTGAGCCCAGGAGCTCCAGTCTAGCCTAAGCAACATAGCAAGATCCTATCTCTAAATAAGAAAAATCAAAATCATCATTGGCCTTCAAGATTTTGAAGTTCACGTTATATATGTAAAGGAAAAGCGTAGGCTGAATACCTTCCTATGTATTTTGTGTGTCTTATGTTAGGGATACAAATGGGGTCATGTTAACAGTACTGGCTGGGCACGGTGGTTCACACCTGCAATCCCAGCACTTTGGAAGGCCAAGGCGGGAGGATCGCCTGAGCTCAGTAGTTCAAGACCAGCCTGGAAAACATAGGGAGGCCCCATCTCTACAAAAAGTACAAAAATTAGCCAGGCACGATGGTATGCACCTGTAGTCCCAGCTACTTGGGAGGCTGAGGCAGGAGAATCACTTGAGCCCAGGAGGTCATGGCAGCAGTGAGAGCTGTTATCGCACCACTGCACTCCAGCCTGGACGACAGAGACCCTGCCTCAAAGAACAAAACAAAAAAAAAAGAAAAGAAAAAGAAAAAACAGTATTAAATAATATTTTTCTGGCCCTAGTCATTTACTACTGTGACTTAACCATCATCCCCATTGCAAAGTTTCCCCAGTATTTCTGGGAATCCCAGGAGTGCGTCACCTTTGAGAAAAGGTTCACTGAAGATTCTCAGTGAACTCATATCGTGTGCTCTGTATGTTCTCTCCTCTACAGAACACTGCTGGGAAGCTCAACCTCAGCAGCCTAAGCCCCTCCCTTCACTCAATGGCAGAAGGAGGCTCCCTGTTGCCTCGGCTCCCTGATGCCCCATGGTGGGTACTGAAGACACCCCACAGGCCTATCCAGCACTCACTGATGTGGGTACGGACAGCTTTCCCACCTTGTGTGATCAGCCCCCATCCTTGCTGCAGGCCTCCTCTGAAGGACTCTGGCTGGATTCCCCCTACTCTGAACCTGTACTGGTATTAGTCATTACAGTGGTATCACCGCTGAGAGAGGTGCTTAGAAAATCATCCCCATAGTTTAACACTGGTTGCTTTTATTTTTATTATTTTTTTTTGAGACACTTTGTCGCCTAGGCTGGAGTGCAGTGGTGCAATCTCAGCTCACTTCAACCTCCATCTCCCAGGTTTCAAGCTATTCTTGCGCCTCAGCCTCCCAAGTAGCTGGAATTACAGGTACGTGCCACCATACCCAGCTAAATTTTGTATTTTTAGTAGAGACAGGGTTTCACCATGTTGGCCAGACTTGTTTTGAACACTTGACCTCAAGTGATCTGCCTGCCTCAGCCTCCCGAACTGCTGGGATTACAGGAGTGAGCCACCATACCTGGCCTTTTTGTTTTTTGAAACTTGGTCTTGCTCTGTCACCCAGGCTGGAGTGCAGTAGTGCCATCATAGCTCATTGCAGCCTCAACTTCCTGGGCTCAAGCAATCCCTGCCTTAGCCTCTGAAGTAGCTGGGACCACAAGCACATACCACCACAGCTGGCTAAATTTTTGTATTTTTGGTAGAGATGGGGTTTTGCTATGTTGCCCAGGCTTTTTTTTTCCTATAAAGAATATTCTTGTGGCAACCACTAGTTTCTTCTTAAGACATTGTGTTTTAGATAGTACTTTAACTTTCTTCTTTGTTCTTGTTCTATTATTCCCTTTATTATTTTTTAATTGTGGTAAAATACAGGTAACATGAAATTTACCATCTAAACTATTTTTTTTTTTGAGACAGGGTCTCACTCTGTCAACTGGGCTAGAGTGCAGTGGCACAATCTCAGCTCACTGACCCTCCACCTCCCAGGTTCAAGTGATCCTCCTGCCTTAGCCTCCCAAGTAACTGGGACTATACAGGTATATGCCACCATGCCTGGCTAATTTTTTGTTTTGTTTTGTTTTGTTTTGTTTTGGTAGAGATAGAGTTTCACTGTGTCGGCCAGGCTAGCATCTCAACTATTTTTAGTGCACATTCCAGAAGTGTTAAGTACATTCACATTGTTGTACAACCATCACCACCCCCATGTCCAGAACTCTTTTCATCTTGCACAACTGAAACTTGGTACACATAAAACTGCAACTCCCTATTCCCTCTTGCCTCAGCCGCTGGCAATCACTATTCAACTTTTATGGATTTGGCGACTCTAGGTCCCTCATAGGAGTGGATCACACAGTGTTTGTCCTTTTACTCAGTGTAATGTCTTCATGGTAGCACATGCTGTAGCATGTGTTAGAAATTTTCTTTTTAAGGCTGAGTAACATTCTGTGGTATGTACAGACCACATGTTTGTTGATCCATGCATCTGTTGATGGACACTTGGGTTGCTTCCACCCTTTGGTTATTACAAACAATGCTGCTGAGAACATGGGTGCACGAATATCTTTTTAAGTCCCTGTTTTCAATTCTTTTGGGTATATACCCAGAAGTGGAAATGCTGGATCATATTATTTTAAAATATTACTTTGTTTGTACTCTTTAAGCTATCAAACATGAATCATTTTAATTAAAAAACAATGTCATTTTCCTTACCAAAAAATAAAAAGTATTTATTACCAAATATAATAGTGACTTTATGTGCACTATGCTAACTATAAGAGAAGACAAGATTTCCTGTGCCTTAGCGGGGCCCAGATTCCTTTATTCAGTAAATAGTGTTTAGCATCTGCTTTGTACATGACTCCACAACACTTGTACATGACACTATTCAAGTTTTCCATATTCTAAAGGAAGGAAAAAAGTCATTTTTCTTAACAAGCCAAAAGCCAACTCAGTGAACAGAGACAAGGTTCACACAACAAAGAAAACCAAGAGAAACTTGAACATGGGAAGAATGAGTGAAAGGGAGGATCACAAAGCTACGTAAGGGAATCAGAAGAAAAGTTCCTTAGGCAAACAGCTCACACATTAGTCCAGAAAACACTCCAATTGTGAGGAAGTGGTGGGGAGAGTCAAGGGAGGAGCTACATGGATAAAAAGCAGATTAGCGGTTGCCTGGAGCTGGTGGTAGAAACAGATATTGAGTGGAAAGAGCAGCAGCGGGTATTTCTGGAGTGAGAGGAATGTCTTAAAACTCATCTGGGATGATGGTTGTAATTCAGTCAATTAACTAAAATTAATTGGATTGTACACTAAATGGGTGAATTTTATGGCATGTAAATTATTATCAATAAAGCTGTTTTTAGAAAAAGTCAAGGGAGGCTAGCAGATAAGCCTTCAGGACTTGATGTATGACTTGCAACTTCCAACCTCAAAAGAGCCATGTCCTCACTCTGAATCAGTTAGCATGACTGAAGCCTGGGGGAGCCTGATGAGCTCACAAAGACACAGGCTTTGAAGAAGAGGAGTTAAAGGGGACAGGCCCATACTCAAGAGGTGCCTGCTTGCTGAATGAGCAGCCAGCAGGTCCAGTGAGCTGCGTTCACCTCATAGCAACAGAGAGTTATTAGGCAAGAAATGCAGTATAGGTGGGATATGGGAGTGACTTAACAGAAATACACATGGGGTATGGAGAAGGGTTATTAAAGGAAAAAGCATGTTGTAAGGAGCTCAAGAAAGGCTTTTTAAAGGAGGTGCTACTATGAGCTGGTCCTTTCCAGGTGAACGGCCTGTCCATCAAGGTCTGCAGTGGCGGAAGGGGGGTGGGCAGCAGGGAGGGAGGGGCTTGGCTTGGACATGCACAGCCTAGACAAACAAGGCCCCAGCAGCAGGCCCCGTCTTTGTTCACCAGAGTGAACAAAGGCTTGATTGTGAAAAGGTCACAGTGAAGGCACCAACAGGGGAGGGAGGTAAGACAGCCATAGATCACATGGAGTCACAGGGCAAGATGTTGTTGTTGGCCCCTGACCCAGTGAGGAGTGCTTGAAGGTTTTTGAGCAGAGGAGTGGTCTAGTGACAGCTATGGCTTAGGAAGATTACTCTGGTAATACAGAAGTTGCTCTCTTATGCACCCTCTACTGAACATTTTACAGATAATCAATTCACCAGATAACCAATGCACCCCATGTTCATAGGACACACTGACTGATACCCTTGGCAAGATGAGCACTTTTGGCTGGTAGTCTCCTCTCTGGGACACCTGGGCATTTCTGCTGCCATCCTGTGGGTTGTCTTCATACTAAGAGTCAGGCATGTTTGTTCCCAAGCCTATTTATGATAGTTGTACTTGCAATTTTATTTCTGTAACTTTGTACATAAACTAACGAAATATGAGTGCAAAGAGGGAGAGACATCGCTTCCTCAAAAGCCACGATGAATGGTTTAAAAAGACTGAATGAAGGTGAGTCACTAAAAATGGCTGAAGCAATTATGAAAGATTAGGGGAATATTTGCAAACGTGAAAGGATTCAGCATTTAGTCTTCCTAAGTATTTTTGTTTTCTCATGTTTAAAAAAACTAAAACTGGAAATCATAGGAGATGTATTATAAGAATGGAAAGATTTTTCTTTTTTTGAGATGGAGTTCCCCAGGTTGGAGTGTAATGGCTTGATCTTGGCTCACTGTACCCTCTGCCTCCTGGGTTCAAGTGATTCTCCTGCCTCAGCCTCCCAAGTAGCTGGGATTATAGGCATGTGCCACCATGCCCAGCTAATTTTTTGTAGAGACAGGGTTTCTTCATGTTGGCCAGGCTGGTCTTGAACTCCTGACCTCATGATCCACCTGCCTGAGCCTCCCAAAGTGCTGGGATTACAGGCATGAGCCACTGCGCCCAGCCTGAAAGATGTTTTTAAAAATTTCAATCAATAAGACCACTGAAAGACAATGTCTTGGCCTATAACTATAAATGAATGAGCGAATGTGCACTTATATCTTTTGGGTAAAAAGAAAATGTTTAAAATATATGCTTAATTTTTTTAGGTTTCCTTGGTTTAGCCAACTTTTTCAATTGATTGGCTGAAAATGATCCTACTCACAAAGGATGAGAGAGTAAGTAAGCACTAATGACCAGCAGCAATTCAAGTCAGGAAACTACTGTGCTTTAGGTAAGAGAGGCTACGCTGGATGAAGTCAGGAGAATGCAAAAGAAATAAAAATAAGTGTAAGATGTAACTGCAAATGACAATTACATGTTGAGAGAAAGGAAGTTAATAAAGATAACACTAGAATGTATCTGGGGGACTGAGAAATGCCACTTCACTTAGGACAAATCCAGATGCTAGAGGAAGCAGTTAAACAACTGTATAATGAAATCAGGATTATGAGTTTGGTCAAGACATGCTGAGAATGAAATGTAAAATCCATGAGAGCAGGGACTTTTTTTGTTGTTGTTAACTGCTGCATCCCTAGCACCCAGAAAGATGCCTGGAACATAGTATACATGAAATATGTATGAAAGAATAAATGAATACACTTGCAGAACATTCACCAGACATTTTCAGCAAATAGTGGGAGGAGTGTTTCTGGAGTACAAGGGGCAAGTTGGGACCATAGATGCAGATTTGGGAATCATCAGGGACTTTGTCTATCTTATAATTCAAGGGTCTGGCATAGAGCTTCCCACATGGGAGGATACAAGAAAATGTACCCAAGAATAGTCATTTGACTTTAATAGCAACCCCATCAGGGTTGGAAAGGACTTTGATGAACGTCTTCTGCCCCTGTCACCCCACAGCTCCTCCACTTGTAGAGAATGAGTACCTCTCTAGCAATAACATGGAGTTCCTTACTTCCTGGGACAACATGCTTGTCTCTGAATTTCTGCAGCTAACTGGAATATTCTTTCATCTATTAAGTCAAAATATGGCCCTAGTTTTACTAGTTGGAGCCAAAAATGGAAAAATTTAATTTTGATCAAAAAAGAACTAGTTGATAGGTGATGGTAACTTGGGGGGAAAAAAACATGATACCTTAAAACAAAACTTCACAAATATTTATAGCAGCTCTATTCTAATTGCCAAGACTTGAAAGCAACCAAGATGTCTTTCAGTAGGGGAATGGATAAATACACTGTGGTATATCCAGAAAATGGAATATTATTCAGTGCTAAAAACAAATGAACTATTGAGACATGAAAAAAACATGGGAGAACCTTAAAAATGTATTACTAAGTGAAAGAAGGCAATTTAAGAAGTCCACATACTGTATGATTCCAACTATATGACATTCCAGGAAGGCAAAACTATGGGACAGTAAAAAGATCAGTGGTTTCCAGGGAGCTAGGGATGAGGGAGGGATGAATGGACAGAGCACAGAGGATTTGGGGGGCAGTGAAACTATTCTGTGTGATATTACAGTTGCACATATGTAGTATTATACATTCATTCAAATCCACAGAATGTACAACACCAAAAGTGAACCCAAACTTCAACTATGGACTTCAGGTGATATCATCTGTCATGTGATTGTACCACTCTGGTGGGGGAATGTTGATAATGGAAAAGGCTGTTACATGTACGGGGAAAGGGTGTATATGGAAACGCTAAAAAAAATTAAGACTGGTAGCTCATGCCTATAATCCCAGTACTTTGGGAGGCTAAGGCAGAAAGATTGCTTGAACATGAGTTCAAGATCAGCCTGGGCAGCATAGTGACACTCCATCTCTACAGACAAAATTTAGCTAGGCGTGAAGGTGCCCACCTCTAGTCCCAGCTACTCAGGAGGCTGGGGTGGGAGGGTTGCTTGAGCCCAGGAGTTCGAGGCTGCAGTGAGTCATGATTGCACCACCACATTCCAGCCTAGACAACAGAGTAAGACCCTGTTGCAGAAAAATAAAATAAAATAAAAGGGGCTGGGTGTGGTGGCTCAAGTCTGTAATCTCAGCACTTTGGGAGGCCAAGATGGGTAGATCATTTGAAGTTAGGAGTTCGAGACCAGCCTGGCCAACATGCCGAAAACCCATCTCTAATAAAAATACAAAAATTATCTGGGCTTGGTGATGTGTGCCTGTAATCCTAGCTACTCAGGAGGCTAAGGTACGAGAATTGCTTGAATTCGGGAGGCAGAGGTTGTAGTGAGCCAATATCATTCCACTGCACTCTAGCCTGGGCAATGGAGTGAGACTCTGTCTCAAAAAAAACAAAATAATAAATAAATAAAATAACATAAAGACTTAATTTTAAAAAACCTTTTAAAGGAAATAAAAATAAAAAAAGAAAGCAAAACTTGAAGAGTCTTCAAAGATGCCCCAGAGTCAAAGGCAGGTAGATTTTTTAAATTTTGTTTTTGTTTTACCGTAATTCTGAAGTAGGATATTCTATTAAGGAAGATGATTTGAGGGAAAAATCACATTTTATAAAAACATATATATTTCAGGCTCTGCTCTTGGTTAATCATATGTGTCATTTAATTTGCTTGTCACAATTCTCTGTGATGAACATGATTAACACCAGCTTGTAGATGAGGAAACTAGCTGAGAGTGACTAAGCTACTTGTCCAAAGTCACACACGACACTCTCCAAGAGGCTAAAACACTGGCAGAATTGTGAGTCTGACCCCAAATGAGTAACTGACAGACCGAAGAAGAAAGGGCCAGTTCCTAAATAAACCAGTGTAAGTGTGCAGGTGTTCTTGGTGTGCTAAGGAAAACATGAGGGCATATATAGAAACTGAAAATAAGGCACTCAGCTGTGGTTGAACAGGAGTGGACAGAAACCTCAGACAGTGGTCTGAAAAGCTAGCCCTGAAAAGGAGCTATAGATGGTTTACAACAGTGAAGGCAAACCCTCTGGATGCTCTTTCAGCTTTGTTTTTCTGTCTTCCCTCAGGCATATACACCCAAAAATGGTCTTTGCCGTTTGCAAAGTGTAGCTCAAACCTTAGTGGGAGGAAACTAAAGTCCAAGGAAACCACCTAATGAATTTAAATATCCTAGCTCAGGGAAATTAAACCCCAAACACTGAGATAACCTGTGAACTAGGCTGTGAACTGCTATTAGTAGCCATTGAGAAATCATAAAACAGGTGCCAGAGAGATGGGGACCAGAACAAGGAGGCTCTTTATGGAATGATAGGAATGATCTCCAAAATACACTGAAAAGAGAAAAAGCCCAAATGCAGAATGGTGTGTCCATTTATGCTGCCATTTGCACACAGAAAGTTAAGAGGATATCCCTTTGCTTCCAGACACACTGAAGAGCTCTAGACAGATTCTACATCGCCCACCACTGGTGGGTGCACTCAGTGGCTGGGCAAAGGGGCAGGAGCAAAACTTTTCACTGTAACCCTTTAAATGTTGAATAAGTAAACTGTCTTACTTGTTCCAAAACAAAAAAAAGATAAAACTTAGAAAATGTTTACCTGATAAAATACTAGAATTTGAGAGAACAGATTTTTAAAGGAATGGTTTGCAAGGAGACACAATGATCCCCAAGAGCCAAAATAAGCCAAACTCTAGGATTCTTTCTACGGTATGATGTGTAGGCCCTTTCTACAGTAAGATCCTAGAGTTTGGCTTCTTTTCAGCAACTTTTCCACTCCCACAAACTTGGCTCCTCCCAGCAGAAGGAATGGTTGTAGTCGGTGTGTTAATTTGCATAAGGTCACACAGCCAGGATGTGGCCAAGAGGACAGAACGAAGCCATACCTATGCCCTCTCTTATACAGACTTTTCTTATAGTTTTCTCATTACTGCATTGACTATGTGTAAGTCTTATTTTCTGCTCACCGATACATGGTTCCTAATGTAATTCCCTGCAATGTAAATCATTATATGTTGGGGCCAGGCACAGTGGCTCATACCTCTAGTCCCAGCGCTTTTGGAGGCCAGGGCAGGAGGATCACTTGAGCCCAGGAGTTCAAGACCAGCCTGAGCAACATAGTAAGACTGTCTCTACAAAAGTAAAAAAATTACCCAGGCATGGTGGTGCATGCCTGGGGTCCTTCCAGACTATTTGGGAGGCTGAGGTGGGAGGATCACTTGGGACCAGGAGGTCAAGGCTACAGTGGTCCGTGGTCATATCACTGCACTGCAGCCTGGGTGACAGAGCAAGATCCAATCTCAAATGAATACATAAACAAATTTGATTTAATTTATTGTAATCTTCTTGGCTTAATGTTCCAAAACCAATTTCCACAGCATAAAACCACCATAATTGGGCTGCCTTTTGAGACTGATCAAATAAGGATAAATGTCCCATCCAAACATCACTGAGAAAATATTAGCAAGATTCCACTGTTGTGGGGGAAGAGGGAAGTATCAAGAGTGCATAATTCTACTCTGACGATCTGTACTGTAATTTGCTTAGGAACAGTACTTTCACAGTATTAAACTACTTTTTGAAGTGGAAATCAACATGCAAACAAAGACAATTCAATGGCAAACTCAGTAACACGCACAAACTTTTAGGAAAAGAGAACACGCAACACCAAGAATCTACTGTGTGTCAGCAGCCAGGAAAAGGAGCATAAGAGATCTGATCATGTTTTCCACTGAAAAACTTAAAATCTTCATAAGGTCACGCCTAAGTTCAAGGGCTGGAACTCTAATATTCCATGAATTCAGTGGAAAGACCTCTAGCTTCCCTTCCATTCAATATGATGATTGTACAGAACCAGAAAAGCAGACTTTCCTCTGGAACACAAAACTTGTTCTATGGTGGGATTCTACAATTCTTTTCCTTTTCTCTTCTTCCATAAGGGACTGTGGGGTACTGGAACCTGACCATGTTACCTGCAGAGAAAGCATTTTTCATCTGCCCCCTAGGCAACGTGCCAGGTGCAATGGCTCACACCTGTATTTCCGGCTACTCTGGGGCCTGAGGCAGGAGGATGGCTTGAACCCAGGAGTGAGACTAGCCTGGGCAACATAGTGCGACTCTCTCTCTCTCAAAATATAAAACAAAACATTCCTAGGCAATAAGAAGTACCTTTCTCAACAAAGAAAGCAGGAGATCCTGCTTTTTGATAATGTAAACCACTAGGAGAACCACATTGAATTGGCTTTATAATATATATTTTTTAAATTTATAATATATTTTTAAAAAGCTCCTGTACCCAATTTTCTTTCCCTTCCCAGGGTAAAGGATCAACATGGTAGCTGAGTATGGGGCAGTGAAAGGATGTTATGGAGCCATGCAGAAGCCTGGGTTGGTCAGTGAGGCTGGAGGGTGGGGAATGGGGAGCTGGGTGCAGGTGGCAGGTGGGAGAATTGGCTATATTGATTGAGCAAATAGGCACATAAATTGAGGATAATGAGAGCCACGTTTCTCACTACTACCAGAGATGATGGTTACAAACAGAGAAAGGGGAAAGGCTAGAAAGAACCCTGAGTGGTTGGATTGAAATTGGAAGTGTGGCTTTATTATACATACACAGGTTACATATAATATGTATTTTATAATATATTTTGTTATATTTATAATACATAAATATATACATATGTTTGTAAAATGTTTACATTTATAATATTTATAAATATATGAAGTAATGCTTATATATAATGTATAAATATTCTATATGGTGTTATTAATATATAATCTTATAACCCTAACCATCAACTGTTATAAATAACACCAGTTAGGGTTATAATATATAATCTTATATTATGTTATGAATAACTGGTGTAATTCATAATGGTTGATGGTTAGGGTTATAAGATTACATACTAATAACACCATTCACAACAGTTGATGGTTAGGGTTACAAATTATTCATAACAGTTGATGATTAGGGTTACAAGATTATATATTCCCATATAGAATATTCACATACAGCCCGAAGAAACACTTCACATCTCTCTTCCTTGTCTTTGAAACAAAAGGGACCACGTCTGAACACTGTGCGCCTTTCTGGGTTATAGCACCCACTGCCCCAGTGGAGATGGGCCTGGTTAGGAATACGGAGTGCAAAGCTGGGAGGGGTTCTGATAACAGATCACACAATGATTCAATCTGTTAAACTGGTTTCAGATAGGATGAATAGAATATATTCTTACACTTTGCCAGAGGCACCAAGTTCCATTTTCCATTTTCTTTTTCTTCCCATCCCAGCAGGTGGTTCTGGAATATTAATGAATCCCTGCAGTGTTTGCAGCAGGAGCCATGGTGGCCGAGGAGTATTCTTATTCATCTCAAATTTATGTATGTGTAAACCTAGACATAACATGAGTCAAGTGTGACTTTTAAAAAAAGAAAAATCTTAAGAAAGCAAAGGTTGAAACATTGGGCAAGATACTCCACACTAAGGCCGGTAGATTTTTTTTTTTTAACTGCCATGATTCCTAAGTAGGGGATTCCATTAAGGGAGATAGCTCAGGGACGGAAATCACATCTTACAAAAAAAAAAAAATCTGTACTTCTGCTTCTGTCTTAGGTACACGTATTTGTCATTTCACTTAATTCTCACACGTGGGAGATAGGTAAGACTAGCTCTGTTTTTCAGATAAGGAAATAATAAAGAAGAACAGAACTCAGTGAAATGGGAAACAAAAACAATGGAGAAAAACTAGGGAGACAAATAGCTGGTTCAGAAAAAAATGTATAAAATTGACAAACCTCTGACAAAAAAAAAGGGAAAGAAAATACAGATTACCAATGGCAGGTATGAAACTAGGAATATCACCACAGACCCCACAGACTTTAAAGGATAAAGGAGAATGCTATGAATAACTCTACACACATAAAATTTGACAAAAGACATGGACCAACTGCTTGAAAAATACAAGGCACTCAATATGAAATAGGTAATATGAGTAGCCCTATAACAATTAGGGAAATTTGAATTTGAAATTTTTTTAAACTCACCCTTTCGCACCAAGAAAAAAAAAAGAAAACCTCTAAGCACAGAAGATTTCACTCAGAATTCTACCAAATATTTAATGAAGAATTAACATAAACTTTATCTAATTTCTTCCAGAAAAAACCAAAAGGAATACTTCCCAATTTACTTTATGAAGTAATATTTATAGTACTTCAACCCTGTTATGAGGTTGAAAAGATAAAAGAGAAACTGGAAGAACATATTTGCAGACCACATATTCAATAAAGAACTAGTTTCTAGTGTATATAAAGAACTCACAGAATTCAACAGTTAAAAAAAAATCACAGTATCCAATTAGAAAATGGGCAGAAAACTTGAATAAACATTTCACTGAAGAGGATATACAGATCACAAGCTCACAAGCACATGAGAACATGTTCAACACCATAAACCATTAGGAAAATGCAAACTTAAAAAATGACAACTGTCATGACACAACTATCCCAATGACTAAAATAAAAAAGAGTCACTACAGTACCAAACGCTGGCGAGGATGCAGAAAAGCTGGATCAGTTGTAGATTACTGGTGGGAATGTAAAATGATACGGTCACACTGGAAACACAATTTGGCAATTTCTTAAAAAACTAAACATGCGATGCTCTCTCTTCCGAGGTGCCCACAGAGTTCAGGTTCCCCTCCAGACTCTGCACCAAAACTCCTTCTGAGGAAAAGTCTTTGCCCCCGGTTCCCAATTCTCCTTATGAGAATGATCCCTGGAAATATCTGGAATCAGAAGAATACCAGGAGCGATATGGTTCTCGCCCCATCTAGGCTGACTACCGCCACAACCACAAAGGTGGTGTACCCCCACAGTGTACTCGGAAAACATGTATTCGTGGGAATAAAGTTGCTGGGAATCCCTGCCCCATCTGCTGAGATCACAAGTTGCATGCTGACTTTAGGAATGTGAAGCTCTTGGAACAGTTTGCCTGCGCCCATACGGGTATCATGCTCCATACACAGGAGTCTGTATGAGGCAGCACAAGAGGTTGACCCAGGCCATCCAGAAAGCCAGGGATCTTGGTCTCCTCAGTTACCACATCCCCCAGGTTGAACCCCGGGACCTTGACTTCAGTACCTCTCATGGGGCTGTGAGTGCTACCCCGCCAGCCCCCACCCTGATCTCAGGCGAGCCCTGGTACCCGTGGTACAACTGGAAACAGCCACCAGAGAGAGAACTGTCTCGCCTTCGCCAGCTCTACCAGGGTCATCTCCGAGAAGAGAGTGGCCCCCCACCTGAGCCAATGCCCAAGGTGCCCCCTCCAGCACCAGCAGAAGCCTCTTCCACTGGGCAGACAGGCCCCCAGAATGCTCTGTAGGAGCCATAGACTGGGAAGAGAGGCCTGGCATGGTGGCTTATGCCTGTAATTCAGGCACTTTGGGAAGCCAAGGTGGGCAGATCACTTGAGTCCAGGAGTTCGAGACCAGCCTGGGCACCATGGTGAAATCCCATCTCTACCAAAAAAAATACAAAAATTAGCTGGGTATGGTGGTGCACACCTGTAGTCCCAGCTATTGGGGAGGCTAAGGTGGGAGGATCGCTTAAGCCCAGGAGGCAGAGGTTTTAATCGTACCCCTGCACTCCAGCCTGTGTGACAGAGCCAGACCCTGTCTCAAAAAAAAAAAAAAAAAAAAAAAAAAGACTAGGGAAGAGAGCCAGGACTAGGAGACATGCATAGGTTTACATGATGGGATATCACCCCGAACAGTCTTTTGTGGCCAATAACAGATCCAGGGAATAAATGAATGTTGCTGATAGGGATAAATCTGAGGCTGAGGGAGGTAAGTACAGATGTGTATGGGAAACCCCAGCCCCTATATGTTGTAAATAGATGGGCCGGACTAAACATTGTTGCTGTTTCAGACTTCTGCCAACTCGGCTTTTCCACAATAAAGCTTTCTCCTGTCTCTGAAAAAAAAAAAAAACAAAAACTAAACATGCAACTACCCCGTGACCCAGCAACTGCTCTCCTGGGCATCTTCCGCAGAGAAATGCTCCCACAAAATGTTCACACAAATCTGCACATGATGTTTATAACAGCTTTATTCATAACAGCAAAAAATTGGCAATGACTCAGATTCAACAGGTGAGCAGTTGAACAAACTGTGGTGCATCCCTACCATGAAATGCAGGAAGAAATAAGAAAGGAACAAACTTTGACACATGTAACAACCTGGATGAACATCCAGAGGATTATGCTGAGTGAAAAAAAGCCAATCCCAAAAGTGTATACACTTTTGTGTGTACCATTCCATTTACATAACATTCTCGAAATAACAAAATGATAGGAAAGAAAAACAAACTATTGTGACTGCCAAGGGCTAACCAGGTAGGAAGAAGGAAGTGGGTGTGGCTACCAAGGGGTCATATGAGGTCATATCAGGGACCCTTCTAGTGGTGGAAATGTTCTATAAGGTCATGATTCAATGTTAATATGCTGGTTGTGATATTATATTATCATTTGACAAGATGTGGTCAGTACGGGGAAACTGGGTAAAGGGTACAGGGGATCTACCTGTAATATTTCTTACAACTGCATGTGAAGAATCTACAATTACTGCAAAATAAAAAACATGAAATATTAATACATTTAATGAAATTTTTTAAAAACAGGACAGGCATGGTAGCTCATGCCTGTAATCCTAGCACTTTGGGAGGCCAGGATGGGAGGAAGGCTTCAGCCCAGGAGTTCAAGACCATCCTAGACAACATAATGAGTACCTGTCTCTACAAACATTTTTAAAAAATTAACCAGCCATGGTGGCACATGCCTGTAGTCCTAGCAACTCTGGAGGCTGAGGCAGGAGAATCATTTGAGGCCAGGAGTTTGAGGCTACAGTGAGCCATGATCACACCATTACTAAACTCCAGCCTGCACAACAGAGTGTGACGCTGTCTCTCAAAATAAAAAAATTTTAAAACATGAAATATATCTCACCCTTTTTACTGACTTTAATTTATATTTTGAAGAAAAATTATTTTAAAATTATATTTGAATATAATTATTTTTAATCTTCGAGAAGAATTGCAAATTGCAAAGTCATAAAAATGAGAAAATACTAAAGTAGAACTGGGGGAACTTAAGAAGAAAAAATAAAATTCACCCATTACTCAGAAAAAATGAAAATGAGTAAGAAAATTATTGTAATTAAATGTATAGCCTACCAGGTCATCTGAAATCCCTGACACTTGATCTCCTTTACTAGAATATTTAATTATATCAGAACATTGTGAATAAACAGACGGCCCCACTACAGTCTTGCCTCAAGCCTTGCAAATATGACGGCCATGCCTACTTCCTGCCTCTGCCCTCTCTCCTTGTGATCTGACAGCACTCGTGAAGGGGAGAACAGTTTATAAAACCTACATCCAGAATCTAACTCTGTTTTACAGAGAAACACAAAACAGTTTTACACAGCATTGCTATTATACACTGATATTCTAGGAATGCAACTAACATGTAACTTAAGGAAAGATAGTACTTTGCTTTATTCAAAATGTTTAGCCTGAGCTGTCAGCATTTCAAAGTCACTGATGTCAAAACTGCCTGGTATTTGAGTTCTCAACACTGCACCCGTGAGTCAGTCTCATTTGCAGCACTCATGCTTACACACAGCAATCTCCACTAATGCACAAGCATCTAATGATCTTCTAGTGGAGTCAGGCTCCAGCGTCTACACACTGAGATGTCACTTTATTAGAAACTATTTGCCTTTTATTTCTTCTCTACATTATAGGTAGGGCATTATGTTGATTTTTTTCAGTAATATATATGGACTGGTGAATTTCATTTTAGAATATTAAAGGGGCACATTACAGAATAATCATCATTTAAAAGGGTAACTGGACTACTAGGTTGAGGCCTCTGACATAAGCAGCTTCAGAAAGCCTGCTACTGCTTCCTTCTCCTTGCCTGCATGCACAGAAGGCCACACAAGGGAAACAGCCATGGCCAGAGGATAAGAACAGGGGCCATCCTGCAAGCAGAAGGGGAGGACAAGGCCACCTTCCAGCAGGCACTAAACTAACAATGAGAACAACAAAAACAAAATACACAAAAGAAAAGAAAAGAAAAGAAAAAAATGGCAAAATTGCACTTTACGCTTTAGTGCCCTCCTTATTTTCACCCCAGATGATGCAAAAATTTTTCTTCTTCCTTCAACTGAGCATAAATGATATGACCTGGCTGGGTGCTGTGGCTTATGCCTATAATTTCATCACTTTGGGAGGCTGCAGATTCAGTGAGCTACGATCACGTCACTGCACTCCAGCCTGGGTAAAAGAGTGAGAGCCTATCAAAAAAAAGAGAAAGAGAGAGAAAGACAGAGAGAGAGACAGACAGACAGAGAGAGATGACCTGATAACCACACGTTCTCCAGTAGTATCCCTCTCAATTTCTGACTTGGACAAACACAAGCTTCCTTCTATAAAAATAGGTAATCACAGAAGACTCTCTAGAACTATCTGGAAAGCTCTGGCAGATCATAAAAGGGGGACCATCTGAAGATTCCAAGTAAATAGGCACCTATGAAACAAAGTTACTGGTAGAAATGGAGATTTGAGAAAAATCTCCAATTTGCATTCTCACTGAAATTCAAGATTTTATACCTATGAAAGTTGAGCAAGAAGGCATGAAGAAGAAATAATTTGAAGTCAGATAAGTTAGACTAAAGATTAAAAACACAATAGTTGAAGAAAAGAAACATACAGAGCAAAGCATATTAGATGATAAACTTTTTAAAATCAGAGCATGAATGAAAATGATCACAAGAATCAGAGAAAATATGACACAGCAGAAATACTCAGGAGACCAAATACACACATACTTTACTTTCCTGGAGGAGACGCCAGGGTAAAAAGAGAAGCAATAATCAAAGTAATAACAGAATGCCTAGAAGGCACTTAATAAAACCCATCACCAAATCCTAATAAGTCAAAGAAATATAGGAGAGGACTTAGCATGTAAAACAATGCCCCAAGCCAACTTTCTGCATCATATTTAATAACAAAACACCAAAATCACCCACAGTAAAGTGAGAGCAAGACAAGGATGTCACCAGCAATTAACACAATTGGGGTCACACACACAAAACAGCAAGAACTACTGCAATGGAGGAGACAAAAGGCATCGTTACCTGCAGCTGATATGACTGTCAGCTTGGAAGACACTGGAGAATCAGCTGAAAACCGTTAGTGCTAAGAAGAGAGGATGGTAAGGGAGCAAGCCAGTTCCAAAATATTTTTAAAGTGTCTAATTTAAAAATACACTGTCAATGACAGTGCTAATACCCAAATTGAAATGATACAGAGAAATTAGCCTGGTTCCTGTGTAAAGATGACATTCAAAATTGTGAAATAATCCATATTTCATTTTAAAAAAGAAAAAAGTATAATGAATAAAGAACCCCATACACAATAGGAATAAAAGTATAAATGAAGGTATAAACTCAACAAAAATGAAGGAAGGAAGGAAGGAAGGAAGAAGAGAAAGGAGAGAGGAAGGAAGGAGGGAGGGAGGAAAAGAGGAAGGGAAGGCATGATCAAAGGTATAAACTCAACAAAAAGGAAGGGAGTGGAGGAGAGAGGGGAAGGAGGGAGGAAGGAAATAAGCAAACTTTAGGGGAAAAGCCAAAAAAACGAAGAGAGGACATGGAGAACTGAAGAGGTTACTGGATTCTGGATGAAAAGAATGGCAAAGATGTCAGTATTGTTGGGGACGTGCAGAGAGAGCTACTGGCTGTGTGTACCACAGGCACCCAGGGAGGACCCAGGAAAGCTGCCATCCACAAACCAGCACTGCACCTTGTGCCAACACAGAAAAGCCACAGAAAACCCTTGGCCCCACTCTAAAGCCCTGATTAAATCATATACTCCTGGGCAACGCAGGGCCACAACACCACCAGAAACTGAAAGCCACTCCTGGTCCATCCACATATGATGGCTAAACAAAGTGTGGCTATCCAGACAATGGAATATTATTCAGCTTTAAAAAGGAAGGAAATTCTGACACATGCCCCAACGCGGATGAATCTGAAGGATACTACGCTAAGGAAAATAGGCCAGTCACAAAAGGATGCTGTATGATTAAGTAGAGTGGTAGCTACCGACAGGGGAATGGAGGGGACAGACAGGGGATTTGGGGGGCTATGGACAGGGAATGGGGGCTGTGGAAAGGGAAACGGGGCTGTGGACAAGGGAGCGGGGTGCTGCGGACATGGGAACGGGGAGTTGTTCAGTGGGTACAGATGTGTAAGCTTGAGGGACCTGCTATGCAGCATTGCCCCTGAATTACACACGGATAAAATAGAAGAAAATGAAACTACAGACAGTTCCAAACTTATGACGGTGTGACTCACCCTTTTTGACTTTAAGGTGATGCAGAAGTGACACTCATTTAGTAGAAGCTATACTTCAAGTGCCCAGACAACCATTCCGTTTTTCACTTTCAGTAAATTAGGTTGGTGCAAAAGTAATTACAATTTTTAAAATGGCAAAAATCGCAATTACTTTTTTGCACTAACCTAATACAATAAATTACATAAGATATTTGACTCTTTACTATCAAATAGGCTCTGTGTTAGATAATTTTGCCCAATTGTAGGCTAATGTGAGTGTTCCGAGTATGTTTAAGGCAGGCTGGCCCAGCAATGATGTTTGGAAGGTTAGGTGCATTAAGTGTGTTTTCAACTTAGCATATTTTCAGCTTATGATGGGTTCATCTGGAAGTAACCAATGAAGTAACCGGAGGAGCATCTGTACCGAATCTGAATTTGTTTTTAAATCACAAACTATACTCATTGATAAATGACATATCTAAAATTATGAAAACAAGAACAAATGCATTCCTGGCACTCTGTGATTTTGCAGGTTCTTATCTCCAAACAGACTCGACCACACCTGCTCCAGGCCCCTTCCTTGAGTCCCCAACACTTCTTCAGGGCCCTTCAGAACTCACAGTGAAATCAACACTTCCCATAGGCTGAGCTCTTTGAATGTCCCCTCACTTCCATGGCTGGATGAATCTCACCACTGCCTTCCCAAGCCAGTCTGTTCCCTTTCTTACATTTCCCAAACTGAAGGTCTCGCTGTATCTCATATTCATGACTGTTGCTTCCCCACTGCCTGTTCCCCTCCCCACTGTAAGCAGACACCCTCCATCTCCACAGTCCATGCAGCAAGACCCGGCATCCTCTTCCCCTCCCTATTGCCATCTTCAGACCCCTACCCCTATCTCCCCATTCCCTAATGTCCCTGGTTCATGGTGCTCCTCCTACTGTGGCATCCAAGAAAAACTGACCTACCCACCTTCCAGCCTCTCAATTCCAAGACTTCCAACATTCCCTCCTCTACTCTCCTCTCAACAAGTCAACCCATCCATGGTTTTCTCTCAGCCTCTGTTTCCTAAGCTACAAGTCCTGGTCCCAATATTTGTCTCGCGTGGACTTGGACAGTCTGCTCAATCTCTTTATGCCTCAGTCTCCTGATCTATAAAATGAGAATGATAACAGGGTTGTAGTAAAGACTAAAGAAGACTATATTCATTGCATACTGAGAACAGTGGTTAGCACATAGTGAGCAAAGAATGCTAGTCACCAGTACTAGTAATTCTATAACAGGTAAAGATGATGGGGGAAGAAAATGAGTCTCCCTACTAGAGGAAAACAGAGTAGCAGAACAAAGAACTCTGGAGTCAGACCCCAGGTTTGAATTTGGGAACACTACCTAACCTTCTGGAGCCTTGGCTTCTTCACATGTCAGATGGGGATAAGAATACTTGTCTTCTATGTTAGAGGAGTTTCCCTGATAGGAGCCCAGAGTTATTCCCTCCCTGTGTCAGAGAGGACAGGTGTCTCAGGTTGGAGCCTCAGGCATTACCTGGGTGTGATGCAGGTAACTGGGAATGCAAGGATCCAGGTACCAGCAAGGACACAGACAGCTTCTTGGCAGTGAGCCAATCACGACTGCTTGTCCTTACTGATCACCCTCGTGAGAGGTCTGAGATTCTGAAACCATTAAAGCATAGTTTGGCCACAGTAAAACTAGCCTTTCACATTTATTTTGCCTTGTTTTTTAACTTTTAAGAGAACATTGATATCAGTTTAAAATAGTGACATTCTTTTGGATTCCACATGTGTTATATAAGGAAACATCTAAATGGCCATGTCCGTGTCTCACGGTTTTTAAAATGTTTTAAATGTGGCTATGTGAACTTCCTTCTAGCCAACTGCTGTCTCCAGAAGAGATCCGTGTTCACTCCTCATCCCTTGGGGGCCCATCAGATCTCATCTCACTCATCCCACTACTAACATGAGCAGAAATCTTACCCTACACCAACTTTACAATCTATCAGGAGAATCCAGCAATTCCACTTCTGGGTATATACCCCCTAAAAGTAAAAGTAGTGTCTCAAGAAGATATTTGTACACCTGTGTACAGAGCAGCATTATTCACAATAGCCAACGGAAAGCATAGGCCAAGCATCCTTCAACAGATGAATGGATAAAGAAAATATAGTATATTCATACAAGTAAATATTATTCAGTCTCAAAAAGGAAGGAAATTCTGACATGGCATGGATAAACCTTGAAGATATTATGTTGAGTGAAATCAACCATTTGCAAAAGGAAAAACACTGTATGATTGCACTCCCATGAGGGGCCTAGAGCAGTCAAGATTCACAGAGACAAAGAAGAGAACCAGCTCCTTGTTGCCAGGAGCTGAAGGAAGGGAAATGGGAAGTGAGTGTTTAATGGGGACAGAGTTTCATGCTGGGAAGACAAAACAGTTCTGGAAATAGAAGATGGTGATGGTTGTATAATGTGAATGAACTTAATGCCTCTGAACTGTATGCTTAAAAATGATTATGTGTATTTTTCCACAATTCCAAAACTAGGAAAGCTGACAGCCAGCTGGCTTTCCCCTTCAGAATACATCCAGACACAGCTGCTGTTCCCTGGTGCCACAGCTGCTGGCCCAACCCAGGTCACTTCTTTCCTAGACCACAGCCCCAGCCTCCAATCTGTTCTGCTCACTCCATCTGTCCACTCTCAAAAAGCAGCCAAAGCAGTCCTTTTAAAATGTGTTCAGGTCATATCACTGCTCTGTGCAAAACCTTGCAAAAGCTCCCCAGTGGAGTCAGAGTAAAAAATCTAAAGTCCTGACAGTGACTCACAAGCTCCCCCATATTTCTGCCCTCTTCCCCAACCGCTTGTTCACTCTGCTGTGGCCCCACTAACCTTCCTACCACTTCCTGGACATGAGGGACACGGGCCAGCTGTCATCTCTTCCTGGAATGTCCACCTCTCCAGCCATCCACCTGGCTTTCTCATCTGTCCGATATCTTGCTCATGTAGCTTTATGAAGGCAAGTTTGTCCTGCTCAATCACGTAGCCCTTTTGCCTAGAACAGTGCCAGGCACATGGTAGCCTCTCAAAGATATTTTTTGAATTAATGAATAAACAGGACTTTCTAAAGTCAGACACATTAGTCAGAACTGGAACATGGAGCCAAGGAGCAGGTGGGTGCTTTTGACAAGGCTGCCACCTAGTGGCTGGATTCCTTCACCACCTTCTGGGGGTTCCCCAACCTTTCGCTTGACCCTGGGGCAGGCAGGGAGGACTACCACCGGCACACAAGGAACCTCCTCATTCTCTAAAAGCTACACCACTGTGTAACATGAGAAATACACAAAGGACACTGCAGGGAGAAAAAGAAGAATAAGAACTGGAATCCAGGCCAGGCGTGAAGCCTGTAATCCAGCACTTTGAGAGGCCAAGGCAGGAACCCAGGAGTTCAAGACCAGCCTAGGCAACATGGCGAGACCCCAGTGGTATGCACCTGTAGTCCCAGCTACTCGAGAGCTGGGCAGGAGTATGGAGGCAGCAATGAGTTATGATTGCACCACTGCACTCCAGCCTGGACAACAGAGCAAAACTCTGTCTCTAGAAAAAAAAATGAAAAAAAGAATCCAGAATTATTTTTTGGAATTCAGAATTCAGATATGTGAATAATATCAATGAAAGAAAACCAATTAGAAAAAGTGGATGCTCCATATGGAAACCTGGGGTGGGCATGGGAGAGAAAAAGTCAAACTTGTTTGACTTTTCTGAAGCCAAGGTTTCTGGTTTGGGAGAAATACCATGCCCTTCCTTTTTTTTTTTTTTTTTTTTCAGAGTTCTTTTTATGGCTTTGCTTCTACCTATCTGTATGACCCTGGGCAGGTCACCTAACCTTTCAGTGGCCATTTCATTGACTGCAGAATTATAATAAACTGCCCACTTCAGAGGGATGTTACAAAACAAAGCAGGCAAAGTGCTTTGAAATTATATTTTCAGAGATGTTGTTGAGTAAATTGACATCACTATTATGTATCAAGAGACTCTTTCGTAATACAAATTAACATCCTTAAATTTATGTTTTATATATTCTTTTTTCGTGGGGGAGGAAGGGAGGAAGGCAGGAAGGGAGGGAAGGAGGAAGGGAGGGAGGAAGGAAGGGATGAAGGAAGGAAGGAAGGGAGGGAGGGAGGGAGGAAGGGAAGGAGGGAGGGAGGGAGGGAGGGATGGAGGGAGGGAAGGGAAGGAAGGAAATCAAGCAAT
>CM052652.1:93821328-93930353 GCA_028533165.1 Leontopithecus rosalia | reverse complement strand
GTGGTGTTCTCTGTATTTCCTGGACTTGAGTATTGGCCTGCCTTGCTAGGCTGGGGAAAATCTCCCAGATAATATCCTGAAGAGTATTTTCCAGCTTGAATTCATTCTCTTCGTCACATTCTGGTACACCTATCAAATGTAGGTTAGGTCTCTTCACATAGTCCCACATTTCTTTGAGACTTTGTTCATTCCTTTTTGCGTTTTTTTCTCTAATCTTGGTTTTTCATTTTATTTTATTGAGTTGATCTTCGACTTCTGATATTCTTTCTGCTGCTTGGTCAATTTGGCTGTTGAAACTTGGGCATGCTTCGCGAAGTTCTTGTGTTGTGTTTTTCAGCTCCTTCAATTCATTTATATTCCTCTCTCAGTTGTCCATTCTTGTTATCATTTCCTTGAATCTTTTTTCAAATCTTTTTTCAAGGTTCTTAGTTTCTTTGCATTGATTTAGAATGTGTTCTTTTAGCTCACGGAAGTTTCTCATTATCCACCTTCTGAAGTCTGATTCCGTCATTTCATCACCATCATTCTCCGTCCAGCTTTGTTCCCTTGCTGGTGAGGAGTTTTGGTCTTTTGTAGGAAGCGAGGTGTTTTGATTTGGGGTGTCTTCCTTCTTTATGCGCTGGTTTCTTTCCGTCTTTGTGGGTGTATCCGCCTGTCGTCTGAGTAGCTGCTGATTGGGTCTCTGAGTGGACGCCTAGATTGTTGATGATGAAGTATTTCTGTTGCTTAGTTTTCCTTCTAACAGTCTAGCCCCTCTGCTGTACGACTGCTGAGGTCCACTCCAGGCCCTGCTTGTCTGGGGTGCACCTGTAGCAGCTGCAGAACAGTGAGGGTTGCTACCAGTTTCTTCTTCTGCTGTCTTTGTCCCAGAATGATGCCCACCTAATGTCAGTCTGATCAGTCCTTTTTGAGGTGACTCTTTGGATATACAGGGGTCAGGGGGCTGCTTGGGGAGACGGTCCATACTTTATTGGAGCTCAAGTGCTGAGCTGTGAGCTCCTCCTTTCATTTAGGGCTGTTAGGCTGGGATGTTTAGGTCTGCTGCAGCAGAACTCATAAAACCCCTTTTTTTCCTCTGGTGCTCTGTCTCCGGGATTTAGGGTTTTCTTTAAGAGTATCTGTTGCGCTGTCCTGCACAGCTAGGAGGCAGTCTAGTCACTATTTGCCTGCTGAGGCTCCGCCCTGCTGTCCTGTGCTCTGCCCTGTTGCTGTGGGCTTCGCCCTATTGCTGTGAGCTCCGCCCTATTGCTGTGAGCTCTGCCCTGCTGTTGTGGGCTCCAGTCTGTTGCCTCTGTATTGGTGGAGTCTCTCTGCGATGGCAGGTTGCCTCGGCAACGGCAGGCTTCATCAGCAATGGGAGTATAGCTCCGTAGGGGCAGATTGCCTCGGCAATGGCGGATGCCCCTCCCCCACCGAGCTGCACCATCCTGGGCTCAGGTGTGTCCTCAGAGAAACTCTCAACCCCGGGTGTATCAAATCACCGCCCTGCTTGTCCCTGTGGGGGTGGGACCCGCTGAGCCTGATCACCTGGCTCGCTGCCTTAGAGCCCTTTTTTTTTTTCTAAGTTGAAAAGTTGACTCTCTCCCAGGTATTTCCATCACCTGATGTTAGGGCACCGGGATCTGTGTGATCTCCCGCGCAGCGACCCACTGTGCCGGATCAAATGTCGCCTCCCGGAAATCTCCCGATCTGGCTCAGTGTCCAAATCCCACTCAATCAGATGGATATGCTAATGTGCCCTCCCGAATCTCAGATTGCCGGTTTAACTGGGGGCCCAGGCCAGTGCGCCTTGTGTGGAATGTTGCCGCGCAGCGGCGCTGGCCGAAACAGCAGCGCCAGCCGAAACAGCTGCATGGCGTCCTGTCTCCTACACCTGGGAATTTCTGCGTTCTGTGGGCAACAAATATCCATCTGGAAATGCGGCCTGGACTCACTGTCTGCGCCTCCACTGAGAGCTGCAATCCTGAGCTGCTCCTACCCCGCCATCTTCTGTCGTTCTCCCAAGGTTGGGATTCTTAATCCACTTGAGCCACTTTACTTTGGTTGGAACATATTCTTGAAGATATTTGGTTTGAGCATATTCAGGGATATTCTGTGCTGGACAAGTTTTCTCAACCTTCATCTGAGGATATCTATGTTGTGCCCTTACACTTTATTGATACTTTGCCTGGGTGTAGAATTCTTGTTCACTACCTTTGTAATTTCTCCATGGCATGGACTCCAACACTTGAAGAAAGAGGTGTCATAATACTCATGTGCCTTACATTCAACTTATATTTTATATAATTCATGTAGCTTCTAATAGAGGCCTGAAACCCCTATTCAAACGGCCATATCACTTGATTAGAGTTTGCACTTCCTTAGCACTTAAAATATATAAATATTTTCCCATCTAACTCCAAAGAAATTTGACTTGATAGAATACTGCCTGCTTTTTTTAAATACTTTCTGTCTCTTAAAATAGTATCTTTTTTTAAAATTTAAATTAATTTTACTTTAAGTTCTGCGATACAGGTACAGGATGTGCAGGTTTGTTACATCAGTAAATGTGCGCCATGGTGGTTTGCTGCACAGATCAACCCATCACCTAGTTATTAAGCCCCACATGCGTTAGATATTTATCCTGATGCTCTCCCTCTTATCACCGTCACCCCGACAGGCCCCATTGTGTGTTGTTCCCACTCCCTGCCTGTGTCCATGTGTTCTCATTGTTAAGCTCCCACTTATAAGTGAAAACATGAGGTGTTTAGTTTTCTGTTCCGTTAGTTTGCTGAGGATAATGGCTTCCAGTTCCATCACGGCATCTGGATGCCATTGTAATACAGGAATTTTTATGATATAGAATGATTTATATTCCATTGGATATATACCCAGTAATGAAATTGCTGGGTCAAATGGCATTTCTGGTTCTAGGTCTTTAAGGAATCACCACACTGTCTTCCACAGTGGTTGGACTGCATTCCCACCAACAGTATATTTCTCCACAGCCTCACCAGCATCTGTTGTTTCTTGACTTTTTAATAATTGGCATTCTGACTGGCATGAAATGGTATCTCATTGTGGTTTTGATGTGCATTTCTCTAATAATCAGTGATGTTGAACTTTTTTTCATATGTTTGTTGACTGCATAAATGTCTTTTGAGAAGTATATGTTCATGTCCTTTGCCCACTTTTTAATGGGGTTGTTTTTTTCTTGTAAATTTGTTTAAGTTCCTTGTAGATTCTGGATATTAGACCTTTGTCAGATGGATAAATAGCAAAAATGTTCTCCCATTCTGTGAATAGCCGTATCGTTCTTGACAGTAAAATAAAATGTGATTTAATTGTGGATATCTTTCTTGGCTTTGTCTATCTTATAAGATAATTCTTCTGAAACAGTAGTATCAGTTAAAGACACAATATACCACAAAGTATATTAAATGAGATGGGACCTTTTATACTGATAAAAGTACAATTCAAGAAGAAAAAGTAGCAGTTACAAAGTACACTCATTGGCAACTGGAAGTAACTAAAGCAAGACCTATTTGAAACGCATGGAAAAACTCACAAGTGTAGTGAGAGAATTTAACCATGTCTTACACAAACAATTTTTCCAAAATGATCATGGAATGGTTAACATATTGATTTATGCCAAGGCCAGAAAAAAAACCTCATTACTGTCATTCAAGGGAAATTTTACTGGTCACTCTATGATCATACTGCAATAAAACTGAAAATAATGAAAGTTGACATTTTAAAAACAATCTGTTTGGAAATTTTGACTCAAATAGGAATTGAAAACTACAATTGTAGATCATTTAGAAAAATATGAAATACAAATAAAGTTACAAATAATAAGCAAATTTATTCCTCTGAAAGCATTTATTATCAAAAAATAAAGAATGAAAATAAAGTAAGTTCTACACAAAGGACATTTGAAAGAAAAGAAACAACAAAAGAAATCTGGGAAAACAGGAGGGAGATTTTAAAAATGGCAGAAATTAATGAAGTAAGTCACGACTGTGTCTGTTTCTTCTCTTTCCTCAGTACCTAGTACCTTACCAGACACATGAATGGTATTTAGTAAATATTTGTTGAATAAATATGAATAAGCAAAAAAGAAAACCACTAGAATTGAAAAATCTTAAGAGTATGCTCTTTGTTAAACAATAAAGTTTTAGTTAGACTCATCAAGAAATAAGATAACACAAATACCCCAAATTAGCTATGTAAGAATGTATATAATCAGGGATGTTGGAGATTTTTAAAAAACTAGAATAAAAAATAGAAAATCTTGATAACATTGAAATTATCTATGAAAACAATTACCAAAGTCAATTCATAAAGAAATGAAACACTTGGACAGAAAAATAATCTTGGAAGATGTCACAGAGTGACTTAAGAAAATGGCTCCCAGAATAATCCTGAATCCAGATGGTGTTATAGGTGAAGTTTTTCAAATATGAGGAAGATATAATTTCTGTGCTATTTAAAGTTGTGTGGTATGTTTCCCAAAGATATTAGATATTACTTATTACAAAGGGCATAGGTAATGTAAGATATGTACAGATGATTATTTCTTATTTTAATAATTCAAATATGTTAGAAAAACTATAACTAGTATATTTAATGTATGTCTTGTTTAGGACCAGGTTAGGTTAAAGAAGAAATGAGTCAATATTAAGTTTATGCAGAAAAATATTAAACACATAAGACAATTGAATGCAAATATAGCCAGAATTATGAAGGTGACATTCAAATAATAGAAACTTGAAAAATTTTCCAAAGTGCAGAAAAAATGGAAAGTATTCCAATTTTTTTTGATTAGTGTTAATACTATTAATATTATTTCTGTTTCCAAAGCTTTTCAAAGATGGTACGAACAAAGAAAGCCAGAGTATATTCTTACTAATGTAGATGCTCTCCTTGACTGAAATATAAGCCAAATTTAATTCAATCATATACTTAAAAAAATACTACATCATTGGTTAAAAAGTGGCTTATTCCAAGAATGCAAAAATATTATTATATAAATAGAACTGGAAAAATCAGTAAATTTAAAGACAAAAATTACCATCACTGTATGTCAATAATGCATTTAATAAAATTTAACGTCTACCTCATATACATTTAATTCCTGTTGGAATGGTATGGATCTTTTTCTAAAATAAAAAAAAAAGCTCTAAAAGCAGCACATACCATGCTTAACAGGAAACTAAAAACATCCCTATAAAGGTCAGGAACAAAACAGTGGTGCCCATACAGGACTTTATGACACTGTTTTCAAATACGCTAGCCAAAACAGTAAGATTTTTAAAAAATGGTTATTAAAAATGAGACAAAATTAGCATTACTTGTAAGTTCTAGAATTTTCTTGTTAGAATAACCAAGGAGAACAACTGAAAAACTATGAGAACTTATGAGAATTTAGTAAGGTAAGCAGCTTGGAAATGAGTATATATTCAGATATGTATGTGTGTGCACATATATGCTTGTATGATGTAGATGTATATGTAACAGTAGTTTTATGTTAGTAATCAGAAATGATGGTTTATTTTATTTTTTTGAGACAAGGTCTTGCTCTGTCACCCAGGCTGGATTGCAGTGGTGCTGTCTTGGCTTACTGCAACCTGTGCCTCCCAGGCTGAGACAGTCCTCCTACTTTAGTCTCCCAAGTAACTACAACTACGGGCAGCACTACCACACCCAGCTAATTTTTGTATTTTTTTGTTGAGACAGAGTTTCACTGTGTTGCCCAGGCCGGTCTTGAACTCTTGAGCTCAAGTGATCCACCCATCTTGGCTTCCCAATGTACTGGGATTATGGGCATGAGCCACCGTGGCCAGCCACAGACTTATTAAAAGGTTTCATTCACAGCATGAAAAAAATGTATAAAACCTGAGAAGAAATAAGAAATGTGCAAGGCATCTGTGAAAACTATAAACTGTCTACTCAGGGGCATAGATATAAACTTATCTGCTCAGATGCACTAGTGATCATGTGGTAGGTATTCTTCATTAAGTGGAGGAATTATCATTTAATATATTATAGTTCTGAAAATCAGAAATAGCTGCTGAATTTTGTAAAATGCCTTTTGGACATTCACATTGATCTTCCCCTTTTTTTGAAATGGAGTTTCCACTCCTGTTGCCTAAGCCGGAGTGCAACGGCATGATCTCAGCTCACTGTACCCTCTACCTCCTGGGTGCAAGCGATTCTCCTGCCTCAGCTTTCGGAATAGCTGGGATTATAGGAACGTGCCACCATGCTCAGCTAATTTTTTGTATTTTTAGTAAAAACGGGGTTTCACCATGTCTCCCCTCCCCCCTCATCCCCCTTCTTCCCTCCTCTCTCCCCCTTTCCCCTCCCTTTCTCTCCTCCCCCCCTCCCCTCCCCTTCCCCCCTCTCTCCCCTCCCCGTCCTTCCCTTCCCTCCCCCCTTTCCCTCCCCTCCCACCCATCCCATTCCCTTCCCTTCCCTTCCCTTCCCTTCCCTTCCTTTCCCTTGGCTGGTCTCGAACTTCTGACCTCTGATGCCCACCTTGGCCTCCCAAAGTGCTGGGGTTACAGATACGAGCCACCATGCCCGGCCTACAGTGATCTTACTATTTTTCTTTTTAGATATAATGATTTGATGGATTAAATATCTTCACCTTATAAAAAACTTTAAATCAGGTTTTTTCTAAACTTTCCTTTTGGAATTTATTTTTAACATGAAAGGTGAATTAACAGCATAAATTTTTCTTGGTGCCTTATTGTGTTATATATAAAATTAGGGTATGTGTGCATAGTTAGTTCTAAAGTTCCTGGTAACTTTAACATTCTGTGATTTTATGGTTTTAGACTTATTTTCCCCAACAAACAGGGGTGTGCTCTGTTGCTCAGGCTGGTCCTGAACTACTGTCCTCAAGGGATCCTCCTGCCTTGGCCTCTCAAAATGCTGGTGTAACAGGCATGAGCCACCACCCTTAGCCAGACTTATAAACATTTCTAACTCAGAGAAGTGTTTGGATTTTACCTCTTGAGTATGTTTCCCAAATGTGCTTTAGGTATGGGACTTCTAGTTTGTTGAATTCTATTTTACTTAAAAAAAAATTTTATATGGTTCTAATTGGATCAGACCAGCCTATGCAGTATCATAGAAGGAACAGTAAAATACTGAGAATTTTGAAGGGTTCCAGGTATCCTGAAGACTTCACCATCACGAGACAAAAACACCTCTAGGGCTGTCCTCCCACCAGACCCAGCCTCTGCTGTTCTGTTGCCCTTACTGTCCCCCTCCATCCAATTTGTCTGCCACTTTCTGCTTAGCCAGGAGGCATGTTGTCTGGCGCCGCCTTCATGTGGACATTGTGCTGCAGTTGGTTGCTTCTCCAGCTAAGTAAGAACCGCCTGAGTATCCATGTTTTTCTTTGCTGTTTCCATCCAATACTCTGCAGAGTCCTTAGCAAAATGTATGGTTTTAATGAATTGATGGCAGCTGTCCTTTGTATTTCTAGGAAACTTTTGAATTCTCAGGAGAAAGTAGGCTTGATATTTCAAAACTAATGTGGTTGGCCAAATATTTTATATTGGATTAAAAAATTATTTTAGTGACACAGATCTCCAGAAAGTTTGTGGATAAGTTTTTCCTCAACCTACACTACTGCAAAGATGACCCAGAAATCCTGAGCCAGTGGAACTCCTGGGGCAGCAGGGGGTGGGGTGGGTACCGGTATCACAGGGACCTTGCCCACCCACTGTCTCCTTTTATCCCTGTCCCAGAGACCTAATACCACCATGGTCCCTTTCCCTCAGTCTTTCATATGTATTTGTAAATATTCTTTTACCAGTATCTTTCTTCTTGTGTTCTTTTTCCTTCTTAACCTTCCCCTAATTTCCAACTTCTTGTTCCAAATTAAGTCTCATTATGGTTGAGTGTTAAGATTAGGGCT
Organism: Leontopithecus rosalia; assembly: GCA_028533165.1. Classification (NCBI taxonomy): domain Eukaryota; kingdom Metazoa; phylum Chordata; class Mammalia; order Primates; family Cebidae; genus Leontopithecus; species Leontopithecus rosalia. The sequence continues at coordinate 93,922,441 of CM052652.1, read as the reverse complement.
TATAATAAACCTAGAAAGATAAAGTAATAAATTTTGTTATAAAACTGTATCCAGTAAAGAACTGGTGTCCACCACCTCCAAATCCCTTGAAAATCCCCTTTGTTTTATCTGCCAGAGAATTCATCCCTTTCTCTAATTGGTCCTCCTTTTTCTCTCTAGCACTAGCAGCCAAATTTTTAAAAAATCTTAGAAGGTTACATTGTAAGCAGTCTAACCTTCTGATCTGTAAGCAGATAAACAAAGAGCCTATTCATAGTGGTCAAAAACTATTACGAAAATTACCTGTTTATGGTTCTATTTTGGTCTCTTTTGCTCTCCAGCCTCAGTTTGAATAGTTCCGAAGTTATGTGGAATTCATACGCTTTCAAACTGGACCCAAAATGTGATATAACAGCCTCTATTTGCAGGTTAACAAAGTGTGAGTGATGGGGATGTGATATGTGGCTCTGCGTGCTGTTTGCCTGCTCATATTTGTGTTTCTGTGTTCCTCCCCCGCAAATTCCCGGACAGCCTACACTTTATGCTTTCATAAGGATTTTGAATCATACAGGAAAGAGAGAGAATGAAAATCAAGAGATAACTGTAATTGGATCAGTGATGAAATTGTAGTGTAAACTATACATGAAAATTACCTCTCCTGTAAATTTTGATACCCAGAACCTTATGCTATCCGTTTCAGATGGAAAACAGTACTTAAAGCATCACAAGCATGCCTTTTTCATTTACTATTTTCTCATTACTTAGAGTATTCCTTTTTTTTTTTTTTTTTGAGAGAGTCCTGCTTTTTCACCCAGGCTGGAGAGCAGTGCTGCAATCATGGCTCACTGTAGCCTCGACCTCCCAGGCTCAAGTGATCCTCCCGCCTCAGCCTCTCAAGTAGCTGGGACTACAGGCATGTCCTACCTTGCTTGGCTAATTTTAAAAATTTTTAGTAGAGGTGGAATCTCACTATGTTGCTCAGGCTGGTCTCATCCCTTAATGTGAATTCTGGTACCACCTTTGACTCTGGAGATGCTCTGGGGCTTCTTGATGGCTGTGGTCAGCCTACACCAGCTCTTGGACATCACCAGCTTGTGGTCATGTGCTTGCTAGCATTCTCGTCATTCCTCGCTTATCATCTGCTGGCTCTCATCTGTTCCTGTGTGCCTGGAAGCAGGTAGCCAAACCAGTCATAACTGTATACAGGCTAGTTTATTATTATTTGTCATTCTCCTAGTAATAAGCAGGTGTAGCGTTTAGGGTACAGTCATAGTGAGCTCTGGAGCTCTCTTCCTGTTCCCGCTGATGATGTCATCTCAGGTAGCTGAGTGGCCATAGAGCTGAGTTTTAAAGTGTCATTGCACAAGCATGTGATCAGGTGCTGTTCCCCTGTCCTGGCACCTGTGGAAGATGTGTGGGCCTGCTTTCTGTTCCTTCCTTGTACCATACTACACCCCTCCTGGCCTCAGATCTCAGTCCAGTATCACCTCTTCAAGTAGACCTTTCCCTTTCTCTCTTAGGGGGCAAGTTGCTTGGTTTGCTGTGGCTGTAGAATAAACCCCAGGGCTCAGTTGGGCTAAGCCAGGGTTTGCCAGTAGACAAATTCAGACTTCTTTCTATGTGAGGACCCATGGCAGGCCAGCGTGGGAGGATGTGAGATGGGAGGGGCAGCCAGGTGCTGGGAGGGTTGGGAGAGACATGGGGAGGAGAGGTGGGGACTGAAGCCAGAAGGGGAAAGGAAGGAAGAAATATGGAACTGTGCTGTACCTCAGTGGTAAGCTCAGTGCACACCAGCCCTTGATGAGTTTTAATCTGTTTTACCCCTCAAGGCTGTAAGAGTCAGATCTAAGTGTTTTAAAAATGAGATGGTGTGTGCAATTAACTTGAAGAGAACTGTTACAGGAGAGACCTCTGGTAAGGCTTGATTATAAATGGATGACTTTAATAAACAAGCTTCATTTTCTCTAGGTGATAGGTTGGACTGTTAGACAAAACCTTGGATTCAGAGAAAGGCACTCTAAGTGCATTTTGCCTCATTTCTTTACCTTGATGGATTTTCATGTTGGTCAAATGAAGACTTGAGCTACATCTATGAAATCCCTTTCCAATTTTTAGAAGTATATGATTCTGTTGTATGCTCTGAAGAGTCCAGACTATAAAGCATTTTTAATTTTATTGCTTTTTCCCCTAATTGTGAGCCAGAAGGGAAAACTTCCAAATTGGGATGCACAAGCCACTCTGGGAAACACAGGGAAACAAAAACTAGAATACAAGTCTAGCCTTTGCGCTGGCATGAAAAGAATGCAGACTGTTAGATAACTTAAAGGTTTCTGTTTTATTTCATGTTTAGGTGAAACGGTCAGCTTTGACCACTACTCACAAAGAAGTTTCTGTCCAGACTTTAACATATTTGTGCAATGATAAGATGGTTATATTTTCTGTGAGACAGCTGTGATCACTTGTATTTATGAAACTGTCATGCTTATTGTACATGTATCAAGAGCAGTGCTGAAAAGCTAAATTTAGAGAAATTAATCTGGGCTCATAAATGAGTATGGTGACATTCAGTATACCTGTCCCCATCTAGCACTGTCACTAACATTGCTAGGTCGTCTCCCAGCAGTTTATCCATCTCAACCATGAAGGAATGGTGAATAATGATGGCAACTTGCCTCATTGCAGAATGTACAGACTGCCGTTGTAAACTGTAAATTGTCAGGATTAGGCCCTAAGCATGGTGAAATGTTGAACATAAAGGTATGTGAACAAAGCTGAATGCAAAGTTGTGTGAATGCTGATTCAATCTTTTTGAAAGTGCAGTCCATAGGACACAAATTGGCAAAATGTATTTGTCTTACAGTGCTCTAAGTTTTTTAAATTATGACACTTTGGGCCTGAGTTCTCCAAGTGCCATAGTTCTTGCCAGCCCCTTTGTTCTTTACTTGGCCCTCACAGACATTTATTTACTTGTTCAGCTCTATAGACAATTGAATTTTTTTTTTTGGAGATGGGGTTTCACTTTTGTTGCCCAGGCTGGAGTGCAGTGGTGCCATCTTGGCTCACTGCAATATCCACTTCCCAGGTTCAAGCTATTCTCCTGCCTCAACCTCCCAAGTAGCTGGGATTGCAGGCATGCACCACTACACTTGGCCAATTTTGTATTTTTGGTAGAGACGGGTTTCATCATGTTAGTCAGGTTAGTTTTGAACTCCTGACCTGAGTTGATCCCACCCTCTTCAGCCTCCCAAAGTGCTGGGTTTACACATGTAAGCCCCTGCACCCGTCTGGCAGTTGAAGTTTTGATCCCTGATTTAAAAAAGACTGTTGTAATACTGGGATTTAATTTAAATTAAAATGAAGATGATTTTTAAATGAATAATTTTTGAAAATTAAATTTATAATGTAAATATGCAGTGAGGAGGTAATTGATCTTCCTGGTTACTTCCCAAGGAAGCAGGCCTTGTGACCCAGATTTGTTTGCAGGGTTTGTGGGGGATGCCTCTGGAAATAGTACCAATGAGGTAGGTGAGGGAAGTGGGTTGGGCAGAGGGAGAGGCTAAGATGGATGCAGCTGTGACAGCTGCCTCTTCCATCCCAGGGGATCAAGCTGCAATGGGCCTTCACAGTGTCCCAAATGGAGACCAGGTGGTCACATTGCTCTCCCTCTCCTATTAGTCTTGGAGGGGAGTCTGTGAAGAATCTGTTTCTTTGCCTTTTCCAGCAGTCTTGCCCTTCATTTCCTTTATGAATTTCAAACACTCACCAAGTATTTTCTTCTTTCAAAAGTTTATTCTCAGGGAGGTGGCTCCCTGGTTGACCACAGGTCCTGCCTGCATTTGGCCTGGCTGACTCAGTAGGTCAGCACCCAGGCCTGACTCATCCTCTTCCACTCCTTGTCAACCTCACCGGGGCTTGCTTCCTGTCATCTCATTCTGCCAAGCCCGCTGCCCACCTCCTTTTTGCCTGGTGAGTGGGCAGGCCAGGTCAGGCTCACCTGCAGTGTGGAAGCTGGGGTCAGAGGCTTCTGGACAGCCTGGGGGTGCCTCTGTGCTCTCAGCTCAGTTTCTGCAGGAGAGCTGTGGCCAGTTGTTGGGAAAGCGTGCCTCTGTTTTTGGGCTGATGCTGTGAGCCCAGCATCTTCAGCCTGCAGCCTCCAGAGGGGATCTAGTCATGCCAAAGCTCCTGATGCCATCATTGACCTGTCAGAACCCCTCACCTCCTCCTCCACTCATATGTCATTTGCCCTAAGCCAGCACAGCACTTTGAATTCAGACAGTTGATCATCATCTCGGTGTGAATCTCGTTTCATTAATTTTTGCCTGGAGATTGGCACTCCCATTAAAATCTTTTAATGCTTTTGTTTACTGCAAGTTACCTTTCCTTTTGTGTGTGCTCTCTCCAGGCTCTCTGGCTTTCCTGTTATACTTGTATTGAATCTTTTCAGTCTTCTCCATGTCTCTTACATTTTTAAAACTTCTATGCATTTCAGTATTCTTTTATTCAAAACTCTGAGTGAATTTTCTTAGTTGGTCTTCTCTTTCATTGATTGGATTTTCTGTAGTGTTCAGTATTGCTAGTGATTAATATTTTGCAGTTGACAGCAATCTTTTCTGATGTGACATTTTCCCTTTTATTTATTTATTTATTTATTTATTTTTTGAGACGGAGTTTCATTTCTGTTACCCAGGCTGGAGTGCAATGGCGCGATCTCGGCTCACCGCAACCTCTGCCTCCTGGGTTCAGGCAATTCTCCTGCCTCAGACTCCCAAGTAGCTGGGATTACAGGCACGAGCCACCATGCCCAGCTAATTTTTTGTATCTTTAGTAGAGACGGGGTTTCACCATTTTGACCAGGATGGTCTCGATCTCTTGACCTCGTGATCCACCCGCCTCGGCCTCCCAAAGTGCTGGGATTACAGGCTTGAGCCACCGCGCCCGGCCTGACATTTTCCCTTTTAACAAAGGTGTTCTTCTTTAAAAAAAATCTTGCTGAAAATATGGATGAGAGACTTCCTTTTTTTCTTTTCTTGAGACAGAGTCTCGCTCTGTTGCCAGGCTGGAATACAGTGTTGCGATCTGGTCTCACTGCAACCTCCGCCTCCAGGGTTCAGGCGATTCTCCTGCCTCAGCTTCCGGAGTAGCTGGGACTACAGGCACGCACCACCACACTCAGCTGATTTTTATATTTTTAGTACAGATGGGATTTCACCGTGTTGGCCAGGGTGGTCTTGATCTCCTGACCTCATGATCTGTCTGCCTCAGCCTCCCAAAGTGCTGGGATTACAGGCGTGAGCCACTGTGCCTGGCTGGATGAGAGACTTTCTAAAGGACTATTACCACACTGGCCTTGCTGGGTGTGTGGATAATCATTACTGTTCTGCTCCCGGAGATTAAGTACTGGGACTTCTGTAGCTCAGGTCCCTAGGGGATCTGGGCCTCTGCAGGGTGGGACAGTGGGCTGGATGCACATTTAGGGAAGGCTTCAGTGCAGCATTCCTAGTCTGTAAACTTCCCTGCTTCATGCCAAGGGATTTGAATCCAGGTATGAATTTGAACATTCACAAAAGATAACCACTCTGATCTGTGGCACATTGAATGGCGAGTATTTTTTTAAATGAATTTGGCCTGATTTAAACTATATTCAGCCCCCTTGGCTTATAATAAATGCACACATTTCTGCAAATTCTCTTGATAGAAGTTTTTTCTTCATGCTTTCTGGAGCGAAAATTCTTATTCTGGCTTTCCTATTTACTAGCTGTAGGATCCACAGTCTAATTTCTTTCTTGCTTGCTTCATTCCACTCCTTTGTAAAATGGGACTGATAGGGTTTCCTCATGGAGTTCTTAGAAAAAGTCCAGAAGTTAATCAGTTCTCAGTGAATGTTAGTAAATATTAAATAAGTTAGCAGAAAATGTTACTTTCAAAAAAATCTTAACCACTTCTCTTTTTCTTCTCTCTCCTCCCCCTTTTCCTACTTTTCAGTCATTTTCCTTGAGGGTAGGCAACATTTCATTTCTCACCAAATGCAGATAGGTGCTTTGCGGTAGCCATCTGAACCCCTGGCTGAGATGGGAGCTCCACGGGTTGTGGGTCAGAGCACCATGCAGTAGTCTCCCCAGCATGGTGGCCTTGCAATGCTTGCACTTATTACAGAATGGCTCATAGCTCCAGGCACAAGCGCCCCTGCAAACAAGAGGGACCTACATAGCCTTTTATAACCCATCCTCACCAGTCAGAGGAGCACCTCTACCCTCTTCTACCAGCTGAAGCAGTTCTAGGCCTGCCCAGATTCAAGATGCAGATCCCTTGACAGAGGAAGTGGCAGAGACACACTGTAGGAGAGCATGTGGGACAAGGAACAGCTGAAAAATGCAATCTGTCCCACCTCAGGAGGATGACAAGACAGGTTTTTAATCTCAAAACCCATTCATTCAAGTGCCTCTATTTCCCAAACTAATGTTTATATCATTGAGATGTTTAGACATAGAACCCATGTGAATTCTGTGGACAATCAGCCAATTCCAAAGATACAGTGAAGACAGCTATAAAGCCCACTCTCTGTTAAATACAAAACTTGATGTTTCTCACTTTCTGAGGCCAGCTGATTCTGTTTCTTCACTCCAGTGAAAAGGAGACAAAGGCATGATTAAGAAACATTTCTGCATCACCATGTTCTTCAAAATCAAGCTCTAGGACTGATGAAAATATGTCCAGCATTTTCCACAAAAAGAATACAATAACCTTTCCTCTACCCTTGATTTACTTTAATAATACTTAAAATGTTTAAAAATAATAAAGCCAGCCCTCTCTTACATAGAACTCATATGTAGAACCTTCCACAGTATCAAATACTTTAAATATATTGACTCGTTTGAAACTATATGCAGTAGGTCCTGTTTCTACACATTTTACCAAGGAGGAAACTGAGGCACAGTAGAGATAACTTGCCCAACATTACACAGCTTGAGCTACAATTCAAACTCAGGAAATGTGGGCCTTAAAGTTCATACTCTTATTAATCACTAAATTCCCCATAAGTCCCCACATATAAAAATAATACACGCTTTTTCTGAGAGCAAAATAAAGTAATCAAAATCCCCTTCTTGCCTGGAATAATCATTATCAACAGCCTGGAAAGAATGTGTTCCTCCAAGACTCTCTCCATGTTGATACAAACATGCTTAGCCTTTTGTTTGGGATCACAGCATAGGCACTATGACATAAAGGTGTAAATACTCTTTTATGAGTTATATATTTCACCTTAGAATATATCCTGGCCATAGCTTCCAGGAAATAGTTCTCACTTGGCCTTTTTAATAATATTTCTTATATCTACATCATTTTTTTTTTTTTTATTTTGAGACAGAGTCTCACTCTGCTACCTAGGCCAAAGTGCAGTGGCACAATCTCAGCTCACTGTAACCTCCACTTCCTGGATTCAAGCAATTCTCATGCCTCAGCCTCCTGAGTAGCTGGGACTACAGGCATGTGCCACCATACCCTCTAGTTTTTTATCTTTTTTTTTTTTTTAACTAGAGCTGGGGTTTTGCCATGTTGCCCAGGCTGATCTCAAATTCCTGAGCTCAGACAATCTGCCTGCCTCGGCCTCCCAAAGCACTAGGATTACAAGTGTGAGCCACCATGCCTGGCCGACATCGTCCTTATTTAATAAAATTTTGGAAGAATGATATAGTCGGCCTTCCCTATCTGTGGGTTCCTCCCCCAGAATTCTACCAACCACAGATAGAAAATATTTGGGGAGGTCAGGTGCAGTGGCCCATATAATCCCAGCATTTTGGGAGGCCAGGGTGGGCAGATCATTTGAGGTCGGGAGTTCGAGACCAGCCTGACCAACATGGAGAAATCCTACAAAAAATACAAAATTAGCTGGGTCTGGTGGCATGCACCTGTAATCCTAGCTATTCAGGAGGCTGAGGTAGGAGAATCACGTGAACCCAGGAGGCAGAGGTTGCAGTGAGCTGAGATCATGCTATTGCACTCCAGCCTGGGTAACAAGAGTGAAACTCCACCTCAAAAGAAAATATTTGGGGAAAAAAGGGATAGGTGCAATTGAATGCATATAGACACATTTTTCTTGTCATTATTCCCTAAACAATATAGTATAACAACAGATTAGATGGCATTTACATATTAGGTAGAAGTAATCTAGAGACGATTTAAACTATATGGGAGGATGTGCATAGTTTAAATGCAAATACTGTATCGTTTTGTATCAGGGACTTGAGTATGTGTGGATTCTGGTATCCATGGGAGATCCTGGTACGAACCTCCCAAGGATACTGAAGATGGCTGTGCTATAATTTATTTAACCAATTCCTACTGAGGGACATTCAGATATTCCCAGATTTGGGCCAGAACGAAAAAGGTACTGCAATTAACAAACTTTTCTACATTTTTGACATAAGTACATACTTGAGTTTTTATGTCCAGAAGACAGAATTCCTAGGTTCCTCAAGAGAAATATATTTTCAATTTCAAAACTGTTGCCATACTGCTTTCCAAAAAAGATTGCAATCATTCACACAGCACTGGGGTAGACGTATGGGAGTAATCGTTTCTCTGTACACTTACCACCACTGGAAGTTACTTTTCTTGAAGGTTGAAAAGTGATTTCATTTGATGTGCATTTCTCTGATTACTACTGATGTTGAACATCTTTGTTTTTCTTTTTCCTTTTTGCCATTCGATTGGTCATCACCCTGTACCTACTGACCTCTGCCACCACCTCTTTTGGCATTTAGTTTTATTTGTTTACAAATGTACTTATATTTCAGGATATTTTATAATGTTTTCCCCCAGAGTACCACCTATGTCCAAGTAGAGGCTAGTTGTACCCCATTATTTGTTCTCTTTTATTCCTCAGTAACTCAACTTTTTGTTGGGCACTTGGTGGTTCCAGAACATTTCCTGCCTCTTTTGGAGCTGGGTGTGGCTGGATGGCTAGGTTCCGGCCAAGTGGATGAAGCATTTTCTGGAAGCTGTCTTTAACAGGCAGTGCAGGTATCATGTATCACCTGGGTTCTCTATTTCCTCACCCCTTTCCTCTATTGTCTAAGTTACTTGAGACTCAGTACTTTCTGAATCCAGTGATAGTATTATGCTGTCATTGAAATGTTATACTAAGTCACAAATATGTATTTACATGATATTAGGTCAGTTTTTTGTTTTTGTTTTTTTTTGGGGGTTTTTTGAGGGAGTTTCACTCTTGCCCAGGCTGGAGTGCAATGGCACAATCTCTGCTCACTGCCACCTCCGCCTCCCAGGTTCAAGTGATGCTACTGCCTCAGCCTCCCATTATAAGCATGCACCACCATGCCCAGCTAATTTTGTGTTTTTAGTAGAGACAGGTTTTCTCCATGTTGGTTGGTCAGGTTGGTCTTGAACTCCTGACCTCAGGTGATCCACCCACCTCAGCCTCCCAAAGTTCTGAGATCACAGGCATGAGCCACCATGCATGGCCAGGTCAGTTTTTTAAAAAAATTCTTCCTGTGGGTGTATACTGGTGATCTCTACAACCTAACCACTTACTGCACTGTTATATAGTCTTTCGAAACCTCAGTTCAACAATATTAACACTTGTAACTATGAGATCATACCCAACAGAATAAGTACTAAATTAGAAAAAAAATGGACTAGCTTTTTTAAAAGCAATTCTGTCATGTGGTCTCTATAAAACTCAATTTAAAACAAATTGAGAAGGTCAGGTGTGGTGGCTCATGCCTGTAATCCTTGCATTTTGGGAGACTGGGATAGTGGATTACTTGAGTCCAAGAGTTTGTGACTGGCCTGAGCCTGGCAAAACCTTGTCTCTACTAAATATACAAAGAGTTTAGCCAGCATGGTAGTGTACGCCTATAGTTCCAGCTACTTGGGAGGCTGAGGTGAGAGAATCACCTGGGCCCTGGAGGCCGAGGCTATAAGATTGTGCCACTGTACTCCAGCCTGGGAAAGTGGACTGAGACTCTGTCTCCAAAAAAAGAAAAAAATTGAGGTTTGTCTGAAGTATTACTTCATTTAAAAATAAAGTTATTAAGAAAATGCCCAGTTTAAAAAGACACTTTCTAAAGACTTAAATATAAGGAGCTTCTTCTTTCCTAATGAAAAATTCTGGGGAGAATTAGTCTCTTAACCAGGCTACTTTGGAAGGATAATTTTATAACATTAAGTCTGCCCATCCTGGGCATAGTGCAGTTTCTCCATTATTTCAAGTCTTGTTTTATGAACCAGTAAGATTTAATACATATCACTTTAGGTCCTATAATTTTCTAGTTTAAATTACTCCTAGATATTTTATGATATTTGTGAATTGAAATTTTTTCCACGTTCCAATGCTAACCAGTTACTGCTAGTATAGAAAAAAGCTATTATCCTTTTTATGTTTATCTTACATATAATCACAAATTCTCTTATTTTTCTCTTTTTCAGGATTTAAAGCAAAAAATGTTTTTGCCTTATTGCATCAATACCAAAGCAATGTTAAATAGTAGCAATAATACTTCAGGTTTTATATTTTTTCTAGAAAACAATTTGTTAAGTTTATATTTTGAGGGCAAATTGCCCGTTTCCTCCAGTGTTTCACAAACATTGTTGCAGATTTAGTTTTCCATTTCTTCTGCATCTGTGACAATAGATTCTTCCTTGTTAATACTTTTTTCTTTAATCAAGAATAATTTCCATTATTTGCTTTTTTAAAGAACTAGTGTTGTTCTTATTTATCTTCTCTACCATTTTGTGTTTTCTATTTCATTCATTTCAGCTTTTATCTTTATTTCTCTTTTATTTTGTTCTTTTTTCTAGTTTCATAAGTTGAATATTTCACTCATATATTTTGTCTTTCTTTTCTTATACTAATAAAAACATCTAAAATTATACTTTTTCCTAACTATAAATTCAGTTCTATTCTACAGATTGTGATTTAAAAAATGCTTCTATTTATTTTATTTCTAGATGATTTATAATTTCTGTCTGGACCTTCTTTTGGTGCAGAGATTATTTTACAACAGTGGCTCTTAATTCCAAGGTAGCTTATGGTGGTGGTGGTGGTGTTCTTGTTATAATCATCTTCTTCCCACTAATTTCGCTGGACTGGGATAACAGGTTATTGCATATAAAAATCAAAATTTTCATATTTTACTTTTTGTTTTCTGTGATAACGGGCATGATCAACTTCTGTAAATACTCCCTAAATATAGGGGAAAAATGTACATTCCCTGATCAAAATGTGTTGCATATGTTGTTTCCAACCTCTATACTTTTGCTTTTTTGTTTGTTTCAAAGGTTGAAAACTGGCAGGCTGCAAGCAAGCTACAGATATATTTTGTTTAGCTGGCAAAGTGCTTTAAAATGTATGAATTTCAATCCCTTTAGGCAAGACATGCATTATCCAGTTCACTGTACAATTCCCACCATCCCTGGTCTCCCACCCCATAATTCACATATTCATGCTACCCACCTGCCCCTGTGGGCATCCAAGTTGGCAATTTAGCTCAGCTCCTCAAATTAGAAAAGACACATAATTAGCATCTCCTACTGTAATATGTTTTTTATCAAATTCTTTTGTTCCTGGTGTTTGTTCTATGCATTTTGCTGCTTAAAGGTTAAAGACAGTTATACTTTATATTTTTGGTCTCTATCAATATATAGTGCCTCTTAGTCCTGTTCAGTGCTTTTGTTCTTGCATCTTGCTCTGACACGAATATTCCAGTTTTGTTTTTTAATAGGTGAATTTAGCTGAAGAGTATTTATTGTGGGGCTGCTCACTTGGCTTTATTGTTTCCCCTTGATTTTGTTTACTGTTTGTTAACTCCTTTCATTTTTTTCTCTCCTCAGTATAGCTAATTTGATATTTCTTCTCTTTGTTCCTTCCTGGCCTGCTTAGCCCTCCGTTCACTATCATCCTTGATCCCTGTTATTTTGGGAATACTATGTTTTACTATTTTGTTAGTGGTTACTTGCCATTCCTAACATTCTTAATTAAATCTTCATCCAAACTAAATAACCATATGCCCCAGTCCCTCAGTAACAAAGACAAAATTTTTAGAGTAATTTTACATCTGAATGCCTGGAATCCTAATCCAGGATTTTGCTGAGATAGTCTAGAATTTTTAGTTCTAGGGTATTTCCTAGATGTTCAAAGATAGTATAATTCTTCAAGAATCCTTACTTCACACTTATGTTCTGAGTCTTCGGCCATATTAATATCTTTCATTTATATATGCAATATTTCCTGCTGCAAGATTCATTGCTCTCTACGGTTTCTTATATTCTTCATTTTCTTCTATCTCCATATTTCTATTCTGAGCCAAGTACCAGTATCTAGTTGGACATTCGAATATTTGTTCAAATGAGATGGATGAATCTCTCATGGCTAAAAATATTCTTTCACCCTGGTTCACTGAATTATGTCTGGGCAGGAGTACTTAATCTCTGACATTCTTTCTGACTATGTAGCTTTTTAACTCTTCTTTCCTAAGCCTGGGGACTTCCCTACCTTATTCGTCTCAGTTAAAGGTAGGGTCTACCTCCCATCAAATAAGCTAAAAATGCCAGCTGTCTGCTTTCTCAATGCCCCCTTGCAGCTAGGAGGCCCCTTGACCCTGCCATTGTTTACACCCAACCCAGACTTTGATTCAGAAACTAATGCTGCAAAGCAATGACTGATGGAAAATGCTCGCTGCAACAATGATAGTTGCAGCAAGATTAAGATCCTTGAAAGCAGTGGCCAAGGCGCTCACTGTAGACTTTAGTTCCTGTAGCGTCTGGTGCAAGCTGCGTGGTCTACACCCAGGAACACAGTGGCAGCATCTGGCCTGGGCCAACTCTGTGTAATATTTGATGCACTGTCCCTGGCTGCAGAGCCTTCAGGCATCTCTCTCTAGCCCTTCTAACAATTTCACAGCAATTCAACATCCTTAAAAATTTATTTTGCTTCCTAAATCAACCAAAACCAGCTTCTGTGGCATGCAAGTAAAAACCTAGGCTGATATGGTTGAATTGAGAAGATTTATATTAGTTCTTTAGAGTCAATAATCCCTACAGACTCTATTCTAGCTTCTAGTGGAATTCTTAGTAAAGTGGCTAAGAATTCCAATAGCATCCCAGTTTCCCTCCAAACTGACCTATCTTCCTGTCTAGAAGTTGGTGGATTTCTATCTTTATTGCTGCAGTCCAGCAATTTTGTCTTTTTAAAAAACAATTCCATGAGTCCTTTCAATCTGAAGTCTAAAATTTTATTCAGTTTAGAAGGTTTTCTTCTTTTATAATATTATGTCTTATTCATCTGTTCCTTTGTCCCCTTCTGGGAATCCTATTATCATGTCTCCTATGTAGATCCCTTAAGCATCTTAATATTTTTTACCTCACAGTATTTTTGTTTTACAGGACACTTCTTCCAGAAAATTAACTCAGTTCTCAACAGAGACTGCTACCCTTTGTATTTCATCTAGCAAAAGTTTTAAATCAGGAGTAATCACTCTTTAAAGTTAGTACTTCTTTTTTTTTTAATTTTTTTTTATTGCATTTAGGTTTTGGGATACATGTGAAGAACATGTAAGATAGTTGCATAGGTACACACATGGCAGTGTGTTTTGCTGCCTTCCGCCCCTTCACCCACATTTGGCATTTCTCCCCATGCTATCCCTCCCCAGCTCCCCCTCTGCTGTCCCTCCCTTATTCCCCCAGATAGACCCCAGTGTGTAGTACTCCCCTCCCCGTGTCCATGTGTTCTCATTGTTCATCACCCGCCTATGAGTGAGAATATACGGTGTTTCATTTTCTGTAAGTTAGTACTTCTTTTCTGGTTATGCTTTCTTCTGCCTCTCTGATTTAGTTGTGCTTGTTGTGAATGTTCAGTTTGATCTCTCCATCTCAAGTTATTAAATCCCCTTTTAAGTGGATCACACTGTTTCTTTGCTAAATATGGGTTTGGCTCTTGGCACTCATACAAATCATCACACAGAGAAAAACGCAGAAGTTTCCACTCTAGAGCCCAGGAGCGAATGAACTGGCACATCGGGATCTCTTCCACCTAGACACGGGAACATTTCCACCTGATCTCACAAGTCAGAGAATAAACAGAGGAGAAGCACTCCTGCCCTGAGGAATTACTCAAAAACTTAAACACAGATCTATGTGTTAGTATTATTTAAAATATAGCGGAGTCAGGAGGGTGGCTCATGCCCACAGTCCCAGCTACTAGGGAGACTAAGGTGGGAGGATCACTTGAGCCTCTAGAAGTCTAGAAGTCAAGCCTCTAGAAGTCAAGGCAGCAGTGAGCCGTGATGGTAGCACTGCACCCCAGCCTGGGTGACAGGGCAAGACAGATCCTGTCTCAAAAATAAATAAATGAAATAAAATAGAAAAATACTGTATCTAACAATGATGGATTAAATGGATTATGGTAATATATACAGTATTATGGAGATGTTAAGGATATTTGAGAATATTTAATTACATGAAGAAATGCTGATATGCTGTTAAGTAAAGAATTCAAGATATGAATTTTAATATGCATTGAGGTTTGAACTGGGTAGCAATACATAGACACACAAATGGCTGAATAATGACACTACACAGAAATGTCAACAGCCATTATCTCTGAGTGTGAGGGTTTTAAATGATTTGATTTTCTTGATGTATTTCTTTGGTTTCTTCATTTTCTAGAAGAAGAAAACTACTTTACACAATTGGACAAAAATTTATATTTAAAAATCCACCAAAACAACTTAGTCAGATGTTCATTTTCTTTTTTGAGACAGTGTCTCACTCTGTTGCCCAGGCTGGAGTGCAGTGGCACAATTATGACTCACCAGCCTTTACCCACTGGGCTCAAGTGATCCTCCTTCCTCAGCCTGCTTAGTAATTGGGACTACAAGAGTAAGCTACCACACCCAGCTAATTTTTAATGTTTTTGATGAGATGAGTCTCACTTTGCAGGGAAGACCCCTTGAGACAGGGGTCTCAAGACTGCCCAGACTGGTGTTGAACTCCTGGACATAAGTGATCCTCCTGCCCTGGCCTCCCAAAATACTATGGTGGGATTATAGGTGCACCCAGCCCTCATTTTCTTATTGTTGAGTTTTGAGAATTCTTTGTATATTTTGGATAATAGTCCTTTATCAGATATGTTTTTTGCACCTATTTTCTCCCAGCCTGTGGCTTGTATTCTCATTCTTTTAATGTTGCTATTTTTTCCCCCAATTTTGTTGATTCTTCTTATGATGGATGAGGATTTAACACTTGGCCTTGCACCTCCCTCCCAGTGTCATAAAATCAGTTTTAGTTTCTTTATTGGTTATTGCTTTTATTTTAATAATGCATTTTATCTTTATTTCTTGTCAATAGCATCTTTGACACCCCATTTGTAAGGTGAGGGTGGATATTATTGCTGCCCTCCTTTTTGCCTGTTCTTTCTACTTTCTCTTTTATGTCCCAGTTTCTTTCACCTGTATTTTACCTTTTTCACTAGCAAGAATGACAGTATTCATATGTTCTAGAAAATAGTCTTGCGTGTTCTGTGTGTAGTCAATTTAAATAGTATGGATATTATTGTGACATATATATATATGGTGCCCTGCAGAGTGAAGTAATGTGCTGCGATTTTTGTTATCTGTTTTAGACACCTTATTTTTATGAAGTTTCTTGTTTTGTCACTATTTTTGTTGTAGGAAAGGGGGCCCGATCCAGACCTCAAGAGAGGATTCTTGGATCTCGCATGAGAAAGAATTCAGGGCAAGTCCATAGTCTGAAGTGAAAGCAAGTTTATTAAGAAAGTAAAGGATTAAAAGAATGACTATTCCATAGACAGAGCAAGGGCTGCTGGTTGCCCATTTGTATAGTTATTTCTTGATGATATGCCAAACAAGGAGTGGATTATTTATGCCTTCCCTTTTTAGACGATATAGGGTAACTTCCTGACACTGCCATGGCATTTGTAAACTGTCATGGCACTGGGGGGAGTGTAGTAGTGAGGATGACCAGAGGTCCTCTTGTGGCCATCTTGGTTTTTGTAGGATTTAGCCGGCTTCTTTACTGCAGCCTGTTTTATCAGCAAGGTCTTTATGACCTGGATCTTGTGCCAACATCCTGTCTCATCCTGTGACTTAGAATGCCTTAACTGGGAATGCAGCTTGTTAGGTTTCAGCCTCATTTTACTCAGCTTCTATTTAGGATGGAGTTGTTTTGGTTCACATGCCTCTGACATTTTCCTCCTCCCTTTTATAAGAGAACCCTTAATCCTGAGGATTGCAGAGGGATAAAGATTCATCTTCTGTAACTTCTTCAGGCTGAATAGGGACAATTATATTCCTGCCTAACTATTAGGGTCTTTTACAATCAGAGTAGAGAGGAGCTTAGTCAGAAAGCATCAGTATGGTAAGGTCCATTCATAACTCTTGAGTTTTGACAAAAGGTGATATCTGGAAGACTAAGAAGACATTCAGTAAGCTTGTCTACACAGAAAGTATAACAGCAATATATTCCACAAGAGAAAAGCAAAATAAGTAAAGTTATTTCATATAAACTAAATTAGAAGACTTTTCATGAACTGGGCAACTGTTGAAATTAAGCTGATGTGGGGTTGTTAGCTCATGGTAATGTGCCG
Organism: Leontopithecus rosalia; assembly: GCA_028533165.1. Classification (NCBI taxonomy): domain Eukaryota; kingdom Metazoa; phylum Chordata; class Mammalia; order Primates; family Cebidae; genus Leontopithecus; species Leontopithecus rosalia. Next base: position 93,905,841 of record CM052652.1, on the reverse strand, counting down.
AGAATTAGAATACTTATTCAAATTTTTACATCCCCCTCGTTTATTCTGAGCAGCAGTCAGAGATCACTGGTTGGTTCACAGGAATAAGCAGGCTTAGACTAAATTGCAGAAACAAACTTAAAAACAACTGATGAGATTAGAATTTAATAACAAGTCTACCATAGTTCTTGAAACTTAACATTTCTCTCTCTAGTTTTCCATTTTTACTAAACACAAATTATGGTAAGACTGATTTGCTTTATTATACTTGGCCTGATTATTTGTATAAAGTACAACAAGAATAATTATTTTTCACATAGGCTTTTAAATTGGCTTTGATGGAACTCTGTTTTGTGAGGAATCTCAGATAAGATGTTTATAAAGCTGATCCCTGTCATGAGTTTGTACCCTCAAATACCTATGAGTTGGGTAAATTCCTTTTGAGGTCCCAAGATAATTTGGGGCTCTTGGACCTGTGAGAAAGTGATATTCTTTACTTACTACAAGTCAGAAACCCTGCACAGGGACTGTTGTAGACAAGATATGAGGCCAGTTCCCCATAGGGCTTTTATTGGCTCTATAAGTCAAGTTTAATTCCTTAAAGGAAAATATACCATTCCAGTCAAAGCCTTGCTAAAATAACCAATTTCTCCAATTGTGTCCTGTTACAAAAGAAAATAGATTCTTATTGCACCTTTACAAATAATGTATTGCTGTAAGTTAAGAATACTCACAACTAGTTGCCAAATTCTGGAGAAATCAGGTAGAGAGAAACACATGCTCCAATTTTGTGCCTAGGAGTATATTTAACTGTTAAGAGCTGTAAATAGCTCAAAAGAAAAGTTTACTTGACTCCGAAAAACAAAACAAAGGATCAGCAATGTTTTAAGCAAAGTTTAAAAGATTACTTCAGTTTTTTATTGGTTCATTGAATTTAGTTAACTCCTGTTTTACTTGATATTCATGAACATTTCAACTCTCCATAAGAGTCTTGAAAGATTTTTCTTTATTCTGATGTTACCCTCTCCAGAGTTACCAGAAAACCTGCATTTAAGAACACGTTAGAATTCAATAATTTATTATAAGTCACATTCTAAAGAAGATTAAAACAAGGCAGTTGTCTGTGGATGACAAAAAGCTTTAGGGCAGCCACTATTAAAGCCACAATTGATAAGGAAATTTGGTTACTTCTGTGGTACACAGAATTTTATATAATAATAATAATTATTAATAACATACACTAAATAATGTTAGAATTATAGGAGTTTCTCCATAACTTTAGATATACCAGTAACATGTTTATGTAAACATAGTCCAAAGAAAGAAAAACATCATTTCACATTTGATGATGCTTCCAGTATGCTTTTTATACCAAATAAGCCAAATGACACTGTTACACTAGCACATTATTCATATTAAACCCAATTTTTTTTTAAAATGGAGTCTTGCTGTGTCACCCAGACTGGAGTATGGTGGTGCGATCTTTGCTCACTGCAACCTCTGCCTCCTGGGTTCAAACGGTTCTCCTGCCTCAACCTCCCAAGTAGCTGGGACTATGAGCCTGCCACCATTCCTGGTTAATTTTTTGTATTTTCAATAGAGACAGGGTTTGCCAATTCTTAATAAAAGCTTATAAATAAATAAATCTATTCAGTCTTAATCAGTTTGACCATAAGATAAGAGTCTTATAAACCTTTTATAACCCTTTACAATTTTTTGTTAAAGAGCAGATCATAAGCAGATTTTTGCTCTAAGTAAAACCTGTTTTGCTTTAATTCCAATGTTTATAGAAAAACTGAATAATACCCTTTTAATTTAGCCAATGTTCACACACATAATCTCTTTTAGAATTAATTCTTTACAAACCTTCCACAGCTGTTCAAACCTTTAGCTTTATTCTATTGAACTTAACCTTTAGGCAAAAAAACAACGTTTCCATGCCTTCTTATAATCTTTTACCAAAAGTATATTCTACTTTTCTTACACACCTTACAGGTAAAAGTGTTTCTTCAATAGTCTTAATTACATGTTACAAGGTTAACTTTTAGCAACTTCTTTTGGTGAAAACCCTGGTTAGTAAGCAGTTTTAATTGTGTACTAGGTGTGGAGCCTAGCCCAGGACACACCAGGCAGACATGTAGCTAACTCCACATGTCCCTAGGCCTTACCTTACTTAAGCAGGCAAGTTGTACAGTAAGAGTCATAGTGGCATTTTATGAAGCATTTAGGAGGCCTAACAACCTTTCACTTGTATAACATTTCTTGCATAAATTCTCTTTCAAAAATCCTTTCATGACTTAACACAGACCATCTGAGACCCTCTTGGACTTTCTGACTTGCCCTAAACAACTCTCTTTTAAACATCCAGTCATTTTACTTTAGGACAAGAATTTACTATACAAGATCCTTTCTTATATAAAATATCTTTCTTTATAATCTTTGAATAGCTAGGGGGCATGGCTAATTCCACATGCCCCAGGCCTTATCTAGAATCTAATGGCTTTAAGGTAGGTAAATTGAACAAGTTTTAAAAGTTAAACAATTTATGACCATAAAGCAAAAAGGTACATGAGGGTGGATATACCATTTGGGACAAGGTGGCCTTGAAAGCCAAAGGAAGAAGTTTGACATTGATGCAGCAGGAGATAAGAAATGTGTACAGATTCTGGAACAGAAACATTAATGGGATATTTATGGGATATTAGTCCAGTGTGCCCTGAAGAGGAGAGAGGCTGGAATCAGGAAGACCTGTGAGAAAGCAGTTTCAGAAAATTAGGTAGAATATTCTGAGGGCCTAGACTTGATTCAGATCAAAAGAAAAGGAAAGGAAAAACATGGGAACATTTCCAAAAACTGCTAATGGGATTTAGTGGCTGGCTGGTTGGTTATAAAAAGAAAGGGGAAGGAAATTTTAAATATGGTTATAAGTTCCTTGCATGGGGGAACCTAAGTGGTTGATACCACTGTCAGATATGAATAAAAAGAATGACGGAAAGAAGAAACAAATAGTTCATAAAGTTAGCAGCCAGTGAAAATTGAGAAGGATGAGGATTAAGGGGAAAAGTTAGATTTACAATGAAGAAATTATTGGAACTCCTTGATAAAACAATTTATGAAGAGTGATACTTTAAAAATACTAAGTGAGCAAGTTATCTTGTAATTTTGTGGTGTATGAAGATGTTGAATTTTCATTTGTGTCTCCTACCTGCCACTCCGTTAATACTTGTTGAATACATGAAAAAAATCATTTATTTCAGAATGTTACCATTTCCTTAATCAGTTCAGGTTAGAGAGATGACCTACCAAAGAACAGCCCCACTAGCATATTCTTTGGGTAAGAAGGTGAATGGAAAAAAGGATTGAAAATACTTTATTTTCAGCTTATGAGAATCACCACTGAAGCAGTATATAGTTATGTAATCTTTGATTTACCTGATCATGCTATTGCTATTTTAAATGTACTCTTTGTTCTCTGAAAATATTTATTTTTCCCACCCCATCTCTCTGTATATTGCTATGATAGAATTTATTCCTTCTGTTTTTAATTGTTTTACATCAAAAATGTTTTTAAATAAATAAATTGATTGAGAACAGGGTCTCACTTTGTCATCCAGGCTGGGGTATAGTGGCACAATCTTGGCTCATTGCAGCCTCCACCCCTTGGGCTCAAGTGATCCTCCTTCCTCAGCCTCCGGAGTAGCTGGAAATACAGGCACAAGCCCACATGCCCAGCTGCTTTTTAAATTTTTTATAGAGATGAGGTTTTGTTATGTTGCCCAGGCTGGTCTTGAACTCATGGGCTCAAGCAGTCTACCTGCCTTGGCCTCCTAAAGTGCTAGGATTACAGGCTTGAGCCATCATGCCCAGCCAAATTTATTTTGTATTGAGACAGACTTTATATATTTATCATGTACAACATGTTTTTGAAATATATGTTTACATTGTAGGATGGCTAAATCGAACTATTTGCGTTACCTCACATGCTATTTTTGTGATAACACTTAAAGTCTGTTCTCTCAGAGATTTTTGAGAATATAATACATTGTTGCTAACTATAGTCACCATGATGTACAGTAGATCTCTTGGACTTATTCCTCCAGTCTAACGGAATTTTTGTCCTGTAACCAGCACCTTCCCTGCCCTTCCAGCAGCCCCTGGAAACTCTACTCTGCTTCTATGAGTTCAGTTTTCTTAGCTCCACATACGAGTGAGAGCATGCAGTCTTTTTTTTTTTTCTGGAGTCTTGCACTGTCGCCAGGTTGGAGTGCAGTGGTGCGTCAGCTCACTGCAACCTCCACCTCCCGGCTTCAAGTGATTCCCCTGCCTCAGCCTCCTGAGTAGCTGGGACTTTTTTGTAGTTTAGTAGAGACGGGGTTTCACCATGTTGTCCAGGATGGTCTTGATCTCCTGACCTCGTGATCCACCTGCCTTGGCCTCCCAAAATGCTGGGATTACAGGCATGAGCCACTGCGCCCAGCCAAGCATGCAATCTTAACATGGTATCCTCCAGGTTCATACATGTTGTCACAGATGACAGAATTTTATTCTTTTTGCAGGCCGAATAGTATTCCATTGTGTATATATTATATTTTCTTTATTCATTCATCCACTAATGAATACTTAGGTTGATTCTGTATCTTGGCTATTGTGAGTAATGCTGTGGTAAACATGGGAATGCAGACATGCTGACACCTGCTGATTTCATTTGCTTAGGCTGTATATGTGATAATAAGATTGCTGGATCATATGGCAGCTTTTTTTTTTTTTTCCTTGAAATGGAGTCTTGGCTCTGTCGACCAGGCTGGAGTGCAGTGGCATGATCTCGGCTAACTGCAACTTCCGTCTCCTGGATTCAAGCAATTCTCCTGCCTCAGCCTCTTCCTGAGTAGCTGGGGTCACAGGCATATGTCATGGCTCTCAGGTTAGTTTTGTATTTTTAGTAGAGATGTAGTTTTGCCATGTTGGCCAGGCTGGTCTGGAACTCCTGATCTCAGGTGATCTACCCACCTCTGCCTCCCAAAGTGTTAGGATTACAGGCATAAGCCACTGTGCTGGCCTTTTTTTTTTTTTTTTAATAGAGACAGGGTCTCGCTTTGTCACCCAGACTGAAGTGTAGTGGTGTGATCTCAGCTCACTGCAGCCTCAAACTCCCAGGCTCAAGTGGTCCTCCCACCTCATCCTTCCAAGTGGCTGGGACCACAGGTGCATGCCCTATTCGTGGGGTTAATTTTTTAATTTTTTGTGTGTAGAGATAGGGTCTCACTCTGTTGCCCAGGCTGTTCTTGAACTCCTAGTCTTTAGTGATCCTACTGGCCTTGTTTTTAATTTTTTGAGGAACCTCCATACTGTTCTCCATAATGGTTATACTGATTGACATTCTCACCAACAGTGTACAGGGGTTCTCTTTTCTCCACATCCTCACCAATACTTGTTATCTTTTGCCTTTTTATAGTACCCATTCTAACAGGTGTGAAGTGATATCTCATTGTAGTTTTAATTTGCATTTCTCTGATGATTACTACATTTTTTCATATATTCTTTGGCTACCTCCTGTTTTCTAATTTATTGCACAAATGTAACCATAAAAGAGAAGTAGGAACATTACTTACAGACCAACCAGCTTAATTCTCAACTGTTCCCAATATTTTGTGTTCCTTTCTAGTTTGTGAATGCTTACTTTATATGAATTCTATGAATGCTTAGTTTGATGTACTTGTGATTGACCACAGTGTAATTGTTCATTGCCATTTAAAAAATGTCACACATCAAACATGTTTCTTCTTTATGATTGTGTTAATCTTCATAATTATGAGATGGAGCTTGCTTTTATGTTAACTTCTTGGAGTCAGCCAGCCTCACAGGGATGGTACACATAAGTGATGCCTGGGTTGGAGAAGCACAAAAGATCCAACGGTGCTGGCTGAGCCAGTCCCTGTTCCACTGGCCCTTCTCTCCAGTGCCCCAGATGTGCTGTGTAAGGAAGCACGGCCAGTCTCAGGGCTCCAGAGTGCATTGGTTAGCAGTGAGGGCTGACTCCCACTGCTTGAAGGAGGTGTCCTAAGCTGTTTACTCTTCCCCTTTAGTACCCACGAGGAGGTATGTTTGAGCTGGAGGCCTGGGCTCACATGGGAGGTGCACAGCCAAGACCCTCATTATTGGTCTGATGATTAATTTTTATCAACTCTCGGAACCTAATCTGTGCTCCATAACAGTTTCTGAAATGAAGTGTACAGAGATGGGAAGAATCTTTTGGAAAAGAGAGACAGATGTAGTTTTTTTAAAAAAAGGAAAAAGAATGGATGTAATAAAAATATGGCCAGATTGTACATTTCATAATACACATCAATTCATAAATATACTTCAGTTTCATGGTTTTTAAAAATTACTAGTAGTATAGATAAGGCAGAAAATAACACAGGGAAAACAGACTACAATTTGGCAGCAAAAGGGAGTTAAACTGTAGCTGGAAATAACAGATAATAACATCAATAAAAGTTGATCTGTTCTATATTAGTTCTTCTATCTTCAAAACCAACAAATGATTGAAGGTTTTAAAAAAAGAAAGTGGCTGGGCACGGTGACTCACACCTGTCATCTTAGCACTTGGGAGGCCGAGGCAGGCAGATCACCTGAAGTCAGGAGTTTGAGACCAGCCTGGCCAACATAGTGAAACCCTGTGTCTATTAAAAAATATATATATATACAAAAAAAATTAGTTGGGTGCCGTGGCTTGTGCCTGTAGTTCCAGCTACTCAGGAGGCTGAAGCAGGAGAATCACTTGAACCTGGGTGGCGGAGGTTGCAGTGAGCTGAGATCACACCATTGTACTCCAGCCTGGTTGACAGGAGTGAAACTCCATCTCAAAAAATAAATAAATAAATAAAATGAAAATCAGAAAGAAAGAAAGAGGCAGCTTTAATTTAGTGATATTATTAAGAATGGCAAATGCCAGTTTGATGACCAGTCCTGGACTCTCGGTTTGTCTGTTCTGACTAGAGTTATGGTGAAACTTTAGTTATATTCCAGTTTTTAATACAACCCTTTCTGCAATGAGTTCATTCTAGAGAACTGGCATTACTGAAACATTTTAGTGCTCAGTGGTTTTAATGCTCATTTCCTAAGAATAAATCTTTTCCTTATTGAGTTGTGTAGTATGATGCAGGTGAGGTATCTGACACCTAAAAATAAGGGTGACCCATCAACAACACTGACTTGAACTGTGTGGGTCCATTTGTATGCAGATTTTTAAACAATGAATACATTGGAAAATTATTTGGGGAATTACAACAGTTCGAAAAAACTCAGATGAATTGAGTAGTCTAGAAATATGGAAAAAATTGAGAAAAAGTTACGTATGTCATGAATGCGTAAAATATATGCAGATACTAATCAGTTTTATCATTTACTACCAAATATGCACAAATCTATTATAAAAAGTTAAAATTTATCTAAACTTAGGCACACACACACTGTACATGGTGCTATTCATAGTTGAGAGAAATGTAAACAAAGAGGCAGTATTAAGTTATAACTACATAAAATTAACTGTAGTGCATGCAGTACTCCTGTAATAATCCCTTAGCTACTTCCTGATGCTATTACAGTGTGCTCAAGCATTGGGGGTATCTACTTGGAAGGCACTATGATGCCGAACATCTCTGTGGGAGCAGTTCCTTGCTCTAGTACACTTCAGATCATGATAAAAAGTCATCTCTTGAAGTTCTTGAGTATGTTTTATTGTGTGTAGTGCAGTACCACAAACTCTGAATAACACTATGGGACCTATATGAAGTGCCACTACTGATGCTGGCAGTTCTCCCTAGAAGCCAAGAAAAGTCCTGACAGAGTTGAATTGGTTGCTAGATTGAGGAGTGTTTGCCTGACGCTTCAGACAGATGATTCATTTTGTAAACAGATGATTTAAACTTATGGTATTGGTACATACAGTATGGTACTGTATGTATTTTTACTTCCTTATGATATTCTGAATAACCTTTTTTTAATCTCACTTTAATACAGCATATAATACATATAACATACAAAATACGTGTTAACTGTTTATGTTATCAATAAAACTTCCAGTCAGCAATAGGCTAGTAGTAGTTAAGTTTCTGGGGAGCCAAAAGGTATACATAGAGTTTTGACTACATGAGAGTTGGGCACCCTAACCTTCTAGTTGTTCAAGGGTCAACTGTATTAAAAGTCTATGATATATATACTCTTGGCTTTCCAGAAACTTAATCTGAAGAAATTAATTTTAAAACTATGGTTTTCCATATGTTAATTTGACAGTTCAAGGCCGGGCGTGGTGGCTCACGCCTATAATCCCAGCACTTTGGGAGGCTGAGGTGGATGGATCATGAGGTCAAGAGATCGAGACCATTTTGGTCAACATGGTGAAACCCCGTCTCTACTAAAACTACAAAAATTAGCTGGGCATGGTGGCACATGCCTGTAGTCCTAGCTACTCGGGAGACTGGGACAGGAGAATTGCTTGAACCCAGGAGGCAGAGGTTGCGGTGAGCCAAGATCTTGCCATTGCACTCCAGCCTGGGTAACAAGAGCGAAACTCCATCTCAAAAACAACAACAAAAAAATGGAGGGTTCAGCCTTTATTAGGTCAAAGTTTCAAAAGAGCTCAGTTGTTAGATGTTTAGCAATGAATGCCATCAGCCTTTATGATGTCAGGATCCAGGATGTTGAGGTGTGCGTTTGCTCAGGGCTTGGAAACAGTCTTGGTGGTGGGTTTACAGATGCACACCCTGTTAGATGCTGAACCTGTCTTAGCGCTGGGGCTGCTGCCAGTCTATGGGAACATTCTCTCCCATGCCCTTCCTATGCTGAAGAGGCCTACAGGTTGACGACCACTTCTGGGACCCTTTGTTAGACCTCCCACTCAAAGCATATAGTTGTGTAAGTGAGAGTTGCTAGCCTTGACTCATGAAATAGTCTGAGTTTATTAAAAAAAAAAATCCAGGATTTAAATTTACACTGTAACATTTGAGGTGGAATGGAGACTAATGTCTGGGTATCACCCCTAGAATTGTTTTTTACGTTGTCTATGATATAGTACATGGTACAGATGAAAATAAGAAAATTATTTATACCTTACATTTCCTGTTACAAGTATTCTGTATTGTGTCCATATCATGTCAATTATCATAGGTATGTTCTTATCTCATTTGTTCTTATTTCTCCATGTATACAAATGAGTACATCATTTCTACTTATGTCAGAAGCACTATGTCATTGTATCAGATCCATCTCGCAGTATTATCTGTATCTTCTGATTTCTTAATCAAATTTATGCTGTCAAAATACGTTAATGATGTTTTTTAAAGTGTTTATTGAGAAATTCACAAAGAACTTGTGTTTTGTCAAAAGGCCATTGTTTAATCTTTGTCAACATTATCAGTCCAGATGTACTAAATTGCAAGTTACGGAAAACCCAACTCAAGGTGACTTATAGGAAGGGTATTTCCTGGCTTGCTTAACTGAAAGGCCAGCTATCAGCCAGGCTTCAGGGTTGATTTGATTTAGCAACTCAACAGTGCCACTGAGAGTTTAGTTTCCTTCTTGTTTCTCTTGCCATCTGCATTCCCACCTTTGTCTTAAGAGGGCAGGGTGGTTGCAAGCCATTTCTATACCTACACCTTTTTTCTGGTCCTGTGGTGTTTAATAGCTTGCCCAGGAAACCTTCCCTTTGTCACATTGATCTTAATTGAAGTGTGTGCCCAAGTGTGAACCAGCAGCTGGCTGGGGATGGAGTCATCCTGAGTAGCTCAGGCATGGAGTCAGCCTCACCCAAAGCATAGGCTGTGGGAGAAAGCACAGAAACCCTACTCAGGACTGGGTAATTAGCTAGAGGAGGAGGAAATAGATGAAGAACGACAGCCACTGTCCACTGTGCCATGTGATTTACAGTCATTTGCGTTTTATTTATAAGAGTGCTTGCTTTATTTTTTTACTTTTTTTCTTCTCCTGTCTTTAAGGGGCCTTTACAACAGCCAAACGGACAGGCATTCCAGCACCACGGGAATTTTCAGTAACTGTCTCAAGAGAAAGGTCTGTGCCACGTGGTCCCTCCAACCCCAGGAAATCAGTGTCCAGTCCAACTTCTTCCAATACTCCCACTCCTACCAAGCACCTGAGGTCCCCTTCTGCAAAACTCAAGCAAGACAATGAAGGTGGAGAAAAGGCTGCGCTTGAGTCCCAAGTTCGAGAACTTTTGGCAGAAGCCAAAGCAAAAGATAGTGAAATTAACAGGCTTCGAAGTGAACTAAAGAAATGCAAAGAGAAAAGGACTCTGAGCACTGAGGGGACTGATGCTTTGGGCCCAAATGGAGATGGAACATCAGTCTCCCCAGGTGACATGGAACCTATGATAAGAGCTCTTGAGGAGAAGAACAAGAACTTTCAGAAAGAGCTCTCTGACCTAGAGGAAGAAAACCAGGCCCTGAAGGAGAAACTCATCTGTCTTGAGCACTCCCCAAACTCAGAAGGGGCAGCAAGTCACAATGGTGACAGCAGCTGCCCAACATCCATAACTCAAGAGTCAAGCTTTGGAAGCCCAACTGGAAATCAGTTGTCCAGTGACACTGATGAGTATAAAAAAAACATACATGGAAACTCATTACGGACATCAGGCTCTTCAAGTAGCGATGTTACCAAAGCTTCTTTGTCACCAGATGCCTCTGACTTTGAGCACATTACAGCAGAGACACCCTCGAGGCCCCTGTCCTCGACCAGTAACCCCTTTAAGAGTTCAAAGTGTTCTACCGCTGGGAGTTCCCCAAACAACGTAAGCGAATTATCCCTGGCTTCTCTCACAGAGAAGATACAAAAGATGGAAGAAAATCACCATAGCACTGCCGAAGAACTGCAGGCTACTCTACAAGAATTATCAGACCAGCAACAAATGGTGCAAGAATTGACAGCTGAAAATGAGAAGCTGGTGGATGAAAAGACAATTTTAGAGACATCCTTTCATCAGCATCGAGAGAGGGCAGAGCAGCTAAGTCAAGAAAATGAGAAACTGATGACTCTTTTACAAGAGCGAGTAAAAAATGAAGAACCTACCACTCAGGAAGGAAAAATCCTTGAACTGGAGCAGAAGTGCACAGATATTCTTGAGCAGGGCCGCTTTGAAAGAGAGAAGCTTCTCAACATTCAGCAACAGTTGACCTGTAGTTTGCGGAAGGTTGAGGAAGAAAACCAAGGAGCTTTAGAAATGATTAAACGCCTGAAGGAAGAAAATGAAAAACTGAGTGAGTTTCTAGAACTGGAACGGCATAGTAATAATATCATGACCAAAACTTTGGAAGAGTGTAGATTTACCTTGGAAGGGCTAAAAACGGAGAATGGATCTTTGAAGTCTCATTTGCAGGGTGAGAAGCAGAAAGCCATAGAGGCCAGTTCCATAGGGCAGATGGCAGACAGCTGCGAAGTTCAAGAAATGTTGAAAGTAGCCCAAGCAGAGAAAGATCTACTGGAACTGTCTTGCAATGAGCTCAGACAAGAATTACTGAAGGCAAATAGTGAAATTAAACATGTTTCCAGCCTGCTGGCCAAGGTAAGAAGAGACAATTCTTTACTGGTATTTATTCATCCTTATTCATATTTCTGCCCTTAACCTCTAATTTTACAGAGCACATAGAAGCATTTTCTCAGTCTATTTCATTCATGAAGCCAGCATTCCAGCTTGAAGTCCTGTTAGATTGCAGAGAGATTGGAATTGGAGATACAAAAAAGGCCTAGATTTCTGATTATGTGCGGTTAAGTGTGTAGTGGGGATGTGGAGTGAAATCAGAGTATGATGCAGTGATAAAGAATATTATAGAGCCTATGCCCAGGCTCTAGTCTAGTGCAAAGGAGGGGCATCTGGTATAACATGGGGGTTGGGGGTATAGAAGGACTTCCTGGAAGAAATAGCAACTGAGCTGACTTCTGAAGACTGAGTGGGAGTTGCCAGGTCTATCAGCATGCTTTTAGCTGCTAGTAACAGACAATTAAATCACTCCCAATTTTCCACCAAAAATTACCACTATTTTTGTGTTTTCTTCCAGATATATGTGTGTGTATATGTATCATACAAGTTAAACAAATTTAGAATCATCCTATACGTTATTAACTTTCTTTTTGCATTTAACAATTTAGAAATGATTAAACTTTTTAATCAGCAAATTTACATCTTAAATATTCATTTAAACATTCTTTTAAAGGCCACATAGTATTTTAATATAAATATTTCATATTTATTAGGTCCCTGTTGTTGAACATATATATAGTCAAACATTTGTGGTCTTTCTAGTCTTTCAATATTATAAATACTTTTTTATATGTCTTACTGTTTATTTTGGAAAAATTCCTAGACGATGACTTACTGAGTCAAAGAATATAAACATTTTAAAGACATTCAACACATTCAGCCAGATTGCCGTTCAGAAATATTATGCCAATTTATTCATCCTAGCGGTCATGAGATCATGTGCTTCCCTGAGCCCTTGTCAACACTTGGTATTATCATTTAAATCTGTTAATCATTTCTTTTTTTTTTTTTTTTTTGAGACAGAGTTTCGCTCTTGTTACCCAGGCTGGAGTGCAATGGCGTGATCTCAGCTCACTGCAACCTCCGCCTCCTGGGTTCAAGCATTTCTCCTGCCTCAGCCTCCCGAGTAGCTGGGACTACAGGCGTGCTACCCAGCTAATTTTTGTATTTTTAGTAGAGTCGGGATTTCACCATGTTGACCAGGATGGTCTTGATCTCTTGACCTTGTGATCCACCCGCCTCGGCTTCCCAAAGTGCTGGGATTATAGGCGTGAGCCACTGCACCCGGCCTAATCAGTTCATTTTTTAAACCTTTTTTGCTTGGGAAGATCTTGCATAGCCCAAGACCAAATAAATAATAACTTTTCTCATTTTTAAAAAATAATACTTTAATCAGCCTGGAATTTTGGTTGGTTTTTTTTTTTTTGATGTAAGAATTGTAGTGATTATATGATATTCTGCTCATCTCTCAGAGCAGTGCTGGAGAGGTGCAGAGAGATGGACTCCTATTCCCTGTTTCCTCCAAGTTCTGGGTCTGATTTAGGGATCTGCTGGCAAGAGGATCATCTTCCTACCTTACTTCAGAGGTTGTCATTGTTTCAAGAAGCAAATTTTGCCCTGAGTTCTCACGAGATTTTTCTCCACTGCTTCATCTGTCTTAAGATGAGTTCGTTGCAGCCTGATTCCGCATTTGGCCATCTGATGGTTTTAGTGGTGGGTCATGTTAAGGAGTTTCTGTCTTTGTCTGTATCCTAAATTTGCAGGTATTTTGTTGAAAGTATGGAAGTAATTCCATTAGAGGTTACCAGTCAGGCTTTGTATTGGGTTTTAATATCTTATGGAATAAGAATATTCTTTTTTTACTTGATTACTCACTACTCTCTTACAAAATGTTTTATCTCCCATGTGGAACTTCTTGAAGTTCTTTCTCAGTCCCTCAGTATTTTTGGTAGTTTAATTGCCATTACATTGTATAGATCAATGAGAAATAATTTGACATCTTAGAGTAGCTTATTTTTTCCGATCATAAATTATGTTTTCATTATGAGGATTTAAAAAAGCAGAAAAGTATAAAAAAGGAATGTATTACCTTTAATCTCACCACTTGGATAAAAACTGCTAACATTTCACTATGTGTCCTTTCAGGCCTTTTCTCAGTTTATACATGTTTGAGCATGTATCAAAACTTGCATTGATAGGATTATGATATTTTGTCTTCCTATCCAGAAGAGTAGAGTATGTCTGTCCACATTCCATTACAAAGAACCAGTTGGATCAGTTTATATATTCCACTGTTAATCTTTTCTGATTAACTTGTTTCTACTTCTATCTTTATTAATTTTTTTGTCCTATTTTTGTGCATTTCTTTGGTTTCTGACTAGTTTCTTGAGTAAAATTATTTCTTCATTTAACTTTTTTTATCCTTGGTTGATAATGAAAGCATTTAAAGGTATAGCTTTGGTAAATAGAGACAATAAAATCTATAATCTTCTAGAATAAACTAAATCTAATCTAAAAGAAATCATTTGCATTTTCTGTAGAGTACAAGGCACAATGTATATGCTTAAAATCAAACTGCTATTATTTATATATCAGATCTTATTGAGTGCTAACTAGAATTATAAAATACTAATAGTAGGAGGGGAAAGGTCCTAACTAGTATTTTTAGGTGAGAGTTTGAGGTAAAGATGGGGGCATGCTATCACATAGGCTTTCTTTTATATCCATCAAGACCCTAGGTCTGTGATTTTGTGCTGTCTTAAGGCATAGAAACTGATTTGTAATCCCAGTGGACTTGTAACATACTAATCTTCCTGCCCTTTTACATTACTTCAGAAAAAGCAAAACACAGACCTCCTAAATGGACTAATATTTATTGTATCTCTACCGCAGAATATCAACTAATCCACCAACAACCATGAATTTAAATGACAGAGACTCATATCCAAAGGATAACAGAAGTTTTAGCACAAAACTATGATATGGTTATTTATTTTTAGAGACAGGTTCTCGTTTTGTCACTTAGGCTGGAGCGTAGTGGTGATCATAGCTCATTGCAGTCCTGAACTCCCGGGCTCAGGTGATCCTCCTACCTCAGCCTTCTGGGTAGCTGGGACAACAGCTAGGCACCACCATGCCTGACTACTTGGCTTGTTTTTAAAGGATGGCGATTGAATTTTTTCTACAGTTAATGACATGATCTGATAGCTTTTATGTAATCAGGTTTTTTTCTCCTTTAATTTGTTAATGAGGTAAGTTATAACAATGGATTTTCTAAGGTGGTCTAGTGTAAAATCATGCTTGCATTCCTAAGGTAAATCCTAATTCTTGAGTTTTCAATTTTTTCACTTGACCTTTCGCCAAGAACTTTCAAATATAACTGCCTTCAGCAGGTATGGGAGTAACTGTCCTGTTAATCACCAAGCAACATTGTGTACCCTGTGAGCAGCGCATTCATCCACTCTTATGCTTGGCAGAAGGTGAATATTATGAAAAAGAATACAAAAGCTATTTACAAAGTGCCAAACCATCCTATGATCTAATAGATTCAGTAAATCTATGTAAGTTTCCAGTTTAGATTACTCACGTGACCCAAATACTGTCAAAAGAGCCTCTGAAAAGCCTTGAAAAGTTCTTTTTTTTTTTTTAATGGAAGGTAGGTTTCTTCCTCATGCAATACATGGAAAATTGATAGGATTTCTACAATATTTTGTAGGCTTCTTTTTCTTCTCATTTCTTTGTCTTCAGTGGTTTGCTAAGCTCTTTATTTTTTAACCTCTCTGATATACTCCATATGCATTTTGCTGGCTGCTTAATCTCTAGTCACATGACATACTTCTGTACAACTTTGAGGAAGGGTCTGATTTCCACAGAACCCAAAGCCACCTCTCCTGGGAGCCATACCTGTTCCTGCAAGCAGCATGGAGTTGTATGGGATTGTTGTTTTTCCAGGCAATAACATGACCCAGCTTTAATTTTCTTTTTTACCTTTTCAGTTGTTTGGGATCTTGATTTCAAGTTAGAATATTATTTCTAGGCTTGAAACCTAGACGTTCTAAAAGAAAAATAACTATTTATTCCCCCTGAGGTTGAAGTTTATAGGTGGTGTCCTTAGAATCTTAGTTGTTTCTGCAGAAACTCGGGGTCCGCTTCTAGAAGAGTAAGGAGATTATAAATAACCACTTGCCGTGAGTGGTCTGGGGGAGTCAGCAGAGGTGAAATGACTAGTGTGCTGCCTGAGTGAATTCTGGAGCCAGACTGATTTAGAGTGGCAGCTGGTCAGAGATGGCAGAACCAGAATTTGAGGGAAATATTGGCAAATAGATGATCCTGTGGCTACGACATTGGAGTAGGGCACCTTAAAGGACTTAAGAGATCTGGAAACCTGGTTTAAATAGTCAGGTGGGCCAGGAGTGTATCCAGGTGATGCATTGGAATATGAGAAACTACCCTCCTATCAGAAGTATGAACCAGGGGACCCTCTCTCCACCCTGGACCCTAAGAGCAGGAGGTAGGCTGTGGCTGCTCATGGTGCAGGCCCAGACTGTGGCTGGTAGTGCTGTGGTTCTGGGCCTCCTGCCAGGGGTACAGGACAGCTCAGCATTGACAAGCAGCTTGGCCCGCCTGTTGGCAGCTCTGGGCAGGCATGTCTCCTGGATACCTGGGTCCTATGGGGAGAGGGTTTCCCACAGCCTCCCAGAACTTTCCCTTTACAGCTGATTGATGAGAAGTGGGTCACATAGTGCCTCCACGCTACCTCTCTTGAAATCACAGTTACAGCCTGATTCTTGAACAAAATTGGAATTCTATTAGGAAGATACAAGGTTGAGGGGTGGCTTTTGGTGAGGAATTTACCACACCAGGCCTCCACTCCTTCACCTTTCCCCACACAGTACTCACAGTGATCTGATCATGTAGCCCTTCCGGTGCTGCCTGGGGCACCACACGCTTTGCCCAGCACCGGCTCCCACCACACCTCCATTCACAGTCCCACCGCACGTCCAGCCATACTCCCACCCCTCCCTACATGCCAGGTCCGTCCAGTCCAATGGCTGCCTGGCAGTCATGTTTGCTCAGGGGCCTCTCTTGGCCTGAAGAGATCCCCACCCCATTCACCATTACCTGATCCCTTCTGAAGCTTTCTGCTTCAGTTATGGAGTCTTCAGCGAGGCCTTCAGTTCTGCAGGGCCCTATCCCATGGAACTCCAGACTCATTTCAGTAAATGACATAATTGTTGCTCACCCAAGGTCACTCATGGGAACACCCTGGCCCTCAGAGGACTCAGACGTGCAGGTGAAACTATATGGGGTGCTTCAGGGAAGCTGAGGGAACCTACTGCCTGAGTAGCCACTGGCGACTGCTGGAGAGGTGGGAAGGTTACTGAACTGAAAACACGGAGATTTCAATGATCTTCAACTCCTACTCTCCAGCACCAAACATCAACTCTGGTGAGCAGAAGCCTGTGGCTTCATGCTGGAAAGGAAGCCTGTCAGCAGCTTCTGTCAACAGGGCCTGTTTTCCAGCTCCCCTGGGCAAACCATGAGGATGTGGAAGTCAGGAAGAGGCCTGTGGAGGCTGCTTGGGGAGAGTCTCACAGATGCTGCACCAGGAAGCCTCTGCTCAAGGGGCTGTGGCCTGGGGAGAGTTGCCACAGGCCTCAGCCTGGCTATGCAGAGTTAGCTGTGCCCCAGGAACGGAATCTTCTGAAGATTAAACTACAAAGCCAGAATGCCCCTGCAGCCTTTATTACGTGGGATGTGACAGTCATGTGGCCTGGAGCTCATGGCATGTCTGCCAGGTCCTCCCCTTACACCCCAGATCTCTGTTCTTGAAGCCCCTTAAAAAGGGTCAGAAGTTTGGTGGAGACAGTCAGATGGTTTGAGGAAGCGTGGTCTTACCACTTGGGCAGATCTGCAGAACCTGTAGCTCTGACCCCTGCTCTTACCTGTGACTCCACAGGGGGCTGCTTCCCAGTCCTGCCTGACCCTGCTTCCCCGTGTTTCACCTGCACGTCTGAGTCCTCTGAGGGCCAGGGTGTTCCCATGAGTGACCTTGGCTGAGCGACAATTATGTCATTTACTGAAAACAAGAAAACATGGACTTGTTTTCTTCTGGACATGTTAATGCCTTTCCTGAGGTGAGGCCTCACATGAAGAGAGCACCCTCTCTTCCGTTCACATGACCTCGGGACTCGTCTGTGAGCCTGGTGTTGCCCAGCACTTCTCTCTCCAGTGTGAGGTCTTGGGAAGTACCCGACTGGGGCCTTGCTGCTTTGAAAGGTCCCTACCAGGGCACAGACCTTGCTTCCGAAGCTTGCCTCTGTGTTCCCAAAGGTGAAATACAGATGTTTATCCTCATCTTTGAGGTTTCCAACAGCCTTACTCCCCCATAACTGAAGTGTAAATAAACTAACATTTTCTCCTTTCCCTTGGTGGAGCAGCATTGCCAAAATAATAATAATTCAACTTTAGGCCAGTAAAAATGAACTGTGGCTGATTATCAGCAGTGTCTATTCACAACAGGGCCAAGAACCAAGCAGAGAGAGTTTTGCAGTAGCCAAACTAGATGCCAAAACAGAAACACCCCACATTCTTACTCATTGTATTAGTCTGTTTTCATGCTGCTGATAAACACATACCTGAGACTGGAAAGAAAAAAGGTCTAATGAACTTACATTTCCACATGGCTGAGGATGCCTCACAATCATGGTGGTAGAATGTGAAAGGCACATCTCATGTGGTGGCAGACAAGAGAAGAGAGCTTGTGCAGGGAAACTCCCCCTTATATAGTCATCAGATGTCTTGAGACTTACGCGTTATCAGGAGAACAGCAGGAAAGACCTGCCCCCTGATTCAGTTACCTCCCACTGGGTCCCACCTACAACATGTGGGATATCAAGATGAGATTTGGGTGGGGAGACAGCCAAACTGTATCACTGATGGTAAGTTATTCAAGTCTTGTTCCAAGTTTTTTTCCTTTTAAACTATGTGTAATTTTAGCATTGCAATTTCTTCCATCTATTAGGTATTCAGTAAATACTTTTCAGATGAATGAATGAATGAATGTCAGAAAAACTTGCAACAGAATCAAGAGGCTGCTATAATTATGTTAATATGTTTAAAAATAAAGTTTATTATATCTTAATAACAGCAGGTAATATTTTGGTGCTTTATATGTGCCAGGCACTCTTAGAGCTTTTCCATCTTTTGATCTTATTTTTCGTCTTAACCATATGCTGTTGATTCTGTCTAATCTTTTTTCAGTTGAGCAAACAGAATGATTATTAGCCTAATGAATTGATGAAATGAAGCCAGGATTCAAAGTTGGGTCTGATTTTAGAGCGCTTATTTATTTTTTTGAGACATGGTCTTCTTCTGTTTCCCAGGCTGGAGTACAGTGGTGTGATCATAGCTCTCTTCGCCTGGAATTCCTGGGCTTAAGTGATCTTCCCACCTCAGCTTCCCAAGTAGCTGGAATTAAGGTGCACAACACCACACCCCGTTAATTTTTTAATTTTTTTTTTCGTAGAGACAGAGTCTTGCTCTGTTGACCAGGCTGATCTCAAACTCCTGACCCCAGATGATCCTCCCACACCTCAGTGCTTCCCAAAATGCTGGGATTACAGGGGTGAGCCAAGGTACCCAGAGCTCTTACTCTTAATCACTGGTTTATACTGCTTCCTAGTTACCTGAAAGCAGAGACAGAAAAACATTTAAAGCAGACCTAAGACTCCAGTTAATATGCTGTCACTGTTGTCTTAAGGCCAAAGCCCTTTGATTTGAAGAAAACCACCTTTGAAAGCTTTGTTGAACCCGGAGAGTTTTACCTGATTGTAATACAATGGAGAAATTTCACAGTGAAAACCTGAGTCATCAAGAAATGTTGTTTCCTTTGACTTCTAACCTGAATCTTAAGGGGAGAGGGGGCGAGTTGACTCCTGAGTGTGGCGGGGTAGGGATTCTGGGAATGCTGCTGGAAGAAGACTGCAGGTCCTAAGGTCAGAAAGCCTAGCCATGGAGGAAGTGTTGCAGGTAGTTTGTCCTTGGTGGAGTGTACAGCGTGGTTGGTGGAAGTGGCCTGGAGGAGATTACAGCCAAGCAGTTAGGATTTTATTCTCATGACAGTGGGAGTCTCTGAAGATTTTTTTAAATAGCTTTTATGGAGATACAATCCATATAAATCACATATGTCTATGGTTTTTAGTATATTCACACAATTGTGCAACCATCAGCACAATCACTTTTAGAACATTTTTGTCACCCCATAAAGAAATCTTTTTTTTTTTTTGAGACATAGTTTCGCTTTTGTTACCCAGGCTGGAGTGCAATGGCACGATCTCCGCTCACCGCAACCTCCGCCTCCTGGGTTCAGACAATTCTCCTGCCTCAACCTCCTGAGTAGCTAGGATTACAGGCTCCAAGACCACCTCCCTCCCAGCCCCTGGCAACCACTAATCTATGTTTTGGCTCTGTGGACCTGTCTCTTCTGGATGTTTTATACATATGGAACCCACTCTATGCAGCCTCAAGCACTCCTCCCACTTTAGTCTCCCAGAGTGCTGGAGAGTTCTTTCTGTGCTCTGGATACAAATCCCTTACCAGAAAAATGATCGCAAATATTTCCTCCCATTCTGTGGGTTATCTTTTCACTATCTTGATAATGTCCTTTGTGGCACAAAATGTTTTAATTTTTATTTTTATGAAGTTGATTTACTATTTTTCATTGGTGGTTTGTGCTTTTGGTCGAAGGAATTTTAAACAAGAGTTACGGAATCACGTTTACAGTTGAGAAAGATGACTTTGGCCACAGTTAGACGAGAAAGAATGAAGGGCAGAACAGGGAGTGAGTTGGTTGGGAAGATGAGGGCTGGAAAGACGTTTGTTTTATTTATTTGTTTATTTATTTTTAAGACGAACTGTTGGCAGTGGTGCATCTGTTGGTTCACTGCAACCTCTGCCTCCTGGGTTCAAGTGATTCTCCTGCTTCAGCCTCCTGAGTAGCTGGGATTACAGTTACCCACCACCACTCCTGGATAACTTTCCTATTTTTAGTAGAGATGGGGTTTCACCATATTGACCAGGCTGGTCTCGAACCCCTGACCTCAAGTGATCCACCCACCTCCGCCTCCCAAAGTGCTAGGATTATAGGCGTGAGCCACCACATCTGGCCTGGAAAGACATTTAGACATTAGATGTTTAGAAGGGAGGTTCAGTAGGGTCAGGTGACTGATTTGATGTCAGGGATGGGCAGGAGGAAGGCATTTCAGCCCATTCATAGATCTCCAGCTTGTGTGATTGAATATGTAGTTGTGCTGCTTCCTGGGAGAGGGAACACAGTATGGGGCAGGTTTGAGAAGGGAGAGTTGTCTGTTGGAGCCAGCAAGGATTCCCAGGCCTGCAAGCCGAGGCTGCTGTCAGCACCTGCTGATCCAGCCACAGAGATCGGAAGCCCCTGCCCTTCTAGGCCAAGAGTCCTCCAAGGCAGGGACCCTATGCCTGATGTTTCTCTTTGCCCCTCCAGGACCTTTAGAAGCTGTAGAAATATGTCTAGCCAGGATGTTCCATGAATGCATTTCACATCTGCTGAGGTTTGTGAGTAGTCTCCACAGTGTTAGAGGAGGAGGTGACGCTGAAGATGGGCAGATGAGATTCTGAATTCTTGACAGTTCTTTGCCCTGGTAGATGATCTCTTTTTAAGCACTCGAGATAACTTGATTGAATGGACTATATAATCACCAGATTAAGTCAAAAGCCAACGGAAATGACAGACTTACACATGAAGCAGTTATGGGGTATTTACGAGTCAGGTATCTTCCTGTTTGTCATACCCATTTCTCCACTTGTGCTTGTTTCTAATAACACTATCTGTACAACTTTAATGTTACTGGAATTTACTCACAATTTATTATAGGATATCTCTTTATGTCTCCTTAGTACCATGTTTTTGCTATGTGAATATTTGAATGAAGGGTTAAATGATTTCTCAAAGCCAGGACATAATTCTTCAAAATACTGTCTTTGCTGTAAAAATTTACTAAAAATAACTAACACTGAAATGTTTGAGCCACAGCATGCTTTTGCTTTAATGTTCTGATTTCTTGGTTCTTGATATATTGACAATGTTGCTGGGTTAGCTATAAACCTAATTCCTTATTCTCTTTAGTCTCTATTCTTATGGCTGCTTTGTGCAAGGGAAGAACTTGGTTCTTAGATGATCTCTAGCTTGATTTCCTTTGTGCTTTTGTTCATCACACTAAAGAAAGCTATGTAGGTGTTCTGATAGAGATGTTTATTCAGTACTGTCAAATTATCTGTTGGTCAAACCATCATAACCAGCTGTTTACCCCTCTGAGAGAAGAATCTAGATGGTGTGTTGCCACCAGCATAGGAGTGCTCTTAATATCTGCAGTTGGGGAGTGCATCCCCAGGGTCCCCCGGCATGAAGCTCTTCCTCTTCGGGAACACTGAGGCCTTTTGCCTTTCATTAAGGCACTGGTGAATGTCTGATTTAATGCTTTGACCCAGACTTGTAAAGCAATAGATTCATTTGGGGAGAGGATGGCAAGTAGCATGACTCAGCCTCCATGCTTAACTTTATCTTCTGAGTAAGGAGCTTGGGGGTCCTGAGATTTTCTTTTTTTTTTTTCATAAGTGTCTTGACAAGCATGGGGCAGGGGTTGGGGAGTGGAGGAGGTGACCCTTGCTAGGATTCTAGAGGGGTCTGACCTCAGAGCTGCACTGCCTGTCCTCTGGGCCCTCCCTGGGGGCCTCTCCTGCCTTGGGCACCTGCTGGAAAGGAGTGGCTTTCACTCTCCTCTCTGCAGGAAATAGTGGCCTTCCTGGGAAGTTTGTTTGAATCTATTTATAGTGCAATTCTACTGGCTCCATATCTACAGAAAATTGATCTTTGAAATTGGGAGATGCTTGTGATGCACAAGAGTGGTTTCTTTTTTCAAGGGAAATGTTGAAAGTCACATTGTTAGGTGACAATGTCTCTTGACATAGAGAAGTTAGAAGGAGCTGGCCAGTCAGGCATGTTGGGCAGTCTCCCTGTAGTTCCCAGCTACTCAGAGGGCTGAGGCAGGAGGATCAGTTGGGCCCAGGAGTTCAGCCTAAGCAACAAAGCAAGACCCCCATCTCTTAAAAAAAAAATCTCCACATGCACACGAATGTTCATTGCAGCACTGTTTACAATAGCAAAGACCTGGAACCAACCCAAATGCCCATCGATGATAGACTGGACTAGGAAAATGTGGCACATATACACCATGGAATATTATGCAGCAATCAAAAATGATGAGTTCATGTCCTTTGTAGGGACATGGATGAATCTGGAGAACATCATTCTCAGCAAACTGACACAAGAACAGAAAATGACATACCGCATATTCTCACTCATAGGCGGGTGATGAACATGAGAACACATGGACACAGGGAAGGGAGCTCTACACACTGGGATCTATTGGGGGGAATAGGGGAGGAACAGTGGGGAGGGGAGCTGGGGAGGGATAGCATGGGGAGAAATGCCAAATGTGGGTGAAGGGGAGGAAGGCAGCAAAGCACACTGCCACGTGTGTACCTATGCAACTATCTTGCATGTTCTGCACATGTACCCCAAAACCTAAAATGCAATTAAAAAAAAATAATAAGCAAGGGAAATGCAAAGGAGCTGGCCAGCAGAGAGACCCGCAATGTAAGGAGGGCCTGGAGCACCTGCAGTCTTGGAAGGGTAGGCTTTGTTCTCAGTCACTTGATACTTGCTGGATTACTCTTTTCAAGTGATTTAATTTCACTCGAAACTTCCCCTCTCTTCCTGTGTTAATCTGATAAATGAATATAAAAAATCCGCCTGTTACTACTTAGCAAGCCCCTGTTAGAAGAAGTTGTGAAGTTACTTAAGGATTTCTGTTTTTTGATTCTTGTCTTTTTTTTTTTTAATAAAATAAGTTTGTGGAATATATTATTAAATTTGAGATAATTATTCCAACACCCAAGAAGGATGAAATGATGGGTACATATGAAACAAATGCTGATTTGCAGGTGCCCTCCCCCATGCCGAGTTACCTACCTATGGGAGGCAGAGGGGCAGAGCTTCTGAGGGGCAGCAGCCTCAACTGCTTGCAGAGGCCTTGCTCAGGGTGCTCTCCCTCTAGGCTGCCTTGTTACATCCTCAGTTTAATTCCTAGCCCACAGTAGTCCCAGCCAAATCACATGCATGTTTCTAGACTCCAGCCTGAGGACTCCACAACACTCAGCCAGCCAGCTATGCAGAAGGCCACAGTATAGTCTGCCCCAGGTTGCAAGACTCAAAACCTACCTTCTGTTGCTGCTTTTCAGATGATTTCAGATATCAGCCTTCCAGGATCTAAAATGCAGCACCTCTTTTCTCCTTAAAAGTCATCTTCTGGCCAGGCACAGTGGCTCATGCCTGTAATCTCAGCCCTTGGGAGGCCAGGGTGGGAGGATCACTTGAACCCGGGAGACTGGGCAACATAGCAAGACCCCATCTTTAAAAACAAATTTGCTGGTCATTGTGATGCACACCTTTAGTCCTGGCTGTGAGGGAGGCTGAGGTGGGGAGAACGGCTTGAGCCCAGGAGGTTGCGGCTGGAATGATTGTGATTGTGCCACTGCACTCCACCCTCAGCAACAGAGCAAGACCTTGTCCCCTGACTGCAAAAAAAAAAAAAAATAGTAAAGTCATCTGTTTAATAAAGTAGTTAGGATATAAGACTTTTGGTCTTTTATGTATTATGATTTTTCTTGGTCAAATGGACCTGTATTACATTACTATGTAGTATCATATATATAATAAATAAGGCACTTGTGAGAGAAAGAATAATCTTTTTTTTTTTGAAACACAGTCTCACTCTGTTGCCTGGGCTGGAGTGCAGCGGCTGTGATCTCAGTCATTGCAACCTCTGTCTCCCGGGTTCAAATGATTCTCCTGCCTCAGCCTCCGAAGTAGCTGGGACTACAGGTGCCTGCCATCACACTCAGCTAATTTTTTGTATTTTTAGTAGAGATGGGAATTTCACCATGTTAACCAGGACGGTCTCAATCTCCTGACCTTGTGATCCACCTGCCTAGGCCTCCCTAAGTGCTGGGATTATAGGCATGAGTCACCACGCCTGCCCCGAAATAACGAGTTTTACTGACTTTTACTATTATATGGTCCAGGCACTATGATAATCTCTACAAGTCATTATTTCACTTAACTGCACTGCCCCTCCCCCCATTTGTTAGATTATGAAACAGAGGCAGAGGGATTAAAGAATACAAGGCTTGATTCCCTAGAATTGGGGTTTAAACTCTAGCAGTCTGGCTCCGGAATGTGTGTCCTTAGT
Organism: Leontopithecus rosalia; assembly: GCA_028533165.1. NCBI lineage: Eukaryota > Metazoa > Chordata > Mammalia > Primates > Cebidae > Leontopithecus > Leontopithecus rosalia. The sequence goes on along the minus strand of CM052652.1, from coordinate 93,880,968 downwards.
CATCTTGATGTACTTGAACAACTTTCAAGCTTTGGGCTACAATCTGCAATGATCCATTTTATATTACCATCCAGAGCTGATCCCTGAGCACAGGCAGGGCCCTCTGGCTCTTTCCCAGGCTGTTTCTCTCTCTCTTCTCCTTTTCTTCCCCTCCCTCCCTTCCTCCCTCTTATACTTTTTTCTAATTTTTGGTTGTTATGGGTACATAGTAGGTGTATACAATTGTGCAATTTTTTGAGATTTTTTGAGATATTCTGAGATATTTTGACACAGGCATGCAATGCAGGAGTCTCCCTGTTGTGCTATCAAATCATAGGTTTCATTAACTATGTTGTACCCATTAACCATCGCTATTTCCACCCCACCCCACCACCCTTTCCAGCCTCTGATAATCATTCTACTCTCTAGCTTCATGAGTTCAAATGTTTTGATTTTTATCTCCCACAAATGAGTGAGAATATATGAAGTTTATCTTTCTGTGCCTGGGTTATTTTGTTTAACATGATGATTTCCTGTTCCATCCATGTTGTTGCAAGTGGCAGGAACTCATTATTTTTTTATGGCTGAATACTCTGTTGTGTATATGGACTATATTTTCTTCATCCATTTGTCTGCTGATGGACACTTAGGTTGATTCCAAGTGTTGGCTATTGTGAATAGTGCTGCAATAAACATGGGGAGTGCAGATATCTCTTTACTAGACTAATTTCCTTTCTTTTGAGTGTATACCCAGAAGTACTATTGCTGGATCATATGGTAGTTCTCTTTTTAGTTTTTTTTTTTTTTTAGGAACCACTCAAAAAAATGTTTTTCAGAGTGGCTGTACTAATTTACTTTCCCACCAACAGTGTACAAGGGTCCACTTTACATCTTCCCCAGCGTTTGTTGTTGCCTGACTTTTGAATAAAAGTCATTTTAATTGGGGTGAGATGGTATCTCATTGTAGTTTTGACTTGCATTTCTCTGATGATGAGTGACATTTCAGCACCTTTTCATATTCCTGTTTGCCATGTCTTTAAGAAGTGTCTAATATCAGATTATTAGATTTTTTTCCCCATTGAATTGTTTAAGCTCTTTATGTATTCTGGTTATTGATTCCTTATTAGATGGGTAGTTTACAAGTATTATCTCCCACTCTGTGGGCTGTCTCTTCACTTTGTTGGTTGTTTCCTTTTTAACTTGATATGGTCTTATTTCTTCAGTTTTGTTTCTATTGATAGATTCACCTTTTAGTCTTCCTGTTTAAGATATGAGTAGTAGACACACCACAATTACAGTGTTAAAATATTCTCTATTTGTCTGTATATTTGCTGTTAGGTGAGTTTTGTATGCTCACATGATTTCTTATTGTTTGTTAATGTCCTTTTCTTTCAGATTGAAGAACTCCCATTAGCATTTCTTGTTGGCTGTTGATGAAACTTCTCAGGTTTTGTTTGTCTGGGAAACTCTCTATTTCTCCGTCATGGTTGACGCTTTTTTCCTTCAGTACTTTAAATATGGCATGCCTCTCTCCCTGGCCTGTAATGTTTCCACTGAGAAGTCTGTTCCTTTGTTGTTTCTTTTTTCTTGCTGCTTCTAGGATCCTTTCATTATCTTTGAACTTTGGGAATTTGTTTATTAAATGTCTTGAGATAGTCTTATTTGGGCTAAATCTGCGTAGTGTTCTATAACCTATTGTAATTGAGTATTAATATCTTTCTGTAAGTTTGGGAAGTTCTCTGTTATTATGCCTTTGAATAAACTTTCTACCCCAGTCTCTCTCTAACTCCTCTTTAAGGCCAGTAACTCTTAGATATGCCCCTTTTTTAGACTGTTTTCTAGATCTTGTATGTGTGCTTCATTCTTTTTAAGTTTTGACTCCTCTTTAGATTTTCAAATCGCCTGTCTTCCGGCTCACTAATTCTTCCGTTTGAGCAGTTATGCTGTTGAGACTCATGCATCCTTCAGTATGTCATAAATTTCTGGATGTTCATAGATGGGCATAGAAGAGCCTGGGATTTATGCAGTCTTCGCAGTCTGGGCTTGTTTGTATTTGTTTTTCTTGAGAAGACTTTCCAGGTATTCAAAGGGAATTGAATGTCGTGATCTAAGGCTTTGGTCACTGCAGCTGTATCTGCATTAAGGGGTACCACAAGCCCAGTAATGCTGTGATTCTTGCAGACTCATAGAGGTACCACCTTGGTGGTCCTGGATAAGATCGAGGAGAATTTCCCAGTTTAGCAGGCAAAATTTCTTGCTCCTTTTCCTTACTTTCTCTCAAATACACAGTCTCTCTCTTCATGTATGTGTGCTTCATGCTGAGCTGCCTAGAGTTGGAGCAGAGGTGAAACACTCCTGTGGCTACCACTACTGGGACTGTGCTGGGTCAGACCTGAAGCCAGCCCAGTACTGGGTCTCAGGCAAAACCGGTGGTAGGCAAAAGCCTGGCTACTGCTGATGTTAATTCAAGGCCTACAGGCCCTTTAGTCCTCAGATGAGGAATCCAGCAAGGCTTGTGTCTTTCCCTTCAGGCTGCTGGGCTCCCTTCTAGCCCAGAGTGGGTCTAGAAATGCTATCTGAAATCTAGGACCTGGAGTTCACAACTTTGGGAATCTACAACTTTAGGAGTCTGCTTGGTGCTTTATTTTACTGTGGCTGAGCTGGTACCCAAGTTGGAAGACAAAGTTCTTTACTCTTCCCTCTCTTTTCCTCAAACCCAGTGGCCAACATCACCTCAGGCCTGTGGCAGCACCAGTGATGTTTATTCAGGGCCCAAGTGCTCTTTAGTCAGCAGGTCTCAGTCTCTCCCTTCAGGGCAGTGGGCTGCCTTCAGGTCCAGGGCGGGTCTAGAAATGCTGTGCAAGAACTAAGGCACAATCAGGGACTTTAGGAACCTGCTTGGTGCTTTATTTTACTATGGCTGAGCTAGTGCCCAAGTTGCAAGATGACATCCCCTTCACTCTTCCTTCTCCTTTCCTCAAGTGGAAGGAATCTCTCCCTGTGACCACCACAGCTGGAAACTCACTGGCTCACACCCGAGGCCAGTACAGTATGTGGCCCATGACGACTACTGCGTGGGCACCACTGATGTTTAACCTCTTTGGTCAGCAGGTAATTAATGCTGCCAGGATTGGGTCCTTCCTTTCAAGACAGTGGGTTTCCCTTCTGGTACAGGCTGTGTCAGAAATGTTATCTGGGAGCTAGGACCTGGAATGGGGGCTTCAGGACTCTGGTGCTTTATTTTACTGTGGCTGAGCTGGTATCCAAGTTACAAGACAAAGTCCTCTTTACTCTTCCCTCTCCTCCCTGAGCTGTGAGCTGTGCTACCTGGGGTTGGGGGAAGAGTGGTACAAGCACTCCCTTGGCTGCTCCAGCTAGTGTCTTACTGGGTCATGTACACCCCCAAGTTCACTGGCTCTGAGCCCAGCACAGCACCAAGACTTGTCCAGGAATTGCAGCCCTTGTGGCCTAGACTATCTTACATGCTTGCTTAGGACTCCAAAATACTTTAGCCCACAGAGGTGGGGCTTGCCAGAACTCAGATTCTCAGTGGGATGGAAGATTCCCCTCTAGCTAGGGCTGATCTGCATGCTTCTTCCATGGGTGCTGCCTGAATTCTGTCCTGTGTTGCTTTCTGCTATGATGGGACAGCACCAAATTCCAATACAAAGTCTCACAATCATTGCGCTTTCCCTCCCCGTGGGTGCACAGATGCTGTCTCTGTACCATGTGGTTGCTGCCAAGGAATGAGGGAAAGGGGATGTTGGAGAGTCAAGACTCTTTCCTCCCCTCTCCAGTGCCTCTTTTCTCCCCTCTCCAGGCCACTTTCCTCCCCTCTCCAGTGCCTCTTTCCTTAATAGGATGTTAAAAACAGGCACTGTGATCGTTCACCTGATTTTTGGTTCTTATGAAGATGCTTTCTTATGTGGATAGCAGTTCCATTTGGTGTTTCTGCAGGAAGGGTGCATTGCTGGATGAGTCTTTTCAGCTATCTTGCTCTGTCTCCAGGTCTCCTCTCCCTTCCTTATCCTTTATCACAACTTCCCAATGAATGACCCTGTAGTGTTGCCTCCCAGTGTTCATTCATTCATCAAATATTCATTAAATGCCTCCTGTGTGTGATGCTGTGTAGATACTGGGGATGCAATGGTGAATTAAACAGAGAAGTCCCTGTTGCCATAGAGCTTATAGCCAGAAGGTTTTGCAAGTAAAATGTAATTGGAAAAAAATTTTATTGCATACAAAGAAACCCCACCCCAAGTCTAGGAAGAAGTCTATTAGGCATCAAGCTTAGATTACATGGTAAATATACAGCTATTTAGTAATGTTAATTAAAGCACTATAAAAAAGGGACAATGATGTTTATTGTAGCGTTTTTGTAATAATAAAATACTATATTAAGACAGTGGAATACTGTGCAGTAATTAATGACCCGCATGATGTGTACCAGTATGATACATTTAAAAAACACAGTTGGACCGGCACTGTGGCTCACGCCTGTAATGCCAGAACTTTAGGAGGCCGAGGTGGGTGGATCACCTGAGGTCAGGAATTCAAGACCAGACTGGCCAACATGGTGAAACCCTGTCTCTACAAAAAAATTAGCTAGGTGTGGTGGCACACACCTGTAATCCCAGCTATACTTGGGAGGCTGAGGCAGGGAGAATCCCTTGGACCTGGGAGGTGGAGATTGCAGTGAGCTGAGATTGCATCACTGCACTCCAGCCTGGGTGACCGAGTGAGATTCCTTCTCAAAACAAACAAACAGAAAGAGTAGACAAGAAAACAGTTAAAAAGCAAGAGCATGCAGTATAATACAGATACAGTATAATCCACTGCAAAAGCACAATGTAGTATAACATTGTATAAAACGGCAATACTGCATATTATCATTGACACATACGTATATAGTAAAAGTGAAAAACCATTCAAGGGATGACCATATTATCAATTAGGATACTACTACTCTCTGAGGTGGAAGGGAAGGTAGAAGCTTTAAGAAATTCTTATTAAAGTAAAAAGATTTTGCAAATGTGGCAACATCTAACTATTGTTAAATCTGTTTTGGTACATGATTATTTTTGGTGCTTTTCTGTGTATTTAAAGTGTTTAACAATTAAAAATTGAACAGGTGGAGCGACTATGCTGTGCCACTTTTGTGCTTCTGGTGCATGCACGTTTCTGTGTGCCTTCAGTCAGCGTTCTCTATCACATTTTTGCTGTGATAGAGCGTGAATGTGATAAAGAATCTTTAGAGATTCCCCCCAAAAAAACATTGCAACCACAAGTATCTTTATGTATAAGGGGACTTGGGGGTTTGTAGATTAGCCTAATTTCAGGGATGTTGTTCACAGCTAAGCAGCAGAGGGCGCTGCTTCACAGTAGACGTGTGGTGAGGGCGGCCGCACCAGGCAGCTCTCTTGGTGCAGGGCCAGTGCCTCCCGGGGAAGCATTGCTCTCCCCAGCTGTGGAAAGAGGAATGTTTAAGTGCCTGCAGATTCTCTCCTGCTTGTAGGAAGGGTCACAGTATCCAGTCCATTGGGAGCATACACTGTGTTTCTCTGACTATTCACAGCCTTGGTTGTTGCTGAGGTAATGCAAGAAACCGCACATGCCAAGAGTGTCTGCTCCCGTGGTCATGAGCCTGCTACTGGCTTGTGGGGAGCTTTTTGTAATGTTTCATTTTAGGTTGAATAAGTTCATGTGCAGGTTTGTTACATGGTTATATTGCATCATGTTGGGGCTTGGGCTTCTAGTGGACAGGTCACTGTGGGAATTTTGTTGTTGTTAAACTGACCAGGGAACCTTCCTTTTATTTTAGATGGAAAAGGATTATTCATACCTGAAGGAGATATGTGAACACCAAGCAGAACAGCTGAGTAGAACCAGCCTAAAGCTGCAAGAAAAAGCTTCAGAGAGTGATGCAGAGATCAAAGACATGAAAGAAACCATATTTGAATTGGAAGATCAGGTGGAACAGCACCGGGCTGTCAAGTTACACAATAATCAGCTTATCAGTGAGCTAGAAAGTAAGTGGGATTGGCTGGGCATGGTGGCTCACACCTATAATCCCAGCAATTTGGGAGGTCAAGGCAGGTGGATCACCTGAGGTCAGAAATTTGAGACCCAGACTTACCAACATGGTGAAACCTCATCTCTACTAAAAATACAAAATTAATCGGGTGTGGTGGTGGGCGCCTGTAATCCTAGCTGCTTGGGAGACTGAGGCAAGAGAATCACTTGAACCTGGGAGGCAGAGGTTGCAGTGAGCTGGGATTGCGCCATTGCACTCCAGCCTTTGCAACAAGAGCAAAACTCCGTCTCAAAAATTAAAAAAGAAAGAAAGTGGAGTCAAGCCCAGGTGAAATATGGAAGGGACCTGAGTGGGACACTAAAGAAACCAGTAGCACTAGGTGACTGTGGGAGGGTTTTTGACCATGTGTTGGCTGGGGTTTATGAAGTCTCTTATTTGAGTGTGCTGTAATCTCCTAGGAAGAATGCCACCTAAGAAACAATCATTAATCTCTAGTTTAAAAACTACAGATTAAGAGATGAGTGATTATAGCAGTTGTTTTGGAAACTGGGATGACAGAAGAAAAGACTGTTGAACATGAGTCAGCAATGGTGGTGAAAAATAGCAAATTCTTTTCATTTTGTTTTTTTAGAGGTCTCGCTCTATCACCCAGGCTGGAGTGCAGTGATGCAGCTGTAGCTCACTGCAGCAATCATAGCTCACTATTGCCTCAAACTCCTGGGCTCAAGTGATCCTCCTGGCCTCTCAAACCACTGGGATTACCAGATGTGAGCCAGACAATATACCCAGCTGCAAAGGTTTTTTTGGCTGTGCTGGATGTGCTGTGTGTGAGCCATGCTGCTGCTGCTGTCTCTAGGCAGCCTGATCAGCTTGGAGGCCACATGTTAGGACACTTTCACCTGTGTCTGAGAGTTCACAGGAACCCTTCCTAAGGATATTCTGCGGGGTAGGAGAAAGTTATTCAAAAGAAATTGTTTGCCAGTCATCAAGTACTGACACTGTATTCTCTCTTGGATCTGATAGAGATGGATGATAGGTGTCAGAAATGTGTATGCTTGATCTAAGGGAGAAAACAATTCCTGCATGTGTCGCATTGGTCGTAGGATGTCAAGTAACTTATAGATGTCAGACACTTAGTTGCTGAAGTGGCATCAGCATATGACTTATTTATGAACTCATTGTTTGCTTTGAATTGGGAAATAAAATTTTAAAAGCGATTAGTTAAATATTACCTTTTTGGTCCAAATAAGCCTTGTCAAATTATCACATCTAATGTATTTTCTTTTGTAACAAAAGATTTAATGCACAAACCATTGTCACACCGGCCATTACTAAGAATGGCTTGGTCAGTTGCCTGAGAAGTTCCCTATCCCATGTAGTTGATCCTCCTTATTCAGAGATTTCACATTTGTGAATTCACCTGCTTGCTAAAATGTATTTTAACCCCAAAACCAATACACAGAGCACTTCCACCATCATTTTCAGACATGCACAGAGAAGCGAAAACGTGTCATTCACTGCTTATGTTTTCAACTCAGGTCAGACTGAGACACTTGGCCTTTTCATACTGTACATGTGTCTTTTTTACAGTCTAATTAATACCTTACTTTTAAACATTTTTTGTTCTTGTTTTTGTTTTTGGTGACTTTGCCGTTTAAAATGGCCCTGATTGCAGTGCTGCAGTGCTGTCCACTGCCCCCAAGCACAGCGAGGTTGAGATGTATCTACAGAGAAAACACGTGTGTTAGGGAAGCTTCATGCAGACACGAGCTCTTGTCCTGTTGAGCATGAGTTCAGCATTATTGAATCAACAATACAGCGCATGAGGCCAAGTCCAGTGACTTCATCCCTGTAATCTCAGCGCTTTGGGAGACTGAGGTGGGAGGATCGCTTGAGCCCAGGAGTTTAGACCAGCCTGGGTAACATAATGAGACCCTGTCTTGACAAAAAAGTGATTTAAAAACTAGCCAGGTGTGGTGGTGCATGCCTATAGTCCCAGCTACTCTGGAGGCTGAGATGGAAGGATCCCTTGAGCCCGAGAAGCCAGGGCCGCAGTGAACCAAGATTGTGCCACTGCACTCCAGACTGGGCAATGGAGCAAGACTCTATCTCTAAAAAAACAAACCAAACAAAAAACCCAATACAGTGCATCAGAGAAGAGGAGAGGAAGTTTGACAATATGTATAAAAGGCTGCCCTGAGACCTGTTAAAACTATGTGCTAAATTCATGGATTTGTGAGATGACATCCAGTTCTAAAAAGCAGTGGGCAATATTGTTGTGAGGCTGAAAACCAAAGCAATGTATATTCACATCACCCAGGGGCAGGAAAATGTTAACCCCTTCTCAGCTAGTGCTGGTTGGCTCCCAAGTTTCAAAAGGGCATAAGGTGTGAGAAAGGTTAACTTTGCAGGCAAGGCAGGCTCTGCAGATCAGGAGACTGAAGAAGAATTTAAAATACTTGCTTAATGTTATTCAGAAAGAGAAATGGGAAGAATGGGTTTCCATGGTTGATGAGCCTGGCTTGTTTTATAGAGACATTGGTAGATGAGTCTATATAATGCAAATGACATTTTAGTTGATGAGAATCTCATGATCAAAGGCTCACAGGAACCTAACTTATATTTTTCCTAGGGACAATAGTTCATGGCAACTCTGCAATTACCATGAATATTAGAATTGACTGTGTATTGCAGACGTTAGTTAGTTAGCATGAGAGTTGACAGCATCTGCCCCATTCCTGCTTGGACATGACATGCAGTAGAACTGGGGAACCTTGGCATTTGGTGCCATCCAGACTGTTGTCAGGATGCAACTGAAAACCTAGACGCCATCATCATCAATGTATCCTTCCAAACCCAGCAGCATGATTGAGAAGGAAAGTCAAAGACAACAAGTTCTGTTTTTGTTTTTGTGATATTTCACTGTTGAAAATAGGGTTATATTGTCCCTAAATCCTTAACAGTCAGCACAGATACACCAAGAAAATCAGTGTATAATTAATGTCCACAGTGAAATTTAGACCCACCTTTGTGGTTATATTATCATATATTTAAGACTGAAAATTATACAAATCATCTTTTGAAAATCTTTTAAACTTTTTAAAAGGATATTGCGGTATTATTAAGATATGTTTTTGCACAGAGACCCAGGGACACATAAGTCTAGCCTAGACCAATCACTTCTTCCTGTAAGATCCTGATGGGAAAGAAGTGGACTAAAAAATAAAAGGAAGTTACGGAGTGTTTCCTGCTGTGCAGCATTGATTCCATACACAAAATCTCAGTCCCAGTAGAACTAGAACTGCTGGGGTAGGACCTGCCCACAAGCATCTTTTTAGCCTACTCTGGTTATTCTGATTTACATCCCTCATAGAAAACTAATGCTCTAGGTTAGAGCATGAGGACCTATTGAGGAATTTTAGCTCAGTGATTGACACCATCAAATTTAAACTTGAATGACTCTGATAGCCATAAGGAGAGAACTGGAGGGAGGGAGACTGAGGAGCTGCAGGTGTCCTTAAGTAGGGAGAGGTGGTCAAGCCTCCTGGGAAGCTGATAAATGCACACATGCCTGGGTTCTGTCTGTCCTTGGAGATTCTGCCTCTGTGTGTCTGGAGTGTGGGACTAGAACATCTGTGCTTTTGAAAAGTTTCACCAGTGATTCAGAGGCTTAACTGTGATTGAGACTCACATCTCTAGAAAGTGCTTTACAGGCCCGGCAAAGTGGCTCATGCCTATAATCCCAGCACATTGGGAGGCTGAGGCAGGTGGATCACGAGGTCAAGAGATCGAAAACATCCTGGCCAACATGGTGAAATCCCGTCTTTACTAAAAATACAAAAATTAGCTGGGCATGGTGGTGTGCGCATGTAGTCCCCACTACACAGGAGGCTGAGGCAGGAGAATCACTTGAACCCAGGAGACAGAGGTTGCAGTGAACCAAGATTGTGCCATTGCATTCGAGTCTGGCGACAGAGTGAGACTCCATCTCAAAAAAAAAATAGTGCTTTACAAATCACAGGAGGAATAAGCATTCATATGCTCTGTCATGTGAAAGTCTCTCTCTCACAGCAATAAAGGACACTCAGGATGGTTGTGTGTGAGTGCCAGGGAGGCTGGGCTCAGGGTGCAAGTGTGTATGGCCATGGAGGCGTCTTCCTGTAGTGCTGCTATTTGGTTGTGCATTCTGTCTGCTGAGCCTTTAACTTCAATACACACCACATATTTTCCAGCGCATCCTGTTCTCTATCTCAGAGGAACCTCTTGTGTCCATTCCCTGGTTTGCAGGGTAAATTGAAATTGCTAAAAGTTGCGTTTAGAGTAGAATGGATGGATTTGAATGCCTGTTGTAGCATCTGGAGCTGCCCTTTTACTACCTAGCTTATCTTCTCTTAAGAGTCTCACAGTTTTTCCATGCCCTGTCTGAATTATTTATTTCTAGGTAATGTGATCAAGCTGGAGGAACAGAAGTCAGACTTGGAGAGGCAGCTAAAGACTTTGACCAAACAAATGAAGGTGAGATGTGGGCAGGAACCTTCACCACCATCTTCCTATAAATTACCCCCTCCGAGATCTGGGTCACTCTCTCTATATTGCTTTCTCTTGGAACATTTCCCCAGCATGGTGGGCCCTGGAACTGTAAATTCTTGTTGGCAGAAAGTAAATTCAAAGCAGTCATTTGGTGTCAGGATGGAGAACCTGAAGGTGTAATTCCCACCAGTGCCTTTTCCTAGCAGTGAGACACCGTGGAAGCAGGTCCTCACCAAGCATTACTGGCATTCTTTCTCGGTGACTAACATGGGGACTCTGGGGTCACTGCCCAGGCACCAGCCCTGGCAGACATCTGACACAGGGGTGGGCTCTGGCATTTTCAGGAGGAAACCGAGGAATGGAGGCGGTTCCAGGCGGATTTGCAGACTGCGGTGGTAGTGGCCAATGACATCAAGTGTGAGGCCCAGCAGGAGCTGCGCACCGTGAAGAGGAAACTGCTGGAGGAGGAAGAGAAGAATGCTCGGCTGCAGAAGGAGCTCGGGGATGTGCAGGGCCATGGCAGGATCGTCAACAACAGAGCCGCCCCTCCGTGAGTCTGGTGGGCACCCAGGCTGTGCTTGCTTTTCACTTAATGACTATGTGTGGGGCTCCCTGGTGAGGATGGGACTCTTCATGTCTGTGCCAGGCTCTGCTGTTTCCTTTCTGAGATCACCCGGCATTACTATCACCACCGCACCACTAGGAACATTCTGTCCAGTACCCAGTCCCTGCACATTCCAGCTTAAAAGGCTGCTAAGCTCCTCACTTACATATGACAGGCAAGTTCTAGCCAAGTATCCTGCTAGGCTTAAAGAATAGAAGTCCTGTCTAGGGTGCCCCTTGAATCTTAGTATTTATTAATGCAGGGGAGTGCACACTAATAAATATGAATCTACTACCTTGCACAGGTCACTCCCATGCAGTGGGAGAAGCTGGAATCATTCACTTATAAATAGTATTTTATGCTTTAATATGATATTATATTTACCCAATCAGGAACCAATGTCCTTAACTTGAGATTCTTGGATATTAGGAAATGATTTTGAATTTTCAGGTGTCTCTCAAATATCGAACATAGTCTTTTTAGATCAGATTTCCTGGGTTTCGAATGGTGATCAGTTGGCCCTAATTTTTACATGTTTCAAAGATCAGTAGATAGCTCCTGAACCTTTTGATCTGATGTTCTGTTATCATGAATTTCATGACATTGGAAAGAGGAGATTTTTCAGAATTCAGTTGTGATTCTCCTGTCAATTCTGCTCCAAGTAATTCCTTATTTCTTTGTTTATGACTTTTACATAAAATGGCCTTTGGAGAAGGATAAAGATCAGGTGTAGCTAGCTCCACAATTCACTCTTGGAAAATCAGACTCAAGATCGTTATTTCATTCAGTTACTTATTTTTAGAAATGGGGTCTCACTATGTTGCCCAAGCTGGACTTGAAATACTGAGCTCAGGAGATTGTTCTGCCTCAGCCTCCTGAATAGGAAAACTAGATTTTGCAGTATTCGCTCCTGAAGCAGTAGTGAGGCCATTCTGGGTGGCCTCAGTGTCTGCTTTTGTTTGTTTGCCTCTGTCTTGCTTCCCTATTGTCCGTCACTGGAAGAAAATCCAAGTCAGAACTTGTGTTGCTTCACATGGACATTTTAATGATAAATGGTAAAAGACAGATCCCGAGGTTCTGTGGTGGCCCTGAATGGGTTCTTGTATGAGATGCCGTGTTTCTTACATGTATTCTGAGACACAGGCCAGACCATGCATCGTGAACCCTGATATTCTAGGAAATCTCTGCATGCGTCTTGGCAGTTTAGGACTCCCTGTGCTGCATCCTGCATCTTCAATCTTAACATCACTTTAAAAACACACACACACACACACACACACACACAGAATGTTTCTTTTTTGATTTTTCCAGTGATTTGCAAACCTGCCTTCCAATCCAACAATTTAATCCCTTATCAAAAGACATTTCAAAATTTTAGAATGGACACCAATGAGAACACTTCATGGTACTGAAATAGGCATCAGAACGTTTCTGCCTGTCAACGCATTTGGCAGGATGTCGGACAAATGCTGGTGATGATTTCTTGTCTGATTTTGCACTTCTCTGGCAAGCTGCCCCCTCTAAAGAGTTGGCAGTTAGTCGCTGATGGTTCAGCCACTTCCAGCACCTACCCAATGAGCAAGACTTGAAACCAATTCACATCCTCAAAGCTCCAGAAGCCACCTAGTGTTTCCATCTTGGCTGAATGAGTTCTTGATTGAAACTCAATTTGACTTTGATAGTCATCTAATGAGAACTCAAAAGTCATTCTTGGTTCAGCCACAGCCAAAGAACTTACAGAGCATTCTCTGGTGAGGTCTTCAAGGTCAACTGAGAGAAGGTAAGGTCAACTGAGAGAAGGTAAGGTCACCCAGAAAAACACCTGGATCCCGATATGGGATTACCCGGTTCTTAAGCTCTGCTTGCGTTCATGGGCACTCAATGGGGTTGGTTGCAGCCAGGCTGATAAGCAGGAGATGAAGCGCCCAGGCAGAAGTGCAAGTCAGCATTCATTGCTGGAACTCCGTAACTAAACAATGGGATATGATCTAACTCGTCCATGATCTTCAGTCCTGTTCCACTTTCACAGATATTTTTATTTCAGAGTCAGAATAACTGATGTTAAGGTACGTGGGGAAGGAAGGCAGTACTCTCATCTTTGCAGTCAAGCAGCAATATCTCATTCCCAGCCTCACGTCTGCAGTAATATCTCATTCTCAGCCTTGCCTCCTGCCTCTGTTAAAAGAGGTGGGAAGAATGGGTTGTTTTCGAGATCCCTTTAAGCTCTGCTGTTCTCTGGACTGGCTGGTTAGCTGACCTTTCCCTGGTAGGAGAATGAGAAATTGCCAGCCTTAGCATTGTTCTGGTGCAGTACTTTGAATCTCTTTGACATAGTGGTATCTCCATATCTTAGCTGTGGCTTGTGGATCTGATCTTTCTCTTCCAGAAATGTGAACAAGCTATTGTGTTTTTAGGAATCTAAAAGTGATGTGTTTCACTGGATACATATAAATTAACAGACGAAAAGATGATAACATTTTCAGCTCTGGCTCCTCCCAGTTTTGAAAACTCTGAATTAAGAAAAAGGCTTCAAAATGAAAACTCTCATTGAAATGAACACATCAGATCTTTTTCCTGAAAAGTTGAGTCCTGGGACCTGGCAAAATCAGGAAAAAACACAGGCAGCTCAATGTAATGTTACGCTGGGCCATATAGAAGCTTTCTTAATGAAAGACACTGTTCATGAGCAGCGCATGGCACAGGCTTCTCAAGCAGCAGCAGGAAAAGACCTCTGTGTTTGTGGCATTTGTTTCTCCTGTTCTGAAACAGCAAGTGCCATTACTTTTTAGGGTGACTTAGCTAATTATTACTGAGTTTATTATATAACACCAATAAACATCCATGGAAAACATCTTTAAAAGCGATCGTTCAACACACTTAACATCTGTGCCTAATTAATGCTATTGGTTTCTAAACAGAATGTCTGTGATTTGAATGTTGTTTTGCCTGCACCACCATTTCTTGCATTGTTGCCTCTTGGAGGTGAGCAGCATGGCAGCGCAGCACTGCAGACTCCGCTGGAATTGGCTTAACTCCGTCTGTGCACATCTGTGTCAGCCTGAGCATCACTGTGTGTGCCTGTGCCGCCCTCTGTGTTGCTCTGATATGGGTCATAGCTGCTCAGCATGTGTTCTCCAGCTACCATGAAAAGGGGAAGGGTGGAAGTTGGAGGTATAGATTCTTTAAGGTCCCTTTTTCGGCCACAGATGCTCTGATACCAAGCCTGTTTCCCAGGTGGAGGAGGCCATTCTCCTGGGACTTGTTTGTTTTTTTTTCCAGACGGAATTTTACTCTTGTTGTCCAGGCTGGAGTGCAGTGGCAGTGATCTCGGCTCACTGCAATCTCTGCCTCCTGGGTTCAAGTGATTCTCCTGCCTCAGCCCTGAGAGTAGCTGAGATACAGGTGCCCGCCACCCTGCCCAGCGAATTTTTATATTTTTAGTAGAGACAGGGTTCTACCATGTTGTCCAGGCTGGTCTCAAACTTCTGACCTCAAGTGATCCATCTGCCGCAGCCTCCCAAAGTGCTGGGATTACAGGCATAAGCCACAATGCCCGACCTCTCCCGAGGATTAAGCAGTTTCTGAACAGACCTCACCTTAGCAACCCATGCATGACCCATGATGCACAAAGGTCTTCAGCACTTAATTTGGCCCTTGATGCAGAACCTGGTCCTCTCATATGCTCTTACTCCAGCCAGCATTATCTCTTCACTCACATAGTACTTTTTTTCATAGTTTAAAAGTACATTTATGACGTTAGATACACAGTCTATAATTCTAAAGAGGTGTGTCTACCTCCCAATTTTAATCGATTTCAACAGTTTGGACATAAACTTCCTTTAGGCCTTTAGGATTTTTAGGTTGCAATTATAAAAGCAGGAAGGTTTTTTGGCCTTGACAATAGAGAGAAGCATGAGCCTCTCTGTAAATTCCGGAGGGGCCAGTGGTGTTCATTATGGACATCTCTTTCTTCACCACATAGTTCTTTTGTTGGAGAAGTTCTGGCAGAAGGAGCCTAGTACAGGCATTTCCAGTCTTTTTTTTTTTTTAATGTCTGAAAATCTTTGGCTTCCAAAAAATTGGAACAGTAGGAATTAAAACCCGTTGGCCTATCCTGCACATTAGCTTTTCCCTGTGGGATAGCATAAGCTGGAAATTCTTGGCTTTGTAAACTAAGAGTGTGTTGCCTTAGGTAACTCCTTTACAGCCTCTCCCTCCCGTTTCTATTTTCACAGCTCCCTGGGCTCTGTCAGCTAGCAGAGCATTTGGTGGAAGAAAGACAGCCCAGCTCTTGCCATGATTGGGAGC
Source organism: Leontopithecus rosalia (assembly GCA_028533165.1). NCBI lineage: Eukaryota > Metazoa > Chordata > Mammalia > Primates > Cebidae > Leontopithecus > Leontopithecus rosalia. The sequence goes on along the minus strand of CM052652.1, from coordinate 93,865,513 downwards.
CACAGCCATCTCTAGATGAAAGGGGGAATGTGTAGAGGAAAAATTGCCTCTATAAAGAGCCCAATTGTCTCCTTGTGACATTCACTGTTTCTCAGTCATTGCCGTCAAGTTTCTGCTTTTTGTCCACATTTTGGGATCAGCTCATTGTATGATCAAAGATAATGTTTTCCTCTTTTTACTTTTTCTCAGAAGATTCAGCCGTCTTTTATTTGGAGAATAAAATGAAGTTGTATTGAAAAAAAGTAGAAGTTTCATGAAAAAGTGATTTGCAGCTGGAGCGCTGAGAGGGCTCAGTGGCAGAGCTGGGCGCAGCGCAGGCTCAAGTTCTTTTGTTGTTGCTGTTGTTTTGAGATGAGAGTTTCACTCTTGTTGCCCAGGCTGGAGTGCAATGGCATGATCTCGGCTTACTGCAGCCTCTGCCTCCTGGGTTCAAGCGATTCTCTTGCCTCAGCCCCCCAAGTAGCTGGAATTACAGGTGTCTGCCCCCATACCCAGCTAATTTTTGTATTGTTAGTAGAGATGGAGTTTCACCATGTTGGTCAGGCTGGTCTCGAACTCCTGACCTCAGGTGATCTGTCCACCTCAGCCTCCCAAAGTGCTGGGATTACAGACATGAGCCACCGCGCCCAGCCCCTAAGGCCCGAGTTCTGCTTTTTGGCACTCGTTTCTCTGCTTCCTTTTGACCGTGGTATCTGATGATCTTGGAATTCACATAGCTCACAGCAAAATAGGAAGCCATCTGTGTGATGCTGTATTCCAAAGAAGTCAGAAAGTTCGACAGGACAGAGTTTTGCTCTTGTTGCCCAAGACTGGAGTGCACTGGTGCGATCTCAGCTCACTGCAACTCTCGTCTCCCGGATTCAAGCAATTTTCGTGCCTCGGCTTCCCAAGTAATTGGGATCACAGGCACCTGCCACCATACCTGGCTAATTTTGTATTTTTAGTAGAGATACGATTTCACCATGTTGTTAAGGCTGGTCTCGAACTCCTGATCTCAAGTGATCCAGCCACCTCGACCTCCCAAGGTGCTGGGATTACAGGCATGAGCCCCTGTGCCTGGCGCCATCTGTGGTGTCTTGATTGAGCCTCATCACTCAGAGTCTGACTTTATTACCTCATTTGAAACAAGGTGCCTCCAAGCGTTGGGTTGATTTCCAAAATCTTGCTGGGCTAAACATAAGTAGATGTTTGATTGATCATTAAGGATGTTGTTAAGCCAGATAGGTAAGGATGGTGACAACGGCAATAGAAATCTAATGGAAAACAATTGAATGACAACTATCCCAAAAGCTTCATGGATGAAACTCGCCCTGGAAACTTAATGTTCAACTCAGAGTGATCCACAATTCAAAATACGATTTTAAACTGCTGGAAAAGTGTGTGTTTGTGAAGATCCAAATCCAATTCAGCAACCTCCATCAGGCAGAAACCTGCAATTCTCATGTGAGGAACTGGTTTACAGTGTATATAAAGCATGGAGCTGTTAGCCATGTTATCCAAAGAATGAGACAAGACAAGAGTTACTGTCTAATAAAAGGAAAATTAGGAAAAGGAATGCTCTTTAAACTCAGGAATGTATTTTGGGGTGTCAAACTGGACAGCATAGAATCACTAGAAAAATTAGCTTGGCATGAGAAAGAAGAGACATTGAGGTCTCTGTAAAAATACCTTAGATACTTGTGAATAGGACCAAAATTTATATTTCGGGAGCTCTTTACCTCAGATTCAGAATTCTTAGGATTATTTAAAATTCCGTTGCTGGATGTTTTCAAATATAAACAAGAAAACTGCAACCTCAACTTAAAAGGCGCCACTGTATTTGCACCCCACATTTTGACCTTTCGTTAGGTACTGTTGAATATTTTTATCTGTGAGCATTTATGAAGTGCAGAATAAACGTTATCATATAGAAGCGTCTGCTGCTTAGTTTTAATCCACCAGCTACGTTTCTGCAGGGCCTTTATGTCATTTTATTCTACATTTTTTTCTGAATACAATTTCAGAACTTCAGAGCCACATCAAGTAACTAGAATTTGAGGTAGAAAAAAGCTGGACTGTAAGATGTAAACAGGAAGTTGACATGGAATATGAATAATTTCATTATTAGAACAAAAGGGCATGGAGTAAAAATGCTAATTTTGCATAAATTTTTCAAACTTTAGGGTCTCAGAAAATATAGTCTGAACTTAAAGTCTAGATGTGTTTTGTTGACATTTAAATATGAATAGATTGGTGACTTAATGTATTGGATTTTTTAATTATGAAGTAATATTTAGGTATACTAATAACAAACTAGAGATGTGTGAAGAAAAATATTAATCTTTTCCCTCATTACCACCTGTGAGGAAATCAGTGTCAACAGTGTATACATTTTACTTTACTCATAAATATGTATAGGGTTCATTTTTATATTTTTAATAAATTTGGATTATATTCTCTTCAGTACTCTGCACCTTTATTTTTTATTTTTTATTGTACTTTAGGTTCTGGGGTACATGTGCAGATGATGCAGGATTGTTGCATAGGTACATACATGGCAATGTGGTTTGCTGCCTCCATCCCCTGTCACCTAAGTCTGGCATTTCTCCCCATGTTATCCCTCCCCAACCTCCCTACCCCCCACTGCCCCTCCCTTACTCCCTGCCAACAGACCCCAGTGTGTGATGCTCCCCTCCCTGTGTCCGTGTGTTCTCATTGTTCAACACCTGCCTATTAATGAATATGTGCAGTGTTTGTTTTTCTATTCTTGTGTCAGTTTGCTTCCAGATTCCAGATTCATCCATGTCCCTAGATTTATCCATTTCCCTGCAAAGGACACGAACTCATCTTCCCCCCCGCCCCCCGAGACGGAGTCTTGCTCTGTTTCCAGGCTGGAGTACAGTGGTGCAATCTCGGCTCACTGCAACCTCCACCTCCTGGGTTCAAACATTTCTTCTGCCTCAGCTTCCCGAGTAGCTGGGACCACAGGCGTGTGCCACTGCACCTGGCTAATTTTTGTATCTTTTTGAGGAGAGATGGGATTTCACCATGTTGGCCAGGATGGTCTCGATCTCTTTACCTCATGATCTGCCTCCCTCGGCCTCCCAAAGTGCTGGGATTACAGAACTCATCGTTTTTTTTGGCTGCATAGTATTCATGGTGTATAGGTGTCACATTTTCCTTGTCCAGTCTATCATTGATGGGGGCATTTGGGTTGGTTCCAGGTCTTTGCTTTTGTAAACAGTGCCGCAGTGAACATACGTGTGCATGTGTCTTTATAATAGAATGATTTATAATCCTTTGGATATATATCCAGTAATGGGATTGCTGGGTCAAATGGAATTTCTATTTCTAGGTCCTTGAGGAATCGCCGCACTGTCTTCCACAATGGTTGAACTAATTTACACTCCCACCAGCAGTGTAAAAGTGTTCCTATTTTTCCACATCCTCTCCAGCATCTGTTGTCTTCAGATTTTTTAATGATCACCATTCTAACTGGCATGAGATGGCATCTCAATGTGGTTTTGATTTGCATTTCTTTAATGACCAGTGATGATGAGCATTTTTTCATATGTTTGTTGGCCTCATAAATGTCTTCTTTTGAAAAGTATCTGTTCATGTTCTTCACCCACTTTTGAATAGGTTTGTTTGTTTTTTTTTTTCTTAAAAATCTGTTTTAGTTCTTTTTTTTTTTTTTTTTTGAGACGGAGTTTCGCTCTTGTTACCCAGGCTGGAGTGCAATGGCGCAATCTCAGCTCACCGCAACCTCCGCCTCCTGGGTTCAGGCAATTCTCCTGCCTCAGCCTCCTGAGTAGCTGGGATTACAGGCACGCGCCACCATGCCCAGCTAATTTTTTATATTTTGAGTAGAGACGGGGTTTCACCATGTTGACCAGGATGGTCTCGATCTCTTGACCTTGTGATCCACCCGCCTCGGCCTCCCAAAGTGCTGGGATTACAGGCTTGAGCCACCGTGCCCGGCCCAGTTCTTTGTAGATTCTGGATATTAGCCCTTCGTCAGATGGGTAGATTGCAAAAATTTTTTCCCATTCTATTGGTTGTTGCCAGTTCACTCTAATGTTTGTTTCTTTTGCTGTACAAAAGCTCTTAAGTTTAATTAGATCCCACTTGTCTGTTTTGGCTTTTGTTGCATTTGCTTTTGGTGTATTAGTCATGAAGTCCTTGCCTGTGCCTATGTCCTGAATGGCTTTGCTTAGATTTTATTGTAGGGTTTTTATGGTGTTAGGTCTTACATTTAATTTTTTAATCCATCTGGAGTTAATTTTAGTGTAAGGTGTCAGGAAGGGGTCCAGTTTCTGTTCTCTGCACATGGCTAGCCAGTTATCCCAACACCATTTATTAAACAGGGAATCCTTTCCCCACTGCTTATTTTCATCAGGTTTGTCAAAGATCAGATGGTCGTAGATGTGTGGCATTACTTCTGAGGCCCCTGTTCTGTTCCATTGGTCTATATCTCTGTTTTGGTACCAGTATCATGCTGTTTTCATTACTGTAGCCATGTAGTATAATTATAAGTCAGGTAGCGTGATGCCTCCAGCTTTGTTCTTTTTGCTTAGGATTGTCTTGGCTGTGCGGGCTCTCTTTTGGTTCCATATGAAGTTTAAGGTGTTTTTTTCCAGTTCTGTGAAGAGGGTCATAGGTAACTTGATGGGGATAGCGTTGAATCTGTAAATTACTTTGGGCAGTATGGACATTTTCACAATATTTATTCTTCCTAACCATGAGCATGGAATATTTTTTCATCCGTTTGTGTCTTCTCTTATTTCCTTGAGCAGTTGTTTGTAGTTCTCCTTGAAGAGGTCCTTTACATCCTTTGTTAGTTGTATTCCTGGGTATTTTATTCTCTTTGTAGCAGTTGTGAATGGGAGTTTGTTCTTGATTTGGCTGTCTTTAAGTCTGTTATTGGTGTATAGGAATGCCTGTGATTTCTGCACATTGATTTTGTATCCTGAGACTTTGCCGAAGTTGCTTATCAGTTTCAGGAGATTTTGGGCTGAGAAGATGGGGTCTTTTAAATATACAGTCATGTCATCTGCAAATAGAGACAATTTGACTTCCTCCTTTCCTAATTGAATACCCTTTATTTCTTTTTCTTGCCTGATTGCTCTGGCTAGAACTTCCAATACTGTATTGGATAGGAGTGGTGAGAGAAGGCATCCTTGTCTAGTGCCAGATTTCAAAGGGAGTGCTTTCAGTTTTTGCCCATTCAGTATGATACTGGCTGTGGGTTTGTTGTAAATAGCTTTTATTATTTTGAGATACGTTCCATCGATACCTAGTTTATTCAGAGTTTTTAGCATAAAAGGCTGTTGAATTTTGTTGAAGGCCTTCTCTGCTTCTATTGAGATAATCATGTGGTTTTTGTCTTTGGTTCTGTTTATGTGGTGAATTACGTTTATAGACTTGCATATGTTGAACCAGCCTTGCATCCCCAGGATGAATCCTACTTGATGATGGTGGATAAGATTTTTGATGTGCTGTTGCAATCAGTTTGCCAGTATTTTATTGAAGATTTTTGCATCTGTGTTCATCATGGATATTGGCCTGAAGTTTTCTTTTCTTGTTGAGTCTCTGCCGGGTTTTGGTATCAGGATGATGTTGGTCTCATAAAATGAGTTGGGAAGGATTCCCTCTTTTTGGATTGTTTGGAATAGTTTCAGAAGGAGCGGTACCAGCTCCTCTTTGTATGTCTGGTAGAATTCGGCTGTAAACCCATCTGGATCTGGGATTTTTTTGGTGGGTAGGCTATTAATTGCTGCCTCAACTTCAGCCCTTGTTATTGGTCTATTCAAGGTTTCAACTTCTTCCTGGTTTAGGCTTCGGAGGGTGCAACTTTCCAGGAATTTATCCATTTCTTCCAGGTTTACTGGTTTATGTGCATAGAGTTGTTTATAGTAATCTCTGATGGTAGTTTGCATTTCTGTGGAATCAGTGGTAATAATCCCTTTGATTGTTTTTTATTGCATCTATTTGATTCTTCTCTCTTTTCTCTTTAATCTGGCTAGCGGTCTATTGTATTCACCTTTCCAAAAAATCAGCTTCTGGATTTATTGATTTTTTTTTTTTAAGAGTTTTTTGTGTGTCTGTCTCCTTCAGTTCTGCTCTGATCTTAGTTATTTCTTGTCTTCTGCTACCTTTTGAGTTGTTTTGATCTTGCTCCTCTAGTTCTTTTAGTTTTGATGATCGGGTGTCGATTTTACATCTTTCCTAACTTCTCATGTGGGCATTTGTGCTATAAATTTCCCTCTAGACACTGCTTTAAATGTGTCCCAGAGATTCTGGTGTGTTGTGTATTTGTTCTTGTTGGTTTTGAAGAACATCTTTATTTCTGTCTTCATTTCATTGTTTATTCAGTCAACATTCTAGAGCCAGTTTTTCAGTTTCCATGAAATTGTATGGTTCTGAGTTAGTTTCTTAATCCTGAGTTCTAATTTAATTGCACTATGGTCTGAGAGACTGTTATGATTTCCGTTCTTGTGCATTTGCTGAGGAGTGATTTACTTCCAATTATGTGGTCAATTTTAGAGTAGGTGTGATATGGTGCTGAGAAGAATCTATATTGTATGAATTTGGGGTGGAATTAGGTTTGCTTGGTGTAGATCTGAGTTCAAGTCCTAGATATCCTTGTTAATTTTCTGTCTCATTGATCTCTCTAATATTGACAGTGGAGCATTAAAATATCGCAGTATTATTGTGTGGGAGTGTAAGTCTCTTTGTAGGTCATTAAAAACATGCTTTATGTATCTGGGTGCTCCTGAATTGGGTGTGTATATAATAGGATAGTTAGCTCTTCTTGTTGCATTGATCCTTTTACCATTATGTAATGCCCTTCTTTGTCTCTTTTGATCTTTGTTGGTTTAAAGCCAATTTTTTTAAGAGACTAGGATTGCAACTCCTGCTCTTTTTTTGTTCTCCATTGCTTGGTAAATCTTCCTCCATCCCTTTATTTTGAGCCTATGTGTGTCCTTGCACATAAGATGGGTTTCCTGAATACAACACACTGATGGGTTTTGACTTTTTATCCAATTTGCCAGTCTGTGTCTTTTGATTGGGGCGTTTAACCCATTTACATTTAAGGTTAATATTGTTATGTGTGAATTTGATTCTACCATTTTGATGATAGCTGGTTGTTTTGACCATTAGTTGACACAGTTTCTTCATTGTGTTGATGGTCTTTACCATTTGATATGTTTTTGGAGTGGCTGGTACTGGTTGTACCTTTCTATGTTTACTGCTTATTTCAGGAGCTCTTGTAAGGCAGGCCTGGTAGTGACAAAATCTCTCAGCAATTGCTTGTTTGTAAAGGATTTTATTTTTCCTTTGCTTATGAAGCTTAGTTTGGCTGGATATGAAATTCTAGCCCCAGTGAGATATGCAGAGCCATAAGGATAGACTTCTGCATTCTGGTGACCACCTGACTCCACCTGGACTGTGATTCATGACTCAACACATCCTGTGGCCCCCACCCAGAGGTTGACTTAGCACATGAGGACCATTTTTGATACCCCTGTAGTTTCATCCCCAGTCAGCATCACCCATTCCGTAGCCCCCTGCCTGCCAACTTATCCATAGAAATTCTAGCCTCTGAGTTCTCAAGGAGGCTGATTTGAGTAATAAACTCTGTCTTCCAATTGGCTTTTAAAAAAATTCTAGGTTAAAAGTTCTTTTCTTTAAGGATGTTGAATATTGGCCCCCACCCTCTCCTGGCTTGTAGGATTTCTGCCTAGAAATCCGCTCTGAGTCTGATGGGCTTCCCTTGGTGGGTAACCCAATCTTTCTCTTTGGCTATGCTTAGCATTTTTTTCTTCATTTCAACCCTGGTGAATCTGATGATTATGTGCCCTGGGGTTGCTCTTCTTGAGGAATATCTTTGTGATGTTCTCTGTATTTCCTGGACTTGAATGTTGGCCTGCCTTGCTAGGTTGAGGAAGTTCTCCTGGATAATATCCTGAAGAGTGTTTTCCAGCTTGGATTCACTCTCTCCATCACGTTCAGGTATACCTATCAAACATAGATTAGGTCTTTTGACATAATCCCATATTTCTTGGAGGCTTTGTTTATTTCTTTTGACTCTTTTATCTTACCTTCTCATTTTATTTCATTGAATCGGTCTTCAATCTCTGATATCCTTTCTTCTGCTTGGTCGATTTGGCTATTGAAACTTGTGTATGCTTCGTGTTCTCGTGTTGTGTTTTTCAGCTCCATCAAGTCATTTATATTCTTCTCTAAGCTGTTTGTTCTTGTTTGCATTTCGTCTAACCTTTTTTCAAGGTTCTTAGTTTCTTTGCATTGTGTTAGGACATGTTCTTTTAATCCAGAGAAGTTTGTCATTACCCACCTTCTGAAGCCTGTTTCTGTCAATTCATCAGACTCATTCTCCATCCAGCTTTGTTCCCTTGCTGGTGGGGAGTTACGATCCCTTGAGGAGGAGAGGCGTTCTGGTTTTGGCTGTTTTCATCCATGTTGTGATGGTTTCTTCCCATCTTTGTGGATTTATCTACCTGTGGTCTTTGTAGTTGGTGACTTTCAGATGGGGTCTCTGAGTGGACATCTTTTTTGTTGATGTTGAAGTTATTTCTTTCTGTTTTTTAGCTTTCCTTCTAAAAGCGAGGCCCCTCTGCTATAGGACTACTGGAAGTTCACTCCAGACCCTGCTTGCCTGGGGATCACCTGCAGCAGCTGCAGAACAGTAAGGGATGCTGTTGGTTTCTTCTTCTGTTATCTTTGTCCCCAAAGGATACCCACCAGATAGCAGCCTGAACTCTCCTTTTTGAGATATACACCTCTTTAGAGATACAGGGGTCAGGGAGCTGCTTAAGGAGACAGTCTGTCCCTTATAGGAGCTCAAGTGCTGAGTTGGGAGCTCCATTGTTCCATTCAGAGCTGCTGGGCAGGGACGTTTAAGTCTGCTGCAGTGGAACTCATAATCACCTTTTTCCCCAGGTGCTCTGTCCTGGGAAGAGGGAGCTTTATAAGTCCCTGACATGCTGCTGCCTTTTTTCAGAGATGCCCTGCCCAGCAAGGATGTAGTCTATTCATGGTCTGCCAGCAGAGGTGTTGCTGAGCTGCCATGGCCTCTGCCCAGCTACTGTATTAACTTCCTTGTGGTTTTGTTTACAGAGGCACAGTTAGAACTGCCTCAGTAATAGTGGTCTGCCTCGGTAGTGGCTGACGCCTTTCCCCCACCAAGCTGGAATATCCTGGGTCCAGCTAGGCTTGCTGAGAACCTCAACCCAGAGCATTTCTGATTGCTGGTCTTTGTTGGTGGTGGGACCCACAGAGCCAGATCACCTGGCTCTCTGTTTCAGCCCCTTTTTTTTCAGTTGAATGGGCAGCACTGTATCCCAGGTGTTCCAGGTGCCAGTTGAAATGGCCCCCCGGATTTGTATGAGTTTTTGTGCAGAGACCTGCAGCACCGGCTGAAACAGCAGTGCTGGAAACTTGTGGCATTTTTCAGTCCGGGAATCTCCTGGTCTGTGGGCAGTAAAAACTCGTTTGGAAATACGGTGATCACTCACCCTCTGTGTTCTTCTCACTGGGAACTACACTCCAGAGCTGTTCCTATTTGGCCACCTTGGATCTCCCCCTACTTTTCATTTTACATATTTTAGGCGTCCTTCCAGGTCCGTACCTACAAATTCAGCCTATTTTAAGAGCTTCATGACCTTCCACAGGAGGGACATGTCCTGGAATATTAAAATATTGTCTTACTAATACACAACAAGGTTATAATTTTTTTGTTTATGAGCAGTGCTATAGTAGCCGTCCTTATTCCTATAGTCCTGATTTTATTGTTGGAATTTGTAGATTAAGATGCTGGTGTTCAAATTACCTTCTTATCTTGTTTGTTTTTATTGTCATATGTGCTTATATTGAAATTTGAAAGTGAAATTTAGAAGATATTGTTTGACACCTGAGAGACAAAGCACTTTATAATTTCTGTCTCCAAATAGAGTGAAAAACTTGTTCCATTTGTTTTGTACAAAATAAGTATTTAGAGAAAATTACATTCCAGGCAAGGGCATAGAATGAGTAAAGGCACAGAGGCAGGACATAAAAGTAAACAACTTCAGGTGGCTGGGTGAATAGTCCAAAACTAGACGGGTAGAGGGGAGTCATGGGAGATCAACCAAAAGGCCTGGGATTGAGCTTCATTCAGCTGTTCAAGAAAGAACCGGACTGGTGTGTACATGTGGTTGACACGACTGCCTTCTTCACAAATATTAATATGCTGATTGTGAAGGTAGCAGTGGTACCATGCAACACTACTCAAATGGAGTTAACCTGTGAATACTTTCAAAATCATCATGTACAGCTCACCTGTAATCTAATCTCCTCTGTTCATGGATCAGAATAAACAATGACACAAAGTGATGTTTTGAGGAAGTAAACACTGTAAACCATCACTGACATTTGAAGACTCTGTTCTCTAATGTAACAAGGAAGGCAGCAAATTAGAAAGGTTAAATAAAAGTTTTAAAGGGAAATAATTACAGACATAAATGCGTATATGCTTAAATGATAAGGTAAGGCATAGCAGGCAGACTGACATTCAGTGAGGAGGGCCATGCGCCTTGCTGTGCTCCATGGAGACACTGACTGCTTATGGAGTGTGTGTCAACCTGCTGTGTTTGACAGCATTGGGCAATCTGATTTGAAACTGTCATTCTCAGGTATGGGTGGCCACCTTGTAAGAGCAGATTATTGTATGAAGATAGGAACACTGAAATAAATATTGGTAGTATTTTTAAAATATACTTAAATTTTAAGAAGAAATACCATCAGTATTTTTTTTAGAACCTTGTATACCTCTCACAGAACATTCATGGATTCTGCAAAATTTGAGAAAGGCATGGCCAGAGCGGGATTAGCATCCCAGATTTACCATTCATGAACTATGTGTCCATTGTCAAATTTTCCTCTAAAACAAGGGATAATAATATGTTGAAAATTAAATTTTCAACATATTATTGATGAATTATTTCAAATTATTGAAAAAAATTTTCAATAATTGTTGAAAATTAAATTAGATAATGTTTTTAAGACACATGGCATTGTACTTGGCATATACAGTGGAGTTATGTCATATACATATTCATCACATTTGTTTTGCTGAAATTATCAATTATTATTACAGTTTTATATGCTGGGAGCAGGTAGAACACATGCTTCATTTTTGTTGTTTTAAGCGTGGCCTCTAAACACAAAGCAGCTCTTTAATCTGTGATGTAACTAAAGAAAGCCAACCGGCCAGGCACAGTGGCTCACGCCTGTAATCCCAACACTTTGGGAGGCCGAGGCGGGTGGATCACGAGGTTGAGAGATCGAGACCATCCTGGTCAACATGGTGAAACCCCGTCTCTACTAAAAATAAAAAAAAATTAGCTGGGCATGGTGGTGCGTGCCTATAATCCCAGCTACTCAGGAGGCTGAGGCAGGGGAATTGCCTGAACCCAGGAGGCGGAGGTTGCCGTGAGCCGAGATTGCGCCATTGCACTCCAGCCTGGGTAACAAGAGTGAAACTCCGTCTCAAAAAAAAAAAAAAAGAAAGAAAGAGCCAACCATGAAATGCTGGAGAGAAAGTGAGTATGTAAGACTTCTGGAGAGATTGTGTGTTTATAAACAGTAGTTTTTACAAATGCCTGTACTTTTGAGTACCTCAAGTGATTTTCATGGCTTATGTGATGACACATGTGATTGTTATTTTACAGATTGATGTTAGAACCTAACACCATCAGCCTGCAGTAGCAAGCCTTGAACAAGTGTTTCTCCAGTAGTGGTGCCTTGCAGTTTTTCCTTTATTTCTAAGATATACCTGGCTATATAGTTAAACATTTCTTAATATTCTTTATAGAATACAGAGTTTTTATGCTTCCTTGGAACAGAGGAAATGTCGTACTTCATTTACTGATGAGGCTGTTACTAATTGATCCCACCAATAGGCTAGTATAAGGATTTTCAACCCCATGATTAAAGTACATTCTAATAGACCAATAGCATTCTTAATAACCATTTTCTTTGGATATTCAATTCAGGCTTTGTTTGTGAATCCCTCATACACACAGACACACACACACACACACACACACACACACACACACACTGCTATTATAGAACACAGTAGCTATTTCCCTAATCTACTCAAATAATACAGGATTTTCTCATACTGACTCTTACTGTTCCAGCCAAGTAGACTGGGTGTTTGGAATATTATCTTTGGATACCTGAAGGCAGGGGTGATTGGTTCTTATGGCCTTGCTTTTTAAATTTATCATTTGATATTTTCAGTTGTACAGAAATTCCATAACTGAAAGGAATACCTCAGCAGAATGTAGGCTTTTCCATTTTTGTTCTTACTAAATTATCAAAAAATGAAATGTAAAATGAATTATTTAAAATGATTGTCCTTGGAGGCCTCGGGTACCAAGTCATTTAAATGGACTGGTAAGTAGGTGGCCAGAGCCAGGCACAGTGGCTCACGCCTATAATCCCAGCACTTTGGGAGGCTGAGGCGGGTGGATCATGAGGTCAAGAGATAGAGACCATCCTGGTCAATATGGTGAAACCCCGTCTCTACTAAAAATACAAAAATTAGTTGGGCATGGTAGCACACGCCTGTAGTGCCAACTAATCGGGAGGCTGAGGCAGGCGAATTGCTTGAACCCAGGAGGCAGAGGTTGCGGTGAGCCAAGATCGTGCCACTGTACTCCAGCCTGGGTAACAAGAGCAAAACTCCATCTCAAAAAAAAAAAAAAAAGGAAGGTGGCCTGGTACAGTGACTCATGCCTATAATCCTAGCACTTTGGGAGGCCAAGGCAGGCAGATTGTCTGAGTTCAGGAGGTTGAGACCAGCCTGGGCAACATGGTGAAACCCCATCCCTACTAAAAAACAAATATGAAAGATTAGCTGGTTGTGGTGGTGCTTACCTGTAGTCCCAACTACTCAGGAGGCTGAGGTATGAGAATCGCTTCAACCTGGGAGGCGGAGGTTGCAGTGAGCTGAGATTGCACCACCGCACTCCAGCCTGGGCAACACAGTGAGACTCTGTCTCAGGAAAAGAGAAAGAAGGTGGCCCATTTTGTTTGTTGATGACCTTGGTGAGAATGGCTAGCACAAAGGAAATAATTTCCTGTTCAAACCTAACCTTTCATTCACTCTGCATTGTCACCACCTGATTTTATTCTATAGGAAAATATGAAAACGTGTACTTCTTAATAAACCTTTAAAAACCCAACCTCCTACAATTTCTGAAGTGCCTGATAGTTTCTTCCAATGAAATTTAATTCATTCACTCTGCATTGTCACCACCTGATTTTATTCTATGGGAAAATATGAAAACGTGTACTTCTTAATAAACCTTTAAAAACCCAACCTCCTACAATTTCTGAGTGCCTGATAGTTTTCTTCCAGTGAAATTTTCAGTTTACTGATGTGTTCTTTTCCTTTATAAAAAGGGACTATGTCGTGAAGAGTGTAAGGCAGTGTGGTTTAACTGTTTTAAACCAGCTTAAGGAGATTTTGGGTTGAGATGATGGAGTGTTCTAAATATACAATCCTGTTGTCTGCACTTAGAGACAATTTGACTTCCCCTTTTCCTAATTGAATACACTTTATTTCTTTCTCTTGCCTGATTGCCCTGGCCAGAGCTTCCAGTACTATGTTGAATAGGAGTGGTAAGAGAGGGCATCCTTGTCATGTGCCAGTTTTCAAAGGGAATGCTTCCAGTTTTGCCCATTAGTATGATATTGGCTGTGGGTTTGTCGTAAATAGCTTTTGTTATTTTGAGATATGTTCTATCGATACTTCGTTTATTGAGAGCTTTTATCATAAAGGGCTGTTGAGTTTTGTCAAGGCCTTCTCTGCATCTGTTGAGATGATCATGTGGTTTTTGTCTTTGGCTCTGTTTATGTGATAGATTATGTTTATAGATTTGCATATGCTGAACCAGCTTTGCATCCCAGGGATGAAGCCTACTTGATCATGATGGATAAGCTTTGTGATGTGCTGTGGGATTCGATTTGCCTGTATTTTATTGAAGATTTTTGCATCAATATTCATCATGAATACTGACTTGAAATTTTCTTTTTTAGTTGTGTCTCTGCCAGGGTTTGGTATCAGGATGATGTTGGTCTCATAAAAAGAGTTAGAGAGGATTCCCTCTTTTTGTATTGTTTGGAATAGTTTCAGAAGGAATGGTACCAGCTCCTTTTTGTACCACTGGTAGGATTTGGCTGTGAACCCATCTGGACCTGGACTTTTTTTGGTTGGTAGGCTATTACTTGCTGCCTCAACTTCAGACCTTGTTATTGATCTATTCAGGGATTCAACTTCTTCCTGGTTTAGTCTTGGGTGTAAGTGTCCAGGAATTTTTCCATTTCTTCTGGATTTACTCGTTTATGTGCATAGAGGTGTTCATAACAATCTCTGATGGTAGTTTGTATTTCTGTGGAATCGGTGGTGATATCCCCTTTATCATTTTGTATTGCATCTATTTGATTCTTCTCTCTCTTCTTTTTTATTAATCTGGCTAGAGGTCTATTTTGTTGATCTTTTCGAAAAACCAGCTCCTGGATTTATTGATTTTTTTGAAAGCTTTTTTCGTGTCTCTATCTTCAGGTCTGCTCTAATCTTAGTTATTTCTTAACTTCTGCTAGCTTTTGAGTTTGTTTGATCTTGCTCCTCTACTTATTTTAATAATGATGTTAGGATGTCGATTTTAGATATTTCCTCGCTTCTCATGTGGGCATTCAGTGCTATAAATTTCACTCTAGACACTGCTTTTTTTTTTTTAGCTTGAAAAGACCATTTATTAATCTTATATATTTACAACTCATGGATTAAAATATCTATTACCAATAAGTTATTTTGTTTGCAGGGTTTGTTTTTTTTGAGACAGAGTTTCACTCTTGTTGCCCAGGCTGGAGTGCAATGGTGCCGTCTCAGCTCACTGCAACCTCCACCTCCCAGGTTCAAGTGATTCTCCTGCCTCAGCCTCCCGAGTAGCTGGGATTGTAGGCATCTGCCACCTTGCCCAGCTAATTTTTCCATTTTTAGTAGAGACGGGGTTTCACTGTCTTGGCCAGGCTGGTTTCAAATTCCTGACTACAGGTGATCTGCCGCATTGGTCTCCCAAAGTGCTGGAATTACAGGTGTGAGCCACTGCACCTGGCCCAGGTTCTAACTTTTTACATTCTTTGTTCTAGATATTTTGAATCACGGTATCTGGCTATCTTAGGAAATTTCAATGACAGCCCATTAACAGGCTTTCTAGAAAGTTCCTTATCTCTGAAAAGAAAGTCCTACTGACTCTCAATCTCTTTCTTGACCTGTGATCCACCCACCTTGGCCTCCCAAAATGCTGGGATTACAGGTGTGAACCAAAGTGCCCAGTGGTCCTACTGACTCTTTTGGCCACTGCCACATACAGCTTCTAAATAACCTATTGTGAACAGCACATTCATTCCAATACAAATAATGACATCGAGTGACCAATATGAAATATATACCAATATTCCAATGGCAAAGTTTAAATATATAACAGCAATTCAGTAATGAACGCTAGTTGATTAAATAATTGAAAACCAATTGGAATCTCTTCAAGAAACACACTAAGGAGGAACATAGAGGCAGGACAAGGATTATTTATGAAGAATACATCAAAGAAATCTGACACTTAAATAACAAAAGCCCCTCCAGGCTAAATAGTTCCTTTGTACTAATTTTGTTACAGCCCAAATAAAAATAGTTTAAAGCTTTATGAAAATTACCATAAATTACTTCCTCCATAACTTCTCTTGCATGGTTCTAAAATGTTGATAATGCTATAATTTATGTACTTAATTTTATATGAAGATAATAAAAATAAATATCATCATGCATATTTTGTTGACATTTTAAAAACCCACAAATAACTTAAAATGCTATTTAGAAAACTGCTCCTATTAATCACAAGACTCTTGTGATTACTAAGTATTTATAAAAGTCCATCAGGTTGCTCAGTAAAGCTGAAGTCACGCACTAGACACAGGTGGTCTGAAGGATAATTAGAGGAAGGTAGCTGGTTGGGTCCGATCTGTTCTTCAGTGAGCAGATCGAGAGCTGACCCTACATTGAGAGCGTGTTTAGAATACCAGATGTTATCCAGGATGTGCCTGCACTCTCCTGAGGTCCGGATCTTCCAGGTAGTATATGCGGGTTCTTACTACCCATCAGCACTCAGCAGCATGTAGGCGCTGTTTAGGTTGAGGCTGGAGGAAACAAAGTGTTTGTAGACCTCTTCTGTTGGCTCTGCATTGAAGTCCCCACACACAATAAGGGGAATCTTGGCTCCTTGGGTGATATTTTGCAGGTTCTGAAGGAGGTCACAGCCTTGAGCTGATCGAAACTGCTCCCAGCCAATGTGTGCTTCTAGATGGGTGACAGCAATGCAGAAGTGTCAGCCTGACTCTTTGCAATTCAGGGTCTGTGCAATGGCCACCTGGTTGGTTTTCAATGTCATGGCTGTCAGCCTCATATTGGCACTGTCGATTAGTTTGAATCGGTTTTGGAGAAAAAATAAGGCACAGCCATCTGATCCATTAGTATGTTCCACATCTAGACAAGGTGACCAGGGTTTGGGGAAAAACATGCCTTGATAGCCTATTCTACTGAGGAGTGGTTGGAAGGTGTCAAAATAGTAGTGGTCCACCTCTTGGAGGCACAATATATCAGGCTGGTAGGCCAGGATTTCTTCCAGGATGAGACATTTCCTTTCTTCCCACTTGAGTGCTTCAACAGGGCATTGTACAAAGTTGTCATTGCCTTGTCCAAGAGCTTGGGCGAGGATGTTCCACTGCATGACCCTGAAAGGTGGGTGGGTACTGGAGCAATCTGTCCTCAGATCCACAAAATCTCTCTGGTACCAGGGAGGTCGGGTGTGCAGGACAGCCCTGCATTCTTCAAGAAGCTCTTTAGGATAAGTGGACTCCAGATGTTCTGGGTCAGGTGACACCAAATACTCTGAGTGCTGGGAGGCAGCGCTGCTGTTCAGTGTCTTGGCAAGCACACTATAGAGTCTGCTTGTACCGGTTCCATGGTACAAGCAGACCTCACGGCGCCTTTTACCATTATGTAATGCCCTTCTTTGTCTCTTTTTATCTTTGTTGCTTTAAAGTCTGTTTTATCAGAGGCTAGGATTGCACCCCTGCTTTTTTTTTATTTTGCTCTCCATTTGCTTGGTACATCTTCCTCCATCCCTTTACTTTGAGCCTCTGTGTGTCTTTGCATATGAGATGAGTCTCCTAAATACAGCACACTGATAGATGTTGACTCTTTATCCAATTTGCCAGTCTTTGACTTTAAATTGGGACATTTAGCCATTTACATTTAAAGTTAATATGTGTGAATTTGATCCTGCCATTTTGATGTTATCTGGTTGTTTTGCCCATTAGTTGATGCAGTTTCTTCATATTGTCGATGGTCTTTACAGTTTGGAATGCTTTTGCAGTGGCTGGTACTGGTTTTTCCTTTCCATGTTTAGTGCTTCCTTCAGGAGCTCTTGTAAGGCAGGCCTGGCAGTGATGAAATCTCTCAGCAGTTGCTTGTCTGTAAGGAATTTTATGTCTCTTTCACTTATGAAGCTTAGTTTGACTGAATATGAAATTCTGGTTTGAAAATTCTTTTGTTTAAGGATGTTGAATATTGGCCCCACTCTCTTCTGGCTTGTAGGGTTTCTGCCAAGAGATCTGCTGTGAGTCTGATGGGCTTCCCTTTGTGGGTAACCCCACCTTTCTTTCCAGCTGCCCTTAGTATTTTTTCTTCATTTCAACCCTGGTGAATCTGATGATTATGTGTCTTGGGGTTACGCTTCTTAAGGAATATCTTTGCAGTGTTCTCTATATTTCCTGAATTTGAATGTTGGCCTGCCTTGCTGGGTTGGGGAAGTTCTCCTGGATAATATCCTGAAAAGTGTTTTCCAACTTGGTTTCATTCTGCCCATCACACCAGTCAAACGTAGATTTGGTCTTTTCACATAATCCCATATTCTTGCAGGCTTTGTTTATTTCTTTTCACTCTTTTTTCTCTAATCTTGTCTTCTAACTTTATTTCATCTTACTTTATTTCATTTAATTGATCTTCAGTCTCTAATATATCCTTTCTTCTGCTTGATTCAGCTATTGAAACTTGTGTATGCTTCATGAAGTTCTCTTGCTGTGTTTTTCAGCTCCATAAAGTCATTTGTTTATGTTCTTCTGTATGCTGGCTATTCTAGTTACCATTTTATCTAACCTTTTTTCAAAGTTCTTAGTTTCCTTGCATTGGGTTAGAACATGCTCCTTTAGCTCGGAGGATTTTGTTATTACCCACCTGCTGAAGCTTACTTCTGTCAATTTGTCAAATTCAGTCTCTATCCAGTTTTGTTCCCTTGCTGGTGAGGAATTGTGATCCCTTGGAGGAGAAGAGACATTCTGGTTTTTGGTAATTTCAGCCTTTTTGCGCTGGTTTCTTCCTATTTTCGTGGATTTATCTACCTTTGGTCTTTGAAGTTGGTGACATTTGGATGGAGTCTCTGAGTGGGCTTCCTTTCTATTGATGTTGAAGCTATCCTTTCTGTTTTTTTGGTTTTCCTTCTAACAGGCCCCTCTGCTGCAGGTCTGCTGGAGGTCCACTCCAGACCCTGCTTGCCTGGGAATCACCCACAGGGGCTGCAGAATGGCAAAGATTGCTTCCTGTTCCTTCCTCTGGTAGCTTTGTCTCAGAAGGGTACCTGCCAGATGTCAGCCAGAGCTCTCCTATATGAGTCACTCCCAGTCAGGATAAATGGAGGTCAGGGAGCCACTTGAGCAGGTAGTCTGTCTCTTATCAGAGCTGAAGTGATGTGAGGGGAGCTCCACTGGTTCCTTCAGAGCTGTTGGGCAGGGATGTTTACGTCTGCTGAAGCGGGACCCACACTGCCCCTTTCCCAGGTGCTCTGTCCCAAGAAGGTGGGGCTTTATTTATATGTCCCTGACAGGCTACTGCCTTTTTTCAGAGATGCACTGCTCAGCAAGAAGTAAGTCTAGTCACAGTTTGCCTGCAGAGGCCTTGCTGGGCTGCTGTGGGCTCCACCCAGTTGCTGTGTGGACTTCCCAGCAACTCTATTTACACGGGCGAGTTTAGAACTACCTTCCCAAGCCTCAGTAGTGGTGGATGCCCCTCCCCACACCAAACTCGAATGTCCCAGGTTGAGCTCAGACTGCTGTGCTGCCTTGAGAATTTCAAGCCAGTGGATCTTGGCTTGCTGGGTTTTGTGGGGGTGGGACCTACTGAGCTAGATCACTTGGCTCCCTGGCCTCAGCCCCCTCTGTTTCAGGGGAATGAGTGATTCAGCCCCCCAGTTTTTTGCTGGACACTGGGGCACTGGTGTAGGCACCGGAAGGAATCTCCTCATCTGCAGGTTGTGGAGACCATGGGAAAAGTGCAGTTTCTGAACCAGAGTGCCGGAGTGCCTGGAAAAGTCCTTAATGGCTTCCCTTGGCTAAAAGAGGGAGTTCTCCAGCCCTTTATGCTTCCCAGGTGAGGCAACGCCACACCCTGCTTCAGTTTGTCCTCCTTGGGCTCCTCCCACTGTCTAACCAGTCCCAATGAGATGAACCTGGTACCTCAGTTGGAAATGTGGAGATCACTCATCTTCTGGATCACTCTTGCTGGGAGCTGCAGACTGGAGCTGTTCCTATTCGGCCATCTTGGCAGAAGTCCAGAGTACTTGTTACCATTCTTAGGCTTAGAAGGCAGAGTGTCTGAGTCAGGATTCTGTCGTGTATAATGGATCACACTCTCTTTGGCTTAGGCAGAAAGGTGTTAAATGGCTTGCAGAATTGTTGGGAAGGCTGAACTTCCAGGAGCAGTTCCCAAAGTCTGCACACACAACTGGATCACCAGGGAACCTGCTCCCTCCACTAGAACAGGAGCCTTAACTTCAGAAAGCTGCCTGCCCAGTTGGAAAGCTACCACCACAGTTGCCATCACCAGAGCATCTTGTCTCTGCTACAGTCTCTGTCCACATAGTGAACACCCTGTGTCCTGCTCATCTTACTCAGATCCCACTCCAGGTCTGGCCTAAGTCTTTCTGATTGGTGGAACTTGAATCACACCCAAAATCCCAGCTTCAGGAGAGCTGTGAGATTTCATCCTTCCAAACTCTGTGTGCTGCATGGAGCTTGGAGCACATGTCAGCAAGCCAATCCACTGCATTCACCATTGACAGTAAGCGAAATAAATATGATCAATAACATTTGCATTTTTTTCACAAAAAAATGCACAATTTGCAGAGTAGCCATAAGTCACTCTACATATAAAAATATTATTTCTGACCATTTCCCAAGAAAACAGCTCTTCTAAAAATTGAGAGCAATGCCTACATTATTTTCTAAAGATGCAAACTGGTAGAGAAAACAGGATGTTAAATTTAGAATTCCCTTCCAGCTTCCTTTATTTTCTTCACGTCAGTTCTATTTTTCTCTGTGTCTTTTTCTCCCATGGGGATGTCCTCCACCTTTTCAATCTGATTTGCTCTTTGCCGTGCAGACCTGTGGATGAAGAGCTGGAGTCCTCCGAGGTTGATGCTGCTGGCCGGTGGCCTGGTGTCTGTGTTAACAGAACATCTCCAACACCCCCAGAGTCCGCAACCACCGTTAAGTCACTTATCAAGTCATTTGACTTGGGACGCCCAGGTATTTAATCATTTTTTCTATAAGCAAAGCTCCAAATTCAAATTTTGGCCTGACATTTGATGTGTCTACTCTCTCTACACCCTGGCCCTACATTGCTACAACCACATGGGCGCTTTCCAGGTCCTACCACGTGCAGCCACTGCGTGCAGGAGCCTGACTGAGGCTCCAAGGAGGCACCGATGGAGAGCTTGGTACATGAATAACACAAATGCGGCCTCTTCCTCTCTGCCTCTTCTGTCCCTCCAGTTCCTGCCTTGCTATCTTTCTTTTCTGCCTCTCATAGCCATTAAATTCAGGTGGCTACTATTAGCCTTTTTGCCATCTCATGAGAATCATAAAGGTCAGCTAGAGACTTCATCTCCTAGGAAATGAGACATCACATCTGTGCACCTGGCCGTCTTATAATCCCCCGGCCATTCTCATCTTGTAACCTGCTTGACATTTTTCTACCTGGTCTTGTACATGAGCACCTGTGCTAATCTGTCACTTTTGATCTAGGTGTGTTCCCAGCTTTTCTTGATACTGTTCGATAGACTCACAATTCCCCTTTAGTCATGCTTATCTTCCTATATGAGAAAGGTTCTATACTTCATACATAAACATAGCAATAGAAGAAACAGAATGTGTATCTCTCCCCAATAACAATATCTGTCTTCCCCAGACTGCAACAATCATGCCATTGTATTGGGAGACTGTAGTAAAAGTTAATTCTAGGATGTACCTGGTTGTCTCTGCTAAAATTATTTGCACCTAAATTTGATTAAGACTAGACTCTACATATTCAAAGACATGAAAGCCTTTCATGTCTGTGAAGACTGGAAATGAATGAACAGTAACAATTTGTACAAGAACTTTTCCTTTTCCTAGGCACCTCATTATTTACACATTTTCTTTTTGCTCAGCTATCCTGTATCTAAGACTGACCTCCACTCAGCTAACTCCTCCCTTCTTGTTTCCCCAATTCAGCTCTAGACCAGAAAAGAAAAGGATAATAGAGTAAATATTTCACTAAACAGGGATAGTCCTGCAGCCACCAAGAAAAGTAGTGAGAAATCAGGAACTATCAGCTGTTTTGAAGTGGAACAACATCTAAATGTTCCCATGTTTTTTCTTGGCAGGTGGAGCTGGACAGAATATTTCTGTCCATAAGACCCCCAGAAGTCCCCTAAGTGGGATACCAGTGAGGACTGCTCCAGCAGCTGCTGTCTCTCCAATGCAGGTAGATGAGCCCCAGAAATAATCACTGCTTATGGTTTGCTCTGTATCCCTCTAGATGGTTTTCTTTACACTTAGTAGTGTCTGTGTGTGTATGTGTCTGTGTGTAGGGTGTGTGTTTTGTAAATTGGATTACACTATGCATTATTCCAATACTTATCTCACTTTATCGTCAGAATATAAGCTTCATGAGGTCAGAAATTTTTGTTCATTTTGCTTGCCGTTATGTCTCTTAACACTGGCCGGCACATGGCCACATTATAGTAGAAGTTCAATAAATATTTGTTGAGTGAAAAATACGTCAGAGATATCTTCAAATTTCAATATTTGGAGAAACATTCTTTTTATAAAAGGTTACATAATATGTGGTGATTTATTTAGCTACTCTTCTACGATAGACCTTAGGTTTTTTCAGGTTTAACTTATTACAAAAAACATTACGGTGAAGATCCCTATTCAAACTTTTGACTACTTAAGGGGCTACTTTTTTAAAAAGGGTATATCAAGATTCATTTGCAAATATCAGAGATCACTAGTTAAAACCAGGAGATCAGTAGTTAAGCAGAAAGGAATTTAATACTGGGCTTTTGGTACTAGGAGGGCTAGAGAAAGCTCTAGACTGTACTGAGCTTCCAGGAAAGGTTCCCAGAGCATCTGAAAGTTGGCCCATTAAAGGAGCTTCTGTCTCTAGGTGCTTACCCAGGACTGCCACTGCTGCCCAAGATCAAAGATCAGCCTTAGGACAACAGTGCCACAGGTATAGTCCATGCCAGCAATGCAGGCTCTGTGCCTGCCTCATACTGCCCAGAAAATAGTGGAACAGACCCCAGAACCTCTGCTCCCCTGCCAAAGAGCAGCTAATGCCTTTCCAGTGATTCTTACCAGGAGAAGCTGCAGAAGGGATTTTACACTCCCTTGCACCTTTCAGATGCTCTGAGAGGTGGCCTGTTTGACAGAAGCTAGGCCACTTGATGAGCCAAGCTTTAAGGGAGTTTGGCTAGTATATATACCCTTTAGCTTCCCAGTCCCTTATAATTCAGTAAGTCACCCTACAAAGAGATGAGGATGGAGTTGAGTAAGCCCTTCTTGAGATCTTCTACAAATTGATTCCTAGTAAAGGAAAATGGAGTCCTAGAAAAGGAAATATATTTGACCTGTTCCAGCATGTTGAGAAACTTGATAGACGAATTGCCCTTCAGTTTGCCCTCCCACTCACAGTACTATTTTCCCAGAATTTTGACACCGTTTATAAAGTTTGAAGATCGTGTAAATGAGCAATAATATCTAGCTTTACTTTATCAGTAAGGTTAAACACTTCTTCATATGTTTATAGGCCATTTATCTTTTGTATGTATGTATGGAAACATGCATACTTTGCCTGGTTTTCTTTTGAAGTGTTAAGTTTTTTTCTAGTTTGTAAGAAATCTTGATATATTGTGTATTTTTCATAAGTAATTTTATTATCTTTGTTATCTTTTAATGTTATTTATATTAATAGTTTTACTGAAGAGAAATTTTACATTTTTGTGTTGTTTTCTTTTAAGATTTTGTTTTGTTTCCTGCCTTAAAATGTCTTTCTAGCTATTCGATTATTAAAATATTCTCCCTAAATATCTTAAGCAAGTCTTTTGTTTGTTCAGTCTTAAAACCTATAAAAACATGGGTTTGGATTTAGACGTTCTTCCCCTATATTAACTGCCTTCTGGAAGCAGAAGTAAATACTCTCTGGCAGACAATTACATCATCTAGATCCTTAAATCATAACCACATTTTAAAACATACAGTGTCGTGTAGTAACTTTTACAAATACCAGATATGGCTGGGCACAGTGGCTCACTCCTGTAATCCCAGAACTTTAGGAGGCCAAGGTGGGCAGATCACAAGGTCAGGAGTTTGAGATCAGCCTGATCAACGTAGTGAAAGCTTGTCTCTACTAAAAATACAAAATTAGCTGGGCATGGTGGTGCTGCTCAGGAGGCTGAGGCAGGAGAATTGCTTGAACCCAAATGTTGAAAAACTAAGAGAAAATTAGGCAGTGGAAACAGACACAGAAGATTTAGATATTGATATTATTAGACATAGACCCTAAAACAAAAAAGATTAATACAGTCAACAAAATAAGAGACAAGGTGGAGAATTTCCACAGAAAACCAGAATCTGTAATAAAAGAATCCATTAGAGATTTCAAGAGAGGCTTAAAGAACTGAAGACAAGTCAGTAGAAACATCTGAACTGAACCACAGAGAAAACGGATAGGAAATAGAGAAAAGGACATAAGAAACATATGGGATGAAGCAAGAAGGTCTCGTGTAATTGGAGTCCCCAAAAGGTGGGAAAAGCAATATTTTCCCACCAAAATTGCAGAAGCAATATTGGAAGGTATAATGACCAAGAATTTCCAAAACTGGTAAAAGATGTCAAGCCCACATTCAAGAAACAATATGAACTCCAAGTGAAATAAGTACAAAGAAAACCACCTAGACACATTAGGTTAAAACTGCTGGATATTAAAGAGAAAGCATCCTAAAAGCACACAAAAGAAAAAAGACACCTCAGTGTCAAAGGATCAAGAGCAAAACTGTCATCTTTCTTCTCAACAAAAATGATGGAAGCCCTGAAGACAATACAGTGGCATCTGCAAAATGCTGAAAGAAAACACCTGCTTTCCTTTACCTGGTGAAAGTAACCTTCAAAATACTGTACCTGGTGAAAATACCCTTCAAAGGTGAACACAAAAGACAGATGCTTTCAGTCTGACAAAAGCAGATTTTTGTTTTACTGGGATACTTACAGTGAAAAGACTATTTAAAGGAGTTCTGCATGGAGTTTGTTCTTTTAAAGGACTATTAAAATTCAAAACATCTGAAAAAGCTAATGCATAAATTACGTGTATCAGGAATTTTTAAATGGGTACATCACTAAAGATCTCATAATTATTAAAGCAAAAGAAAGAATAGTATAGATTACTATAATATATTATAATATAACCTATATAATATAATATTATAGATATATAATTAGATTATAGATTATAGTATATAATATACTATAATCTATAATATAATATAGATTAATATTATAGCTTGTGCTATAAATTAGAAAATATTGATGAAATGGTCAAAATCTTAGGAAACTGTAACTTACTGAACTTACATAGAAAAAAGTAGAAAATCTCAATCATCTATAAGTTATATCTTTTCCTTAAAGGAAATGCCAGGTCCTCATGACTTCACCATGAAACCTCTCAAACATTTAAGGAAGAAATAACATCTTCCTTAGTAAATTCAGAGACTAGAAAAGAAGTTAGCATAGCTTCCGTCCCTAATACTTGCAAGAACATTATTAAACAGAAAATTAAAAGGTCAGTCTTTCTCATGAATCTCTTTGCAAAAATCCTGAACAAAATCTTGGAAAACCTTATTCAGAAATACATGAAAAAGATCATGTCATGTTGGGTTTATTCCAGGAATGCAAGGTGATTTTAACTATTGAAGCCAACCACGGGAATTTACCAGATTAACAAAGGTGTAAAAAGAATATGGTCGGCTGGGTGCAGTGGCTCACACCTGTAATCCTGGCATTTTGGGAGGTCAAGGTAGGCGGATCACTGGAGGCCAGGAGTTCAAGACCAGTCTGGTCACCATGGTGAAACCCCATCTCTACTAAAAATACAAAAAATTAGCTGGGTGTGGTGGCACACCCCTGTAACCCCACCTACTCGGGATGCAGGAGAGTCACTTGAACCCAGGAGGCGGAGGCTGCAGTGAGCTGAGGTCATGCCACTGCACTCCTGGGCGACAGAGCAAGATTCTGTCTCAAAAAAAAAAAAAAATATATATATATATATATATATATGGTCATCTTAGTAGGTGGCAGGAAAATGTATTTAATAAAGATTAATATTTTTCTTGATGGAAATTCTTTAAAAACTAGGAATAGATGGGAAATTCTTCAAGATGATAAAAGGTCTCTATTATGTATTTACAGCAAACATACTTAATGGTAAAATATTACCACAAGATTGTGAATGGGATAGGAATGCCCCATATTGTTACTTTTGTTCAGCCAACTTCAAAAGCAAATTTAAAACTACTTTTGAAAACTGTGTACCACAACCATTATATTTTTGTGGGATGTGGGAACATGGTATTGTGTCTAATGTGATACGAAGTAGGCCGGGCGTGGTGGCTCACACCTGTAATCCCAGCACTTTGGGAGTCCAAGGTGGGCGGATCATGAGGTCAGGAGATTGAGACCATCCTGGCCAACATGGTGAAACCCTGTCTCTACAAAAAATACAAAAATTAGCTGGGTGTGGTGGCACATGCCTGTAGTCCCAGCTACTCGGGAAGCTGAGGCAGGATAATTGCTTGAACCCAGGAGGCAGAGGTTGCTGTAGGCCAAGATCGCTCCACTGCACTACAGCCTGGTTGATAATGTGCAACTCTTGTCTCAAAAAAGAAAAGTGATATGAAGTAGAGCCTCGAAGAAAAAGAATGTTCTGGAAAGCCTCAGAATGGCCCTGCACAGACAAATGTACCAGGATGTTCATTGCAGTATTGTTCCTTATACTAATATCAGTATCAGTAGAGAATCACTAAAATAAATTATGGTAATGAAAATAGCTAAGATCTATTGAATGCTTACCATGTGCTGGGCTGTGTTTTGATTGTTCTTACTGGATTTAACTCATTTAATCCTCCCATAACTCTCTGCGGTAAGTACTTTTAGTATCATTGCCATTTTACAGATAAAATAAGGTACAGAGAATGAAGTAACCCAGAGTCTCACAGGTGAGTGGTGCCATCTGGCCCCAGAGCCATGTGCTTGGCCTCTTGTGGCACTTCTCATGGGAAGCTGCCAACATGGTGGGTGATAGTGGGTAGAGAATGACATCCAAGATACAGTAAGTGAAAGAAACAAATCGGTATACAAAACAATGTAATGCTATAACATTTGTGTTTTTAGAAAAAAAGACTTTTTTTTCAAGGTTTTTCCTTGAATAATATCATGCTTACTTGCATTCTGAAATGCTTTTTTAAATGGCAGTAAAAAAAAAATACAACACAAAATCTACCCTCTTAACAAATGCTTTAATATTATCAATTAGAAGCACGATATTGTATGGCAGGTTTCTAGAATTTTTTTTTAATAATTTCAACTTTTATTTCAAATTCAGGATGTACATGTGCAGATTTGTTACATGGATATATTGTGGGATGCTGAGGTTTGGGGTATGACTGATCTCATCACCCAAGTAGTGAGCATAGTACCCCACAGTTTTTCAATCCTTGCTTCTCCCTCCTCTGGCCCTGCCCAGTATCTGTTGTTGCCATAATTCTGTCCTCTAGAACTTTTTTGTCTTGCCTGGCTGAAACTCTGTACCCACGGAACACTCCCACTTCCCCTCTCTGAGGCCCCTGGGAGCCACCACTCCACTGTCTGCTTCTGTGATTTTGACTACTTTAGATTTCTTACGAATGTGGAGTTACGCCACACTTGTCCTTCAGTGACTGGAGTATTTCACTTAGCGTAATGTCTCCAATACTCATTTATGTTGTAGCATGGGACAGGATTTCCTTCTTTTTTAAGGCTGAATAATACTCCATTGTATATTATATACCACATTTTCTTCATGCATTCATCTGGTGGTGGACACTTGGGTTGCTTCCACCTCTTGGCAGTTGTGAATCATGCTGCAATGAACATAAGGGTGCAGATATCTTTTTGAGATCCTGTTTTCAGTTTTCTTGGATAAATACCTAGAAGTGGCATTGCTGAATCATTTGGTAGTACTATTTTTAATTTCTTGAGGAATCCTCCATACTGTTTTCCGTAATGGCTGCACCTTTGTACATTCCTACCTACAGTACACAGGAGTTTCATTTTCTCCACCTCCTCACCAACACTTGTGATTTTTCTATTTTTTTAATGATGGCCTTCCTAATAGATGTGAGGTGGCATGTCACTGTAGTTTTGGTTTGCATTTCCCTGATGATTAGTGATGTTGAGTATCTTTTCATATACCTATTGGCAGTTAAAAAAATACACGTCGTTGAATATACATAGAACATTCCAGGAAAGATATTCACAAAGCCAATTAATAATGATTACCCTTGGAGAGAAGAACTGTGGGATGGGAAGGAAAAGGAGACTTTCTCTTCAGTATTTGTCCTTTTTATTGCTTTTGAGGATGGTGTCTATTTGCATGTATTGCCTATTCAAATAAATGAGTTAATTATAAACCCTCCTGCTTATTCCACTGTGTTTAAGAACTATTGCACACCCACCCATACCTGTGTTTGTACTATTCTTGATGTTATGAGCTCACCTTGCTGGTGTTCCCCTGCTTTTTACAGAGGCATTCAACTTACAGCAGTATGCGGCCAGCCAGCAGAGGGGTGACTCAATGCTTAGATCTTCCCGACCTTCCCCTGTCAGGTAAATTATGTAAACATGAAGAACTGTTTACTTATCTTTCTGTGCAGTTAACTTTTCTTCTTTTTTGTGTGTGAAACTGAGCTTAGAAAAATAATCAGTGGCATTTCTTGCAGGTGATTTCAACCCCTGAATGTATGTGTTATGGATGTTAGATGCAGCAGTGCAGCTGACAAAAGGAGAAAGTGTCTGTCTCCTGCCAGCTGCACTTCTCAGTGCCCTTGTGCTAGGGAGACAGGCCCAACTTTGTTGTTTTCTTTTTCTTTTTTTAGAGACATGGTCTTGCTTTGTTGCCCAGTCTGGTCTCAAACTCCTGGCCTCAATTGATCCTCCTGCCTCAGCCTCCCACAGTGCTGGGATTATAGGTGTGAGCCACTGTGCCTGGCCTGTTGTTTGTTAAGTGAATCTCAAAAGCATATTTTCTAATCTTTAAAAAGTAACTAATATAAGGGGGAAAATCTTAACCTGATTTTGAATTTGTCTGCTACTTCCACAATTCTCAAAAGTTGCCTCTTTAAAGGTATTTGTCTTTTGGTGTAGTCCTCTTCCTCCTGCTACACCATGTGTGTGTGTTGTGTGTGTGTATTTTTTTGTTTGTTTTGTTTTAAGTCAGATTTTGGTTGTAAAGTGGAGGTTGCATTCAGCAGTCCCCACTCATCATCACATTTGGGTTTGCACTACATCTCCTGTATCACAGGCTGATGTGAAGCAGCCATCAAGAAGGGACCCAGGAGCAGGGACATGTGGGTTTGAGTCTCATCACTGCTGCTCAGCCTGGCTTTGGCCCCATCACCCCACCTCTCTGTGCTTTTGTCTCCTCATCTCTAAAATGGAAATAATCCTGTCTACCTCACTGGATCATATCAAGGATTGAGTTTGCACGTTAAAGTGCCTAGAATATGCTGGGCTTGTGGTGAGTGCTGTGGAAGTGTTTGCTGTGCACATCTCACCTGTTCCTCTCTGCTGACCCAGTTTACCTGCCCAGAACTAAAAGGACAACAGCACTTGAGCCTAGTGGGAAGTTCAGGTTGTCCAGAATTTGGGCCTTAGAACCTATGTATGTGTCTATGCGGTCACTGTTAGGAAATGAAAAAGTAAAAAAGAACACTAAATGAACTGTTTATGGATGCCGGCAGGAAGGACAGAAAGCCAAAAGTCTGCATCACATGGACAGAAATCCTTTGGTTTCTAAGCATAAAATAAAATTTCTACAACTGTACTTCCTTTAGATCTTGGTCAGCACAATCCTGCTTGTTGCTATAAAGGATCTTTCCCCTCTGAATAATCTTCTTTGCTTTTTCATGGAATTAAATAAAGATTTTAGAGTTGGATAAACACTGACAATTGAGAATTTGAAGATGATCCTGGCCCATTCCTTGAATTTTACATCGGAGAGATTCAAGCCCTACAGAGATTGAGTGACTTATTAGGGCTGCAGCGATTTTGGGTGGCTCTCCGGCCAGGAAGTCTCCTGATTCTTTCTACCATGTGCTTCTTGGCGCTGAGGCTGGTGATAGCGCTGAGTGATAGCTTTCTAAAGAAGTGATGTTAGTTTATGTGGGACTCCAAGTCATGATAATGACTTCCAAGCAGGAGGAAATGAAAACCAAAGGCCAGTGTAAAGTCAAGAGTGTAAGAACAAACAGATGGAGTTCAGTGGAGGTAGAGAAATGAGTCTGTAGTGCAGGAGACCAGGCCTGAGTGTCCCGTGCTAGGAGGGGAGTGGAGGAAGCCAAAGCACAGCAGGAAGCCCACTTGGCTCACAGTCACCGCTGTGTAGCACAGAAGAGGGAATAACTAGATTATACGCATAGTGCTAGGTGTGGGGTTTTTGAAAAATTGTGGTAAAAGACACATAATGTAACATTTACCATCTCAACCGTTTTTAAATTGTACTAGGTAAGCCTTTGGTAGATAATATTTGTGTCTTCTCTGTTCTACTAGCCTTAACATTTCCTGTTGTGTAGAGACACCATTCTTTTTGGTTTTCTTTGAGACAGAGTCTTGCTCTCACATAGGTGGGAGTGCTATGGCATTATCATAGCTCACTACAGCCTCAAACTTCTGGTCTCAAGTGATCATCCTGCTTCAGCTTTCAAGTGGCTGGGACTAGAGGTGCATGTCACCATGCCTGGCTAATTACAAAAAAAAATTGGTGGGTAGAGACAGGGTCTCACAAATTTGTCCAGGCTGGCCTTGACCTCCTGGCCTCAAGCAGTCCACCTGCCTTGGCCTCCCAAAGCACTGGGATTTCAGATGTAAGCCACCATGCCTGTCCAAGAAACCATTCTTTTAGTTGGCAAGATACATACTGAACTTGAGACCATAACAGCTATTGCTCTGAAGTTAATACCTTATTGACAGCCCTCCCCACTTTTCCCCCACCAGGCACCTATCTGCTTGGATGATTCTATTTACTGTTATTACAGCAAAGGATCACAGTGACAATTACTTGGCTTCTGGCAATCTCCAGAAATTGCTTGTCAATGTTGAGGTCATTGGAAGCTGCAGAAACCAAAGATAATGTGCTGTTCTTGTTTTTATCTTTAGTGATATAAATACTGTTTTTCTCTGCTATTTAGAGCTGACTAGCCTCACTCCCAACCTTACTGCCCCTAACCGATGACTGTGAGCTGTAAAAGGATTGTTTCCTTCTGTGACTATTCGCAGGTCATAGGGACAACTGTGGGCTCATCCTGGTCCCTGGCCTGCTATGTAGCTTTGAACAAGGCACTTAATTCTCTGAGCTCCAGTTGCCTCTATAAATATAAACTAGACAATCTTGAAAAAGTTTCTCCTGTTCCATTCTTTTATGATCCTTCAGGAAATATCATCTGGCTAGACATGGTGATACACTTTCCTGTAGTCTCAGCTACTTGGGAGGCTGAGGCAGAGGATTGCTACAGGAGGTTGAGTCCAACTCCAGCCTGGGCAACACAGCAAGACCCTGTCTCTAAAAGAGAAAAAGAAAAAGGAATATCATCTGGAGGATTCAGTCCATTTCATTGCCTGTTTTGACGCAGACTAATATGACAGCAGAAAGGAGCCCTGAAAGAATGATTTTTACTTCTTTTTTAGCAAGCAAGGCCCTATGGCCAGAATGGCCTTTTGTGTTGTAAAATAGTTATTTTTGGTTACCAGCTTCTTGTTTGCCTGTGATCTGATCATCATACAAGGCATTTTTCTGCCATTATCTCTCAGATGTCTCTCAATTAAAAAAAAGATATTACCTGGGGACACGGCTGGCTTTGTTGGCACTTGCACAAGACCCTTAGAAGAGCACATGCTTGGTGTAATACTTTGATGACATCATCTTAAAATTCACAGTAATTTTTGAACAAGAGGTTGATCCAGCACTAACTAGGTCCTATAAATGATGTCGTGGTCCTGCCTGGAGAATCCACATCCCTATTGCATTTTCATTACTTCAGAAACTATATATATGTTTGTACTTGAGGATAAAATGAGAACTGTATTATATTTGAGAAGAAATATGATGGCAAGAGCTGCTTCTTCAGGAATGGGTGATTATGTGGTTGTTCCCACAGATATTCTAAAGGGAAGGACTGAAACCCTGAAGCCGGACCCCCACCTCCGCAAGAGTCCCTCACTGGAGTCACTGAACAGAACCCCATCTCTGAGCTTTGGGGACACGAGACTGCTGAGCGCTTCCACCAGGGCATGGAAACCACAAAGCAAACTCAGGTATCATGTTTCAAACAATAAGAAATCAGAAAAACATTGGGCTGATCACCTTTTATTCTTGCTGTTTGTCCCCATGGCCAATTTACTTCTACAAATATTTCCTGCATGAACATGACTAAGACACTGTGCCTGCCCTTGGTGAGTCTAAAGGGAGGACACTGGACAGCAGTAGTATGCAAAATGGAATTAAGGGCTGTAAAAAACAATACTGCATAAGCAAAGTCTTGAGAGGTTGTTAGTTGGATCAAGAAGTCTAGAGAGAATTGGCGTTTCTGCCAAGGGCTCTAAAGGTACCATTACAAGCATGCTGTGGAGCAGTGTTCAGGGAATGTGGGTGGTATTGTGTGTCTGGACTAGACTATGGGCTTCCTGAGGGCAGGGACCCTGCCATACATATGCATAACAAGCTCTCTGTCAGTATTTGTTGGGTGGATGGCTAGGTGAGTAGGACATTCCAGCTGGAAGGCAGGTTGGAGCCATATTGTAATTAATCTTCATGGCTAAGGAAGAGGTTTGTGTATTATTTTTGTAAAGCACTGGGGAACCACCAAGTTTGTGGGATTTTGTTTCAGAGTTTGAGGTTGTACAGTGAGATTGGACCTGCATTTTAAGGGGATTCATCAGAAAACAGTGGCATGTAAGGATTGGAGAGGCATTTTGAAATCAGTGTTTAAGAAGGACTTTCACAAGGATGTGAAGGAGGGGTTGGCAGAGGGAGAGGATGGCAAGACCAGCAGGGTGGTCACTAAGATCTGGTCTTTGCTTCCACACCTCTGTCACCTCCTCCCTTTTCAGTGCTCCTGGTCATCCAGGCTACAGCAAACCTCTTTCAACTGCTCCTTCTCTTTCTTATGTCTTCCCTGCTTCCCTGTCTTCCCTGCTTCTTCTTCTTCACAGAGAAGATCTGAGCACATCCTGCTGCAGATCTCACAAAAATCTTGCATGACTCTGTCATCCACACTCCTAATCCTGGTCTTCTAGCACTACCCCACCCACCTTCCAGAATGGCTCTGTTCCTCCCTCCACCTGAGCCTGTTTTAGTCCCTGCCTTTGTAATATCACATGAGAATTTCTGATTGCAAGTCTTTGTGTATAAGGTTTTAGCCTGAATCATTTTTCTTTTGTCCTTTCATATTGTAAATACTGCTTCTCCTTCAAACCTTTCTTTTTTTTTGCATTGTACCTTTTAATTGCATGGGTAGTTTTAAATAAATTGAGAAAGCACCTTTCAGAATCTATACTAGCAGAAAAAAAATTCCATTAAGCATTTACATGGTTAATTTCTATAATTTCACCAAAGATTTTTGATCTTACTTGAAGTATGCATGAGGGAAAGAACCACCTCAGGCAGGTGGTTCTCTTTGCTTACAGAAGCAAACTAAAGGACCTAAAAATGGAGACAAGCCTGGATGCCAAAAAGGGGGAAGAGACATGGTAAAGAACCATTAATGGATTCCATGTCTACTTCAAGACATATATAATAAGTATTTTATATGTAATAATATATTTTAGGGCAAACTACCACCCTTAAGATAAAAATACAATCTTTAAAAAAAGTTGTAGTTCTCAATTACAGTTATGTATCTCAATACCTTGGACTGCTGAATGTCAAAAGACAACACCTGGGGGTCATCTATGAGGTTTGCACAAATACTTCAGAGGAATTCTCTAGGACTGTATACTCTATTTTGGCTTTCTGAATGAAGTACAACAGGCTTCTCTGCTATCCTCCAGGCAGTATAATAGTCAAGGAAAAGAGCAACAGTATTGGATCATTCCTTAGACATGAATCAACTGGGAAAAGAGTTCATTGGCAAAAGTGTCCTCCCAAGAATGGTTTACAAGCGGAGAGGACATGTCACTGAAGGGAGAAAGGGAGCCCTCATATCCACAGTCACTGTAAGCATCCAGTAGGCAGGAAGATGGCTTCAGGCAGTGGCTGGATGAAAGCAGATTTGAGATACCCAGCTTTGGTATGAGGTCATCTTCTACAGGTTCTTCCTTCACTGAGACAATGAATTCAGGGTGACCTTTCTCTGAGGGGCTGAGAGGTACTTCCTCAATTTTCACTACCACATTAGCTTGGCTCTCTGTCTCAGAAGGTATCTCTAAGACTAGGGGCTTGGTATATATGTGGTCAAAACGAATTAGTTCATTAATGGCTTCTAGCTTGGCTGATGATGTCCCCACTGACAGAGAAAGGGAGGCTGATAAGGAACTAGGTCCTTCTGGGTAGACTTCTGGGAGCTCCTCCAGGCTGGCAGGCTCTGGGGAAGGGCATTTGAAGAACATAACTGTGTCCAAGATGTCCAGAATGCCCAACAGGATATCAGACTCTGAATCTGAAGAGTCAATACCGTTAGAATCCACGGGGAGATGTTCTGGAGGGGTGACAACTGGGCCTGCACCTGCTACACAGGTGCACGTAGTCTGAGTGCTGCGGACTCAGCAGACCCGGTCACTAGCCTCACTCCATTCCTCTTGGCTTCCGCCTCCTCTTCAGCAACCAGGGCATCCATCCCCAAACGCTGTCTTAACTCCTGATTCTCAACTACAAGGCTGTGAGTTTTTTCTCGTAAAAGCTGATTTTCTAGCAAAAGTTTTTGGTTCTCTTCTAAATCTACCACTTGCTGTTCCAGCTCTCATTCGAGCTTTCTTTTGATCTCTGGCAGCCTGAGCTGCTACTCTGTTTTTCAGTTTCCTCCTCAGCACCTTCTCCTCGGGGCTCAGGTGTGTGAGCCGCTGTTGCTTGCGCGCCTGGGGCAGTCCCCCGCTCACTGCCTCCAGTCGGGCCCCTCTCTGGGCCAGCACCAAGAGCAGCAGGGCCTGGCCGGCTGGGGCTCCAGCAGCGAAGGCGGGCTGGACAGAAGCAGTGCTTTAGGGGCCCTGTCGGCCGGACTCGGCGCGGCTGCCACCACCACCATAGCTCGAAACTACGCACCGCGCACCACCACCGCCGCCCAGCCAAGGTCAAACCTTTCATGAAGTTGTACCTAACACCTAGCACATTGACTTATCCCTTCTCTGACTTTGGTGTCTGCACTGTTTTGGGCGTTTAGTTTCTGTACTGCTTTGTAGTGTGGAACAGTGTTGCACAGGACATGTCATTGTCTCCATTTAGGCTATAATTTAGTGGACAGTAAATGTTTAGCTTACATTCTGGTATCTCTTCCAGCTCCTTGCATTGTGCAACACACATAGTATTTCATTTAGTAAAACTTAAGAATTGAGTAGATGTATCAATATACAAAATTGGCTACTTTAGGAGTAATAACTTTTGAATAAATATTATAATTACAAATATGGATATCATAGAAGGATTTATGAAAGTCTGAATTAATTTGGTATAGCATATATTTGAATCCAAATAGATGAAGTCGTGTGTTTTAGAGGTGTAATGTAAAGCCCCATATATTACATGTTGCCCTGTTTAAGTACAAGCGATTTATATAATTGAAAGAGGTTTTAAGGACCAGAATTAGTGCTATTCTGAATTGCCCTTTTCTTTATGCCAGAAATGCATACAAAAGGCTATGTGTATATGAATATGCTATTCATAATTGATATTTTACCTTTCATAATGAAAAATTGATAAAGGTTAAAATTGACATTTTACCTTTCATAACGAAAGGGTAAATTAGTAAAATTCTTATTTCAATTTTACATTTATGTTATTGAGATAAACAATGGCAGGATATCTGGTGTTTTTAATATGCCTTTCCAATCTACCTTTAAAATTTTTTACTTTCATTTTTTGGAGATGGGGTCTTGCTCTGTTGTCTAGGCTATAGTAAGGTGGCACAATCATAGTGCACTACAACCCTGAACTCCTGGTCTCAAGCAGTCCTCCTGCTTCAGCCTCCTGAGTAGCTGTAATTACAGGTGCAGACCATTATGCCCAGCTAATTATTTTATTCTTTATTTTTTTAAAGTTGGGGTTTTGCTATGTTGCCCAGGCTGGTCTTGAACTCCTGGGCTGAAGCAATCTTCCTGCCTTGGCTCCTAAAATTCTGGGATTATAGATGTGAGCCACTGCTCCCAGACAATCTACCTGTTACATGTTATTTAGATATTGGTTTAGTCTTGAAAGATGTAGTGTGTGTTTTGTTTAGGTATCTTTAATTCAAATAATATTGTACTTAAGTAAACAAAGAAAAGACTAGATGGATGAGCAACAGATGGATTTTAAAACAAAATATAACACAACTCTCCTTAGATTTATGATAGTCAGGAAGCACAATTTAATTTTTATTTTATATTGTGAGATATAAAATAGTAATGTGACTAATTCGGCTATTCTTGATGAAGTAGACTTTTGCTTTTCTAAAGTAGGTATTTATTTCTTGTGTATTTGAGGATTCTAAATATTAGCATCTTCTCCTAACTATGTGCCCTTCTTTATAACCAGTGTGGAAAGAAAAGACCCTCTGGCAGCGTTGGCCCGGGAATATGGCGGTTCCAAGCGTAATGCTCTACTGAAATGGTGCCAGAAAAAGACACAGGGTTATGAGGTAAGGGACATCAACCAACATCCAGCCGGCCCCAGGCAGTAGTATCCCTATGTCAGTACATGTTCCATATGTGCCTGTGCTTGGTGGGCTGAGAGGTGTGTAATTATCATCTTTCTGTTTTCCTAGGTAAGGCTGCCAGGGAGGGTTTGATATCTATGTACTGCCCAAAGGCACCCAGACAGAGAGGCAAATGCAACTGAAAAACAGTCTGCACTCCACCCACTACATGAGGCCAAAAGAGTTTTCCCAACAAGGCTTTGTTGGAGCTTATGCCCAGGCATGAGGGAGGAAGCACAGGAGAGGGAGGATTCTCTGGCTGACTTCCTGAAATGAACTGGTAGGGATTTTTTTATTAAGCAGGAATTAAGAAGGAATTGATATCAAGGTAGGGAACATGGGCTGGGCTGGGTAGAGCAAGTGAGGGGTAGGGTATGTGGGTCAGTTTACCTGCTGACAATGGTTGTCTTGAGTAATGAGCTAGCTGGTGTTCTGGTTGGTGGCAGCAAGACTGGACACAGTTGTTTAGCATTCCTTCCTGACGTGGGACATTGGCAATTTTGGTTGGATATTTTGGATTTCCTAGGGTTAGTTTCTGGAATTCTTTAAGTAAAAGAATTAAACATTCTTTTATTCTTTTAAACATTATGAGAGTGCAGAAAAACAATGTGGTTATTTTCTTTGCATGACTGCAGGTATGTCAGTGATGTAATGGTGTGGGTTTTGTGATCAGTGGGAATGCGAGAAATAATGCTGTAGTGG
The DNA here is from genome assembly GCA_028533165.1 of Leontopithecus rosalia. Classification (NCBI taxonomy): domain Eukaryota; kingdom Metazoa; phylum Chordata; class Mammalia; order Primates; family Cebidae; genus Leontopithecus; species Leontopithecus rosalia. The sequence goes on along the minus strand of CM052652.1, from coordinate 93,828,194 downwards.
GGGTGAACTGAAGATAAGCCGTGTCCCTGTACTGTCTCAGAAGTTGGTTGATGTATTCCTGGTGGATACATACTTAAGAATGGAACTCCTGGGCCATAGGGTTGCATACAATCTAGTGGATGGTGCCAAACAGATGACTGAAGTAATTGTACACTTTCTGTCCCTCCAGCAATTTATGAGAGATTTATTTCTCTGCATTCTTATCAGCACTTGGTATTGTCAGTCTTTTTACTCAAGGGCATGTGGGTAATGTGTAGTAAGTAGTGTCTCATGGACCTAATCAAACTCCGTATCTTCTGCACGGCAAAAGAAAGTGTCATTAGAGTGAATTGGCAACCAACAGAATGGGAAAAAAATTTTGCAGTCTACCCATATGACAAAGGGCTAATATCCAGAATCTACAAAGAACTAAAACAGATTTACAAGAAAAAAACAAGCCCATTCAAAAGTGGGCAAAGGATATGAACAGACACTTTATAAAAGAAGACATACATGAGGCCAAGAAACATATGAAAAAATGCTCATCATCACTGGTCATTAGAAAAATGTAAATTAAAACTACGTTGAGATACCATCTCACACCAGTTAGAATGGCGATCATTAAAAAATCTAGAGACAACAGATGCTGGAGAGGATGTGGAGAAATAGGAACACTGTTACGCTGTTGGTGGGAGTGTAAATTAGTTCAGCCATTGTGGAAGACAGTGTGGCGATTCCTCAAGGACCTAGAAACAAAAATTCCATTTGACCCAGCAATCCCATTACTGGGTATATATCCAGTTTGGATTATACCCAGTAGATATAGAAGAAGGATTATAAATCGTTCTTCTATAAGGACACATACACACGAATGTTCATTGCAGCACTATTCACAATAGCAAAGACCTGGAACCAACCCAAATGCCCATTGATGATAGACTGGACAGGGAAAATGTGGCACATATATACCATGGAATAATAATATTCCATCAAAAACGATGAGTTTGTGTCCTTTGTAGGGACATGGATGAACCTGGAAACCATCATTCTCAGCAAACTGACACAAGAACAGAAAATCAAACACCACGTTCTCACTCATAGGTGGGTGTTGAACATTGAGAACACATGGACACAGGGAGGGGAGCATTACACACTGGGGTCTGTCGGGGGGAAATAGGGGAGGGACAGCAGAGGGTGGGGAGTTGGGGAGAAATAGCATGGGGAGAAATGCTAGATATAGGTGATGGGGAGGAAGACAGCAAATAACACTGCCATGTGTGTACCTATGCAACTATCTTGCATGTTACTCACATGTACCCCAAAACCTAAAATGCAATTAAAAAAAGGTATTTATATCTTAGGAAAAGTTAATTTGCAATTAATAACTAGCATTTCTCTGTGTAAAATAATCAGCAAGTTTCTTTCTGTTTCTGCTCCACTTTTTCTCCCAAAAAGTCTTGTATATAAATTCTAAATGTTAGTGTTCAGAGTGGACACCACGCTCCAGACCCTTAAGACAATCAAGGTCCTTCCCTCTTTCCCACTCTCCCTCTCCCCTCCCCTCCCCTCCCCTCCCCTCACCTCCCTCCCTCCCTCCCTCCCTCCCTCCCTTCCTTCCTTTTTTTTTTTTTGATAGAGTCTCACTTTAGCACCCAGGCTGGAGTGAAGTGATGTGATCATGGCTCACTGTAGCCCCAACCTGCCCAGACTCACACCTCAGCCTCCCACTAGCTGGGATTACAGGCATTCACCGACATGCCCAGCTAATCTTTACATTTTTTGTAGAGACAGGGTCCTATCATGTTGCCCAGGCTAATCTTGAAATCCTGGGCTCAAGCAACTCCTGACTCAGCCTCTCAAAGTGCTGGGATTACAGATGTGAGCCATTGTATATAACCTTCTTTTTTTTTTTTTTTTTTTTAGAGAGACCAGAGTCTAGCTCTGTTGCCCAGGCTGGAGTGCAATGGTGTGATCTCGGCTCACTGCATTCTCCACCTCCCAGGTTCAAGCAATTCTCCTGCCTCAGTCTCCCGAGTAGCTGGGATTACAGGCACCTGCCATCACACCCAGCTAATTTTTATATTCTTAGTAGAGACAGGGTTTCACCCTGTTGGCCAGGCTGTTGGTCTTGAACTCCTGACCTCATGATCCACCAGCCTCAGCCTCCCAAAGTGTGGTGATTATAAGTGTGAACCACTGTGCCTGGCCATGACCTCCTTTTTAATTGAGATATAACATACATGTGTGCATAGGGATGTCCACAAAGTGACCAGGTCTAGAAGGTACAGTTTCAGTCCCCCAGAATCCTCTTCATTTTCCCCTGATTACCAGCTTCCACTCAAGGATAACAATGATGGAATGAATATCAAGGAAAATACCTGAAGATATAGCCTATAGCCTGTAGAATGCCTGCTTGCTTGGCTGCTTTTCATTTTCTTCTCATTGTTCTTTTGATGAACCCCTGAGTCTCAGATGAGTGGTCCTTGGGAAAGGACCTTAGTGTATTAACATTCCTGGGGTGGTCTGTGTTTCTTCTTAGTTTTGGCTGCTTCTGTGAGCATTGAGGACTGTTGCCCAGCAGCTTACCCAGATTTCACCTCCCTTTACTCTAAGGACTAGCCAGCTCTAATCATCCTGTGACCAAAAATGAGGCTTTTCACCCCCATCCAGGGGTAGGTCCTGGAGTGAGTCCTCAGCTTGCTTCCTAGGGTGCCCAGGACTGGCCCAGCCACCCTTCCCCAACAAACTGCAGTTTTTCTGCCTGGTGCCCAGTACATTGGCCCTGCCCACATTAGTTCATTGCTGCCATGGCTTCCTTGACCTCTCTGGTCACTGCAGTGGGACTAGATCTTAACCCACCTACCTGGCACCCACAGAACCTGCCTACCTCCTGGCTGCCTAGGGCTGGATTCTTTTCTAGTCCAGGAAATCAGTCCCCCATAGCCTGGCGAATGACGGCATGATCTCATCACTGCTGCCTGCCCCTTCCCCCACCCCCCGAACCAGCCCCCAGGCCTCAAGCTGCAGGAGCTCCTGGAGACTGTGCTAGCCCAGAGGAAGTCCTGGCTCCTGGAGGACTGACCCCCTTAATGCTCTATGAGGTCACTGACTGCCATCCTCAGCCTCCCCTAGCCTCACCTGGGCTCTGCTGATGAGGATACAGCACACCACATAGCTCATAGCCTCTGTATGTGGTCCACAGGGGAACAGTAATTTAAGTGATGTGCCTTTTCCAGAATGAATTGAGAGCTCTGATAAAGCATAACTCAATTCGTCTCTTTTCTGCAATTCATCTTCCATCCACGTGGAAAGTGTGAACGATATCAGTTGTGCCATATCACGTCAACAGACCCCTTGCTCCTGAAAATATACCTTAGAGCTCACAAAAGCACACCCTAGTGACTGGAAAGGAAGCCACTTTTGCTCTAAGAACAGCAGCAGAGCAGCCTTTGAGATGCTCTGCAGGTTGCTGCTTGGCCTCACATCCAAGATGTCCTAAGTGCACATAGCTTTTTTTTGTTTATTTCTAAGAAACCTTTATTATTACAGTACTTTTTTAAAATCAACTTTAATTTTAAGTTCCAGGGTACATGTGCAGGATGTGCAGGTTTGTTACATAGATAAATGTGTGCCATGTTGGTTTGCTGCACAGATCAACCCATCACCTAGGTATTAAGCTCAGCATGCGTTAGCAATGTTCCCCCCAGCCCCCCAGCATGCCTTAGTGTGTCTTGTTTCCCTCTATGTCTCCATATGTAGTCATCCTTCACCTCCCACTTATAAGCGAGAACATATGGTGTTTGGTTTTCTGTTTCTGTACTAGTTTGCTGAGGATAACTGCTTCCAGCTCCATCCATGTCCTTTCAAAGGGTATGATCTTGTTTTTTTTACAGCTGCTTAGTATTACATGGTTTATATATACTGCATTTTCTTTATTCAGTCTATCATTGATGGGTATTTGGGTTGGTTCTATGACTTTGCTATTGTGAATGGTGCTGTAGTGAACATATGCTTGCATATATCTTTATAATAAGAGGATTTGTATTCCTTTGGGTATATATCCAGTAATAGGATTGTTGGGTCAAATGATTGCTGCTTCTGGATCTTTGAGGACTACAAGGAACTTAAACAAATTTACAAGAAAAAAACAAACATCCACATTAAAAAGTGTAGAGGCAGCAAACTACCTTGCCATGTATGTACCCATGCAACAATCCTGCATGATCTGCACATGTACCCCAGAACCTAAAGTACGATTAAAAAAAAAAGTGGGCAAAGGACATGAACAGACACTTCAAAAAAGAAGACATTTATGTAGCCAACGAACATATGAAAGAAAGTTCAACATCACTGATCATTAGAGAAATGCAAAGCAAAGCCACAGCAAGATACCATCTGACACCAGCTGGAATGGCAATTATTAAAAAGTCTAGAAACAACAGATGCTGGTGAGGTTGCAGAGAAAAATGAACATTTTTTTTTGAGATGGTATATTAGTCCATTTTCACACTGCTGATAAAGACATACCTGAGACTGAGAAGAAAAAGAGGTTTCATTGGACTTACAGTTCCACATGGCTGGGGAGGCCTCAGAATCTGACAGAAGGCCAAAGGCACTTCTTACATGGCAGTGGCAGCAAGAAAAAAGAGGAAAGAAGCAAAGTGGGAACCCCTGATAAACCCATGAGATCTTGTGAGACTTATTCACTATCATGAGAATAGCATGAGAAAGACTGGCCCCCATGATTCAGTTATCTCCCACTGGGTCCCTTCCACAACACTTGGGAATCTTCAGAGCCACCATCTCCATGGGGTTTCACTGTGTTGGCCAGGCTGGTCTCAAACTCCTGACCTCAGGTGATCCACCCACTTCAGCCTCCCTAACCTATAAACCTCTTCAAAAGGTGTAAAATCAAAGTATTCAGTTCTCATCAGGTAGCTTTTGAACTCAAAGAGACTTTGAAGCCAAAAATCCACACAATCAGCTTCCTGATGGCCCCAGCACTTACAAGATGGGGCCCTTCCAACAAGGGCATCCTCAGGCTTTTATGTAACACTGATGCTTAGAAGCTGCTGAAAGTTGGTTGTACTTGAGTCATGAGAGCCAAGATGAAGAGATAATTGTTATGGTTGTGTGTTGCTTTCAACCAGATCCTCCTCGCTAGGCAAATGTAACTGCGAAGGAGACTCAAGAACACACTGTTTTCCTGAAAGCCGGTGCTTTTGGGGGACATACCAGGGTCCACCAGGGTCATCCTGGACACTGAGAAGTTTGCTAGGAAGACAGGGATAGATTCTTTGTATCTGTCTCATTCAGGTAAACCCTACACATGACATGTGAAAACCTTCACTTTTGACCTCAGTTTCTTTACCCATAAAATTAGATATTCGACAAACTTTATTGCTAAGGGTCAGGCTAGCTTGAAATAACCCTCAAAAAATCTATAGACAAAAAGCTAAATGAGATTATAGGCTTTTTTTTCCCTAAGATGATTTGCTTCCAGAACCTCTTTACACAGACTTTGAGGAGAGTTCCATAAAACCTCTTTGTCTTATTCCAACTTAACGTCATGCCTTGTTCATCTTCACCTTCCTCTCCTTTTCAGCCATGAATTGATTCTGATAGAAACTCCCTAAATGGCCTTCCCAGAACAGTCAGACAGTTAACTTATTGTAGGGTTGTATTTGGCCATCTGGGCAGAGGGAGGGAACAGTGGTCAGTGTCCACCCCGTGGGTGGGAGCCAGCACACACCACAGCTTTCCAACATTGCTGGCTTCACATTTCCCAGGACAGGGCATGAGAAGGAAGAGTTTCTCAGTGGCTTTGGGGAGACTGCAGGAAGGAACCCTAAACTTGCCCAATTCTTCTTGTCCCCAAACCGCAACCTGAGCTCCCAGCTTTAGCAGGCTTGGGATCCTGCCACTTCATTTAGGACAGACTTTGTGGATCCAGGGAAGAAAACCCTGTTGGGGTGGGCAGGTGGGTGACAGGACTGAGGTTCTAAGAGGTGGGGATGCAGCAGAGCCTAGGGGCCTAGGGGCCTTCGCGGGAATCTTCAGAGCCACCATCTCCATGAGCAGGAACTTAAGAGTTGGATTTTTTTTATCTATTTTTTTTTGAAAAACCATTTATTGAGGCACAATTGACATATAACATTTAATCCTTGTTTACATATATTGTATATAAATGTAGTGTATACAACTTAGTAACTATGTACACAACTTAGTGAGTATGAAAATAGGTACACATCTTTGAAACCATCACCACAATATATGCCCTAAACCTATGCATCACTTCCAAATATTTCTCCTGCCTCTTTATTTATTACTATCATTATTGTGATAAGGACACTTAACATAAGATCTACCCTTTTAATAGCATTTTAGCTATATAAAGTAGTATTATTAATTATAGGCACTATGCTGTATAGCAGATCTCTCAGAGTTATTCATTTTGCATAACAGGTACTTTGTACTCTTTGACAACCACTTAATCATTTTCCCTTCTCATATTCCCTTTCACCTCCATTCCACCATCTACTTCTGAGTTTGACTATCCTATATTATTCATATAACGGATATCATGTAATATTTGTCCTTCTTTGTCTGATTTATTTCCCTTAACGGAATATCCCCTATGTTCATCCACATTGTAGCAAATAGTAGGATTTCTTTTTATAAGGCTCAATAGCATTCAATTTTTTTTGTATATACAATATTTTCTTTTTATTATTTTTTATTTTTTTTCTTTTTATTCCATTTTAGGTTTTGGGGTACATGTGCAGAACATGCAAGATAGTTGCATAGATACACACGTGGCAGTGTGTTTTGCTGCCTTCTGCCCCTTCACCCATATTTGGCATTTCTCCCCATGCCATCCCTCCCCC
>CM052652.1:93798207-93820828 GCA_028533165.1 Leontopithecus rosalia | reverse complement strand
CACCTGTCGTCTGAGTAGTTGCTGATTTTTCGATTGGGTCTCTGAGTAGAGGCCCAGATTGTTAATGATGAAGTATTTCTGTTTCTTAATATTCCTTCTAACAGTCTAGCCCCTCTGCTGTAAGACTGCTGAGGTGCACTCCGGGCCCTGCTTACCTGGGGTACACCTGTAGCAGCTGCGGAACAGTGAGGGATGCTAACAGTTTCTTCTTCTATCTTTGTCCCAGAATGATGCCCGCCAAATGTCAGTCTGATCAGTCCTTTTTTCAGGTGATTCTTTGGGTATACGGGGGTCAGGGAGCTGCTTGAGGAGACGATCTGTACTTTATAGGAGCTCAAGTGCTGATCTGTAAGCTCTGTTGTTCATTCAGTGTTGCTAGGCAAGTACGTTTATGTCTGTTGCAGCAGAACTGCTAAAACCCCTTTTTTTCTCAGATGCTCTGTCTTGGGGAGTTAGGGCTTTATTTGTGAGAATCCATTGCGCTGTCCTGCCCAGCTAGGAGGCAGTGTAGTCAGTATTTGGCTGCCGAGGCTCCACCCTGCTGGCGTGAGGTCCGCCCTTTTGCTGTGGGCTCCGTCCTGCTGATGTAGGCTCCGCCCTGCTGATGTGGGCTCTGCCCTGTTGGCGGAGTTTATCTGTTATGGCGGGTTGCCTCCGCAATGGCTGACTGCGTCAGCAATGGATGGGTACCTCAGTAGGGGCGGAAACTCTCAGCAATGGCGGACGCCCCTCCCCCACCGAGCTGCACAGCCGTGGGTTCAGCTGTGCCTGCAGTGGAACTCTCAACCCCGAGAGCTCCGAATCGCCATATTGCTTGTCCCTGTGGGGGTGGGACCCGTCGAGCCTGATCACTTGGCTCCCTGCCTCCGAGCCTTTTTGCTTTTTTTTTTTTTTTTAAGTTGTAGGGTTGACTCTCTCCCAGGTGCCTCAGCCGCCAGCCGAAAGGGCACCAGAATCTGTGATTTCCCGTGCAGCAGCCCGCTGCGCTGGTTCACAGTTCACCTCCCAGAAATCTCCTGGTCTGGCTCACCGTCCAAATCCCATTCAATCAGATGAACATGGCAATCTGCCCTCCCAAGTCTTAAATTGCCGGTTTAACAGGGCGCCCAGACCCGTGTGTTTTGTGCGCCGTGCCACTGCGCTGCAGCGCTGGCTGCCTGGCCGCACCAGCGGAGACTGCTGCGCTGGCGTCCTGCATCCCTCTTATACCTGGGCTTTTCCCCGCTCTAGGCTATAAAGATCCGTCTGGAAATGCGGTGTGAACTCACCCTCTGCATCTTGACTGAGAGCTGCAATCGTGAGTTGCTTCTAGAGCGCCATCTTCCCCCTCATCTATTTTTTTTTTTTGAGACAGAGTTTCGCTCTTGTTACCCAGGCTGGAGTGCAATGGCGCAATCTCGGCTCGCCACAACCTCCGCCTCCTGGGTTCAGGCTATTCTCCTGCCTCAGCCTCCTGAGTAGCTGGGATTACAGGCACACGCCACCGTGCCCTGCTAATTTTTTTTTGCATTTTTAGTAGAGACGGGGGTTTCACCATGTTGACCAGGATGGTCTCGATCTCTTGACCTCATGATCCACCTGCCTCGGCCTCCCAAAGTGCTGGGACTACAGGCTTGAGCCACCGCACCCAGCCTTATCTATTTTTTTGAAATAGAGTCTTGCTCTGTCACCTGGGCTGGAGTGCAGTAGTACAATGTTGGCTTACTGCAACCTCCACCTCCCGGGCGCAAGCCATTCTTCTGCCTCAGCCTCCCAAGTAGCTGGGATTACAGGTGCCCGCCACCATGCCTTTCTAATTTTTGTGTTTTTAGTAGAAACGGGATTTCACCATGTTGGCTAAGCTGGTCTCAAACTCCTGGCCTCAGGTGATCCATTTGCCTCAGCCTTCCAAAGTGTTGGGAATACAGGCATGAGCCACCACACCCGGCTAGAGTTCTATTTTAGTTTCCTTATCACTGTGTACCAAGCAGCTGCTGGGGGCTGCACCCATCCTGAAGGAGAAGCTCCTTTCTTCCCATGCAGCCTCATGCTCCCTGCTTGTTTCGTGTGCTGACAGGGATGGTGAACAGGAAGGGTTTTCTTTTCCCCCTGAGAAGCCTCCTAAATTGTGAGGATAGGATTGTGGTAGGGAGAACAATCCAGAGATAGCCTTGTAGGTCTTTCAGACCTTCTCATCTTGGTCTGCTTGTTGTGCGTTGGGGTTATACAGAGATGGTGATTGTGGTAGTGATGGTAGTGATGATGGTAATGGTTATGAAGGTAGTGATAATGATGATGGTGATTCTTTCTTGACCAAGTAAGTCTGGGAAATGCTGGCATGTACAAAGCTAATCAGGTGGGTTAATTTGAGAATAAGGTACCTTTGAGCCTTCAATGACTCTCCTGAGCGATGGACAGAAATCTTCTACTGTTTTGAACACTGAAAGCTTTTTCTCAGTGCTATTCTATGAATAGATTTGGGCAACACCAGGCCATTCCTGGTACCAAAATGAAATGTACTCTGAGCAAATTTGGAAGTTTATTTTTATGTTGCCTTGCTGAAAAATCCAAAGATAGATTCCCATCTTATCAGAATCCCCTCATCTGTGATACTGTACAACTTGAAATAGTATTTGATTAATACTGCTTTTCTCTACTGCAGAACATTGACATCACCAATTTCAGCAGCAGCTGGAGTGATGGTCTGGCCTTCTGTGCTCTGCTCCACACCTACCTGCCTGCCCACATCCCCTACCAGGAGCTGAACAGTCAGGAGAAAGTAAGTCATGGCCCTGTCACCTTGGTTACCTTCTAGGAAATGCAGGGGGATTCCTAATTGATAAACCCCAGTGTAGGGGGTGCTTACAGGCCTGAAGTAGAAGTTAGGATATTGATACCAGGTACAGATAACTCCTGAATGTGTGACTACACTGTGGAACCCCATCCTCAGCAAATACTCCTCAGCTTCCCTTCTCAGGAATCTTACCTTCATGGTTTCAAGACCTTGGCCAGCATTTTTCAAAGCCTATTCCAAAGATCCAGCAAGCACCAACAAAAAGAATATCCTGCTCAAAGAAGTCTGGGACAATGTATATTGCTTCACATTTTTAGAGAGCATGGTGCCTGTTAATGTGTTAAAGACTTCAAGAAGCCCTCCATTAAGAAATCTATGTGACTGTTTAACCCAACATAGATCAGATCCACATAACCTCTTTACTTATATTTGTTTATTTTACTACAGTCACCATAACAAGGGTTAGCAAATTTTCCCTGTTAAATGTGATAGGCTCAGTGGGTCAGTTGGTCTCAGTCACAACTATTCAACTCTACCATCTGGCTAAAGATGCCATTGATTGCTTTATAAATGAATGGGCATGGCTGTGTCCCAACAAAAGTTTATTTACAAAAACAGACTATGAGCCAGATTTGGCCCATGGGCAGCAGTTTCCCAAGTCCTGGCCTAGAACCTCCTACAAAATGTCCCACAGAGCATACTATGGAAAATGCTGTGCTGGGTCCTGCTCTCGGTCACTCAAGAATCTCTTGTCAAGCATCGGGCACCACAGTAAGACAACAGTCAACAGTAGAGAAGTTCTGCACCCTCATGAGCTAGGCAGACAATAAGCAAGTGGGTAGACTTATAGTAAGTAAAATTATAAATGAGCAAGGATGGGTCATCAAAGAGTCCAGAGAGAAACTTAGCACTGTGAGAGTGAGTGACAGGGATCGCATTCAGACCATGGAGACTACAGCAGTGATTTCAAAACTGGCATCCAGGCTGGGCACAGTGGCTCACAATTATAATTTCAGCACTTTGGAAGGCTGACATAAGTGTATCACCTGACGTCAGGAGTTCGAGACCAGCCTAGCCAACATGGTGAAACCCTGTCTCCACTAAAAATACAAAAATTAGCTGGGCATGGTGGTACACACCTGTAATCCCACCTACTTGGGAGGCTGAGGCAGGAGAATTGCTTGAACTCGGGAGGCGGAGGTTACAGCGTGCCAAGATCATGCCACTGCACTTCAGCCTGGGCAACAGAGCAAGACTCTATCAGAAAAAAAGAAAGAAAGAAAGAAAAGATACTGGCATTGGAAGGTGGAGGACGCAGCAGTGCAGAGCCAGGGTGACAGAGCAGTTGCAGTAAGGGAACGTGTTGGTGTTGTCACAGGCTGTGGAAGAAGGCTGATTGACTGGATGTGGATAGGGGGGCCAGAGAGGCTGTGATGATCCAGGGAAGTCACGGAGATGAACCCCACAGCTGGGCTGACCCAAGGAGGCAGAGCACACAGAGCTTCCCCACAACTCTGGTTTGGCCTCACTAACCACGAGGGTGGTAGCAATGCAGATGGAAAGACATGGAAAGATTCAAAATATGTCTTAGATAGAATCAACTGGACTTTGTGACAGATTGGTTGTAGGGGAGGAGGAGAGGAAGGAGTCAAAGATGATGCCCTGGCGTCTAGTTAGACAGGGCCATTTTCTGAGATGGGGAGGGTATAGATATGTTTAAAAGCTCTGTTTTGATTATCTCACATCAGGATTCAAATAAAGTCCAGAGAATGGTCATGCAACGACAATAACTGAGCAAAGTAATTTAATTTTTTTAAGTGTTAGGATTCTCCAGAGAAGCAGAACCGAGAGAGAGAGTGTGTGTGTGTGTGTGTGAGAGAGAGAGAGAGAGAGAGAGTGTGTGTGTGTGTGTGTGTGTGTGTGTGTGTGTGTGTGTGTGTAGATGATAGAAGTTAGCAAGTCCAAAATCTGTAGGGTAAGAAGCCCGCAGGCTGGAGACTCAGGGAAGAGCTGATGCTGCAGTCCCAATGTGAAGGCCATTTGCTGGCAGAATTCCCCCTTCTTGGGTAAGGTTAGCCTTTTTTATTCAGGCCTTCAACTGATTAGATTAGCCCACCCACACTAATGGGGTCTTTTACTTTGCTCAGAGTCTACTACTTTAAATATTAAACTTAAGCCATGCATAGGGGCTCATATTTGCAATCCCAGCACTTTGGGAGGCTGAGAGAGGAGGATCGCTTGAGCCCAGAAGTTTAAGATCAGCCTGGGCAACATAGGGAGACCCCCATTTCTACAAAAAAAAATTTTTTTTTATTAGTTGGCTTGGTTGCACACGTCTGAGGTCCCAACTACTTGGGAGGCTGAGGTGGGAGAATCACTTGACACTGGAGTTTGAGGCTGTAGCAAGCTGTGATTATACCATTGCTCTCCAGGCTGGGTGACAGAGACCCTGTCTTAAAAAAAAAAAAAAAAGGAATTCACAGAACCATCTAGAATAATATTTGGCCAAATATCTGGGTACCATGCTTATCCAAGTTGACACATGCAATTAACCATCACAGAATGTATTAAAATCTTTAAATTACTTTTCTGTGATGCTTTGTTTGTGAAGCAGGCTGGACAGGATTATTAAACATTCTAGGGGAAAGGTTGTGTTTAAATCATGAGAAGTCGGAGGTGCTGTGAAATATGCAGGTGGCAATGGCAGGCAGGTGACTGCATAGCAAATCCAAAGCTGGGATGGGAGAACAGAGCTGGAAACACATATCTGGGGTTGTCCATGAAGAGATTCATGCCATCTAATGCAGGTTCCTGAGATGATGGGAACGTTCTGTATCTACACTGCCCACGGGGCAACCACCAACCACACCTGCTCTTGAGCACTTGAAATGTGACAAGTGTGACTGAAGACTGTATCTGCTGACTAGCTCAATTGAATTACATTACATTAAATTTTAATTTAAATAGCCACATCATGTGTGGCTGCCATGTTGGACACCATGGGCACAAATGGAATTTAAAGCCATCAGAGTGAAGGAGAGCATCCAGCCCCTTGGTCTTAGGGAAGCATAGAGAGGGAGGACCAGGGAACACATCTGGGAACCCTAGTGTTTGTCGTGGAGGTAGAAGAGGAGGACACAGCAAAGGGGACTGGAAAGGAGCAGCCAGAGAGGCGGCCTGAGTTGGGGCCACGGGCTGCAGCGGCCTCATGGGTCAAAGGTGTGATCTATGCATTCATTGATGTCTTAGTCTCTGCTTTTCTGATATGATGTTGTGGAGATAACTGAGGAAATGGTGGGCATAAAAGCACTGAAAATAGTCAGAAGGCTTTCCTAACACTGCTGGGTGGAGCCCACACAGGCACACGCCCACGTCCTTCTGACAGTGCCTGTGCATCTCTCCCTGCAGTCATCCAGATAGATTGGCTTTTTTGTCCTCGAATCAGCACGGTTCTGTTGGAAAATTATGGACCTAAAGATGTTTGCTCTCAGGCTCCAAATGGCAAGCCATGCCTCCTGGGCTGGAGCCCCTGTGTCTGGTGCTAGTCTCTGTGATTCTGAGCACAGAAGCTCTACCACCTGCCCAAGCCTCCTGCAGCCATGGCAGCATGCAGTGGGTCAGGCTGAGGCCATGGCATAGGCCCCTGTTCCCTACCTGCAGGGTTGAATTTCTTCCCCAGACCGATCACCCAACCACCAGGGAGCGTCTGTAAGACTGCAGGTCTGTGATGAGAGTCTCAATCAGCCCTGGATGTCTGGCATTTTTCATTTTAGGGTCTATTTGACTTCACGGTAATCTTGAATTGGGTTGTATCCCAGAGCCTAGGATTCTCTTTGCTGATTACAGCCTGTTTGCCTCTCCCTGAAGGAAGCCAGCCTCCTGCTTCCTAAATGACCCATCCTGGCCACATTCCAGAGGAGCCACAGTGGCTGCAGTGACATTTCACCACTTCTTGGTGTATGGCTTCCGCTGGGGGATGCTGGCATTCTTTTTGGTGAGAGAGGTCACTGTATCTATCACAGTTACAGGTACAGGTTTTCAGAATAGCGTGTCAAAACCCATACAGTATAAAACTGAGCACATGGGAGAAATCTTACTAGAGCAGAAGAGGGAAAGAGCAGGGAAATTTTCCTAAAAGAACCTGTTAGAAGCTGGGTTTCATAGGGAGCACGTGGATGTGAATGTAGCACACACCCTGTGTCATCAGGATGAGAGGCACATCTGTCCACCCCAGCCTGCAGCCATGTTCTCCTGTGTGCTCAGTGCCAGGGCTTTTTTTTTTTTAATTTACACATGCATCACAAAGGACACCAAGAGAAATCTTTCTTTAATGTTTATAAAACTATTAAAAACAAAATCTAAAAAGTATATGATAGAGTTGTTGATAGCCCAGAAAGTATAGAAATTATGAGCTGTCCCCACCTGGATGGAAGCAATTAAACTATGTCTGTTTGACATTGGTGTTAAGTAGGGAATTTCTGATAAAAACTAACAAGCATATCTTCTATGATAGTAAAGAGTTTTATGGCGGTGGCTCAAGCCTGTAATCCCAGCACTTTGGGAGGCCGAGACGGGTGGATCATGAGGTCAGGAGATCGAGACCATCCTGGTCAACATGGTGAAACCCCGTCTCTACTAAAAATACAAAAAATTAGCTGGGCATGGTGGCGCGTGCCTGTAATCCCAGCTACTCGGGAGGCTGAGGCAGGAGAATTGCCTGAACCCGGGAGTCGGAGGTTGCAGTGAGCCAAGATCGCGCCATTGCACTCCAGCCTGGGTAACAAGAGCGAAACTCCGTCTCAAAAAAAAAAAAAGAGTTATATGATCAGAGTGATTTCCAGTCCATGGAAGGTTTTGTCATTTTGTTGTTGTTTTGAGACTGAGTCTCATTCTGTCACCCAGGCTGGAATGCAGTGGTGCCATCTCAGCTCACTGAAACCTTTGCCTCCCAGGTTCAAGCGATTCTCCTGCCTCAACCTCCCAAGTAGTTGGGACTACAAGCACACACCACCATGCCTGGCTAATTTTTATATTTTTAGTAGAGATGAGGTTTCATATTGGTCAGGCTGGTCTCGAACTCCTGACCTCAGGTGATCCTCCCACTGTGGCTTCCCAATAGTTCTGGGATTACAGGTGTGTACCACTGTGCCTGGCCATTTTTGTTTTGTTTTATTGTTTTCGATAATAAGGGTATTCACCTGCAGCCTATGCAACTCTCTTAGTCCAGATGGACTCAGGTGTTGGAATGGAGTGTGCTTGTGCCAGTGTCTGAAATGAAGCGTGACCCTGAGAGGGGGAGCTCTAGGATTGGCATCCTTTCTCCCATCGGTTTTGAGTGCAAGGCCCAACTAGAACAAGCCCTTGAGCCCTGCTGATGACAGAGTTTTCCCACTAGTTGGGCACTAATGCTGTCCTGGAACTGGAAGGTCCCAAGCCTGCACCATCCTCCCCCAACCACGGCAGACTGAAGCAGTGACCATGTCACCCTGCCCAGCTCCTGTGGGCCGAGCTGCGGCTGAAGCTTACAGACCGTGGGGGATGTGAGTCCCTTCAGAGCTGCTGCTTATCTGTGGCTTCTGCCTCCCAGCTGGCCTCTGCACAGTGATCAAATGAAAGAGGTTAGGATAATAACAGTTGGTCACAGATGTTCTGCTGCTCCAAAAATGAATAAAAGTCACTGTTGTGAATAAAAAACGCACCTCCTCTCTATATTCCATGTCACCCTGTATACTATTTCAGGGTATTTCGAGACAGTTTTCAGCAAGGGATCCTCCAACCTCAGCCTCTGGAGTAGCTGGGATTACAGATGCGTGTCACCACATCTGGCTCGCCTTGTGTTTTCACAACAGATATTGAACACAGAAGAAATGGGGAAATGGAAAAGGGTATAAAATGAAGTATGAAATCTAAAATATACAATTACATATAATATCTAAACGAAATTAAGAAATTTGGCCAGGTGCCAAATTTCTGTAATCTCATGTCTGTAATCCCAGCAGTTTGGAAGGCATACACAGGCGAATCACGTGAGGTCAGGAGTTTGAGACCAGGTTGGCCAATATGGTGAAACCCCACCTCTACTAAAAATACAAAAATTAGCCAGGCATGGTGGTAGGTGTCTGTAGTCCCAGCTACTAGGGAGGCTGAGGCAAGAGAACTGCTTAAACCTAGGAGGTGGAGGTTACAGTGAATCGAGGCTGTGCCACTGCACTCCTTCCTGGGACAACAGAGTGAGACTCGAGACTCCATCTCAAAAAAAAAAAAGAAGAAGAAGAAGAAATTCTGCTGAGGAATATGATGGCCAGGCACCATAGCTCACACCTGTCCCAGGACTTTAGGAGGCTGATGCAGGCAGATCACTTGAGCCCAGGAGTTCAACACCAGCCTGGTCAACATAGCGAAACCCTTTCTCTACTAAAAATACCAAAAAAAAATGTGTATATATATTGGCTGGGTGTAGTGGTGTGTGTCTGTAATCTCAGTTACTGAGGTGACTGAGGAACAAGAATCACTTAAACCTGAGAGGCAGAGGTTGCAGTGAGCTGAGATCGAGCCACTGCACTCCAGCCTGGGTGACAGAACAAGACTCTGTCTCAAAAAAAAGAGGGAATTTTTCATGTATGATTGCATCCAGAAAATGTATCCCCCCATATTCCTTCTTATGAAGGAAACCTAGGCAATAAAATGGGAGTAAAATCCAAAAATCAATGAGGTTCTGGAGGGCTTGGGGGTGAAGGGTTTCATAGAATGATGGGATGATTAAGAGCTTGAGGCTGTGATAAAGGAGAAGATGAGAGGCTGTGTGAGGAAGCCACAGTTCAATGTGTCTATGAGGCAGTCTCTGTGTCAGAATTGAATGGTGAGGCCACGAGGAGAATGTTAGGACTTACAAGCAACAGTCAGAATGGGCAAGAGGACAGATGAGAAGGGAGGCTGAGGCAAGAGAACTGCTTGAACCCAGGTGGTGGAGGTTACAGTGAGTGAGATGAGAAGGAGGCATGAAGTCCTCCTCCCAGTAAGGAAAACCCCAAACAAGCAGAAATTATAGGAGAGAACCAAACTTTTGAAGAAAGGCAGGGTCCAAATCCAGAGCACACTAAAATGTAGGGTGATTTTGGACAATTGGTAGAGTAACAGAGGAAGTCCTTTGAATGAAGCCTTGAGTGGTGCAGGTCCCAATGGTGGAACTGTAGAGGACATGTGCCCAGAGCTGCCTTTTGTGATACTGCTTGTGGTTTTCACCTTCCAGAATCATTCTGGTCAGAGACCACAGAGGACTTAAATGTGCTTCCAGAGAAGGAATCAAATGTTTTCAGCTGTGGCAATTTACAACTTGACCAGGTGGAGGGAAGACGGGGAACTTATTCCTGACATACAAAGTGGAGTCAGGAAGTCGTGTCCACATCACATCAATGGGACAAAAAAAATAGAAGTTTGAGAATATTGTTTAAGGTCACAAACATAGCTAATATTAATAGGGCACTAAAATTAGCTATGTGACTACAGTGCAAGGAGGAGGCAGATGCATGATGCCTGAGTCCTGGGGGAACTGGAGGAATTTGTCCTGGAGGAAGTCCGTTGAAAATGCCTTCGTTTTAGAAATCAAGTAGTAGTTGTGTAAGCATTTACAGAGATATGGAAATAATTCACAACTAAGCAGAAATTAAAAGGTAGTTCTCTAAAGGACCAGGATTGAAGGAACATCGATTTAATGGTTTTCATTCGATTTAAATACAATCTATATATACTATAATATATGCATATATTACTTTGATAATTTTTTGATACAGTATCATGATCAAGCAACTTTGTTATACAACAGAATGTGTATGCCATACATCTTATTTATTTATTTATTTATTTATTTATTGGAGGTGGAGTCTCTGTTGCTCAGGCTGGAGCACAATAGCACAGTAGCGCAATCTCAGCTCACTGCAACCTCTGCCTCCCGGGTTCAAGTGATTCTCCTGCCTCAGCCTCTGGAGTAGCTGGGATTATAGGCACCCACCACAATGCCTGGCTGTTTTTTGTATTTTTAGTAGAGACAGGCCTTCACCATGTTGGCCAGTCTAGTCTCGAACCCCTGACCTCGGGTGACCACCCGCCTCAGCCTCCCAAAGTGGTGGGATTACAGGTGTGAACCACCACGCCCAGCCCCATAAATCTTGCAAAGTATAAATTACCTAAATCTTGACAGAGGTAAACAAAAATTTATCTCTGACAGGTGTCAGTCAGTAATGTTGGTTTTGGTGCAGTTGCAACCTCTATTTTTTTTTCTTAAACTGAGACCATATTTTGTACACTTGACTTATTATTTTTTGTTTTATAATAGTGCATAATTTATATGGGAATATCAGTTGATGTTCTTTCCTGGAAAAAGCTGTATATTTTAAATTAACTATTCCAATCTGTTTGTCTTTTTAACCTAGAAGAAGAATCTATTGTTGGCATTTGAAGCAGCTGAAAGTGTAGGCATCAAACCCAGCCTGGTAAGTATCCTATTTTGTATTCTTGTGATACTTTATTTTAATTGTATGAGAAATAGCTTTATGGCAGCTAATAAACAATTTCTTGTAGAATATTAACATCTGTTTGCTGAAAGTCTCTTGCTCTCAATACCTAATATAGAATTATCTAGTTGATCTAATCACATTATTTAGAAATTTTTAACTCTAAGAGGTTTTCAGTCACATACAATTTCATATGGACAAATTTCAGTTCTGGAAACACACAATAATAATTCAGTGGACTGAATTATTATTAGAGCCCTCTTGTTCAGAGCACCTAGAAATCTGAATAAAATGCTGTTTTAAAAAAAATCAACATATAGCTGACCTCTCAAGGAAGAATGGGAAATACCCAGATGCCAGAAATGTAAAATGAAGCAGAAACGAGGCATAGGCTGAGCCTGCAAAAGCCGGCAGGGCTGGGTCGGGGGCAGGGGGCCAGGCAAGCACCAAGACCCCTGCCTGTATAAAGCCAAGGCTTACAACATGCTACTCTTCTTAGTGAAAGCAGAAATCTTTAAAACTCCACCAGCCAGTCCAGGGAGGTGATAAGGAAGCTGGTCTCCACGTGTGTGTGTGTGTGTGTGTGTGTGTGTGTGTGTGTGCGCGCGCGCGCGCACACGCGCGTGCAGAGGAAAAGGAGAGAGAGAGAGAAAAAAAAGTCTCTTGCAAGGAAAGGAAGAGGGCCAGGTGAGATTTAGAGCCCAAATTTATAATATCTGTGCTGCATGAAGCCCTTAGTTTATACTCTTGGATGCAGGAAGCCCATGGGCTGATACTACAGTGGCTGCTAAAAAGTAACAAAACACTTGAGAAAATGATCTACTTGAGCTAGTCAGCAGATACAGCAAACAAAAGGATTATCTACCAGAACTTGAGATGATAAATAAGAGACAACAAAAAGACTATTTAAACATATTAAAGAGATAAAAGGAGCAATATAAACCACAAAGAAAGAATGATTCAATTTTAAAAAGATTTTTTAAAAGAATCAAATAACACTTCTAGAAATGAAAATTTAGACTTAAGACCACAATACGTGTTGCCAAACTCAATAGATACAGCAGAAGAGAGAACTACTAAATTGGAAAATAAATATAGGGAAATTACCCAAAATATAAAAGAGACATTAAAAACTATAAAATATAATGGTAAAGTTGAATTAATATGTGTTCAGCCTCAGTAAAGGGAAAACCCAACTGGCAGTTGCTTAAACCATAAAATGTTAATTTTCTTTTTTTAGCAACAGTAGTTTTAGGATTGGTTCACCACTCAGTATTACATTCAAAGTCCCAAGAGTGTCTCCTCTTCATGCTCACCATCTTTAATCTGTTTCTTTTGTCTCCATACTTGTTCCTTTGTGGTTGAAGGTGGCTCCCAAACTTCAGACATCACTTCCATCTGCAGGGTAGGAAGAAGGGAGAAGAGATAGAGCAAGTGCCTCCAGTCTTTTCCCTTTAAAGAATGAAAGTAAAAGCCTCCTTGGGTT
Source organism: Leontopithecus rosalia (assembly GCA_028533165.1). Classification (NCBI taxonomy): domain Eukaryota; kingdom Metazoa; phylum Chordata; class Mammalia; order Primates; family Cebidae; genus Leontopithecus; species Leontopithecus rosalia. The sequence continues at coordinate 93,808,059 of CM052652.1, read as the reverse complement.
TCTCCAGCTCCTTGGCAGTACTCTGTTACATGGTCTCCAGCTGCAAGGGCATTTGAGGAAGTGAGCACATAACATTTTTCAGTTTCTTTAGTGGGAAGCCTGCAAGGGAGAGAGAGCTTGGGAATTACTGTTGGGTTACCTAACTAATAGGGTCTGTCTCAGAGTTTAAGAAACATGGCTGAAAAAATGAGACGATGGCCATGTCCCATGCGCAAAGGGAATTCCTGATATGAAAAGGATAGAAAGAATGGAATGGAGACAATATTTGAAGATATGATGTCTGAAAATTTTCCAGAATGATGAAAGGATAATGAAAGAGTCCACAGATTATTTATCTCAAGAATGATGAAAGGATAATGAAAGAGTCCACAGATTCTTTATTTATCTCAAGCAGGATGAATATCCATCTGGCTGGGCGCGGTGGCTCACGCCTGTAATCCCAGCACTTTGGGAAGCCAAGGCAGGTGGATCATGAGGTCAAGAGATCGAGACCATCCTGGTCAACATGGTGAAACCCCGTCTCTACTAAAAATGCAAAAAAAATTAGCTGGGCATGGTGGCATGTGCCTGTAATCCCAGCTACTCAGGAGGCTGAGGCAGGAGAATTGCCTGAACCCAGGAGGTGGAGGTTGCAGTGAGCTGAGATCGCGCCATTGCACTCCAGCCTGGGTAACGAGCGAAACTCCGTCTCAAAAAAAAAAAAAAATCCATCCAGATGTATTGTAATGAGACTATGGAAAAGTCAAAGACAAGACAGATAATCCATTAAAAATTTCTGTTAATCAGTAATAAAAATACAACCTAGTAGGAAATTATCAAAGGCTAGAATAGACAGTTCAGAGAAGAAGATCACGAATGGTCAATGAGCAGTTTTAAAGATGTTCAATCTCATTAGGGATGGAGAAAATCTAAGCTTAAATAAAAATGAGATACAATTCTGGCCAGGCATGGTGGCTCACACCTGTAATCCTGGCATTTTGGGAGGCTGAGGTGGGTGGTTCACCTGAGGTCAGGAGTTTGAGACTGGCCAACATTACAAAACCCTGTCTCTACTACAAATACAAAAAATTAGCCGGGTGTGATGGTGGGCACCTGTAATCCCAGCTATATATTCAATTTGACCGTGATACCCAAGATAGAATATGTCAGAGCCAAGAGTGAACTCACCTCTGTGACTTCGAAGCCTATGCAATGGCCCCCACACAACATGGCCTTATTATTACTACAGCTGAGGAGTGGGCCTGGGAAATACCTGCTCCCTTTTTAAAAAAAAATTTTTTTTGACATGGAGTCTCTCTGTGTCACCCAGGCTGCAGTGCAGTGGTGTGATTTTGGCTCACTGCAACCTCCACCTCTCAGGTTCAAGCCATTCTCCTGCCTCAGCCTTTCTAGTAGCTGGGATTATAGGCCCTTTATCCAGACTACTGTTGATGGGCGCATATGTTGATTTCATGTCTTTGCTATTGTGACTAGCACTGTGATGAACATAAGTGCATGTGTCTTTTTGGTAGAACGATTTCTTTTCTTTTGTATATATACCCAGTAATGGGATTGCTGGATCAAATGGTAGTTCTGTTTTAAGTTCTTTGAGAAATCTCCAAATTGCTTTCCACAGTAGCTCAACTAATTTACATTTCCACCAGCAGTGTATAAGCATTCCCTTTCCTCCACAGCCTTTTCAGCATCTGTTACTTTTTGATTTTTTTTATCAGTAGCCATTCTGACTGGTGTGAAATGTTGAGATCTTTAAAAGTGAAGTTCTATAGTGTTTCCCAGATACTAGAAATTGTTCTTCCTCAGCCACTGTGTAAGGAGAGCATCTTAGCCAGTCCAATTGCAGGTGCAAGCAACTCCTCGGGAAAGGAATTACGTTTGGGAGGGTATGTGACATCACTGTCATTAAACAGCCAGAACATGTGCCCCAGGGCTGCTGTGTCATTACCAGGCCATGTAGTCTGTGAGGGCTGTTGCTCACTGAGTGCCAGCATGCCCCCCAGAACAGCCGCTGCAGGACTGGGTGCTGCATGCTTCCATGGAGGAGGTCACCACACAGCAATTCTTCAGGTGTGGCTGGGCCTACTCTGCAAGTGTAAACTTGATGAGCTGTGCTTAAATAGCTAATTTCTACTTGATTGTGTGAAAAGCAATGTTTTTTGTATTTACTGTGTGTATTGACTATTTACCGTTCTGGACATTTTTCATGCGTGGACTTGGACCCTTACAGAGGTCCTTAAGATGGATGCCCTCTACAGGGGGAAACTGAGGCATGTGGCTTATGAGCAGGAAAGGTAAAAGGCAAGGTCAGGCAAGCGGCTCCAGAGCCCATACTCTCAACCGCCCTGACAGCTATGTTCACCTTCTGCACATATTTTGTTAGATTTAGACCTTAGTTGGTTTTTTTTTTGGTGCTATTGAAAATAATATTGTTTTTTCTTATTACAGAATCCAGTTGTTCAATCGTATATAGGGCAGCAATTGACTTTTTTATACTGACTTTGTATCTGACTTTGCTAAACCTGCATGTAAATGCTTTAGGATTTTCTAAACAATTACATCATCTGCAAATAAAGACAGTTTTATGTTTTCCTTTGCAATCTGCATGCCATTTACTTTTCATGCCTTTTTCCACTAGCTAGAACTTCCAGTATAGTTTTTTTGGTTTGTTTTTGTTTTTGTTTTTTGAGCAGAGTCTTGTCTGTCACCCAGGCTGGAGTAAAATGGCATGATCTTGGCTCACTGCAACCTCCACCTCCTGGGTTCAAGAGATTGTCCTGCCTCAGCCTCCTTAGTCACTGGGATTACAGGTGCCTGCCACCACACCCAGCTAATTTTTTTTTTTTAACTAGCGATGGGGCTTTGCCATGTTGACCAGGCTGGTCTTGAACTCCTGACCTCAGGTGATCCCCTTGCCTCAGCCTCCCAAACTGCTGGAATTACTTATAGTCCAGTACAGTTTTAAACAGGACAGATGAGAAAGGGTATCCTTGCCTTGTTCCTGATTTTATGAGGGGAGTGTTCAAGTCTTTCACCATTAAGTATGATATGAGCTGTTGGTTTTTTGTACATATTTTTTTATTAAGTAAAAGGGGTTCCCTTCTATTCCTAGTTGTTGAGGGTCACCACATATAAAAACTGTCTTGGTTGTGGAATTTTGTGTAATGCTTCTTCTTCATCTGTTGATTTCATCATGTGGTTTTTCTCATTCAGTTATTTAAGGTGATGAATTACATCAGTTGATGTAATTCAATGTTGAACCAGCCTTGTGTTCCTGGGATAAATCTCACTTGATCATGATTTATTATACTTTTATAGATTAATGGATTCAGTTTAGCATGTACTCGTGAGAAACTGGCATGTAGATTTTCTGTAATGTTTGTGTCTAGTTTTGGTATCTGGATAATGTTGGTATCACAGAATGAGTAGGGAAGTGTTCTTCCCTCTTCCGTGTTTTGAATAGATTATGTAGAATTGGTATTATTTCTTCCTTAAGTATTTGATAGAATTCACAAGTGAATATCATCTTGGTCTGGTATCTTTTGGAGAGTCTTTACTAATTCAAACAAATGTTGTGCACTATAAGATTGTGACTAATGCAGCAAACTCTGTCTTCTGAAATGTACAAAATATACTTTCACAAATTCTCAAATGTGACGTTAACAATGTACTAAATATTTTTAGTTCAGTTATTATGAAGTTCAAGCATGTAAGATTGTCTGCTCACAATTGAATATTGATTGAACTTCTGAGTCGTTCCTGAGATTAAAGACACACCCTTTCCATCATACAGAGGAAAGTGTACAGTGTGCTCTCTCTCTTGCATTCGTAGCCATTCCTTCTTTTCCCTGAGCTCATCTGTCTCCCAAATTGCATGCTGAATTCTTCATCACTTTCTGTCTGTAAGTCATGTTAGCAACCCTCCTTGGTAAGGATTTTAGTTTGCCAGGCCTCAGTCTGTGTGCAGTCATGACTACAGCAGTGTAGGTAGAAGGAGACATTCTATCCTTGTGTGAAAGTTTGTTGTTTTTTTTTTTAGTTGTCCTGCATGGAATGTTCTACCAACTCCTCTTCCACTCCTTTCCATAACTAGTGATATGCTGATAATTTTTTAGTGTCACCAGGGAGCAGAATAGGTGAAGTCTGTTCAGATGTTAAATCAGGGGACAGATGTGCTAAGTTCAGCCTTACTTTTCCATGGCATCTCTGCTTCTGGCTTTACATCAGGGTCCTTTCCTACTATTCTCTGGTAATCGCACAGGAATCCAAATTCAACCCCAAAGTTAATTACTAAATATGTCCAGTGGCACAAATTTCAGAAAAGTTTGACTAAGTGCCTGAGAGGACGCCTACCCTCTTGCCCTTCCCTTTCTGGCCTGGACTTAATGCATGTTCATCACAAGCTCGTTCATTGCAAAATGAACAAAAATAAATCAGTCTATCAAAACTAGCAAATTGGCAAAAGTAAAAATAAAAATAAGCAAAAAAAATCACCAAACTATATTAAATAACAATAAAAAAGTTAAACGGTAACACATAATGCTGGTAAAACAATTACATTTGAAATTGGTTCAAGACTTTTGTGATAATCCCACCCTCAGGAATTTATCTTGAGGGACTAGTTTGACAGAAGGAAACAATCTTGCACAAAGATGCTTATCGCAAAGTCTGTGGTGGTGACGAGGTGAGCATATACTGTTCCATGTCCCTTGTGGACAGCAGTTTCCCTGGATAGTGCACATCCACTAGAATGGCAGCCCGCAGAATGGCATAGCAGCACAGGGACCCAGGTATGAAATGATCAGTCCACATAATAGCATGTGCACTGTGCTGAGAGCCTGGGGAATTAGAGGTGTGGATTCAAATGTAATTTATAAACTTGGAAATCATTTTAACAGTGAAATTATGGGTGACTTGCTTTTTAAAACTTGTTAAATGCTGTCCTATGGTTAAAAGATGAAAATGGTGGGAAATCATGTTTTCCATTTTTTGGAAAGGGACAGTATCTCCTGAATAAGTGGGAGGAAAGGGCCTTTAATTTATTACTTTGAGCACCACCTGTGCTGGCCTTCACGTTCTATGTAAGTGGAGGGTTTCCAGGCAGTGTAAGCCCTAACCTGGATTGAAGTCCCAGAGGGGAAGGGGTCTGTGATGTCCTGCCTGTCCTCCATTTCCTTCCCTTGCAGGAACTCAGCGAGATGCTGTACACGGACCGGCCCGACTGGCAGAGCGTGATGCAGTATGTGGCCCAAATCTACAAGTACTTTGAGACGTAATCCTGGAGGGCCCGGAGTAGCCACCACTGCCACCTACTGCGGTGCCTGATCACTATCCACTGACCCTGCTCTGCCCACCACCCAGCTGCCTAGACTTAAAAGACAGGCTCGATCCAAGTGGACCCACACCCAAATAAGAAACAGAGTGGGTCCCACGGTGTACCTGTCTCAAATGCAAACCCCAGCTGGACTGTAAATTGGGGACACTTTGTTCTCCCTCAGGATGCTTCTAAAGAGGGCAGCCTCCCTCCTTCCAGACCAAGACCCCACACCCAGGATTGTTTTGCTGATTACACTGGGTGACTGAACACATCATCTGCAGAAATTCAGACAAACAGCATCTCCAAATCAGTCTTTTGGTTGTTTTTGTTGTTAAAAGTATCCTGGCTTTGCCTTTATGAAACGTTTGCCCTTGGCTGGGTATGGTAGCTCATGGCTGTAATCCCAGCACTTTAGGAAGCCAAGGCAGTAGGATAATTTGAGACCAGGAGTTCAAGGCTGCAGTGAGCTATGAGCGCACCACTGCACTCGAGCCTGTGTGAAAAAGCCAGACCCTGTTTCAAAAAAACAATAAACGAAAAGCAAAACTTTGCCCCTATAAACCTTCCTCCTTTCCCCCCTCCAAAATAAAAATCAACAGAACACAAAAAATAAACATTTATTCCAGGGCAACCTGGAAGCATGTGCTCGCTCAGCCCTTTGGGGAAAGGTGGGAGTTCTAGGTAACAATGTTAACACCTAGAATTTGATTGATTTTTAGTTCTCACAGTTCCTTATTTGGTTCATTGTAGCAAAAGGAAAGCTTGTGCAAATGCAAGAGAGCTCCTGGCTGCTTTGCTAGAGGGTCCCTGGGAGGTGCCCCACACCTCTGCACACCACAGTCTGTGTGGTTCCGAGCGGCTGGCAGCTTTCACACTAGGGAAAATGCAGTCCTCATTGCCCCCAACTTTGTCCTCCCATTCGTTCACACCCACACAGTCTTGTCCCCCACAGAACTTGACAGGAGGTCACGTGTGTGGGAATGGCTTGTGTCTGCTTTGCAGGGTTGAGCTGGCTGAGGGCATGTGCTTCTGGGGATGCTGGGCTGACAGCAAATCCCAACGGCATTTCAGCTCTGGACTGACTTGGCCTTCAGTGCTTCCCCAGGCCTCTTACATTGGCATGGGAAAAAGATGCCTTTGGGGGTGGGTGGTGAGGGCCCATTTATAATCAACAAAGAATGCAGTTGCTTCTGACACCCTATTGGTCTCCTCAAGTGGCAGCAGAGACCTCCCCAGAGCCGCCCCAGCCCCTCAGAAGAGCTCAGTCTGGCCTGGGTGCCCATCTGGTGTTCTGGGCAGATCTATGCACTACACAGCGAGTAAGGGTGTGGCTCATACAGGTGGTTGAGGGAAATGGGTAATGCCCATCCCTTGCTGTTTTAAGTGCCAAATAGCCTGTTAGTGCCCATCCAACAAAGGATCATCCTTCCAGTGAGTCACTGCAAATGACAGTGACTACCATTACTACTCAAAGTACATCTCTGATTGATGATCTGAGCCACTGGTTCAGAGCCAAGTTCTAGAGGCTGCAGGTCCAGCCCCTTATCATTCCTGGAGAAGCAGGAACTCAGTCCCCCACGCCAAGCCAGACCTTTGCAGAGGTGGCCGCTGGGCTGCACGGGTCAGGGGATCCCTGATTCTCAAGCCACCTTGAGACGAGAGACTCCGCCCCAGCCCTGTTAGTGCATCCCAGCTGTGGCTGCATCAGAACCTGCAGGGCACCTTTTGAAAACTCTTGGCTGCCCCAGTTGGTTGTCTCAGAACATATGAAATGGGACCAGAGATGCAGTCTACGTGTTTTGAAGGTTCTTTAGGTGACTGAAGCACAGCTGCATCAAGTACTGAGGGGTGGACACCTTTCCCTGGCAGCCCCAAGGCAGGCAGCCTGGGAGCTCCTGAGCAGCTTTTTGGCTATGGTCATTACATCACCCATGCCTTTGTATTTAAATGAAACTTGAGATACAGTCAGCACCAATTCAACCTGTAAGTTATTACTTCGGCTGTTTCAGGCACTTGTCTGAAGCATTTTTTATTAACCCTGCATTTCTACTTTGCCCACCAGTAAAGTAGGGGAAGTAATATCCAAAGTAGTTGAGTTGAGCTGGAATTACTCCAGGGTTTTATGTGGGGAGGCAGTTGCTGCCTTGGGATACCTGTGGGGTAGGTGTTTTCTGTGATTGGCCCGGTTTTTTATTTTTATTTCTTTATTTTGAGACAGAGTTTCATTCTTATTGCCCAGGTTGGAGTGCAGTGGTGTGGTCTCAGCTCACTGCAACTTCTGCCTCCCAGGTTTAAGCAGTTCTCCTGCTTCAGCCTCCCAAGTATCTGGGCTTACAGGTGTCACTACTACACCTGGCTACTTTTTTTTGTATTTTTAGTAACGGGGGTTTCACCATGTTGGCAAGGCTGGTCTTGAATGCCTGACTGCAAGTGATCCACCTGCCTCATCATCCCAAAAAGCTGGGATTACAGGCGTGGGCCCCTGTGCCTGGCTTTTTGTTTGTTTTTTGAGACAGAGTCTTGCTCTGTTGCCCAGGTTGGAGTGCCAGTGGTGCTATTTCGGCTCACTCAGTTATGAGTCACCGCACCTGGCCTGTGATTGGCTCTGTTTTGAGTGATAACATGTAAAACATCTAGAACCAACTTTGGGCAATGGTGTTGTGGTTTCCCTCCCTCCATGCTAGGGCCATACCAGCCCCTCTCCAAGTTGCCAATCACTGTGGCCAAACTTCCCATTTTTGTCTGTATCCTGCTCTTTAGATTAAAAAGAAGGAAAGAAACATGAAAGGCCACGTGCAATTTATTTTTATAACTTAAGGAGATTCCCCAACTACCATTTTCTCTGCCAGTGAGTTTGCATGTAGAAGAGGAATGCCATGTTCTGTCCACAGAAATACATATGCGGTTCATGCCTGTAATCTCAGCACTTTGGAAGGCTGAGGTGGGAGGACTGCTTGAGCCCAGGATTTTGAGACCAGCCTAGGCAACGTGACAAGACTCTGACTCTATCAAAAAACAAATTTTTTTTTTTTTTTTTAGAAAGCATCTTACTCCGTTGCCCAGGCTGTAGTGCAGTGGCATGATCGCGGCTCACTGCAAACTCCACCTCCCAAGTTCAAGCAATTCTCCTGCCTCAGCCTCCTGTGTAGCTGAGATTACAGGCACATGCTGCCAAGCATAGCAGATTTTTTTATTTTTAGTATAAACAGGATTTCACCATGTTGGCCAGGCTGGTCTTGAACTCCTGATCTCAAGTGATCTGCCTGCCTCAGCCTCCCAAAGTGCTAGGATTACAGGTACCGTGCCTGGCCTAAAATTTTTTTTAAAATTAGCTGAGTACAATGATACACATCTGTAGTCTCAGCTGCTTGGGAGGCTGAGGCAGGAGCATCACAGCCCAGGAGTTGGAGGCTGCAGTAAGCTGTGTTGTGCCACTGTACTCTGGCCTGGGCAAAAAAGTGAGACCCTGTCACACACACAAAAGAAATACACATGGTGTTTAGGGGAAGGGCAGATTCTGCTGGGCTTCTGGACCTGTGACTGATGGCCTCAGGGCTGTAGGAATAGGCCTTCTAGCATAGCAGCAAGTAGGCTCCCCTAAGCCATCGGCTGGCATGGAGGTGCAGGACCTGGGGGAGGCAGTCCCACCACAGCTAGGCCAAGGGGTAGGGTTTTTAGGTGTTTTTAACAGCTTAGAGCACCAGGTGAAGGTGGGAAGTTGATAAACTGGGAAAACAAGGTGAGCATCTTACCTTTTCTTTAGCAGAGTATGCCATTCCCAGTTTCTTTCCTGAGACTTTCAGAGGTTACAACACCCGCATTTCTTTCCATCTTCCCTCAGACAGTACATAGTCATTTAAAATTATTTGGTTGTTCTGCAGATTCTTTTTTTAATGTGTAAATTTTACATGAAAAGACATCTGCAACATGCAAGCCCCAGTAGAGTTGGGGAGTTTTTCGAGGCGAGAAGTCACTGTTTTCTGCGTCGAACATGGATTGAATTTTTCCTGAGTGTAGCCCATGGCCCCCGCCTTGTGGGGGTGACATTCTCAGGAACTTCTCTTGTCCTAGTCCCTTCTCATTTCAAAAATAATATTAGTCTTTTGTTTCCCTTTTTCATTCAGTTGTTTTTACAACTTTTGTAGAGACTGACCCAAGTAGATGCCGGTAGGTGTTAGACAAAAACACACATCCCCAGGGGCAAGCCATCCAGTGGTGAGCAATCTCTCCCATGTTCTCTTCCCTGCTGCCCACAGAGACTCCCTTAGTCTCCCCCTCCTCTTCCCCACTGAGGGGCGGCTTGTGGAGATGGAGGACTCACGCCCCTACATGCAGAACCCCTGCCAAGTTCAGCAATAGTTATCACCCTTCCAAAGCTCGAGTGCCATTTTGAGATGACCTACCAGCGACATGCAGTGAAGGATATAACCTCACAGCCTTTTTAGAAGCATTTCGAATAGCTACCAATGCCACTGGGCATTTCACTCCTCTAACCCAAGTTAGAGTTTTGCTCAATCTGCAGCATCCTGAGTAGCATACTA
>CM052652.1:93769932-93797707 GCA_028533165.1 Leontopithecus rosalia | reverse complement strand
CCCTCATATGGAGGGCAGCTAGAAGATAACCATATAAAGAGAGAGGGAAACAAAGGAAGCATTTGCAGTTATCAGAGCTATAGTTCCCTTGTCCTGTCCTCAGACTAGTAGCAGTCTGTTGTGAGGTTTTCACCCAGCCCTGGTGAAATCAGGAAGATTAAGGAGCTCAGTTATTCATTTAAAAATGTCGGTCTCATTCTTGGCATGATGCCTTTTTAATTTATTTTACTTAAACTTTTTTTTCCATTTAAGAAATAACATTAATAATTGTTTTTTCCCTATAAAAGCTACTGCTTAAGAACCTATGTTTAACTAGGAAATATAAGCATAAAATGAATGTGTGGTGGTGGAAATATAAAGCGGATGCAGAAAAGAGGTACAGTTAAAATGATTTAGTGATTATTGAATGTAAAAACATAGGGGATAAGGAGAAATCTCAGAGGATTCTCAGGTTTCTAGCTTGTGCCCTCGCACCTAACTAGGACATGAAGTAGGCAGTTTTCAGGTGTGTAAAGGAGAGCAGGTCAATAGGCATGACTAACATTTCTCTCAGCATTGTTAAGTTTACTGGCATGTCCATGTAGGATATTTTCAGTAAGTAATTAGATAATAGGCATTTATGGCTGGAGATGGAACTCTGAGGTTGGAGATGCAGACCTGGAATGACGGAGGCAAAATCATAGATCTGAGTGAACTTATCTGTGATGGAAAAGGTATAGAATGAGCAGAGGGCCAGTGACAGAACACTAGGAATATCAGCATTTCCCAGAGGTGTTAAGAAAGAAGCCTGAGCAGTGGCTAAAGAGAAAGAGGAGAGGAATCAAAAGGGATGTTGCAAAAACTTACAAAGGTGAGAATTTCAGGGAGGGAGTATAAATTCTAACCAGTAAGATTACTAAAAAGTAAAGTGAGTTAACCTTTTAAAAGCTCTTCAGTGGGCCGGGCACGGTGGCTCACACCTGTAATCCCAGCACTTTGGGAGGCCAAGGTGGGTGGATCATGAGGTCACAAGATGGAGATCATCCTGGCAAACATGGTGAAACCTGTCTCTAAGTTAAAATACAAAAATTAGCTGGGTATGCTGGCACATGCCTGTAGTCCCAGCTACTCAGGCGGCTGAGGCAGGAGAAGCGCTTGAACCCAGGAGGTGGAGGTTGCAGTGAGCAAAGACCATGCTACTGCATTCCAGCCTGACAACAGAGTGATTCTCTTCCTTTTAGGGATGAGTTTGAAAACAGTCTATATTATTATAACATGGCTCATCTACAGTTAGATTCCCTGTCATAGGAAATGCCAGTGTTTTGCTTTACAAGAACTGAAAAATAATTTTGTTTTCGCCAGCGAGAGCAACAACTGTTGGCACATTCTGGTAGTGTGAGTGAGTTGATAGTTGTGTTCGTATGTATTTTTCATATCAGATCGCACTCCCTGGCAACCTGCCACCACTGTGGTAGTTTCTTCTTAAGCTTCTCTCTGAATGAGTGGTATGGCTCAGAGTGAATAAGCTCTTTAAGGGAGTGATCTTTCCAGTGGTTCTTTCCATGGGAGGTAAAATGGGAGTGAATTTGAGCCTTGTTTGTGCTAGAGAAAATAGCTAGAAGTAAGTAAACATAACCAGCATCTGCCCCAGAAGAGGATTAGTGAGTGAATACATTGATCTCCCTTGAGCTCTTCTCCACTGGCAGTGAAAAGTCTTTGCAAAGATCCTTGTCCCTGGTCTGTTTCCTATGTTTGGCCATATGACATAGCACAGTACAGTCTCCCCACCTTATCCACAGGGGATATGTTCCAAGACCTCCGGTGAATGCCTGGAACTGTGGACAGTATTGAACCCTAGATATGCAATGTCAGATCAGAAGGAGGAGGATAAGAGTAAAAGGGGGAATAAAGAATGAGGAAGGCAGAGTGTAGGGAGCAAACGAAGGGAAAAGAAGCAGGTGCATATGATGGAGGGTGGTAAAATGAGATAATACCTCCGAAGAAGGAAGAGTGGGTATTAGGAAGGTAGAAAGAATGTAAGGTCAGCCTGTAGCACCAAAACTTATCAGATAAGACAAACTTTACTTGCCAACATGTGAGCTGTGCTTTAAGTTTAATTATTTCTTCATACTATGGCTATACTGATGATTTTAAGCCAGTCAGATATTCTAGTTAGCAGACTCTGCGTGTATGTGTGTGTGTGTGTGTGTGTGTGTGTGTGTGTGTGTGTGTGTGTGTGTTGGGGGGAGGGTATCTTTGATTATTAAGAATAAGGAAAGTAATCACTCTTTACTGAGTATGTGGTGGACATAGTCTTTTAAAACATTGGTACTGAAACTTTCTGGCCTGAAGTTTCTTTTACATGATTAAATATTATTGCCTAGAGGTAACTGACACCCCGAATTATTATTTCCATTCTCTTTTAAAACATTTTATTTCATATGTGCATGGTCATAAATAATACGTAGAATTTGTTTTACGTCCTAAAAGTGTATAGAAATTGTTGGACACTCTACATATTTTGCAACTTCTTTTGTCTGGTCACAGTACATTATTGAGGTCAGTCCTTATTGACACAGGAAGCTCTGGTTTTCTATCAAATTGCTGGATCTAGTTAAACCCTCTTCATAATGATAGATAAATAAAATGATTGCAGATTCCAAAGAGCTTTTAAGTTGGTTGTATCTATTGATATTTACTATTTTATAAATAAAAACTAAAATATTTAAAAAACAAGCATGCACAACCATACATTCCAATAGACATTAGGACTATGACCCATGCACCATTAGAGCTATGCTGTTATGACACATCGTGTCTATGAAAAGCTCCACTGTACACTTGAAAGAGAATGAGAGTGAAAATGGCAAATAACATTTTGTATTATTTGACCTCTTAGACCCCCGCCTGGATCTTGAACTCCGGGGATTCTCAGATCACAATTTAGAGCCAACATTTTAAACCACATACATATGTGGTTTGAATATGGTCGTGGATAAATGGGCCCTTGATGATGAAATGGCTTTTAAAGTTTCACTTTTGTGTTTTTGGCTTTTTTCTTTCACTTGTCTTAGAAATTTTAAATTCCAACAATTTTGTTTATATAGAAAAAGCATATAAAAAAAGCTCATCATCACTGGTCATTAAAGAAATGCAAATCAAAACCACATTAAGATACCATCTCATGCCAGTTAGAATGGCGATCATTAAGAAATCAGGAGACAACAGATGTTGGAGAGGATGTGGAGAAATGAGAACACTTACACTGCTGGTGGGAATGTAAATTAGTTCAACCATTGTGGAAGACAGTGTAGTGATTCTTCAAGGATCTAGACCTAGGAATACCATTTGACCCAGCAATCCCATAACTGGGTATATACCCATAGGATTATAAAACATTCAGTTATAAAGACACATGCACACATAGTTTATCGGAGCACAGTTCACAATAGCAAAGACTTGGAACCAACCCCAATGCCCATTAATGATAGACTGGATAAAGAAAATGTGGCACATATATGCCATGGAATACTATACATCCATAAAAAAGGATGAGTACATGTCCTTTGCAGGGATGTGGATGAAGCTTGAAACCGTCATCCTCAGCAAACTGACACAAGAACAGAAAACCAAACACCTCATGTTCTCACTCGTAAGTGGGTGTTGAACAGTGAGAGTGCATGGACACAGGGAGGGGAACATCATACACCAGGGCCTGTTGGGAGGTGACGGGGTGGGGAAGGATAGCAGGGGGTGGGAGGATAGGGGAGGAATAACATTAGGAGAAATACCTAACGTAGATGACAGGGGGATGGACACAGCAAACCACCATGGCACGTGTATACCTGTGTGGCAGTAACAAACCTGCTTGATCTGCACATGTATCCCAGAACTTAAAGTATAACAATTTTAAAAAGTTGTTGTTTCCATACAAAAAAAAGAAAAAAGGAAAATATTTTTGTTATATATTTCTTTCCTGTCTCATGGTACTGCGTGCTCTTTGGATCTAATGTGGTCCTAGACTAATCCTGTTTTTATATGGGAACAATTAGGTTCCTTAAGGTTCTCATTTTGCATAGAAATGTATGAAGTTTATCCAAGTATTTGAAAGTAAATTCTGAAGATAGTGGTACATTCAGGAAAGACTATCGTATTATAATTAAAATCGTTTTTAAAGTATATTTATTATGACTTTTTGTAAATCCTGTAAGTCTGGTTTTTTGTTTTTTGTTTTTTGTTTTTTTGAGATGGAGTTTCGCTCTTGTTACCCAGGCTGGAGTGCAATGGCGTGATCTCAGCTCACTGCAACCTCCGCCTCCTGGGTTCAGGCAATTCTCCTGCCTCAGCCTCCTGAGTAGCTGGGATTACAGGCACGTGCCACCATGCCCAGCTAATTTTTTGAATTTTTAGTAGAGACAGGGTTTCACCATGTTGACCAGGATGATCTCGATCTCTTGACCTCGTGATCCACCCGCCTTGGCCTCCCAAAGTGCTGGGATTACAGGAAGTCTGTTTATTATTAATAGAACAAGAAAAGATGAACATTGGAGTTGAACTTATCTCAGGGAATAACATTTTCCATGACGTGTGTCAATCACAGCTGCCAGAAAACAGAGCAAAGAAGGTAACAAAGAATCTAGAATACATACACACGATGCTGTCATGTATATTTAAGTTTAAAATGGTTAGACATAAATTCGTTTATAAAAAATTTATATCCATGAAGAATCTTAATGGAAAGCAAAATATGCAATAGAGACTGCTGGGTGAATCAAAGTAAGTAACAGTAAACGTAAAAACGTAGAAAAGTGGGGTCGGCGCGCCCCGCCTGCCGGCCGCGCGGCTGCTGTTCCTCCTGCTGTGGGACCGCTGAGCGCACGGCTGCTTCACTCTTCCAGCTCCAAGTACGGGCCTGGGCACCTGCCGCCAACGTGGATGCTCGCTGCGCGCTGCAGAACGATCTCAGAGTAAAGAACTTAAAGAAATTCAGATACGTGAAATTGATTTCCGTGGAAACCTCATCATCCTCTGATGACAGTTGTGACAGCTTTGCTTCTGATAATTTTGCAAACACGAGGCTGCAGTCAGTTCGGGAAGGCTGTAGGAGCCGCAGCCAGTGCAGGCACTCTGGACCTCTCAGGGTGGCGATGGAGTTTCCAGCTCGAAATACCAGAGGAGCAACCAACAAAAAAGCAGAGCTCCCACAGTCCTTCGAGAATTCTGTGACTGATTCCAACTCCGATTCAGAAGATGAAAGTGGGATGAATTTTTTGGAGAAAAGAGCTTTAAATATAAAGCAAAACAAAGCAATGCTTGCAAAACTCATGTCTGAATTAGAAGGCTTCCCTGGCTCGTTCCCTGGAAGACATTCCCTCCCAGGCTCCAACTCAAAATCGAGACCTCGAAGGCGTACATTCCCAGATGTTGCGTCCAGGAGGAACCCTGAACGGAGAGCTCGTCCTCTTGACCTCAGGTCAAGGTCCCGGGTCATCGGGTCCGTTGACACCCTACCCATGGAGGAGGAAGAGGATAAGTACATGTTGGTAAGAAAGAGGAAGACCATGGACAGCTACATGAACGAAGATGACATGTCCAAAAGTCGTCAGAAGACTTGATACCAGAACAAACTGCAGAAACCCAGACTGCTGTGGCGTTTGAGGACAGTTCTGTGGCCTCTGCCGTCGAAACCGTTTTGGTGAAGAGGTCAGGGATGCTCTGCTGGATCCGAACTGGCATTGCCCGCCTTGTCGAGGAGTCTGCAACTGCAGTTTCTGCCGGCAGCGAGATGGACGGCGTGCAACTGGGGTCTTTGCGTATTTAGCCAAATATCATGGTTTTGGGAATGTGCATGCCTACTTGAAAAGTCTGAAACAGGAATTTGAAATGCAAACATAATATCTGGAAAATTCACGGCCTGCCTTCTGCTTCTCAAATCTTTCTTGTTAAAGTTTCCAATTTTTTCACTGAAACCTGAGTCAAGGATCTTGATAATCAGCCTGTTTTATAAGAAACTCCAATCAAGGTAATCTCAGTCGCCGTGTTTCTGGAGCATCACGGAAGGTATATTACTAGTTACACTTTGCCTTCCTGCAGTTTCTTCTCTGCTCCCAACCCCCACCTCATAGCATCCCCCTCCGTTTTCAGTGGTCCTCTCTAGCCACTTAGTTTTGTAATTTCCTTTACAGTTTTATGAAAGCGTATTTTATTTACTTGGTATTGAAATAGCCCTCATAAAAGCTAAGCACTTAGAAACACAGTAATAGTATTAACTAACTAGAGAATTTCAGAGAACAGCCTTCTAACTTGTTTACATAAAAACAAGTATGATTTAGCATTCATACTAGTTGAAATTTTTAATAGAATCAAGGCACAGAAGTCTTAAAGCCATGTGGAGAAATTAGGTGATTACTGCAGATTGGAGTATATTACTTCAGATGCCTCTCAAACCCATGTATTGTGCTTATGTTACAGGTTGTTGTCACAGTTGAAACTTAATTTCTGCTAATTTCTTGTGCCCGAAGGGTAAGTGGTGCGTCTAGCTTACACAATCATGATTCAAAGGTTGGTGGGCAAGTAATACTTAAAATTGTGATAGAAAAGCTATCTGGAAATTACCAGTAGGCCGATTTGAATTTTCAATATAAAACTTTAGTATGATTATAGTTTGCCAAGTTTATTTCAGTTTACATGTAAGGTACTACAAATAATTTTCTTGGACAATTTTGCTTGGAAACTTCATATTAAAAACTAGTCTATGGTTCTTTACAGTTTCTTGAAAATTTATAAATCTAGGCACAGGGTTCAAGTTTAGATTTTAAGCACTTTTGTAAGAATGAGAAGTGCCTTTTTGGAGATGTAACTTTCAGCAGTTTGTTAACCTCACATCTCTGCCAGTCTAGTTTCTGGACAGGTTTCCTGTGTTGGTATTCCCCCGCCTCTTTGTATTAATCAAGTTATTTGGTAGAGGAGGAATCTAAGTGTTCGTGTGTCCAATTTACTTGCATGAGTAAACCATTGCTGACCCATTCAGTGTTTGATGCATGATTGGACCTTGAATCAATAAGTGTAAATACAGCTGTTGATCTGTAAAGCTTTTATACAAGTGTTTATTTTGATAATAAAATGTTTGTCCTAACTTGTCTGCTTTAAAAAAATATATAGAAAAGTGAGAGATGATAGTTAATTAAACTTATCTCAATGAATTGCAAGCATAGAACATATAAAATATAATAAGCCCTAAATGCATAGTGTGTTTATGGGAGACAGCAGGACATGGGTCTCTTTCTGTGGTCACGCCTATAATCCCAGCACTTTGGGAGACTGAGGCAGGTGGATTATGAGGTCAGGAGTTCAAGACCAGCCTGACCAACATGGTGAAACCCTGTCTATCCTAAAAATACAAATATTACCCAGGCGTGGTGGCATGCACCTATAATCCCAGTTACTCAGGAGGCTGAGGCAGGAGAATTGCTTGAACCCAGGAGGAGGAGGTTGCAGTGAGCCAATATCGTGCCACTGCACTCTAGCCTGGGTGACAGAGTGAGACTTCATCTTAAAATGAAGCATAATTTAAAATCTGTTTTTGTAAAGACTCTCTCTTTTATCTAACTTCTAAGTAGTTTAACTAAACATTTGGATTTCGCAGAAGAACAAGACTTGGAGCTGTCATCAGAGGAAGAGGAAGAAAGACTTAAAGGACATGAAAATAAGCAGCCACAGGTGTGTAAACATTTAAATTAAATCTAAATTTCTGGTTTAATACTGTTTTCTTTGCTTTAATAATTTAAGATAGCCCAAATCTTTTTTGGCTTTGTTCCGGTTATCAATAGAAGTCGGCTAAAGTAGATTCTTATACTGCATATCCTCCAGCTACAAACTTTTATGGCTATTGAATGTGAAATTTGGGAAGCATCTCATTTCCATAATTCCACACTAGCAGCTTAGCAGTTTCACTCTGCTTTTTGTGTTGAGGCAGACTTGTATTTCAGTGAGCTTTGACATCCCAGGATTCAAATGAAAAAAAAAAGACAAAGTTAATGGGGAAAAAGAATAGCTTAGTGCAGAAAAGAGAAAGCTTCCTTTCTGTTCCTGAAGCCCCACTGTGTCACATCCTCTCAGTCTGGCTGTTAATGTTGAAGCCAAGTGGTAAAGACAGAAGAAGACATGCTTTGTGTCTTTGTCTTCTTATTTATGTCTTTGTGCCAGTCAAATGAGGTAAAAATTTATAATACATAGTTAAGGGTGGTTGGGAATAAAAGCACAAAATTAAGAAGGGCACTTGTTGAAATTTTGGAAAATTCTGTCTCACTGATTGAAACAGAAATAAAGCTGACTTTACAAAACTGTTGATGATACAATTATAATAATTATAATTCCATTATCATTTTAGATATGATAAAATTAAAGTAAGCACAAAGTATTTTAATGACTAAAATTATGATAAACTAAGTGATGAAATCAGTGAAAACAGAACAAAATTCTTTGTATTGAATAAAGTAATAACAATCATCCTTAACATCAAACTTTCAAGGTCAAAGAAGAAATGAAGCAGCACACGAGTAATAATGTGGAATTATCCGGAAGCGCCAATTTGCTGACCCTTGTGCTGAAACCAAGGTGCTCTTATGCAGTGAATCCTCTTTTTAAAAGTGCTCTACATGCATGCCATTATCCTTCCTTTTAAAAGATATTTCAGTAGGCAGTACACCATATATTTCAACAGTGGCTTCATATAATTTCAACAAATTTGGTTTACAAAATAAGATTATTTTCTGTGGCCGTCTTTAAAACATAAGTCAGATGATGTCATTCCTCTGTTGAGACCCATCTGATTGCCTCCCATTTCACTCTGAGTATGTGTCAGGGTTCCCCCTAATGCTCCTCTCTCAACTTAAATTTCTGTTTCTTACTCCCTTTGCTCTGCTTCAGCCATGCTGAACTTCTTGCTCTTCCTTATATATCACTGTTGCTTAAACACTCCAGGCGTACCCCTTTACTCGGCAGTTCCCTGTGTCTGGGATGCCTTTTCCTCAGATAGCCTCCTGGCTTTCTCCTTCCATTCCTTCAGTTCTCTACTTAAAAGCCCCTTTCTCAGTCAGGACTTTTCTGGCCATCCTAAAATTCTCACCACTCCTCCTGTAAACCTGTAAACATTTCATTTTCCTGCTTCAGTTTTTCCCTTTAACATTATATATTTGCCTAATCTATCTACTGTCATTGTGTGTTTATTTCACTCTCATGAGAAGGATTTTTGTTGGTCACTACCATGTCCTGTGTGCCTAGAAAAGGGCCTAGCATGCAATAAGTAGCTACTCAACAAATGCTCACTAAATGAGCAAGTGAAGTTTACCCTTTGGTGTATTTTAAAAACATTAGACTGATTCTCATGTAAAAAAAAAAGAAAGAAAGAAAGGCCGGGCACAGTGGCTCATGCCTGTAATCCCAGCACTTTGGGAGGCTGAGGCGGGTGGATCACAAGGTCAAGAGATCGAGACCATCCTGGTCAACGTGGTGAAACCCCGTCTTCTACTAAAAGTACAAAAAAATTCGCTGGGCATGGTGGAGTGCACCTGTAGTCCCAGTTACTCAGGAGGCTGAGGCAGGAGAATTGCTCAACCCAGGAAGTGGAGGTTGTGGTGAGCCGAGGTTGTGCCACTGCACTCCAGCCTGGCGCCTGGTGACAGAGTGAGAGTCTGTCTCAAAAAAAAAAAAAAAAAGAAAAAGAAAGAAAAAACGGTTTGACATGGGTTCATTCTAACACTTTTGCTTGGCAATTATATGCCTTTTTGGATTTTTTTTAGCTCTTTGTAGTAGGCTGCATTCTTTATATTAATGATTTTCCATTTAGAGAGTAAAACTCAATATTGTGGTTACTCAGTATTTACTGTTTTAGTAATAATCATAATAGTTTTACTTATGATAAAATGGATCAAAGGAATTACAAACTTCAGTGGTAATTTATAAAGAAAAAATATAAGGGTGGTAAATTTAATGGACTTAAAAATTGTTTCCAAGCAATTATGAACCTTCAGTATTTGAAGTTAAAAGGCCAAGTCGGAATGTATTGCTTTGTACCAGAGAGCTGTGCTGATCAGGCACTCTGAGCAGCTGTGGCTCTTACATAGGGTGGTGGGAGGAGCGGACTTGAAGGACTGGCAGACTCTCAGGGCATAAGAGGGTTGACATGATCGGGAGAAACATGGCTATGTGTGCGAGGCTGCTGTGGGTTGATCAGCACTCCCAGGCTTGTGGATTGGAGTAAGTTTGTGTTTGATTGCCTGTCTTTCAGAAGCAAGTGGCCCACATTGATAGTGGTTGATTGATTGACTATTTAGAACTGGCTGTGGGTGGTTGCTTGTTACTACCGTGCTACAGGTCAGTTCTTTCCTAAGTCTGAGGCAACTTTAAACTGCAGTTTTCTCTTTAAAAGTTGCCTTCCATCAACTATCTTCAAAACGAAAATGATTTCATATTCCAGAACTATGTAATTAATTTGGACATATGGGTCAAGAGGAATTGTTTAATAATTGGTCTCAGCAAGAGCTCTCTCTTTTTTTTTTTTTTTTTGATGCTTAGTCTTAACCAGAGAGTTCTCTACATAGTTATAAACAAACAGCAATTATTAGTTTTGTTTCAGCTTTTGGTATTTTCAGAGGCTTCTACTAAACTCCTAACATAATCTCCAGTGGTAAATGTTTGTCTCTTTGTTAATGTGTGTAGCTATATGATAGTGATACTTTTTTTTATTCCTTAATCTATTTTGTTGTTGTTCACTTTCTGTTCCATGCAACGGTGGTGATGCTATGTGTTTACTTCATAAAAAAGTCATTACAATTTTCTGCTGGCAAATTCAGCTTTGTGTGTTAAGACTAAAAACTAGACTAAACGTACAGAAAATTTACCAGATTATTTTCAAACAAACTTCTGTAACTAATAAAAATATTGCTATTTTTGAACTGTATACACTGATATTTAGGAATTTTAACAGTAAGATTATTTTCTTCCCAAGACATTTTCCTGATTTCTTTAATGTAATATGTGCCTGTTCTTTTTTAAAACCTTGTTTAAACTGTTTAAATATTATTCTATTTAAAAACAAAACCCAAAACATAGAACAGATCTAATTACGAGTTTCATGTGTAAGAGTCACTGTCTGTATACCCCAGCTGTCTGATGTAGCACTCATCTTCCATTCTTAGTTTCCTTGTGTTTTACACTCTTCCTTTCAAGTTCCTAGGAACACCCGGACTCCATGGGACTAATCTTTGGGCTCTCATTCTGTTCTCCGAGTGGAGTCATTTTCTCTATTTTTCCCTGGTGAGCTCCTATTTTGCCTCTTCTGTAAAGCCTTTCTTGTGCTAAAATATAACTTTTCATATATCAACTCGTAAATGACACATTGTATCATAATTGTATATTACTTGTTTTTTGAGGCAGGAAATATATATTTCTTTATATGTTGGTAATTAATAACTGTGGTTTTTAAATTAATGAATTGAGATAGGGAAGAGTTGGCATTTTACAAAATTGTTTTTTATTTGTTATCAGTAGAATTATTATAAAACATTGGCTTTTTATAGATTTTTTTTTGAGACAGAATCTTGCTCTTTTGCCAGGCTGGAGTGCAGTCTTGGCTCACTGCAGCCTCCGTCTCCCGGATTCAAGTGATTCCCCTGCCTCAGCCTCCTGAGTAGCTGGGACCACAGGTGCATGCCACCATGCCTGGCTAATGACTTTGTATTTTAGTGGAGACAGGATTTCACCATGGCTAGGATTGTCTCGATCTCCTGACCTCATGATCTACTTGCCTCGACCTCCCAAAGTGTTGGGATTATAGGCATAAGCCACTGCACTCAGCCAGATTTTTTTAAAGTTGTGGTTCTGCATTACATATGAAGGAAGTAAAGAAAAATGAAAATTAAAAATGGACCTCAAAATAATGTGATTACAGCAATGTTTGAGAAGGCTAATTTAGTAACTCATGGTCTGCTGCAAGTAGATGATGACAGTGGTTTAAGTGAAATAGATGAGGATGAAAGGAGATAAAATTTAAACGTTCTTTATTTCTCTGAGAAGGAACATTTGCAGTGGTTACTTTTTCTGGAAATAGAATTGTGTAGACTGCCAAAGCTAGAGGATACTCAACTATCAACGCTGTAAGACTGATTATTCTGAGGGCTGGTGACTTTGACAAGGAGCAGTTTCAATAAATAATTGCTGTGGAACCCTGACTATTGTGGATAAGCATAGACACCCCTTGAGGAATGTTTACTGGGAAAGACAGTAGAGAAATGGGTGACAACTGAAGAAGAATATGGAATTCAGGGACTTTTCTTTCTTTTTTATTTTAAAATAGAAGCTTTTAGAGTGTGTTTGTATGACGCTGGCAATGATCAGGAAAGAAGAACATGTTTATAAGATTTAGTTTTGTTTTCATGTCTCAGTGCTTGAAAGCTCAATTCATTATCTTTTATAGGCTTTTAGCAAACTAATTGTCCTTAAAATGTTTATTCATGTAGAGTTTTATGGTAAGAGTTTGTTCCTTCAGCATTGCTTCAGAAATGTATCATTAGTCTGAGCATGTAAATGTGAACTAAAATTCAAACTGTTATATATAGATTTTTTTTAATTGTGAAATAATTAACATGCGAACACTTAGGCCATACTGAACAGAATTTAAACATCCCTTGATGAATAGGTATGATTTGCTAAGGTACTCTAAAATGTCAGGCGTATCAACTTTAGAGTTGTTTAGATTCTGGGGAGAAGGGGAGGGTTTTGTTCAAGTACTTTAGAAGAGCTAATTGTTGACAGTCTATCACAGATTATTACTTCTGGATTGTAGAGTTTAAAAAACATTTAATCAAGTTGACCCACAATGGATTCTAAAGTTCTAAAGTATCAAAACACCATGTTTCCCTGGACCAGCATTGCCATCAGGATGTATTGTGTGCTCAATTAGTATTTATTTGTTAAATGTGCAAATAAATTGGTGAATACATGAATGAATGCCTGTTGATGAATTTCATTAAAAATGATTTTTAGTTTTTTGAAAATAGGTTTCCAAACTTGCCTCTGTATACTTTTTTTATCAGAAAAAAAATTGCAAGATTCAGTAATTATTATTTATAGTTGTAGTTAGAAATGGAATGACAGTGTGGATTAATCTGCTGTCATATCTCTTTAAAACACTTGAAAATAGCCGGGCGCAGTGGCTCAAGCCTGTAATCCCAGCACTTTGGGAGGCCGAGGCGGGTGGATAACGAGGTCAAGAGATCGAGACCATCCTGGTCAACATGGTGAAACCCCGTCTCTACTAAAAATGCAAAAGATTAGCTGGGCATGATGGCGCGTGCCTGTAATCCCAGCTACTCAGGAGGCTGAGGCAGGAGAATTGCCTGAACCCAGGAGGCGGAGGTTGCAGTGAGCCGAGATCGTGCCATTGCACTCCAGCCTGCATAACGAGCAAAACTCCGTCTCAAAAAAAAAAAAAACTGCTTGAAAATAAAGGTTACCTTCACAGCATCTCATGAAACACATGTTTCTGAGGTGGAATTCTTGGGTTTGAGTGCTGGGTCTGCTACTGGCCAGCTGTATCAACTGAGGAGAGTCATGGGGCCTTTCTGTGCCTATTTTCTTTCTTTATAAAATACCTAATATGTTACCAACCTCACCTTGTTAAAAGTATTATATGAGTTTGACAAATGGACAGTGCTTAGAATGATGCATAGTACCTGCATAGTAAGTCCAGAAAAAGCTAACTAATATCATCATTAAAAAAAGGATTTCCCTTATATAAGAATGTGAGTAATATTTTCCAAATAGGTTTTAGTGCCTGTAAACACTGTTTTTATTGAAAAGGACAACAATGAGAAGAACCTGATGTATATCTTTTTATCACATAACGCAGGTAACATGTGTTTTTCTTTTGGTTTTACTCTCAGAAAGCTGGACCTAAATTTAATTATTTGGGGTAGAAGTAAATTTCTTTATCCCTTAATGTCAATGTTTCTGTTTATAATTTAATGTTCGTTGTAGAAAATTACTGTATTTTGCATTACCTGTAAAAAAAAATTGCCTGTGCACTTGATGAATAGCAGAAGTAATACAAATGCAGATATTGTATATGATAAAACAGTAGTATTAGATATTCTTTATATTTTACATCTTTGCTATTTTTCTAATGAGAATTGTTTCTTTTTTCAGGACTAAAAATAAAACATCTACTGAAAAGAACCAGGTATTGTAAAAAAAAGTAAATGATCTAAAATATTATTTTAAAATAATTCTAAAAGGTAAGGTGGAAAGAAAGAATGTTTTGCTATAAATCTGTTTGCTTAGAAAAATGATTAAAAAACAGCTGCTGATAACTGTACCTTCTAAGAACAATCTGTTTAAGAAGCACCTGTGTTTTTGCTCATACAAAAAAAAATGAAGAAATACCACTTCTGTACATTTAGCATATGTTATAAATCTTTCTAGGACATTGTGAAACAGTATTATTTATCTTATAGGTCAAAAACCAAATACATACTGGGGCTGACTTTGCTGACTCAATGCAACCATCTGAAACAGACTCAGAATGCGAGTTGTCTCACTCTACTTATGAGAATATTTTGTTGCTGATTGAAGAACTTTAAATGGAGTGTAAAGGTAGGACCATTGCATAAATGCAAGACCTTTTAATGTATCCTGCAGTAATGTGTGTATACATTGCTGAGAACTGATGCATGATAGTGCAGCTCATCTCAGAAATATGCTCAGTGTTAAAATAAAAACAGAACAAATGTATTCTGTACACCAAAGAGCTATGATAACTCCACTGTACTTTTCTCGGTGTGAATTGCACTCCCAGGCTTTTTGTTGGCTCTGTTTCTCTCCTATGCCTTCCCCCAGTGTCAGGTTTTCTTACCTGGAATGCTGCAGGAATCTTAGGAATCCTAGAACTCTTTTCCTTAATACCCTACCTCCTAATACCATGGTCTACTCTGCAGTCATAATGATATGTTTTTAAAGATTCAGATCTGATCATGTTATTCCTTTGCTTATAACTCAGCTGCTACTACTCATTGCTATAAGGTTAGAGATCTGAATCCTCTAGCTTTATCCTGCTTCATTTTTACCCTTCTCTTTCTCTGTGTCCCACCCAGTGTCTTAGATGATTGTTCCAGCAGTCGATAGTTTCAGTGAGGTATAACTGACACACTATAGACTGTACATATATAAAATGTGCAATTGCATGGACATGAGAAACAATCACCATAATCAAGAGAGTTAGTATGTTGATCATCCATCAAAGTCTTTTCCTGTCCCTTTGTATTCCTTTATTAAGAAACTGCTGAATTGTTTCCCAAGGTATTTGAATTGATTTTCCATTCCAACCAGAGGTATATGACATTTCCTGTTGTTCTGTAGCATCTCAAGATCTTATTATTGCTGTTTTTTAATTTTGAAATTTCAGCCATTATAATGGATATGTATTCATATCATTATGGTTTTAATGTGCATTACTCTAAGGACTAATAATGTTGAACATCCTGTATGGCCTTATTTGCTACCTGTATATCTTCTTTGGTGAACTGTCTTTTCCAATTGGGGTAGCTTGTGAACATTTAAAATTGAGATTTGAGTCAATCAGCTTTTATACATACACCAAAGGTTGTCAGACCTTTTCATTTTGAAACTAACTTGTGGCAAAATGGTCTCTGTCACAGCCAATCAACTCTGCCATTGTAGTATGAGACCAGCTGTAGACAATACATATGTTAAAAAGCACAGCTGCAACTGTTCTTCAAGATGGACAAATAGGAACAGCTCTGGAGTGCAGTTCCCAGTGAGAACGCAGAGGCTGCCGCAGGTGATCCTCAGGCAAGCAGGGTCTGGAGTGGACCTCCAGCAGTCCTATAGCAGAGGGGCCTGTTAGAAGGAAAACTAAAAAACAGAAAGAAATAACTTCATCATCAACAAAAAGGATGTCCACTCAGAGACCCCCATCTGAAAGTCACCAACTACAAAGACCACAGGTAGATAAATCCACAAAGATGGGAAGAAACAAGTGCAAAAAGGATGAAAATATCCAAAAGCAGAACCCCTCCTCCTCTTCTAAGGGATCACAACTCTCACCAGCAAGGGAACAAAGCTGGATGGAGAATGAGTCTGGTGAATTGACAGAAACAGGCTTCAGAAAGTAGGTAATAACAAACTTCTTTGAGCTAAGAGAACATGTTCTAACCCAATGCAAAGAAACTAAGAACGTTGAAAAAATGTTAGATGAAATGCTAATGAGAATAAACAGCTTAGAGAACATAAATGACTTGATGGAGCTGAAAAACGCCACATGAGAAGTTCGTGAGGCATACACAAGTTTCAATAGCCCAATCGACCAAGCAGAAGAAAGGATATCAGAGATTGAAGATCAACTCAATGAAATAAAATGAGAAGGCAAGATCAGAGAAAAAAAGAGTAAAAAGAAATGAACAAAGCCTCCAAGAAATATGGGATTATGTGAAAAGACCTAATCAGTGTTTGATAGGTGTACCTGAATGTGATGGAGAGAGTGAATCCAAGCTGAAAAACACTCTTCAGGATATTATCCAGGAGAACTTTCCCAACTTAGCAAGGCAGGCCAACATTCAAGTCCAGGAAATACAGAGAACACCACAAAGATATTCCTCAAGAAGAGCCACCCCAAGACACATAATTGTCAGATTCACCAGGGTTGACATGAAGGAAAAAATGCTATGGGCAGCCAGAGAGAAATGTCAGGTTACCCACAAAGGGAAGCCCATCAGACTCACAGCGGATCTCTTGGCAGAAACCCTACAAGCCAGAAGAGAGTAGGGGCCAAGAGCCAACATCCTTAAAGAAAAGAACTTTCAACCTAGAATTTCATATCGAGCCAAACTAAGGTTCATAAGTGATGGAGAAATAAAATCCTTTATGAACAAGCAATTGCTCAGAGATTTCATCATCACCAGGCCTGCCTTACAAGAGCTCCTGAAAGAAGCACTAAACATAGAAAGGAACAACCAGTACCAGCTACTCCAAAGACGTACCAAATGGCAAAGAGCATTGACTCAATGAAGAAACTGTATCAACTAATGGGCAAAACAGCCAGCTAGCATCAAAATGGCAGGATCAAATTCACACATAACAATATTAACCTTAATTGTAAATGGGCTAAAGGCCCCAGTCAAAAGACGCAGACTGGAAAATTGGATAAAAAGTCAAAAACCATTGGTGTGCTATATCCAGGAAACTCATCTCATGTGCGAGGATACACATAGGCTCAAAATAAAGGGTTGGAGGAAGATTTACCAAGCAAATGGAGAGAGGAAAAAAAAAAGCAGGAGTTGCAATCCTAGTCTCTGATAAAATAGACTTTAAACCAACAAAGATTAAAAGAGACAAAGAAGGGCATTACATAATGGTAAAAGTATCAATGCCACAAGAAGAGTTAATGATCCTAAATATATACGCACCCAATACAGGAGCACCTAAATACATAAAGCAAGTTCTTAATGGCCTAGAAAGAGACTTAGAATCCCTACACAATAATAGTGGTAGACTTTAACACTCCACTGTCAGTATTAGATCAATGAGACAGAAAATTAACAAGGATATCCAGGACTTGAACTCAGATCTGCACAAAAGCAAATCTAACAGACATTTGCAGAACTCTCTACCCCAAATCCATAGAATATACATTCTCAGCACCACATCACACCTCTAAAACTACAACCACATAATTGGAAGTAAGTCACTCCTCAGCAAATGCAAAAGAAGGGAAATCATAACAGTCTTTCAGACCACAGTGCAATCAAATTAGAACTCAGGATTAAGAAACTAACTCAGAACTACACAACTTCATGGAAACCAAACAATTGGCCATTGAATGTGGACTGGATAAACAATGAAATGAAGGCAGAAATAAAGATCTTCAAAACCAACAAGAATGAAGACACAACATACCAGAATCTCTGGGACACATTTAAAGCAGTATCTAGAGGAAAATTTATAGCAATAAATGCCCACATAAGAATCAAGGAAAGATCTAAAATTGACACCCTGTTATCAAAATTGAAAGAGCTAGAGGAACAAGATCAAAAAACTCAAAAGCTAGTAGAAGACAAGAAATAACTAAGATCACAGCATAACTGAAAGAGATAGAGACACAAAAAATTAATAAATCCAGGAGCTAATGTTTTGAAAAGATCAACAAAATAGATGGACCACTAGCCAGATTAATAAAAAAAAGAGAAGAATCAAATAGATGCAACAAAAAACAATTAAGTGGATATCACCAGCAATCCCACAGAAATACAAACTACCATCAGAGATTACTGCAAACAACTCTATTCATATAAACCAGTAAACCTAGAAGAAATGGATAAATTCCTGGACACTTGCACCCTCCCAGACCTAAACCAGGAAGAAGTCAAAACCCTCAATAGACCAATAACAAGGTCTAAAGTTGAGGCAGCAATTAATAGCCTACCAACAAAAAAAAGCCCAGGTCCAGGTGGGTTCACAGCTGAATTCTACCAGACATACAAAGAGGAGCTAGTACCACTTCTTCTGAAATTATTCCAAACAATCTAAAAGAAGGAATCCTTCCCAAATCATTTTATGAGACCAACATCATCCTGATACCAAAACCTGGCAGAGACTTAGCACGAAAAGAAAACTTCAGGCCAATATCCATGATGAACATAGAAGCAAAAATCTTCAATAAAATACTGGCAAACATTGTAACAGCACATCAAAAAGCGTATCCACCATGATCAAGTAGGCTTCATCCTGGGGATGCAAGTCTAGTTCAACATACTCAAATCTATAAATGTAATTCACCACATAAACAGAACCAAAGACAGAAACCACATGATCATCTCAATAGGTGCAGAGAAGGCCTTCAACAAAATTCAACAGTCCTTAATGTAAAAACTCTGAATAAACTAGGTATCAACGGAACATATCTCAAAATAATAAAAGCTATTTATAACAAACCCACAACCAATATCATACTGAATGGGCAAAACTGGAAGCATTCTCTTTGAAATCTAGCACTAGACAAGGATGCCCTCTCACACCACTCCTATTCAATAGAGTATTGGAAGTTCTAGCCAGAGCAATCAGGCAAGAAAAAGAAGTAAAGGATATTCAAATAGGAAAGGAGGAAGTCATATTGTCTCTATTTGCAGATGACGTGATTGTGTATTTAGAAGACCCCATTGTCTCAGCCCAAAATCTCCTTAGCAGAGTCTCAGGTTACAAAATCAATGTGCAGAAATCACAAGCATTCCTATACACCAATAACAGATAGAGAGCCAAATCAAGAATGAACTGCCATTCACAATTGCTGCAAAGAGAATCAAATACCTAGGAATACAACTAACAAAGGTTGTAAAGGATCTCTTCAAGGAGAACTATGAACCACTGCTCAAGGAAATAAGAGAGGACACAAACAGATGGAAAAATATTCCATGCCTATGGTTAGGAAGAATCAGTATTGTGAAAATGTCCATACTGCCCAAAGTAATTTATAGATTCAATGCTATCCCCATCAAGCTACCTATGACAGCCTCTTCACAGAACTGGAAAAAAAAACACCTTAAACTTCATATAGAACCAAAAGAGAGCCCGCATAGCCAAGTCAGTTCTAAGCAAAAAGAACAAAACTGGAGGCATCATGCAACCTGACTTCAAATTATACTACAAGGCTACAGTAATCAAAACAGCATGGTACTGGTACTGAAACAGAGATATAGACCAATGGAACAGAACAGAGGCCTTGGAGGCAATGCCACACATCTACAACCATCTGCTCTTGACAAACCTAACAAAAACAAGTAATGAGGAAAGGATTCCCTGTTTAATAAATGGTGTTGGGAAAACTGGCTAGCCATGTGCAGAAAGCAGAAATGGGATCCTTTCCTGATACTTTACACTAAAATTAACTCCAGAAGGATTGAAGACTTAAACATAAGACCTAACACCATAAAAACCCTAGAAGAAAATCTAGGCAAAACCATTCAGGACATAGGCATAGGCAAGGACTTCTTGTCTAAAATACCAAAAGCCAAAATAGACAACAAAAAGCCAAAATAGACAACAAAAGCCAAAATAGACAAATGGGATCTAATTAAACTTCAGAGCTTCTACACAGCAAAAGAAACAATCATTAGAGTGAACCAGCCACCAACAGAATGGGAAAAATTTTTGCAATCTAACCATCTGACAAAGGGCCACTATCCAGAATCTACAAAGAGCTAAAACAGATTTACAAGAAAAAAACAAACCCGTTTAAAAGTGGACAAAGGATATGAACAGACCTTTTTTGAAAGAAGACATATATGAGGCCAATAAACGTATGAAAAAATGCTTATCGTCACTAGTCATTAGAGAAATGCAAATCAAAACCATCTTGAGATACCATCTCATGCTGCTTAGAATGACGATCATTAAAAAATCTGGAGACAACAGATGCTGGAGAGGATGTGGAGAAATAGGAACACTTTTACACTGTTGCTGGGAGTGTAAATTAGTTCAACCAATGGGGAAGACAGTGTGGCACTTCCTCAAGGACCTAGAAACAAAATTCCATTTGACCCAGCAATCCCATTACTAGGTATATATCCAAAGGATTCTAAATCATTCTATTATAAAGACACATGCACATGTATGTTCATTGCAGCACTGTTTACGATAGCAAAGACCTGGGACCAACCCAAATGCCCATCAATGATAGACAGGACAAGGAAAATGTGGCATGTATACACCATGGAATACTGTACAGCCATAAAAATGATGAGTTCGTGTCCTTTGTAGGGACATGGATGAATCTGGAAAGCATCATTCTCAGCAAACTGACACAAGAACAGAAAATCAAACGCCACATGTTCTCATAGGCAGATGTTGAACAATGAGAACACATGGACATAGGGAGGGGAGCATCACATTCTGGGGTCTGTTGGGGGGGAATAGGGGAGGGACAGTGCAAGTAGAGAGGTTGGAGGTTGGGGAGGGATAACTTGGGGAGAAATGCCAGATATAGATGACGAGGGGATGGAGACAGCAGACCACATTGCCATATGTGTACCTGTGCAACAATGCTGCATGTTCTGCACCTGTACCCTGGAACATAAAGTGCAATAAAATATATTTTAAAAAACACAGCTGCATTTCAATAAAACTTTATTTGTAAAAATAAGAAGCTTCCCCACAGGTTGGATTTTACCTGTTCCTATTATGTGATCATGATTGTGAATAAAGACAGTTTTACTTCTTCTTTCAACCCAGATAGCTTTTATTTCCTTTTCTTGCCTAATTGCACTGGCTTCAGTACACTGCTGCTCAAATAGTGAAAGGAGACATTCCTGTGTTCCTGATCTTACAGGGAAAGCATTCAGTTTTTCA
Source organism: Leontopithecus rosalia (assembly GCA_028533165.1). Classification (NCBI taxonomy): domain Eukaryota; kingdom Metazoa; phylum Chordata; class Mammalia; order Primates; family Cebidae; genus Leontopithecus; species Leontopithecus rosalia. The sequence continues at coordinate 93,776,314 of CM052652.1, read as the reverse complement.
TCATGATGCATGTTAGTTATAGATTTATCAGAGATGCTCTTTATCATGTTGATGGCCTTCCCTTGTATTCTTTAGTTACTAAGAGGAAATTTTTTAAAATCAGGAATGAATGTTGTATTTTACCAAATGCCTATGTCTACTGAGATGGTCAGATGGTTCTTCTCTTTTAGTTTGTTAATGTGGTGAATAACTGATGGCAAATCAACTCTGTGTTTTGGGATCAACCTCACTTGTTTATGATGTATTATCCTTCTAGTATATTAGATTTGACAAAATTTTATTTAGAAATTTTTAGAAGACCATCTTTTAGAGTAGTTAAGGCACAAAGATTATCCCTATACTACCTGCCCCCACACGTTCATAGCCTCCACATCAGTCTCCCTCACCAGAGTGGTACAGTTGATCTCATTGATGATCCTGAATTGACATATCATAATCACCCAAAGTCCATAGTTTATATTAGAATTCAGCCTTGGTGTCTTAATTGCTGTGAATTTAGACAAAGGTATAAGGACATGTATTTATCATTGTAGTATTATCCAAAGTAGTTTCAGAGTTTCAAAACTCTTTGTGCTTCATCTGTTCATCTTTTCCCACCTTTCCCAACTCCTGGCTACCACTGATTTTTTTTTTTTTTACTGTCTATAGTTTTGCCTTTTCTAAAATGTCATGTAGGAAAACTTGGTATTATACAATGTGCAGTCTTTAGACTGCATATTTCACTTGGTAATATGCCTTTGTGGTTCCTTCATGTCTTCTCATGACATGATAGCTCATTATTGCATGACTGTACCAGAGGTGGTTCTGTCACCTAAAGGAAGGTATCTTGGTTTCTTCAGAAGTTGGTTAAATTTTTATGTCCACGTTCATGAGGAAGTTTTCCTTTTTTGTAATATCATTGTCAGATTTCAGTTCAGGGTAATGCTAGAGTGACAGGATGAGTTGTATTTCTCTGTTTTTTTTTTTTTTTTCTTTTTGAGGACTGGGGAGAGGCCATGTAAAATTGTTGTATTACTTATTAAATATTTGGTAGAATTCACCAAAACATATCTATCTGGGCCTGGAGTTTTCTTTCTAGGAAGGCTTTACTTATACTTTATTTTCTTTTATAGATATAGAACAGTTCAGGTTATTCCTTCTTGATTGAACTGTCGTAGTTTTTATTTTTCAAGGAAAGTGTCCATTTCATCAAAGTTGTCATGTTTAGTCACATAAAGCTGACCTTATTATACTGCTATTCTTTGAGTAGCTGTCGAATCTATAAAATGTCATATGACTATGTTTCCGAAGTTAGTAACTTGCATCTTCTTTTTTATGATCAACCTGACTAGTTTTATCACATTTTTTGACCTCCTCAAAGTGTTTGGTTTTAATTGATTTTTTTCCTATTGTGTTTCTGTTTTATTGGTTTCATCTTTGATGTTATGGTCTGTTCAGCTGCTGTAACAAAATACTGGGTGGCTTATAAACAACAGAATAGATTTCTCACAGAGTCCAACACCCAGGTGATGGCAGATTCGGTGTCTGGTGAGGGACCAATTCTAGGTTCATAGATCCCTTTTTGCCCCCTGTGTCCTCACATGGCAGAATGGGTAAATGAGCCCTCTGGGGTCTATTATATGAGAGCACTAATTGCATTCGTGAGGGCTTGGCTCCCATGAGCTAATTACCTCCACAAAGCCCCACCTTCTGATAGTATCACCTCCGTGATTAAGTTTCAGCATAAACTTAACATAAACTTAAGTTGGGAAGATGTAAATGTCAACCATGGCATATGTTTATTTTTTATTTTTTTTGCTGGTAGGGCCTTTTTTTTTTTTTTTTTTTTTGATATGGAGTTTCACTCTTGTTACCCAGGCTGGAGTGCAATGGCGCCATCTCGGCTCACTACAACCTCCGCCTCCTGGGTTCAGGCAATTCTCCTGACTCAGCCTCCTGAGTAGCTGGGACTACAGGCACACGCCACCATGCCCAGCTAATTTTTTGTATTTTTCGTAGAGACGGGGATGTTGACCAGGATGGTCTCGATCTCTTGACCTCGTGATCCACTCACCTCAGCCTCCCAAAGTGCTGGGATTACAGACTTGAGCCACCGTGCCCGGCCGCTGGTAGGGTCTTTATTAGATGGTTATGCTGTACTACAGGGTCAGACGAGCGCAGTGTAAGCAGTGTCAGAGGCCTGTGTATTCAGCCCAAGCATGTGGATCTTCTCTCCCTGTTGATCACAGTGGGTAGGTTTCTTCAGAAAAGCCCCAGAGGCAGGGACCCGTGAGCCCCAAGGTTAGAAGTGGAACTGGAAGGCCTCAGTCACATGCTGCTTCCACACTTCCAGGCTGGGCAGCAAGGAGGAGATGCCCATGATGTGCCAGGTCTCCCTGTCTGACACCAGTGAAGTCTGGTAGGAAAGCAGCTGCACGCCTGCCTCTGCCAGGAGGCCAATCGTGGTAGGCAGCATTGCAAGGTCGGAAGCCTGAGTCTGGAATAGGAGCAGGGGCAGGCCCCTGCAGAGAGGCACTTCCGGCCTGAAGACGGCTCCATTGAGTCCCTGCAGCACAGGTGTGGTGCCCTGGACCAAACCCGCAGCCTGGTAAGGGGCGCCTATTAGGGCCATGGCCAGGAGACATTCCCCCTGATCCCCTGGTGCTGCCGGGCTATGGGAGGTGGTGACATTGAGGCCACCCTCTTTCACCAGCAGCTTGGCATTCACCAAGTTCACATCCACCTGCTTGGAAGCCTCCTTCAAGAGGCCGACGATGACTGCAGGACTTAGGCAGTTCCCAGCATTCTTCAGGGATGTTCCTGGTGTTATCACCTGGATGGTCCCTTTGGGAGACCCAGCCCAGGCTCGCATCAGTGTCCCCAGAGCTTCTGCCAGACAAATCCAAGGCTTGGTGTGTGGAGAGAAGGCGCTGGTAAGGGCCTGGGCATTTACAACCCCTGTGAGAGATTTCCCCTTCACCATGTCCACGAACTGAACAGCAATTTCCTCCCCACAGCGGCTCTGTGCCTCCTTGGTGCTGGCGCCCAGGTGGGGACAGCTGATGACATTCTCATGGTCCACCAAGGTTCGGTCCCATGGTGGCTCTTCCGTAAACACGTCCAGCGCAGCCCCGGAACACTGGCCCGACTGCAGGGTCCGGAGCAGGGTGCCATCGTCCACGATCCCTCCGCAGGCGCAGTTCACCACACGTACCCACTTCTTGCACTGGACAAAAGTGCTGTTGTTCAATAAGCCTGTGGTGGATGGCAGGAGAGGAGTGTGCACAGTGATGAAATCACAGAGAGGCCAGATCTCCTCCAGGGGCAGCTGCTGAACACCAAAGGAGGCCGAGACCTTTCGGGAAATGATGGGGTCATACCCGATCGTCTTCATCCCAAAGGACTGCATCTGGGTAGCCACCTCCCTCCCAATCCTGCCCAGGCCCAGAATTCCCAGGGTCTTTACATTCAGCTCTGTTCCCATGAACTGCAGCTCGGCTATCAGCTCCTCTTTGCTAAGGTTCTGCTTCTCCACCACCTGCAGCCCTCCATCTTGCAAGATCCTCCGGCAGCAAGGGTCCAGGCTGTCACCGATGAGCACTTTCTGCAGATTTGCAAAGGCCATTGGTGGAGGTGGCCTCGGAATCGGCCGCTGCAGGTGGAGGTACTTAAGCAGAGAAGCTGCGGTTGGGCCTGGCGCGCCGGAGTCCGCGTATGTTTATTATGTCATTTCCTCTGCTTGCTTTGGGTTTAATTTGTTCTTTTTTTAGTTGTTTCTTCTTCTTCTTCTTCTTCTTCTTCTTCTTCTTCTTCTTCTTCTTCTTCTTCTTCTTCTTCTTCTTCTTTTCTTCTTTCTTTTTCTTCTTTCTTCTTTCTTCTTCTTCCTCCTCCTCCTCCTCCTTTTCTTCTTCCTCTTCCTCCTCATCCTCCTTTTTTCTTTTTTCTTTCCTCTTTCTTCTTCTTCCTTTTTTGGTTGCTTAAGATAGAAGACCATTGACTTGAAAGTCTTCTAATACAGACATTAAGTGCTAAAAAAATTTTAAGTACTGTCGTAGCTGTGTTCCACAGATGTTGATACATAGTATTTTCATTTTCATTCCGTTCACAATACTCTTTTTTTTTTTTATGAGTTACAGCAGCTCCTCTTTGTACCTCTGGTAGAATTTGGCACAATACTCTTAATTTCTCTTTGCATCATGTCTTTGACCTAGGGTTGTTTAGATGTGTGTTACTTTGTTTTAAAATATTTGAATATTTTGATGAGATATTTTGTTATTGATTTCTGATTTGATTGCTTTGTGGTCAGAGAACATACTTTGAGTTAAATCCTTCTGACTTAGTTCTTTTCCTCAGCTTGATTGCAGAACCTAGAATGTGGTGTGTTTTGGAACGTGCTCCCCGGGTACTAGAGGAGCATGGTGTTGTTCAAGTCTACCCGCTTCTTGCTGATTTGCTGCTCCCTTGTTTTATCACTTACTGAGTAATATTCAAATGTCAGACTGTACTTGTGAATTTGTCTATTTGTTCTATCCATTTTTGCCTCATATATTTTGAAGCTGTTATTAGGTACACAGTCATTTAAGATTATATGTTCTTGATTAACTGAACTTTTAAAAGTCATGAGGAAATGACTGTTTATAGCTGGTAAATATTTTTGCTGTGAAATTTACTTTGGTGTTAACATAGCCATTTCTTCTGAGGCTTCTTTTGTCAACTCTTAACCTGGTATATCTTTTAACGTCTTTCAGAACAATTTGTCTTTTTAAATTTAAAGTGTTTTTCTTTCTTTCTTTCTTTTCTTTTCTTTTTTTTTTTGAAACAGTCTCACTCTGTTGCCCAGGCTAGAGTGCAGTGGTGCAACCTCAGCTTACTGCAACCTCTGCCTCCTGGGTTCAAGTGATTCTCCTGCCTCAGCCTCCCAAGTAGCTGGTGGTTACAGTTGCATGCCACCACACCCAGCTAATTTTTTGTATTTTTAGTAGAGACAGGGTTTCACCATGTTGGCCAGGCTGGTCTTGAACTCCTGACCTTGTGATCCTCCTGTCTCAGCCTCCCAATGTACTAGGATTATAGGCGTGGGCCACTGCACCCAGCCTAAAATTCTTTTTTTTTTTTGTTAATAGGAAGCATGTAGTAGGTTCTTGCATTTTTATCCAATCTGATAATCTGCCTTTTAAATGAGATTTTTTAGGCCAGTTTTATTTATAATGTGCTTATTGATACCGTTAAGTTTATCTGTCATCATGCTTTTTGATTTCCATTGGTCCCTGCAGTTCTTTGTTCTCTTCTTTGTCTGCTTTCTTCTCAATTAGTCTAGTAATTTTCATGATTTATTTTTTAATCTCCCTTTTATGGCTTATTAGTGATAACTATTTTTTTCTATCTCAGTGGTTGCACTACAATTTATAGTATATGATTTTAACTGATCACAGTCCATCTTCAAAAATATTATGCCATGTCACATATGGCATAAGAAAATTACAAATGAAAAACGAAACATCACATCATATGTTCTCACTCGTAAGCAGGAACTATGCTATGAGGATGCAAGGACGTAAGAATGATACAATGGAGGTTGGGGACTTGGGGACAAAGTGTGGGAGGGGGTGAGGGATAAAAGACTATGGATTGGATATTGTGTATGCTGCTTGTGTGATGCTTGAGTGTACCAAAATCTCAGAAACCACCACTAAAAAATTGATTCATGTAACCAAAGACCACCTGTTTCCCAAAAAAAATTGACATTTTTTAAAAAAGGAAAATTAGAATAATATACTTTTATTTCCTCTCTCCCAGACAGACACTTCTGGATTTGTAGGATTATAGTTTTCTTTAAATTTAAAAAGTTTTGGCCATTCTCTTTATATTTTCCTGTATCTCTTTTTCCCTCTTTTGGGACTTATTCCTGCTTGAAGTTTTCTCATAGTTCACTGATGTCTCAAATTTATGAAACTTCTCTTTGGTGATGTCTAATCTGTGTTCACTTCCATCCATTGTAGTTTTCATTCCTGACATTGTAATTTGAATCTCTACAAGAGTATTTTGCTTTAAAAAAATATGTATCTTCCATGCCTCTGCCAATCTGCTTGAGCTTAATTTTGATATACAGTTGAGTTCCATATGAACAGCTTGATCTTTCCGGTCTTCCCTTTATGATTGGGTCGAATTTCCCACTCCTGAGGCAAGATCTTTGTGATGGCTCTATTCATTCCCATGTGAAGTCTGAGTTTTCCCAGTATCACTCATGGGAATGGACACTCTTTTGGACACTTGTGAGCAGCAGGCATGTTTCTTTCCAGTTTTTTAAGATGTTTCTTCCCCTTGGTCTGGGGCAGTTTTCTGGCACACATGCACTGTTCGGTACTCTGCTAGATACCCAGGAGGTATTTTTGCAGATCTTCAG
>CM052652.1:93751272-93769432 GCA_028533165.1 Leontopithecus rosalia | reverse complement strand
TTCTCCATATCATATAAATTGGCTCTGAAATTTTGAAATTCATGCAACTAATTCGACTCTTTGTTTCTGATAAATGCCTGGACATTACCTGATTTCCAGTTGCTGCACTCCTGGAAGTTGTTCTTTGAATAGGTTGAAGTATTTATTCAATGAATTATGTATTGAGCTAGAAAAGCATAGCTATTCATCTCCATTTAAGCAAAAGGAGGTAAATGCAGGGAACTCTGGTTTCTGATAATGTAGGATCTGTGCCAAGAATAGGATTCAGCTCCAGGGTTGTATAAGAGAACCAGGTTCTGGGTCAAAAGAGGATCTAACTGTGAACTGCAACATGGTAAATGAGCTCAGTTTCCAATGAGGAAAGATGATAGCCCAGACTTAATCTTGAGCTTCATAGATAGTTCAAACCTACACATGACTCTATGACTTATGATGAGCTAATAAAACATAATGCAATAAATAATAGATGCAGTCAGCAGATCCTGTGGCCAAGAATTGATAAAAATGGGAATGGAGAGGCACTGGGTGAGAGACTAAAGGTGTGACTGGAAAAAAAAATTAATGGGATCTGTCTTTGTAAGCCTGACTCTCATCATGTCATGGAGTCAGCAAGGCATAAGCTGGCCATACACTCCTTCAAGAAGCGAAAAGTGAAATTAAAGACATTCTACTACTTGAATTTCTATTCTTACATAAGACAACTCATAATAAGCAACAGGACTGAAAATGAATTCTCCTAAAATATGATTCGGTACTGGCATAAATGTGATTTGGTACTGGCTCAACATATTAGAATTGAGAATCCAAAAAGAAACCTACATTTTTATGGTCAGCTGATTTTCAACAAGGGTAAAAAATAAATAAATGAGAAACGAATAGATTTTTCAACAAATGGTGCTGAGATAACTGTATATCCATGTGCAAAAGAATAAAGGTGGATTTCCACCAAATATCATATATAAAAGTAACAAAATAGAACCACTGAATGTAAGAACTAAAATTATAAAATTCCAAGGAGAAAACATAGCCACAGATCTTTGTGACTGCAGAAAAATAGATTAACTGGACTTCATCAAAATGCAAAACTTCTGGGCTTGAACGGAGACCATTAAGAAAGGGAAAGGAGGCTGGGCATGGTGGCTTACACCTGTACGGGAGACCGAGGTGGGAGGATTGCTTGAATTCAGTTCAAGATCAGTCTGGGCAACTTAGTGAGACCTTCTCTCTACAACTTAAAATTATATAAATTTTAAAAACATAATAAATTATAAGAAAGAAAGTAAAAAGGAAAGCCATTGAAAATATCTGGAAACAATATATCTGATAAGAGACTTACAACTAGAGTATATAAAGAACTCTTAAAATTCAGAAATTTAAGATAACCCAATTTTAGAGTGGGCAAATAATCTGAATAGACATTTCCCAAAGAAGATATACAAGTGGCTCATAAGCACATAAAAAGAGGCTTACAGTCATTCATCATTAAGGAAATGTAAATCAAAACCACAATGACATGATACCACTTTATACCTCTGGGTTGGAATCCTTTTTAAATCAAAAATATGAAAAATGCTGGCAAAGATGTAGAGAAGCTAGAACCCTCATACAATGCTGATGAGAATGTAAAATGGTGCAACCACTTTGAAAAGCAGACTGTCAGCTCCTCAAAACCTTAAGCATAGAGTTACTATAGGACCCAGCAATTCAACTCCTAAGTGTATATCCAAGAGAAGAACACATACGCAAACACAAAAACTTGCACATAAAAGTTCACAGCAGGATGATTACTAGCCAAAACATGGAAACAACCCAAAGGTCCATCAACTGATAAATGGCTAAATAAAATGAGTGGTATGTCCATACAGTGGAACAATACTCAGCAGAAAGATGAAATTAAGTACTGATACATGTTACAACACAATGAACCTTTAAAATGTTATGCTAAGTAGATGAAGCCAGTCACAAAAGACCACCACATATTGTGTGATCCAGTTGATACGTGGTGTCCAGAATGGGCTAATCTATGGAAACAAAATAGATTGCTGGTTCTTTTCAGGGTCATGAAAATGTCCTACAATTGACGATGGAGATGGTTATGCAACTCTGTGACTATACTAAGAGACCATGAATCATACACATTCAATGGGTAAACTGTGTGGTATAAGGATTTTGTCTCAGTAAAGTTTTTTTAAAAAATTCAGTGGTAGGACCTAGATACATCTCTTAATTCTCTACTTTGGATGTACATACTATAGGTGATTTGTAAAAAAGCACAATATATTTAAAATGAAAGGTAAATGAAGGAAGTGCCTAACATTTCAAGTAGTTTTTAAATTAAAACATTTGCACTTTGGAGAACAGTACTATGGCCTTTCTGTACAAGTTATCCTGAAATTCATGAAATAAATATACACAGATTCTGGACCCATTTACAAAAGTAAAGATAAGAAATAAGACAATTTCTGAAACATTCCATTAAACATTATCCTATGATTTAATCTGGCTTGCCTAACCATGGCAATAGAGAAGTCACTAAAAAATACTTCACAGAAAAAAAAAAGCGCCTCTCAACTTCTGTGAGGAATACTAATAATTCCCAACTTTCCTAAGGATCTTTGTAAATGATCCTTATTTTTAAAATGTATGTACTTATTAGGAGAAAAGGAGAGAATGAAAGCCAGACATTAAGAAACAAGTGCATCATGAAGATAATAAAATTATCATAAAAATACAAAAGAAAGCCATCCACTTCAATCAGCATCCTAAAGCATTTGACACTATTTCACCACCTACAGATTAACTGTAGACATGTTAGGTTTCATACATACCTCACTGCTGCTTTGACCCAATTTCTTCTTTGAATCCTGTGTCTCATCTAAATTAAATGATGTAGCCTCGGCTGTAGGTTGTTGTTTTAGGGGGTCAGTCCATTCTAGTTGGTGTTGTCTCATAACTACCTGTGACAGTATTTTTGTTACTGATTTTATCAATCACCTTATTATTAAATTATGGTAATAATGTAGCAGGAGCGGCTGAGGGAAAGGATCTCTCAGACATCGAATACAGGAGGAAGGAATTCATTTCAGCCAGGAGCAAGGTGGCATAGATGCCTAACAGCCAAGCTCCTTTAACAAAAGGAGGTTCAGCCTTATACTTTAGATGTTACACGTGGAAGAATCTTAGGTTCACAGTTTTAGAACTCACATGTGAAAAGGTCTGTTTACAGTCTCAGGAATTACATATGAAAGGGTTCTGGTTTACAGTTTTAGGACTCACATGTGAAAAGGTTTCTGGTTTGATCTTGTTTTAAGTAAAAATTGTGCCTTCTGGAGTTTTCCCAAGGCCTAGCCTGTTGTTTTCAGGAAAGAGATTCAGGAGGCGCCAGCTGGCCTACTCTCTCTTCTATTGAGATGCACAGTGGAAGACAGAGGGGGAGGGAATCTTAAATGCCTGGGTCTCCCTCCTCATTCCCCCCTTTGAGACCCTCACTATTTTATAATATTAGTGAGAGGTCTCACTTTCATTCTCACTTTCCAGATTTTTGAAGAAACTGATAATGTTTTATATAATATACTTATGATGTTATTTTTGGCTAACTACAGCAGTGATGAATCCTCTAATCATCTGAAGGAACAGGGGAGTAGACAAGGGAGCAACAAACAAACACCTATTATTATTATAACATTGATGATGAGGGTTTTGAATCCTCCCAAGGATGAGAACCAACCTCCAAATAAGGACTCAGGGTTAAATCCGTGCTACACTTGTACAAGCACGTGTGCCAATTTGGTCATGTCTCACACAATACCTTCCACTGCTTGCCCCTGGTCATCTATGTGCAGACAGCAGTTGGTTAGATTGAATTTTCCACAGACTCCTCCTTCGGCTGCTAGCAAATAATCTAGCATTTCTAATTTGAGTTTTGTTGTTGTTGTTATTGAGCTAAAAGGGACAGAGCTTTGCCTGTTTCATGAGTGAGTATCTCCAAAACAGCCTGCAACCGGGTGATCCGGTTGCGCATGTAAATAGGGGTCTGGTAACCCCATGAGCTATCTTCTGCCTATGTGGCCAGCCCATAATATTTAATAGTTTTCTCCAGTGGCCACTTATCTGTCCATTCTCCTATCTTTAGGTTTATTTTTCTCTCTAGCAGAGTAGACTGACTACATTAACAGCCCATCTGTCTTAACAGATTATAGGAAGAAAAAGGGCTTAATGATGCCTATGACACAGCTACCTGTCCATCTCATGGATTACACACCTTATATTGAGTACCATTATAGAAACAGGTTCCCTTCTGTGTCGCCCTGTACATTTAAAAGAACTGTAGGACAAAAGAATGGCAGTAACTTTTATGCCCTACCTGGTGTACATACTGAGGGCATTCTTTAACATTAGTTAATGCTCCTACTGTACAAGTCCAAATATTAAGAACAAGTCCCACGATGAACCTCCTCATGCTTTGGCCATGCGTGGACCAGTCAGCTTCCAGGACGTGGCTGGAGCAAGGCTTGTTGTTCTTTTAAGGTGATTCTGCAGTCCTTGCCTTGGTCTAAGTCTCAGCTGTTGCTGGTTTTTACACGGCTGTGGTGGATTCAGCCTGGGATTCCCTCTACTTTCATAGCTGTGAGATTGGTCAGGATCAGGTCTGAGGTCCTTTCTATTGTGGCTTTAGAGGGACTGTACTCCTGTCCTTTATCCACACGTGATTACCTAGTGAGAAAGGGTGAACTGGGGAGAAAAAGGCTTGCAGGACATTTGTTATTTAGTTAGGTTAAGGTGTCCTAAGCGAGTCTCCCTAGGGCTAATAACTAGCATCCTAACTCAATCTCTCCCCACTCCCGAGGAGTTCCTAGGAGTGCCCAGAGTAGGGGAGGGGGCCTATGGTATAAGACTTCATAGGGGTATATCCTGTTTTCCTAAAGGGGGTGCCTCTAATTTTGAATAATACCAAGGGAAGTGCCTCCACCCACTTTAATCTTGTTTCCTGACACACTTGCCCTAAGCTGATTTTGATGGTCTGATTCATTTTTCCACTTTTCTGGAACTCTGAGGTCGGTAGGCAGCATGCAGTTTCCAGGTGATACCCAAGGCTGTTGCTGTTTTCTGGACTAAATCCTCCACAAATGCTGGTCTGTGGTCTAATCTGATGCGCAGTGGCAATCCAAAACTAGGGATGGGATCTCGAAGCAGCACACAGATTACTTAATGGGCCTTTTCAGTCCTACTCAGAATATGTGCACACCAGGACCAATAAATACTTATGTCCCCCACACTTGGACATTTCAGTAAAGTCTACCTGGAGATCTTTAAACAGAGCTGCTCCATAAGCTTGAATGCCAGGGAGGATAGTTGGGACCCTGCCTCACGTTGTGTTGCCGACATGTAATGAATGCATTGTTCTGCCACAGTTTTAGTTAAGGCTGATAAGTGTAAGATGTAAAAGTACCGACCCAGCATCTTGTCAAGTGACTCTTGACCTAAATGAGTGGCCTCCTGTATGGCTTGTACAACCACTGCACATAGCGGGCCCTGGTATTCGGCAGGCTTACCAATGAGGTCTTTTGGTATTCATTAGAGTCACCGCTATGTGGGGTGCTTTGATATTTAAATTCTTCCCAGAGTTGAGGCTAGAATCTTTGATTGCCATTTTTCTTCTTCCCTTTTTTTTTTGACAGCATGGAAAGGCTGTGTTAAAATCGGCTAACCCCAAAGCCAGGGCCAACAGAACTTTCACTTTTAGCTTCTGCCCCATTCGAGGGGTGTCTTGTCTTCTCCCCTCCCCTCTTTTTCACGGTGTGTAAGGGTTTGGCCAGTACTGCAAAGTTTAGAAATACACAATTTACAAAACCCACTGCTCCCAGGAGCTCTCTCACCTGCTTTTCCATCTCAGGTTCCATCACTTTGAAGCAGCTTGCTTCCTCTCTGCTTCTAGGCTGCGTTCCCCCTTCCAGATGGCGAGCCTCAGATACTGCATTTGCTTTTTGGCAAATCAGGACTTTCCTTTTAGACACTTTATACCCACAGTCCTCCAGGTGCCGAAGTAAGGCATTTGTCTACGCACCTGACTGCTGTGGGGTGTCCCAATAGAAGGTTATCAGCGTATGGAGGCAGCATGCAAGCAAGAAGCTTCTGGGGGATGGTCACAGACTGATTCCTCCCCATCAATGATGAGAGTTTCTGAGCCCCTGGGAAGCTGGGTTCAGGTGAATTGAGTGATTACACCTGCTTCTGGGTTTCTCCCATTGAAATGCAAATACTTTTTGACCCTCCAAGGCCAGTCCAACGCTAAGGAGGTATTCTTTAAGTCCAATTAAGTGAAACAACTATCCGCTGCTGGCAAAAATCCCAACTGCATGTATAAGTTGAGTGTAAAGTCACGCAAGCCCTGCACTGGCCTGGGCGATAATATCAGTCCTCTGCATCTGGCTAGGAAGCCTCCACCCTCCTTCCCAAGGGACAGTGAGAGCCTGGATGACCCCTGACTGAGTCAGTTTTAGCTGCAGGTAGTCTCCTTTGTTGAATGGGATAGTGGCCCTCAATTTGCACAACAGGTTTTGCTGGAGAAGGGGGGCAGGGGCAATTTATTAAGTACAAGAAAGTCTGTTCTTTTGATACCTTAATAGATTTAACAACACTGGCCTTGTTCCTTTTGATGGGGGGTTACAGGGCTGTTGTCTGGACCATGGGCTCTTTGGGGGCATGTGAATCTAGCCCCTGTCTCTTTTAGTCTAGTGACCCTTCCATTAGATTGAACAAAGCCCCTTCACGCTCATTTGGATCCTCCTGCTTAGGATCATCCTGTTCCTCAGTTGACTGTGGACATTTTTTCTTCCAGCGTCCTATTTCTCAACAGAATGCACAGTGATCGCATTGCAGGCCCAGGCAGGCAGACTGTGGGGGTTTCCAGAAACCTCCCTTTTTCTATACTCTTGGGGGTTCTGGTAATCTGCAGGAGCATGTTCCTCCAGCCGATTAGAAGCAGCTTGGAGTATTCTCCGCCTTTCGTCTGTGTTAAAAAGATGCATAAGCAGCTGATGGCAATCAGCCCAAATAGGGTTATGAGTCTGAATAATAGTTTGCAGTAGATCAATGAGAGCTTGGGGTTTCTTGGTATAAGACAGGTTGTTAATTTTCCAATTGGTAAGATCAGCTGAGGTGAATGGCAGGTACATGAAAACATGCCTTTCTACCATGTGGCTGTCCTGGTCCACTCCCGTGTACCTCTGCTCTCTCAAAGGCATCTGCTCCCTGGCCTTGGGTCACAGATGGGCTGCCAGAGGAGGAGTTCCCTCTGGGAAGTGGGCAGCAATGGGTGGAGGTTTTTTTACATTCTCTTTTGTCTGCTCTGCAGGATTTTAGGGGTGTGCAGCTCTGGTGGGAATGCCGAGGCTTCCGGCCCAGGGTCAGGGAGGTCTTGAGGAGGAGGAGGCATTACTGACAAAAACTCTTCTGCCGCTGGGTCCACCAAAACCTGGGGAGTTGTCTCTGTCAGGACCTTGAGATTCCACATTTCTCGTCGGCGAGGGGAATGGTGGTTTCTAGCAGTCTGTCCCTTGGCTACTAATACAGTTGCTACCTGCTGTCTTAGCCACTTTGGAGGGTTTAACACTAACCGCAACCACGAGTCTATGTATGGAAATTGATCAAGGTGTTCTAGCTCACCATATATAACCTCATGCCTTACTTTGCAGACAAGAGACCTGTCTAGGGTCCCCTCTGGGGGCCAACCTACCCTAAGTGCTGGCCAATCTTCTTTACATAAAATCCTTAATTTCTCTGGTGTCATAGTTACTTCATAATTCCCACTAAATTCCTTCTTGAAATTTTTCAGCATGGTTTCTGTAGGGGTGGAATGGCTATGGAAATGACCCATATTAACGCTTCAAAGAAACAATTCCCACAGTTAGGAGAGTGCTAGTTTACTCGTAGTTCCCATTCCGGCCTAACAGGAAGCACTCTCCGATTTACATTCACTTCAATCCCTTTACAATTGCCCAGAGGCTTCTTCACTCAAGCCTTCTGTGGCTGTCTCTAATTTTTACAAATTGCTCGATGCTTGAGGCCCTTCCTAATGGGCCTGATACCTTTTATGACTGATGAGTCCAGTCGGACATATCTACACACACAGACACACATCCTATTGCACTCCTTCCAATTCAAAACCATAAGCAAAAGCTTCCAAGGTTACAGAGAAAGCTACCTTCCAACGTACAGATCTGCCACCCGTGGGGGATCAGGCCACGCTTCCACCCAAAGTGGGGTGGGCTACTTTCCCGGGTTCAATCTTACCAAATTCAGTGTCCAGACTTCCCCAAATATTCATTCCTCCTTGGTGTTTAGCCACCGGATGGATCGACACTGCAGGGCCTCCTTGCTCCGCTCTGCCGAGGCTTTTCCATTGGGCAAATACCTGCCTGGGAGGGCTCTCAGGATGCGTCACCCGAGCGAGCAGGAGTCCCCTGCAGGGATGCTCCACAGGGCTAGGCAAACCACCTAAGAGACTTTCCCACTGTCTGCTATCCTAGACTCGCTTCCCGGCCAACCCACCAAAATGTAGCAGGAGCGGCCGCAGGAAAGGATCTCTCGGACACTGAATACAGGAGGAAGGAATTTATTTCAGCTGGGAGCAAGGTGGCATAGATGCTTAGCAGCCAAGCTCCTTTAACAAAGGGAGGTTCAGCCTTTATATAGGCTTATACTTTAGATGTTACACGTGGAAGAATCTTAGGTTCACAGTTTTAGAACTCACATGTGAAAAGGTTTCTGTTTACAGTCTCAGGAATTACATATGAAAGGGTTCTGGTTTACAGTTTTAGGACTCACATGTGAAAAGGTTTCTGGTTTGATCTTGTTTTAAGTAAAAATTGTACCTTCTGGAGAGTTTTCCCAAGGCCTAGCCTGTTGTTTTCAGGAAAGAGATTCAGGAGGCGCCAGCTGGCCTACTCTCTCTTCTATTGAGATGCACAGTGGAAGACAAAGCGGGAGGGAATCCCAAATGCCTGGGTCTCCCTCCTCAATAATCTTTAACTCTAACATATACACTTTGAAAAACATCAACACATATATGGATTCACCTTTTCCTCGTGGGCACACATTCTTATTATTGAATTCAGTTAAGGACACAGAAGGTGCTTTCTGCCAAATCAGTTTTCTGTTAACTTAGAAAATAGATTCAGCCCACTATTCACTCCTCTCTGAAACATCTGCAATGCTTAATAACTTACTGAAGTCTCAAAAAGAAATCGGGTGGGGCCGCTGGTGGTACATCCCACACTGAAATGCTTTTCCCTCTTTTTTATTAGAAGCTCCAATCAACTTCAGAGTTCCTTGCATATTCAGTTGCCTGCTCAGATCCTTCCAAAACATTCCTATCTCAGAATACAGGTAAAATTCCAATGGCCTTTGAGGCCCTGGGTAACCGGGCCTCTACCTCCTTCCTGACCTCAGCTTCTACAAGTGTCTCCCCTGCTCAGTCCATTCTCAATATATGTGAATCCTGTCACCTCTCATTAGTTTAAAAATGGGGACTCAATGCCAAACAAATAAATCACAGATAAACACAGTTACCTTTGTACTGGTCAAAGTTATATCCAAATGACAGGCAGTGAGCCTTGAAATGAAAATTATGAGCAAACTGTTTGTAAAAACATTCAAAGAAATTATAAATACCAGTGGTAAGATTACATCTAACATAGCTCTGCTGAAATTCACACCTGCCCCAAATTATGATTTATTAAAAAGTAAATGTCTTTAAAGAATTGAGAGGTCATAACAAGTAATTTGAGACTGAAATCATCTCAGATTTAAGTCAAATTGATATGAATAAAAATAAAATTATACCAACTTAAATACGTTGCAAAACTACTGAAGGAAAAGTATTATGGAAATATATACTGAAGTATAGTAGTATACTTTGGTTCACCTGGAAAATCTGGAATTAATGGTCAAAGTAACCCTCCTAACTGAATCTTAATTTCAAAATACTCATGTCGGGTATAAGCATTTCTGTTTATCTGCTTCACCATGGTCTTCAAACATGGCCATATAAAGGCATTGCAACGATCATTTCAGCAGCGTAAGACAACATTGTGATATAGCTGGCCTAGTGTTAGAACCTATACAATGCCATTTTATAAACTGACAAAACTGTTTCCATTCTCCTCACAATGACTGCTAACCTTGGCTTCTGTAAACTGCTAGTTTACTTTGCAGGATGCAAAGTAAAGGAGGTAAAGCTGCATACTTCTCTTATCTGTAACTGCCAGAATTGCTGGCCTTTGTTTACCAAAGCACCCCCAGATAATTCCATCCTGGCACCAAGTAAATAAAAATTTGTGGATCCCACCCCAACCCAGATGATGTGTAAACAAATGCTAATCTTAGCATCTGTGAATCCCTTAAATGACAATCAGAATGTCAAATAGTCCCTGGCCCTCGAAATGTCCAGAACCCCCTCACCCTCATCTCCGCCCAGAAGGTGATTTGAATATTACTGGCAAGAGCCTGAAACTGGTCATGGAGAGAACTGATTGTCTTTTCTCATCTGTTCACTTTCTTGTGAGCATCATCCAGTTGCTGTCGAAGCAACGTATTTTCATTTTGTAATTGAAATAATCTCTCTTCTACAGATTCCTGCTTTGCAATGTATTTCTTCAGTTTTCTTTGTTGAGTTTGGTGCATTTGTTCAATTTCTTTCTTCTGACACTGTGTTTCGCCGAGGTCTCTTTGCACACGTTCCAAAATCAAATTCTGTTCTCCAACAGCATCTCTTGCATTATGGAGCTGAATTTGTGGCTGTTGATTTCATTTTCTGCATTAGAAAGTGTTTCAGAAAGAATCTCATTCCTAGCTTGTAGGTCAGACATATCAGCCTTCATTTTGTCCTGTAGGCCACAAAAATAGTTATAAAGAGCAAAGGAGTGAGTAAACCACCCCTCAGTCTAAATTGCCTGAAGTTAGCTAAAGGAGACCCAGCATAGCCTCCTCCTTCCAAGATAAGGTACTCAAGCATATCTTTGTACCCACAGCTCACAAGCACATTTCTACCAAAGAAAAAGCCCAAAAACCAAAAAACCTGTTCTCTTCCCCAGCTACCAGCCTTGGGAGTGAGACAGCCATGGCAGCGAGATAACTGCATAGAAAATACACGTATTCTCAAGATTGTAAACTTGTCACAAGTCAATGTCTAACTGTCTTTGTTTAAACCTATTTTTTCTCCTGCCTTATCTTCCCATGCCAAAACTAATATAAGCAAAGAATTTTCCTTTGTGTGGGGCTGGCAGCCATTACAGGCAGTAAGGCCACTGTTAGCTGGAGCTCCAATAAAGAGTTCTCCTGTGTCTCTTGGTCTCTCTGTTCTTCTCGGCTTGAATTTCCACAAGAGACAGAGGAAATTTCCCAATGTTCCTTAAGTTCTTTTTTTTCCTGAGAATATTCTGTAGCTATTTTATTTTTCTACCATTTTTATTGTCAGTTATATAAGAATTACATTTATTCATAAATGCTAAATCTAAGCATTATATTAGTTGCTTTTTTTTTTGAGACAGGGTCTCACTCCATCACTCAGGTTAGAGGGCAGTGGCACAATCGAGACTCACTGCAGCCTTGGCCTTCTGGGCTCAGGTGATCCTCCCACTTCAGCCTCCTTAGTAGATGAAACTAGAGGCTCACATCCCCACACCCAGCTAAATTTATTTGTAATTTTTGTAGAGATAGGGTTTTGCCATGTTGCCCAGGCTGTTCTGGAACTCCTGGGCTCAAGTGACCCACCCATCTTTGTTGTGAACTGAACGCGAGCCTGGGAATTTCATCCAGCGAGAGGGTCCCAAACCTGGAAGAGAGCATGCGCAGAAAAAAAGGAGACAGAGAGAGATGGGGTCTGGAGGACTGATTAGGCATCGCCCGAACAGCAGTGCCCAAACAGCGACTTTATTTGTGCAGTAGGTTCCATTATGTAGTTTTCTCTTTAACATCATTACCTCAATGCAGATCATTAGTCAAACAATAAAAGGAACAGAAAATTCCTGAGGGATGATTCTGAGTAACTGTCAAAGGGAACAAATACTGATTTAAAGGATCAAGGGGGAAATAGGTGATACTGATTATCAATATTGTCGGAACAATCAGTAACTTGGATAACAATCTTTAATTAACTAGAAGACACAAGCTCAGTAGTAAATCATGCATCTGCAAAAGACAAGGACCGCAGGGGAGGTCACCAGTTTGAAACAATGCCTGGTAAACAAAGTCATAAAACAGGTTTAGATCAGGAGCCAGAAAGGGGGATGCAATGCCTTGTGAGACCACTCGGCATTCACCTAGCTGTTATCTCATCGGCCAAGAGAGCTGAGAATAGTGTCCTGCTTAATCATTCTTAATTTCCTCTTTCATTCTCTTCTTAATTTCCTCTTTCTTATAGCTCAACAGCCTCCAGCCAGGGAAAATATGTAAGGAATCAAGCTCACCTAATGGCAGAGGCCAAATTGTTAGCCTCTCACAGGGGCGATTCCCATACACCTCGGCCTCCCAAAGCGATGGGATTACAGGCATGAGCCACTACACCTAGCCTTGTACCAAGTACTTCTACATACATCACTGAGCTCATTTATATCATAATTCAGAAAGGTGAGGTCAAAAAATATGCAAGCTGCAGGATTTTCCCCAGGTCCTCTTACTTTACTTCTGGTACTTGTCCACCAAATCATGGTTACTTCTGTGTTGTAAATACGTAAATATAAAAGAAGCTTTTTATTTCAAAACACCAGTGGCAAAAAAGAAGTTATAGAGCTTTTCTTAGAAAATCATCAGATTATCTGCTATTGCAATAACTTCTGTTTCCTCTTTACAGTGTTTGAAACAGAAATAAGCATGAAACAGGGGAAAATACACTGAAGTAGTTTTCTAAGAACAAAATAGTTATCAACAAATCATCACTAAGTTTCTGTTATGGCATATCACTGTTTTCAAAGCTCTTTGTGCTGAAATGAGATGCTACTTGGAGCAAACTGTGACGTCTCCAAAAGTAAGGGGTAAGGCATCTTAAGTATGGCCTCTGAACTGGCTTTACATTTCATCCTTACTACCAGTAGAAATAATTATCTAACCTCTCCATGAATATATCAGAAAGATGAAATCATGTCTGAAAGCTGGAATGTTTGTTGTTAGCAAGGGTTTTGAGATTGTGGAAAGATTATCAATTCCTATGAATAATAATAAATGTTTCTCCTTTGGATAAGGCCACTGTGAAAGTCACTACTTGATACTTGCAGACAAATGAAGTTGAATTAAGAAAATGATGTTATTTTAGCTATAAATGTCATAGTTCATTTTTAAGAGGAGATAACAGTTTTGGTTTGTTTTAAACCTAAATGATATACACGAAGCCAAAAAAAGTATAAGCAATACTGATGAAACATTAAGTTAGAAATAGCAAGTTTTCACCAAAGATTAATTGACCAGATCCAAGTTGTCTCTTACCATCCTCAATTCCTTAATGAGTTTTCTCAGAGTCCACTGAAGTCCTTGCGTCATTTCAGCCTTTTCCCTACATTCCTCTTCTTTTATTCTTAACTGTTCACTAACTTTATTACACAACATTTCGGCATTTTCTTTCTTCTCCTTTTCTTGTTTTAAGGCAAGTCTGCAGTTAAATATGGATATTAAAATGTGTTTTGTTAGAAAATAAAAATGTTTATTTTGTCATCTGGCTCTTCTGTGTGGGTTTATAATCCTCATAAAAACTCCTATGTTCTTGTTTCCTTTCTAGTTCTCATGTTTTTAATTTCTCACTCCACCCTCTTCCAAGGGCCATATATGTGAAGTAGCGAGGAAAGAAACATTCTGTTAACTGGTAAGTTTCTGTTACGAGTGAACTTGAGAAGAGCATATTTGAAATTTCTCAGTAAAGTTACAAGTTGAAAATTACTTCTTTTTCATGTTAAGCAAATTGAAAATTAGTTAATTAGATCATTTAGAGTTAGCTAATTTAAAAGAAGTTACTATTTACAAACAAGTTTAGAAATTCACTAGAAATAAATTTGCATCTTTGTGAAATATTGTATGTGTAGCCCAAAAAATGATTTACAGTGTAAGATAACACCTTCAGATGTCATTCACACAATGTGTATCTGCAGACTACTACAATCCAAGACTAGGCTAAGCTGTTTAATAACTGTTACCTCCATACTTTTTATGTCTCTCTTTTTGGTAACACTTTCAACTTATTTTCTTGATTCTTTTTTTTTTTTTGAGATGGAGTTTTGCTCGTTACCCAGGTTGGAGTGCAATGGCACGATCTCGGCTCACTGCAACCTCCGCCTCCTGGGTTCAGGCAATTCTCCTGCCTCAGCCTCCTGAGTAGCTGGGATTACAGGCACGCGCCACTATGCTCAGCTAACTTTTTGTATCTTTAGTAGAGACGGGGTTTCACCATGTTGACCAGGATGGTCTCGATCTCTTGACCTCATGATCCACCCACCTCGGCCTCCCAAAGTGCTGGGATTACAGGCGTGAGCCACCGCACCCGGCATCTTCTTGATTCTTATGCATTTTATAAACAATGTTTAAATCCCTTTTGGAACAAGAGAGGATCTAATATTTAATTTAAAAGTAAAGGATAATGTGTGTCTCAACATTGAATTTGGAATTAATTTATCTGCGTATGAAAGATGTGGAATAAACTAATCATCAATTACTTTCCATTTTACTTTTTATTTCATGCATATTTAGAATGAAACTGGGAAGTCCTAGCCAGAGCAATCAGTCAAGAGAAAGAAAGGACATCCAAATTGGAAAAGAGAAAGTCAAACTATCTGTTTGCCCAAGACATAATCTTTTAGCTTAGAACACCCTAAACACTCCTGGATTTGATCCATGAAATCAGTAAAAGTCTCAGGTAACAAAACCAATGTACACAAATCAGTAGCACTAGTATACATCAAGAATGGCCAAGGTGAGAATCAAATCAAGAACCTAGTCCCTTTTATGATAGTGATGGCAACAACAACAAAAACTTAACCTTTTTGGATCTTTCATCACCTCCTTGGTAACCAAGATGAAAGACCTCTAAAAGGAGAACTAGAAAGCACTGCTGAAGAGATTTTTCATAGGAAAAAAGGATATCACAGATGACACAAACAAATGGAAATATGCCCTATGTTCATAGATTAGAAGAATCAATATATTGAAAATGACCATATTAACCAAAGCAATTTACAGATTCAATGCAATTCCTATCAAAATACTACTGTCATTCTTTATAAAATTAGAGAAAGTACTTCTAAAATTTACAGGGAATAAAAAAAGAGCCCAACTAGCCAAAGCAATCCCAAGCAAAAAGAATGAAGCCAGAGGCATCACAATACCAGATTTCAAACCACACAACAAGCCTAAAGTAATCAAAACAGCATGGTACTGGTATAAAGGTAGATAAACAGATCAGTGGAACAGAATACAGAACCTAGAAATAAAGCCAAATATGTATAACCAACTGACCTTTCACAAAGTGTACAAAGTCATAAACTGGGCAAAAGACACCCTATTCAATAAATGGTGTTGGGAAAACTGAATAGCCAAGTGTAGAAGAATGAAACTGGATCCCTATCTCTCACCATATATAAATATTAACATGGTGGCTTCTTTCTGTGATCCCAGCACTTTGGGAGGCCAAGGCAGGAGAATGGCTTGAGCCCAGGAGTTCAAGACCAGCCTGGGCAACATGGTGAGATCTTGTCTCTACCAAAAAATATTTTTTAATTAAAAAAGAGGTTAATTAAAAACTTAAATCTGTAACCTGAAACCACAAAAACATCTGGAAGAAAGTGTAGGAGAAAACTCTTCTGGACACTGGCCTAGGCAAATTATTTATGACAAAGACCCCAGAACTAAAAGCAACAATAACAAAAATAAATACATGGATACATGGGACCTAATTAAATGAAAAGGCTTCTGCACAGCCAAAGAAATAATCATCAGAGTAAACAGACAACCTACAGAATAGGAGAAAATATTTGCAAACTATGCATCTGACAAGGGACAAACAAATCAGCAATAAAAATACAAATAATTCCATCAAAAAGTGACATGAACAGACATTTCTCAAAAGAAGATGCACAAATGGCCAACACACACAGTTAAAAATTCCCAACATCACTAATATTCAGGGAAATGCAAACTAAATCAACAAGGAGATATCACAGTATTCCAGCCAGCATCCTTATTATTAAAAGGTTGAAAAATAGAAAGATGTTGGTGCAGATGTGGTGAAAAGGGAATGCCTGCTCATACATCGCTGATGGGAATGTAAATTAGTACAACCTCTGTGAAAAACAGCAGGCAGATTTCTCAAAGAGCTAAATAAAATAGAGCTACCATGCACTCCAACAATCCCCTATTGGGTATCTACCCAAAGGAGAAGAAATCATTACATCAAAAAGACACCGGCAAATGTATGTTTGTTTACTGCAGCACATTTTGCAATTGCAAAGATATGAAATCGACCTACGTGTCCATCAACCAGTGAATGGAATAACTAATACGTGGTATATATACACCGTGGAGTACTACTCAGCCATAAGAAAAATGAAATAATGCCTTTTGTAGCAACTTGGAAGGGACTGGAGGCCATTATTCTAAGTGAAGTAACTTAGGAATGGAAAGCCAAATAAAAACACGTTCTCATTCATAATAGAGAGTTAAGCTATTCATCCGTGTAACCAAAAACAATTTGTATCCCCTAAAGCTATGAAATACACCAAAGTTCTGAAAAAGAATAAAACTGTAGAAATTTTTTAAAAATTACTTTGGGTTTAGAAAAGTGGCCAGTTCATGCTCTATTGGTTGGACTGTAAATTAACACAAACATTCTTGAGAAAAATGAATATTGATCAAAGGTCTTTTTTAAAAAGTTCCTGTATTTCAACCTAATAATTCTATATTGGATAATTTATTCAAAGCAAACAGTTTAGGGATGCAAGATTTATATAAAAAATGTTATGGGCTGGGCATGATGGCTCATGCCTGTAATATTAATGACTTGGGAGGCCAATGCAGAAGGAATGCTTGAGGTTGGGAGTTGGAGATCAACTTGAGCAAAGTAGTGAGATTCTGTCTCTACAAAAAACTTTAAAAGTTAGCCAGGCATGGGAACAGGCACCTGTAGTCCCAGCTACTTAGGACGCTGAGGCAGGAGGAAGAAGTTTGAGGCTGCAGGGAGGTTATGATCATACCACTGAACTCCAGCCTCAGGCACAGAGTGAGACCCTGTGTCCATAAATAATAATAATGAGAAAAGATGCTCCTTATATCATTAATTATAAATACAAGATAATTTCAAAACTCAAATTGCAATTTGTTAAATGAATAACAAGATTTCATATGATGGATGTATGACCTACTCTCTGCGGGGGGATTGAGCTCGTTCGGAAAAACTGGACTGCAGGCTAGGAGAAATTCCTTAAGTTCAGGCTTTATTGAGAGGAAAGAGCCTCTGGGCGGACCAGTCAGGAAGAAAAGGGAAATGGCTGCACCACTCAGAGGTGCAGGGGTCTTTTATAGGGGGCTGAAGGGCAGAGGGAGTGGGAAATGGAGGGAGGTGAGGTGGTGGGCAACGTTTGGTCAGTTTGAACTGCTGGGCGGGAAGCTGGGCGGTTGCTGATGAGGCAGGGGCCGAGCGGCGGGAAGCTGGGGAGTGCTGATAAGGCAGGAGCCAGGTGGGAGGCTGGGGAGTGCTGATAAGGCAGGAGCCAGGTGGGAGATGGCTGCGGCAGCGGAAAGGCTAGGGCAGTATGTAGAGTGAAAGATAAGGGAGCCTCTTTGTGGGGAGAGGGAAAGAGAGCTTTCACGGTAGAGGCAGAGCTTTCCAAACATTCCCGACTCCTTAAAGAAAAGAAAAAGAGGGGGTCAGGGGCGTCGGTTGTCTCTCTGGCTACTTCCTGCTGACAAGGGTCAACGGGGGTTTCTGAAGAGGTTTTTTTTCTTAAGGAGCCTGGATGCCTGGGGAGAGGTCTGCTTCTAGCACTCGTTCAGGGTAGGGTTGGAGCAGCATCTGGTGGATGGTGACTCGAGTTAGTTCTTGAAAGCGCTGCTGTAGAAACTGTAGGAAGCAAGGAGCAATAAGTAAGATTAGGCAAACGGCTATTAGGGGCCCAAGCAGCGGGGA
>CM052652.1:93730324-93750772 GCA_028533165.1 Leontopithecus rosalia | reverse complement strand
AGCAGCACAGGCCTGTTGACAGTGCAGGTGGCCGGGGATGGCCTTGCTGACCTCCAGTCAGCCCCACATGGGGACCTTTGGAGCACAGCCCACAAGCCTGGTGCAAGGAATGCCCCATTCTTCTGATGCTCTGGGAGGGCTCAGCATCACTTGTGGGTCCCCTCCCCTGTCACGCTGTCTTGAAGCCTGAGCATGGCCGCCCCACCCACAGTGTGGGGGCCTGGGGCCAGGGTCCCACCGATCCGACCTGTTTTGTGCCGGGGGTTTTGTGCTCATGGACTGTTCAGTCCTCATGGCTGCCCAGCAACCTGGGTGTGTTGTGATCACTCCCATCTTAGGAGTGAGTAAACGGAGGCCTGGTGGGACAGTGACCTGCTCAAGGTCACAAAGGACTGTCCTGGGAGCATGGCTTTGTCTTTACAACTCCTGACCCTTGCTTAGCTTCTCCCAGAGGTCATGGCCCCTTCACCCGTTCAAAGAACATCAAGGGAAGAAACCCGGGCTTTCCCGGAGAGGGAGTGCGGCTCGCCCCCAGGCTGCATGGGGCTGACGCTGTGATGGTTGCTCTGCTGACTGGGGAAGGCAGGAGCGGGCCCCAGGTTTGGGGTGTGGCTCTGCTGCTGTCCTGGTGCTTCACCTCGGGTGGGTCCCGGGGCCCCTGGTATCAGCGTCTGCACTGGACAGTCTCTGAGGCACTGTCCAGTCTGAGCAGCCTGCTGCGGAGGCCCTCCTGAGCTCAGGGAGTATGGCTGCCCCTCCAGACAGAGCAGGGCGCTGGGGCTGGCTTCAAACCAGCCTCTTTTTTTTCTTCTTTTCTTTAAATTGTCTGCATTTGAGTAGCCTTAATCGCACAGGGCAGGAATCTCAAAGGTACAAAAAGGCAGTCTCTTGCTTCTCTTTGGAATACTCTGTGCAGAAACCAGCATTTTCTTTCCTTTTTTTAAAAAAATTCTAAATGAGACAGGGTCTCGCTCTGTCACCCAGTGGCACAGTCATGGCTCACTGCAGCCTCGACCTTCCAGGCTCAGACGATCCTCCCACCTCAGCCTCCCAGGTAACTAGGACGACAGGCACACACCACCACACCCACTAAATTTTTGTTTTGGTTTGGTTTTTGTAGAGACGGAATTTCATCATGTTGCCCAGCACTTTGGGAGGCCGAGGTGGGTGGATCACTTGAGATCAGGAGTGGTGGTGATCTCGCTCCTGAGTGCCCTCCCCAAGCCATAGACACAGTAGAGCAGTGATGCCCAGAAGCAGAGATGAGGGAACAGAGCAGACAGATGCCTTCCTGGCCCCAGGGCCCCAGCCAAGGGGAAGGGAGGCCAGTGAGAAAAGGGGTGTCCCTCAAGCCCCCACGCCCAGCTCTCTGTCCTCCACACCCCAAGCAGTGTGTGTGGGGCCTGCCTGGGGGACATGCCACCCCCTGGACCCAGCCCCATCCAGGAGGGAAGAGCAGCACTTACCATGATGGAAAAGATGAGGGGGATGAGGTTGAGGGGCCAGACAGGGCAGAAGCAGGAGGCAACAGCCAGGACGAGGTAATCTCGGGGGTCTCCCCGGTCTTGGACATAGGAGGTGATGGCGATGGAGGAGGCCCTCCTGGAGCTGGCCCGGGAGGGGGACAGAGACAGTGGGGCCTCCAGCTGCCTCTTGGAGACGGCCTTGAAGGGCAGGCCATGGTCATTCTGCTCCAGATCCAGAGGCCCCAAGAGGGAGCTGGACAGACTCAGGGTCTCGCTATCCTTGTTCTCTGCCCTGGTGAGGAGTTTCTCCATCTCAGGCAGGTCCAGGGATGAGGCGGAGCCCAGCTCCTGAGCGGAGGGAAACTGAGGCTGCCCCAGGTTGGCCATGGGTGCCTGGCTTTGCGCTGCTGCAGCTCCAGGCAGGGACACGGGGCTCTGAAGGGACCTCAGTGCACCATTCCCCAGCCTAGACTCTGGGCCTCTGGGTTGGAACAGAGGCGTCCCCTGAGGGCCAGAGGGCCAGCTGCGTGCTAGAAGATTTGGGCTGGGCTTCTCGAGGCCAGCTAAGTTCAGAGGCTGGGGCCTGCCAGCTGCCCTGCAGAGCTCCCAGGAAGACTCTGGAGCCTCCAACTCCATTCAAGTGTGAGGCCAACTTTGTTGGCGCTACTGAGAGCACAGATGGGTGGGGAAGCAACAGAAAGCTCTGAGAGCAGAGAGGAGAATGTGCCTCTTCCCAGGGAGGCTCAGGCTAAGTCACAGAGCCTCTGTGTGTGTGTGTGTGTGTGTGTGTGTGTGTGTGTGTGTGTTTGGGCATGTGCACACACGCGTGCGTGCACTCTCGCGCACACATGCATGCGCCACACAGCCTCCCTCCCTCTCCCCCTCCTTGGTGACGATTTTCCTCTTCAATTCCCTCTCTCTAGAGACTCACCCTGGCAGCACTTTTGCCTCTGCCCCAGCCTAGCCCAGCCCAGAGGGACTCAGGGCAGCCTCCGGTTTCCACTGGAGCTCCAGGGCCTGCTCCTCCGGGCAGGGGCTGTAGATGGGGAGAAAGACACATTAGTGGCCAGGCGCGATGGCTCATACCTGTAATCTCAGCACTTTGGGAGGCCGAGGTGGATCACAAGGTCAAGAGATCGAGACCAGCCTGGCCAACATGGTGAAACTCTACCTCTACTAAAAATACAAAAATTAGCCAGGTGTGGTGGTGTGTGCCTGTAATCCCAGCTACTCTGGAGGCTGAGGCAGGAGAATCACTTGAACCTGGGAGGTTGCAATGAGCCAAGATCTCGCCACTGTACTCCAACCTGAGTGACAGAGTAAGACTCTGTCTAAAAAAAAAAAAAGGAAAAAAAAAATCACCCTGGGCCACACAGGGGTGTGTCTTCAGCTGTCCGGAGAACTGAGCCCTCTGCTGCTTTTGCCGAGACAAGCGTGCACGTCCTCCCCTCTGCTGGGAAATGCTGGGCCCTAGACCCTCCCCTCACATCCCACCCAGACCCTGGCCCCCAACCCCTATGAACATCCACGCTGAAGCCTGGCTCCCGCTCCAGGAGGATAGGGGAGGTGTGGGCACCGGGCGTGGTAATTGCAAATTTGCCCCATTGCAAATGCTGCCCCATGAACGGGTTTCTACACAGCTCAGCACGGGGTGGGAAGGAGGATGAGGGTGGCTGTTGGGCCAGCCTCGTGCCTGTCAGCAATTCAGTGGTGCTAAAGAGCCGGCAGGCAAAGACCCCCTAGGTCAGAGCTGCTCCAGTGGGTGCCAGTTCTGGAGGGTCTCAGGCTCCGGCTGTCTGTCCTGTTGGATTCTCCTCTGCCTCTTTGTTCTCTCTGAGGTTTTCTTCCTCTGATTCTGCCTTCTTCTCTGTACTCTGCATCTCTTTCTCTCTGACACTTCTCCTTACATTATTTTACAAATGTGACCCGGAGCCACCAGGGATGTGTGTGTGCAGTTTGAAAGCAGCTGTATAAAATAGTTTAAAATCCTACAATCCGGCAGGGTGTCATGGCTTATGCCTGTAATCCCTGCACTTTGCGAGGCCGAGGCAGGAGGATTGCTTCAGCCAAGGAGTTCAAGACCAGCCTGGGCAACATGGCAAAATCTCATCTCGACAAAAAATACAAAAAGTAGTAGGTGTCCCAGCTACTTGGGAAGCTAAGATAGGAAGACTGCTTGAACCTGGGAGCTCAAGGCTGCAGTGAGCCGAGTTTGTGCCACTCAGCTTGATGGGAGATCTGGGAGCTGAAAGGACACCTGTAAATGAATAAGATTTGAAAAATTTGGCTGGGCCTATAATCCCAGAACTTTGAGAGGCTGAGGCAGGTGGATCACTTGAGGTCAAGAGTTCGAGATCAGCCTGGCCAACAGGGCAAAACCATGTCTCCACTAAAAATACAAAAGTTAACCAGACATGGTGGCAGGTGCCTGTAACCACAGCTACTTGGGAGGCTGAGGCAAGAGAGTCACTTGAACTTGGGAGGCGGCGGAGGTTGCAGTGGGCCGAGATTGCACCACTGCACTCTAGCCTGGGTGACAGAATGAGACTCCTTCTCAAAACAAAAAAACAAAAACTCACAATGTTTGTGGCTTTGGTACAACTTTTCAGATTTCATAAATTTGACTATATTAAGAAGTGCTCAGGCCGGGTGCGGTGGCTCACGCCTGTAATCCCAGCACTTTGGGAGGCCAAGGCGGGCAGATCACGAGGTCAAGAAATCGAGACCATCCTGGCCAACATAGTGAAACCCCATCCCTATTATAAATACAAAAATAGGCTGGGTGTGGTGGTGCACACCTGTAGTCCCAGCTACTTGGGAGGCTGAGGCGGGAGAATCGCTTGAACCAGGGAGGCAGGGGTTGCAGTGAGCCGAGATTGCACCACTGCACTCCAGCCTGGGCAACAGAGTGAGACTCCATCTCAAAAAAAAAAATGTTTTTGCTGAACAAAGGAAACCCATAGTGATTTGGAAAATGGACACCTTGGGGAAGCAGCCTCATCCTCCTCGGTCCTCAGGGAGTCCAGCTGTGGGGCCAGGAGTGAGCTGGGCTCCAATGCCCAGGAGAACCCAGAAATATGTTAATGTCTGTGTAACACGAAAGCTCCTTCACAGGGTGGCTAGGGGGTCCCTGAAACCCTTAGGCTGCAAGTCAGTACCCAGTTGGGCAGAAATCCATGGTACAGCCTAGGAGCTGGCCCCTGGGTGGAGGGACCACAGCTGCCCAGCCCAATTCGGTAACCCGAGCCGCATGTGGCTTCCAAGCCCTTGAAATGAGACTCATCCAAGTTGAGATGAGCTGTGAGTGTAAAATCCACACAAGACTCCAAGACTTAGTCCAAAAACAAAAAGAATGTAAACTATCTCATTACTTTTTATGTCAATTACATATTGAAATGATAACATTTTGGATATATTGGGCTAAATAACACATTAAAATCAACATTATTGATTTCATCTGTTTTTTACTTTTTTAAAATGTGTCTAGTAGTCAGGCATGGTGGCATGTGCCTGTAGTCCCAGCTACTCAGGAGGCTAAGGCTGGAAGATCGCTTGAGCCCAGGAGTTCTGGGCTATAGTGCACTATGCCGATCGGGTGTCCACACTAAGTTTGGCATCAATATGGTGAACTCCTGGGAGCAGGGAACCACCAGGTTGTCTAAGGAGGGGTGAACCGGCTCAGGTCAGAAACGGAGCAGGTCAAAACTTACGTGCTCATCAGTAGTGGGATCAGTTGCGCCTGTGAGTAGCCACTGCACTCCAGCCTGGGCAACATAGCGAGACCCCATCCCTTAAAAAAAAAAAAGAAGAAAAATGTACCTGGTAGAAAATTTTAAAAAAACGTGTTTTTTTTGAGACGGGATCTTGCTCTTTTGCCAGGCTGGAGTGCAGAGGTGACATCTCAGTTCACTTCGATCTGTCCTCCAGGTTCAAGCATTTCTCCTGCCTCAGCCTCCCTAGTAGCTGGGATTACAGATGCTTGCCACCACGCCCAGCTAATTTTTGTATTTTCAGTGGAGATGGGGTTGACCATGTTGGCCAGGCTGGTCTTGAACTCCTGACCTCAGGTGATCCACCCCCTTCGGCCTCCAAAAGTGCTGGGATTACAGGCGTGAGCCACCATGCCTGGCTATGTGTTATATTTTTGATTGAATAAAAGGAGGAAAGAAAAAAACTCAAGGTTGCCTGGTGGACTGAAGTTGGGGGAATTAGGGACCCGTTTGCTCTGCCCGTGTAGGATGCTGGATTCTCAGCGCCACCTAGTGGCAGGTAGTGATGAAGGGCATGACCAGAGCGGAGGGAGGAGGAGGGAGGGAAAAGCCACTGTTGATTTGGACCCCTGGCAGGTGAGCCCAGCCCAGCCCAGCCAGCTGCCCAGGGCCCTGCTGGTCTTCAATTGCTCCAGGCAAGTTGTCACTTAGGACCACATGGAAGACCATGAAGGACCATGGCGATGTTCATCACACAAGGTGGTTTTGGCTGGCACAGTGCTGACCCAACAGGTGACTTTTTTTGTTTTTGAGATAGAGTCTTGCTCTGTCGCCCAGGCTGGAGTGCAGTGGCTCAAGCTTGGTTCACTGCAGCCTCCACCACCCGGGTTCAAGCGATTCTCCTGCCTCAGTCTTCCAAGTAGCTGGGATTACAGGCACCTGCCACCATGCCCTGCTAATTTTTGTATTTTTAGGAAAGACAGGGCTTCACCATGTTGGCCAGACTGGTCTCAAATGCCTGAACTCAGGTGATCCACCCGCTTCGGCCTCCCAAAGTGCCAGGATGATAGGCGTGGTTTAGCTGGCACAGTGTTGACTCAACATGTAATTTTTTTTTTTTAGATGGAGTTTTGCACTTGTTGCCCAGACTGGAGTGCAATGGCACCATCTTGGCTCACTGCAACTTGGGATTACAGGCACGCACCACCATGCCCGGCTAATTTTTGTATTTGTGTATTTTTCGTAAAGATGGGGTTTCACCATGTTGGCCAGGACAGTCTCCATCTCCTGACCTCAGGTGATCCGCCCACCTCGGCCCCCTAAAGTGCTGGGAACAGAGACATGAGCCACCATGCCTGCCCACGATAACCACCATTTTTAAATAATCACAAAATCCTTACTTCACCACATATCAGTTATCTCGGAGAATGGATATGATCTTTGGAAGCCGACAGAAAATCAAGCAAGGGTTCCAGGAACCCTAAACGGCACATAACTAATGCTACTCAGGCCCGGACCCCTGTGGCATCAGAGGGAGGAGGAAGCGCCTGTCAGGCTGATACGTGTTTGATACACACACAAATGTCCACGCAGCCACACATCTACGTAAGCATACACAAAATACGTCCATATCACAAACTCAGAATGTTAGGCAAGTATCAGCATACAAACATGTGATGTGCACACCCGAACACGCAGCCCTGGACAGACCTTGATGACCGCAGTGTGTCCTGAACTTTACAGTTTATAAAACACCTTCCCAGGCATTCTGTCCTTGCAACAACCTTGTGAATTGAATGTATCTGAGCAGCCTCCACCCAGTGAGTGCTTCTGCGGGCCAAGCACTATGCTACTGCTTTGTTTTATTTCTTGATTGTTTCTGATTCGGAGTCTTGCTCTGCCACCCAGGCTGGAGTGCAATGGCGTGGTCTCAGCTCACTGCAACCTCCGCCTTCCAGGTTCAAGCAATTCTCTTGCCTCCACTTCCCATGTAGCTGGGATTACAGGCACCCACCACCACATTGGCTAATTTTTGTGTTTTTAGTAGAGACAGGATTTCACCATGTTGGCCAGGCTGGTCTTGAACCCCTGACCTAGTGATCTGCCCGCCTCAGCCTCCCAAAGTGCTGGGATTACAGGCATGAGCCACTGTATCCGGCCTCCACTATGCTATTGCTTTAAATGCATTGTCTCATATAGTCTCTACAACAGCCTATGATGTTAAGTACTTAGTCTAGTCCATTATACAGATGGGAACACTGAGACTCAAAGCCACCAGGTGCTTTGCCCAGATCACTCAGCTGGTAAGTGAGGAGACAGAAGTCCGGACCTGTGACATCCCCCCGCCCCCCGCTGAACTCACAGCCACAGGCTGCTTCCTCAGGATTCTGCCTGCTCAGGCATCCTTGCCATTTCCAGGCTGAGTGTGCGATTGCAGAAGAACCCTTATTTCTTTCAGTCCTGAAATTTAGGCAAGCAGACTTGCTGGTCATTGCATCGTGTTTCCAGAGACTGAACACCTGAGGCTGAAAGAAGGCTACGGCCTTGTCCAAGCTGGCCTTGCCTCAGATTCTAATTGTGCAAACAGTCACCACTGCGGAAGGACTTCTGTTTGCCAGAAACAGTCCATTAGGAAGCACTTTCACTCCTCACAGCCGCGCTGCGCTGGAGTCACCATTCAAGTCAGAGGGGAGGAACCGGAGGCTGAGAGAGGTGGCTGAGGAGGGGCTGGCCCCAGGCAGGCCTGGCTAGACCCCATGTCCCCCCTGAATAGCATCTGTGCCACAGCCCCCCTGGGCAGTTGGGAGCCCGAAGGCCTGTGACTCAGGACAGGATGCTGAGCGTGCCAGCCAGGGCTGGGGTTCGCAGAGTGCAGAGGCAGCTTTCACTGTGGCCGTGAGCCTCACTCCACCTGCTCTGGGACACCCACCTGGGCCATGCCTAACCGAATTTCTCCTGCATCTCTGGGATCCCCACCCTGAGCTAACTGTGTGGAATCCCTCCCTCCCCCGCTCACAAGACCCGGGCTCTGGCCCAGCAGGCGGCCCCTGCAGCATGACACCCTTAACCTGAGCCCAGCTGGATACCAGATCATCTCAGACGAGGGCAGCTCTCCATGCGGAACTGGCTACGCCTCTCACTTGCTCAGCAGGCTTGGCCTGAGGTCCCTCTGGCCTCACTCGACCCCCCCACCCAGAATCCTTTTTGGGTTCCAAGTAAGCCCCTCACCATGGGGGGGCCCTGGCCTGTCGCTGGAGGTAGGTGCATGCAGGACTTACTGGCACCCAGTCCTTGGCCTGCCCTTGGCTTCCTGCCCTGAGACCTGGCCAGACTCTCCCTTCATGGCAGTCCTCCCTGTGGCTGACTCTAGACCACAGCTCTGCAGGGAGGTCCAGAGCCTGAGCTGAGAACATCCGTAACCTCCCAGCCCCCAAGCCCCTCTCCCAGTACTGTCCTCTCCCACCCCAGGACACAGGGTGGGGCGTCATCACTGGCTGTCTCTTTCCTCCCCATGGGCCCCCGAGGTCAGCCACACCTGGGGTTTGCCATGAACCCATTCCCGGGGGTCCCACCTGTGCACTCAGGCCCTGCTCAGCATCCAAGGCGAGCCCGGCCCTCAGGCTTTCCTGTCACCCTGGGCCACTAGGCCGGCTGGAGTCTGGTATCTGGCAGAAATGACAGTTTTCCCTTTTTATTTGGCTGCTGCTCCTGACTGCCTCTCCTGGATCAGGCTTGGGCAGCGGCGCAGGCAGGGGAAGGGGACTCGGCCCTTGGCCACGAGACCACAGCAGGCCCCACGGGTTCCCACACCTGTCCCATCCCTCACTCTCCTAAAGGCAGCCAGGGCAGACAGGGCCCCGAGGCAGGGGAGTGCAAAGGCTGCTCTCCAGGACGAGTTCCAGTCCAAGATGAGTCCGGGGTCCTGACCATTTCCTCAAGCCACCTCCCCAGGCTGGGATTGGGGGTACTCCCTAGGCTGGGATGAGCATGCTTCCTAGGCTGGGATCGGGGGTGCTCCCCAGGCCCCCGGGCTCCTTCTCCCTGGAGAGGCGGCGTCTCCTCCGCGCCAGGTCTCAGCCGGTGCAGTGTCGCTGTGTCCCGTGTCGCTCTGTCCAGGTGCCTCTGCAGCCTCCGCTCCTGTAGCCCAGCTGCCAGCCCGGCCTCCCTCCAGGCCCGCGGGCTCACCGAGCCGGGTCAGGAGTGCGGGGGGCCCATCCCGGGGCTGGCTCGCAGGTAGCCGCGCGGCCAGGGAGGCGGCCCGGCGGAGGAAGCCCCTGGACCTCGGCGCCAGCTTCCCCCGGAGGCCTGGGCCGGGCCGGGCACCTCGGCTAGAGCGCGGGGCCGTCCCGGGGGCGCGTGCGGGGAGCACGAAGCGCAGCGGGGCGCAGGCGGCACCGGGGGGCGGGCGGCATCTGGGCGCGCGAGGCCAGGCCCTGCGGGCGGCGGGGGGCTAGCGCCCGGGTCATCCCTCGCGTCCCCCGGGACCCCGCGCTCCGCCGGGCCGTGGCATTCCAGGTGTCCGCAGGGCACGCGGGGCGCGGGGCTGGCGCGCAGGGCGAAGGAGAGCGCGGCGATGCGGTGGATGGCCCTGCGCAGCGTGGCGATCTTGGAGAGCCTCTTGCCGCCCAGGTCGTGCCGCAGCGCCCGACGCAGCGCGTTGAACGCCTCGTTGTAGTCCAGGATGCGCTTGCGCTCCCGCACGTTGGCCGCCATGCGCCGCGCCTTGGACCGCACGGGCCGCGCGCGCCTCCGGCCCGCGGGCTCCTCCGCCTCGCCCAGGCCGCGGGGAGCGCGGCTCGCCCGCAGCACCCCCAAGTCCTCCCCGGCCCCTGGGCAGGAGCCCCCCAAGTCCTCCGCGGAGCCCTCGGCCCCCTTTCGCGCCCTGAGGCCTAGTCCCGGCGCTCGCAGCATGACCTTCCCGGGCCCTCTGCCCTCTGCCCCAGCCCCGGCTCGCGACGCGGACGGTCCCGGCTCCTGCGGGCTGGACACTCCCTCGACGGGCCTCTCCGGCAGGGCTTTATGGCACCACGCTGCGCCCCGCCCTCCCACCCATCCATCTCCCTCCTCCTGCTTTATTGCCGGCCTCCAGGTAGGTCGGGGGACGAGGGGGGAACCAAGGGAAGGAGGAAGGCGAGGAAGGAAGCTTGCAGATTCCTAAAAGCGGAGACCAGACGGGCATCCCGGCCACGCCGTCCCAGGGAACTGGCCTCACTCAGGGGCCACTGCGGGGTGGCCACGTTCCTCACTCTTCCCACTCCAGACACCGGGCTAAATGTGGCTTCTAGCAGGAGAGCTGATGAAAACGAAGAGTGGGAGCGGCCGGGCACGGTGGCTCACGCCTGTCATCCCAGCACTTTGGGAGGCCCAGGCGGGCGGATCGCTTGAGCCCAAGCATTTTTGAGCAGCCTGGCCGACAGGGCGAGACCCTGTCTATATGAAAAATGCAAAAATTAGCCAAGTGCGGTGGTACGTGCCTCTGTAGTCCCAGCTACTCGGGAGGCTGAGGTGGGAGCATCACCTGAGCCCAGGGAGGTCAAGGCTGCAGTGAGCTGTGATCGCGCCACTACACTTCAGTCTGGGCAGTAGAGGGAGACCCTGCCGAGGCGGGTGGATCACGAGGTCAAGAGATCCAGACCATCCTGGTCAACATGGTGAAACCCCAACTCTACTAAAAATACAAAAAATTAGCTGGTCATGGTGGCGCGTGCCTGTAATCCCAGCTACTCAGGAGGCTGAGGTGGGAGAATTGCCTGAACCTAGGAGGCGGAGGTTGCAGTGAGCCGAGATCGCGCCATTGCACTCCAGCCTGGGTAACAAGAGCGAAACTCCGTCTCAAAAGAAAAAAAAAAATGGACCTTGAAAGTACTTGTCAAGTCCCATGGGCA
Source organism: Leontopithecus rosalia (assembly GCA_028533165.1). Lineage (NCBI taxonomy): Eukaryota > Metazoa > Chordata > Mammalia > Primates > Cebidae > Leontopithecus > Leontopithecus rosalia. Next base: position 93,739,711 of record CM052652.1, on the reverse strand, counting down.
ACCGAAGATCTGGCACTGAGGAAAGCATGAGTGTCCCACCCGGCAGGGCTCACACGGCAGGGACAGGGCCCTGCAGGTAAGGCTGACCCAGAACTGGCTTTCTCAGCTACGGAGCCTGACTGGCTGCGATTGGGGTTCAGGTTTTGGTTGGGCCTGACTCTCCCTCCACTGCCCTTTGACCTCCCTTCTGAGCAGAGCTGGGCTGAGTCAGCAGCGGAGGGCGATGGGGAAGATTCCTTTGCAGCCCTGGCTTCCCATCAGCAGCATCTCTCGGGTCCAGAGCCATCGGGCAGCCGTATCTCGTGACACAGCCCTGCCAGGTTATGAACTCATTGGGCAGCCTCTCCCCTCTTCTCCAGGGATTTTCATTTGAAACAGGGCCTCAGAAAAAGGATAATGCTTATTCCTAGGGAAACACCCCCAGTGGAATTTCAGGCATTCCCAGGTGAGTTATTTGGAGCACCTTAAAGTCACTAGTTCCAGCCACAATCCAAATGCCTCCAAAATGCCTAGGCCTCTGGTGGCATCAGCTGGACTCAGTGTGCGGTGTGCAGTTCACATCCATCTCGCCAAAAGAACACTGCCAATAAGCCCATTATTTCAAACTGTTAATTTCTCCACAGAGTTAAATAAGGCACTGGGAAGCAGCGTGTATGTGTTTACTTCTGTGATGTATTTACACACTAGGATGAAAGCTCCTCAGGACATCTGTATTTCCCATGTTCTATTCCCTCCAAATCTGCAATATATGTGGAATTATAAAGCAGCTAGAGGCTGGGCGATGTGGCTCACGCCTGTAATCCCAGCACTTTGGGTGGCCAAGGCCGGCGGATCACTTGAGGTCAGGAGTTTGAGACTAGACTGGCCAACATGGCGAACCCCCCTCTCTACTAAAAATACAAAAATTAGCTGGGTGTGGTGATGTCGGGAGCCTGTAATCCCAGATTCTCAGGAGCCTGAGAAGGAGAATCGCTGGAACCCGGGAGGTGGAGATTGCAGTGTGCCGAGATCATGCCACTGCCCTCCAGACTCCGTCAAATGAATGAATGAATGAATGAATGAATGAATGAATGAATGAATGAATGAAAAAAGAGGTTAGTAAAAGCAAAGAAAATGCCCAAAGGCCCGCGTTTACCACCCCTCCCTCCCCGCACAGGTCAGGAAACGCAGCGGCGCCTCCTCCTGGAGGCCTGCGGATCCCGGGCCGCTGCGGGCTCCGCCGACTTCAAAGGCCAGCGGGGACCCGGCATTTCCGCGGCACCTGCGACCGTGCCCGGGAGCGCGCGTTTCTCGCCAGGGCAGAGGCGGGCGCGGTGATTTAGGGCCGGGCGGTTCCGCCTGGGCCGAAGGTGCCTATTACCGCCGGGCGGGGCCTGGATTTCAAAAATTCCTGCCCTTCCTTGGGAAGTTCCGGCGCCGCCCCCGGGGAAGGACAGAACGCCCGCCCTGGAGAGAAAGTTCGGGCCCCACTCGCGGGGTCCTGGAACTCTCCCGCCCGCAGACAGCGGGTCCACCTAGGCCCTGAGCGCCCCACCCCAAGCCCGGACGCTGATTTCAACCCACACGCGCCCCGTGTCGAAGACAGAGGGCGCAGTTTCAGGCTCTGGCCCTTTATGCATTCATTCAACAAACGCATTTTTTTTGTTTGTTTGTTTAGCTGGAGTCTCCCTCTTGTCGCCCAGGCTGGAGTGCAGTGGCGCGATCTCGGCTCACTGCAACCCCCGCCTCCCTGGTTCAAGCGATTCTTCTGCCTCAGCCTCTGGAGTAGCTGGGATTACAGGCCCTTGCCACCACGCCTAATGTTTTGTATTTTTAGTAGAGATGGGGGTTCCCATGTTAGCCAGGATGGTCTCAAACCCCTAACCTCAGGTGATCCACCCGCCTCTGCCTCCCAAAGTGCTGGGATTACAGGTGTGAGCCATGGGCCGGGCCTCAACAAAAACTTACTGCCTGACAAGTGATCAGGTGACAGAGCAGCGAACAGCCAAAAACACGTCCTAATGGAGCTCATGTTCTCCTGGGAAGAGTGAATAATGAGGAAAATAAATAATTTGTGTAGTAAATAAATACAATTAAAGGGACATGAGCCAATCCGAGGCATGGTGGGGCAACCCTGTCATCCCAGCACTTTGGGAGGCCAAGGTGGGAGGACCACTGGAGCCCAGGAGTTCCAGACCAGACCAGGCAACATAGTGAGATCCCCATCTCTACCAAAAATAAAATATTAGTTGGATGTTGTGGTGCACACCTGTAGTCCCAGCTACTTGGGAGGCTGAGGCAGGAGGATCTCTTGAGCCCAGGTGGTCAAGGCTTCAGTGAGCTATGATCATGCCACTGCACTCCAGCCTGGCCAACAGAGCAAGACTCTGTGTTAATAAAAGTAGATTAGACAGGCGGGGCTCAGTGGCTTGCGCCTGTCATCCCAGCACTTTGGGAGGCTGAGGCTGGCGGATCACCTGAGATCAGGAGTTCAAGACCAGCCTGACCAACATGGTGAAACCCTGTCTCTGCTAAAAATACAAAAATTGGCCGGGTGTGGTGGTGGATGCCTGTAATACCAGCTACTTTCTGAGGCTGAAGCAGGAGAATCACTTGAACCCAGGAGATGGAGGTTGCAGTGAGCTGCAATTGCACCACTGCACTCCAGCCTGGGCAACAGAGCAAGACTCTGTCTCAAAAAAATTTTTAAAAAGTGGCCAGGTGCGGTGGCTCATGCCTTACAGGCATATGGGAGTCTCCCAGGACTGTGGGAGACTGAGGCCGACAGATCACATATGGGAGTCTCTCAGGACTGTGGGAGACTGAGGCCGGCAGATCACGAGGTCAGGAGATCAAGACCATCCTGGCCAACATGGTGAAACCCCGTCTCTACTGAAAATACAAAAATTAGCTGGGTATGGTGGCATGTGCCTGTAGTTCCAGCCACTCGGGAGGCTGAGGCAGAATTGTTTGAACCTGGGAGGCAGAGATTGTATTGAGCTGAGATAGCACCACTGCACCATAGCCTGGGTGAGATGGAGGCGGGAAGGAAGGGAGGAAGAGAGGAAGGGAGGGAGGGAGGGGGAAAAGAAGGAAAGAAAGAAAAAAAGGAAGGAAAAGAAAGAAAAGACATTATGTTTGTTTTTTGTTTGTTCATTTTTGTTTTTGAGACAGAGTCTCACTCTGTCACCCAGGTTGGAGGGCAATAAGGCATCTCAGCTCACTGCAACCTCTGCCTCCTGGCTTCAAGCAATTTGCCTGCCTCAGCCTCCTGAGTATCTGGGAAGACAGACGTGAGCCACCACGCCCAGAATTTTTTTGTATTTTTAGCAGAGATGGGGTTTTACCATGTTGGCCAGGCTGGCCTCAAGCTTCTGACCACAGGTGATCTGCCCACCTGGGCCTCCCAAAGTGCTGGGATTACCAGTGTGCACCATTGCACCTGGGTGCCGTGAGCTTGCTTTCTCTTCTCTGACCGCAGGATGAGGACTCCCTCAATCTCCCCCTTCTCCAGGTAGCACCCATCTTGACCTACTGTCCCTCTCTCCCTGCACAGCGCCACCATGCTCTGAGGGCAGTGTCTTCCTCTTCTGGCTTGCCTCAGCTCCATCTCTTCTGGCACTTCGTGTCATCAATAGCCCCTTCCTCAGTTCTCCAGCTTTCTTTCTCTACTGGCTCCTTCCTTGGAAATACACATGTGCTCAAGCTGCTTTCTCTGAATTCATCTTTCCTTACATCCTAGAATTTCTACCTTCTCTCTTTCATGTCCTCTCACCTCTCATAAGCCTGGAAGCCTGGCTCTCGCCACCCCAAATCCCCAGTCTACTGAAACCGCGACCTCAGCAAGGTCTTCCTGGTCAATTGTTACACACTCATTGAGCACCTACTATTTGACAGGTCTTGGGTTAGATTATGAAGATGCCATGATGAACAGAACTTACATGGTTCCTGTGTCCATGGGGTTTGCCATCTAGTGGAGAAGGCCATCTGGTAAACCAGTTATTTCAACAGCGTGAAATAAAAGAACACGCAAAATTTGGAAGTTGTACAGAGGAAGAATGAGCTTCTCTGAGGGGTCAGACTCGACAGGGAAGATCATGTCTGAACTGGACTTCAAAGGATGAATAGCAGTTTGCCAGGGAGACAAGGAGCGAAGGGCACTGAAGTTATAGGAAGAGCAGGTGCCAGGCCCTGGGAGTGCCAGCCATCATGGGATGACGCAGAAAATGTAGGAAGAGACTTTGCCAAACCATGAAACATGAGGCCAGGGAGTGACGGGAGATGAGGCTGGAGGTCAGTAGGCATCGTGCCAAAAAGCTTGCTTTTCGACCTGTAGGCAGCTGGGTATCACAAAAGGTTATTAAGCTGAGGAATGACAGTCATATTTGAATTACAGCTAGCGCTCCTTTGAGCAGTGTGGAGAATGGCTTTTTTTTTTCTTTTTTGAGACAGAGTCTCATTCTGTCACCCAGGCTGGAGTGCAGTGGTGCGATCTTGGCTCACTGCAACCTCCGCCTCCTGGGTTGGGGCAATTCTGCTGCCTCAGCCTCCTGAGTAGCTGGGGTTACAGGTATGCACCACCACTCCTGGCTAATTTTTGTATTTTTAGTAGGGACAGGGTTTTGCCATGTTGGCCAGGCTGGTCTTGAACTCCTGACCTCAGGTGATTCACCCACCTCCGTCTCCAAAAGTTTAGGGATGACAGGCATGAGCTGCAGTGCCTGGCTGATAATGGATGTCAAGACAAATTCCGGGCCAGGTGTGGCGGCTCACGCCTGTGATCCCAGCACTTTGGGAGGCCAAGGCAGGCAGATCACAGGGGTTTGAGACCAGTGTGACCAACACAGAGAAACCCCATCTCTACTAAAAACACAAAAATGAGCCAGGCGTAGTGGTGCACACCTGTAATCCCAGCTACTCGAGAGGCCGAGGCAGGAGAATTGCTCAAACCTGGGAGGTGGAGGTTGCAGTGAGCCGAGATCGCACCACTGCACTCCAGCCTGGGCGACAAGAGCAAAACTCTGTCTCGAAAAATAAAAGACAAATTCCACTTAGGGAGCAAGGATCCTGGAGGGAGTGGGGCCTGAGCTAAGCAGTCAATTGTGAGAAAAACACACTGAAGTCACCACCTGCTTGGAAAATAGAATTAGTATGTGGGGGAGGGGGCAGAGCTATAAAGCAGGTGACAAAAAGGGGTGTCAGCTCCACACCCTCTGTAAGAGGAGAGGCCTTAGTGGAGAGGCTCTCCAGACGAAGGTTCAGCCACGGACATGGGGAAAGCCCAGGAAGGGTATGAAAGCCAATGGCATATGATCACCTCGGCCCCGGGGCACCTGCTGCTATGGTGATTTTTTTTTTTTTTTTTTTGAGACAAGAGTCTTGCTCTGTCGCCCAGCCTGGAGTGCAGTGGCACAATCTCAGCTCACTGCAACCTCTGCCTCCTGGGTTCAAGTGATTCTCCCATCTCAGCCTCCCAAGTAGCTGGGATTACAGGCACCCGCCACCACGCCTGGATAATTTTTGTATCTTTTGTTAGAGACAGGGTTTCACCATGTTGGCCGGGCTGGTCTGGAACTCCTGACCTCAGGTTATCGCCCCGCCTCAGCCTCCCAAAGTGCTGGGATTACAGATGTGAGTCACCTCACCCGGCCCAAACCACACTTTAAAAGGCTGTTACCATGCCTGTACAGGTGTGAGCCATCAAGCTTGGCCCAAACCACACTTTACTTTTTTAAAATGTTTTAATTTTTGAGACAGAGTCTCGCTCTGATGCCCAGGCTGGAGTGCAATGGCGCAATCACGGCTGACTGCAACATCCACCTCCTGGGTTCAAGCCATTCTCCTGCCTCAGCCTCCTGAGTAGCGGGGACTACAGGTTTGTGCCGCAGCGAATGTTTTTGTTATCACTGTTTGCTGTGTGGCATTTGAATAGCGTTCCTATCTGGGGAGAAGGGAGCCTCCATGGTGGGGCTCTGGGTGGCAGAGATTCCTGGTAACTGGGAGAGACAGGAGTCCGAGCATGTGACTGCCTGACTTGAATCTGGAATGGTGTCCCCAAGAAACGAACAGGTAGCTGTGGAGAAATCCTGGTGCCAGGGCCAGGGCCATGGCCCTCCGAGTCCTGCACGGGCATCTAGAGGAGGGTCCTGGCCTGGCATGGGTCTAGCTACCCAGTTTCCTCTAATTCCTGTGAGTCTCCCAGCCTTAATTTCCCAGACTTTCTTTTTTTTTTTTTTGAGATGTAGTCTTGCTCTTTTGCCCAGGCTGGAGCGCAGTGGCTCACGCCTGTCATCCCAGCACTTTGGGAGGCTGGGGCAGGAGGATCACCTGAGGTTAGGAGTTTGAGACCAGCTTGGCCAATATGGTGAAACTCCGTCTCTACTAAAAATACAAAAATTAGCTGGGTGTGATGGCAGGTGCCTGTAATCCCAGCTACTTGGGAGGCTGAGGCAGGAGAATTTCTTAAACCCAGGAGGCAGAAGTTGCAGTGAGCCAAGATTGTAGCATTGCACTCCAGCCTGGGCAACAGAGCGAGGCTCCATCTCAAAAAAAAAAAAAATAGCAATTAGTTGTTCCTGTTGTTATCCTCTTTCTGGAGAACATGCTCAGCAGCCCAGGTTTCTTCCTTCTTCCAAGCTCATGCACGGGTTTGGTCCTCCCCCTGCTCCCACTCGCAGCCCACCCTGCAGCACCCCTCAACCGAGCTCCTCCCGACAGCTTGCTCCTTCTTGCTGTAAAGCCGGAATATTGCCTGGCCCTCTGCCTGCACTACCCAGCCGAGCCCATAACACAGAACGGCAGAGTGCTGTCTGGCTTCCGGAATCAGATCGTCGTTTCTTAGTGGTGTGGCCTTGGGCAAGAGGCTGAACCTCTTCTAGCCCCCATTCCTGCCTGTAAGAGGGGGTATTCCTCAGGTTAGTGGTGGGATTAAACAAAACAAAGCATTAACATGCTTTCAACACAGGGCCAGCCTCCTGGAAGGAACTCTAGGAATCTGAACTTTCTCTTCTTTGTACCCTCTGCTCCCCTCCCTTGCAAGCCCACCGCTGTGGCTGTAAATCATCTGGGTAACCAAGAGCAGCCTCCTCCCTCCCACCGACTACCAAATCCTCCTCACCTCCACCCGCTAATGACCTGCTGATTGGCTTCTGGTGAAACCCTGTCTCTACTAAAAATACAAAAATTAGCTGGGGGTGGTGGCAGGTGCCTATAATCCTAGCTACTCTGGAAGCTGAGGCAGACAGGCATTACTTGCTTGAACTCAGGAAGTGGAGGTTGCAGTGAGCTGAGATTGCACCATTGCAATCCAGCCTGGGCAACAGAGCGAGACTCCGTCTCAGAAAAAAAAAAAAAAAAAAGAGAGAAAAGGTAATGCCACCTTACAGGTTTGGTGTGAGGAAAAAATGAGAGAAAGTGCTTCCTGCCTGTCATCCCAGCACTTTGGGAGGCTACGACAGCAGGATTGATTGAGACCAGGAGTTCCAGACCAACCTGGGCAACACAGCAAGACTGTGTCTCTTAAAACAAAAATAATCAGCTGGGCTGGTGGTGCATGCCTGTGGTCCCAGCTACAACCTGGGAAGTTGACACTTCGGTGAGCTGAGATCAAGCCACTGCACTCCAACCTGGATCACAGTGAGACCCTGCTTAAAAAAAAAAGTAGATTTCGGCCGGGCAAGGTGGTGCACACCTGCAATCCCAGCACATTGGGAGGCCAAGGCAAGTGGATCACCTCAGGTCAGGAGTTCGAGACCAGCCTGACCAACATGGTGAAACCCCATCTCTACTAAAAATACAAAAATTAACTGGGAATGGTGGCGTATGCCTGTAATCCCAGCTACTCAGGAGGCTGAGACAGGAGAATTACTTGAGCCAGGGAGACGGAGGTTGCAGTGAGCCACGATTGCGCCATTGTACTCCAGCCTGGGCAAGAGTGAGACTCCATCTCAAAAAAAAAAAGATTTCTACCACTTTGTAGGTGACAATAAATGGCATCCATTACTAGTGCTGCTATTATTGCTTTCATTATTGTTGTTATTCTGGGAACCCGGTGACCCATTTTTCCAACTCCCTTTGGTGACTCACTCGCTCTGCCTCTGGCGATTTGTAATGCCACGTCCCTGCCGTGCACATCCACCATCTCTGGGTCGTGCCTGCCTGGCTGGGCAATCCTGCAGTCTCGTTTTTCATTGTCAGAATTGTCTTGGGTATTCTTGCCTTCTACACTTCCACAGGAATTTGATTATCCTTTTTTCTAGTCACTATTCTTCTGTGACTCCCTTTTCCCTCTTCTAAGCGTTTTCTTTCTTGGAGACTCTTTCTCGGAGATGCAGTCTCCCTCTGTCATCAAGGCTGGAGTGCAGTGGCACGATCTTGGCTCACTGCACCAGCCACCTCCTGGGTTCAAGCAATTCTCCTGCCTCAGTTCCCAAGTAGCTGGAATTACAGGTATGCACCACCACACCTGGCTAATTTTTGTAGTTTTAGTAGAGACAGAGTTTCACCATGTTGGTCAGGCTGCTCTTGAACTCCTGGCCTCTGCTGATCCACTCGTCTTGGCCTCCCAGAGTGCTGGGATTACAGGTGTGAGCCAACTCACACAGCCACCTTGCCCATATTTTCTTTCTCAAGATGGCTTTCCTCATAGTGGCAAAAGGGCTACCGAAGTTCTCTGACTCACAAGCATCCTCCATCATGAACAGAAGGAGAAGGGAACCACCCAGGAAGGTCCCTCCTAAAACCCCAACCCACAGAAACTGAACATACTTTTTTTTTTTTTTAGGAAGGGAGGAAGGCAGGAAGGGAGGGAAGGAGGAAGGAAAGAAGGGAGGAAGGGAGGGAGGGAAGGGAAGGAAGGAAATCAAGCAATGAGAGAGACATTGCTGACCTGGATCTAGAGGTTTACAAGTTGATTTCTTTCTTTTTTTGAGAGAAGGAAAGAAAAAAAAATGAGGAAAGGAGAGGAAGAAAGAAAAAGAGGGAGGGTGAACGGAAATATTGCTTTATTCTGAAAAAAATGGGTATTAATAATGACCAATCGATGTTTCATTTAAACCTATGAGTAGGTGTGATGTGGTATTGACAAGAATGTATATTTTGTGTATTTGAAGTGGAGAGCTCTATAAATATTTATTAAGTTTACTTGTTCCGGATCTGAGTTTGAGTCCTTGATATCCTTATTAATTTTCTGTCTCATTGAGTCTAAGTCTCTATGTATCTGGGTTTTAGGATCGTTAGCTCTTGTTGCATTGATCCTTTTACCACTGTATCTATGTTGCTTTAAAATCTATTTTATCTGATACGAGAATTGCAACTCCTGCTTTTTATTTATTTATTTATTTTTGCTCTCCATTTGGTTGGTAAATCTTCCTCCATCCCTTTGAGTCTTTGTGTATCCTTGCATGTGAA
>CM052652.1:93705470-93729824 GCA_028533165.1 Leontopithecus rosalia | reverse complement strand
GAACGATTCGAGTGTTTAAACCTGTGCATACTTCTCAGAGTTCCTGTATTGTATTCTTCATTTCCATTAATTCACTTATATTCCTCTCTAAGTTGTCTATTCTCATTAGGATTTCGTCAAACCTTTTTTCAGGGTTCTTAGTTTCTTTACGTTGGGCTACAACATGTTCTTTTAACTCACGGAAGTTTCTTATTATCCATACCCTGAAGCCTGATTCTGTTATTGGGATGCGCTCGTTCTCCATCAAGCCTTGTTCCATTGTTGATGAGGAACTGTGATCATCTTTAGAGGGAGAGGTGTTCTGATTTTGAGTATTCTCAGCCTTTTTACGCTGGTTTCTTCCCATCATTGTAAATTTATCCTCCTGTCGTCTTTGAAATTACCAGCTTTCAGATTAGATCTCTTGAGTGGACATCCAAGATGTTAGTTCCCAGGGCCAGAACAGCAGCGTTAAGACTGATGGTGTTTTTCTGCCCAGGCTTCTCCTGTCTGGCTTCCTTCTTGTGTCTATAATAGGTGACTCTGCCTTCCCGGAGCTCGGCGCTCCAAACCTCGGTCAGAAGGGGAACCAGTGCCGTTCACTCTGCGCCAAGGTGCCGGCACAACCGCTGCGCCCGCCTCAGGAGTCGCGCTGGGGACCCGCCGTGGCTCCTCCAAACCTCGGTCAGAAGGGGAGCCAGCCCCGCCAACTCTGCTCCTAGAGCTGCAGGTGAAACCCCTGCGCCGGCCACAAGAGTTGCGTTGGCAACCCGCGTGGCTCCTCCACTGGGACTCTTCTGCTCCTGAGTGACCAGAAGTTGTCTGAAAGTGTGGCGTCCTCTAGTTCTGTGCGCTTTTACTGCGAGCTGCAATCCCGAGATGTTAGATCGGCCATCTTGGATCGTTCCTTTTTTTTTTTTTTAAGACAGAGTTTCACCATGTTGGTCAGGCTGGTCTCGAACTCCTGACTTCAGGCGATCCGCCTGCCTCGGCCTCCCAAAGTGTTGGGGTTACAGGCATGAGCCACCATGCCCAGCCTTGTTTTTTGTTTTTTGAGACTGAGTCTCACTCTGTCACCCAGGCTGGAGTGAAGTGGCGAGATCTCAGCTCACTGCACCCTCCACCCCGACGTTCAAGTGATTCTCCTGCCTCAGTCTCCCAAGTAGCTGGGATTACAGGTGTGCACCACCACGCCCGGCTAATTTTTATATTTTTAGTAGACATGATGTTTCACCATGTTGGCCAGGCTGGTCTCAAACTCCTGACCTCAGGTTATCCTCCCTCCTCGACCCCCCAAAGTGCTGGGATGACAGGCGGGAGCCACCGTGCCCGGACTGTGGTTGTTTTAAACCAGTTGTTTTTGAGGCTATCTGTCCCTCAGCACGAGGTGATGAGTCCAGCCCCGCTGCCGTCTCCCAGGCCCTCCTGCTCCTGCAGTTGGCCGAGTTCTCTGGTGACTGTGAGCAGGAGCCGTTGCAGGCCCGCCCACACCAACTTCACCTCCACATCTCTGCAGCCTCCACGCCCGTTCTGCTAGCTTCAGATCCCCTAGGCCAGCCATGGCGGGCACAAGCTGAAGATGGCAGAGCTACAAGGGGGAGAAGTCTAGGCCCTTCGTCATGGCTGGAGGATAGCAGCCCAGGAATACTGCCTGACACAGACTGCACATGAATGGTTCCATGAGCAAGAATAAACTTTCAGCCAGGCGTGGTGGCTCACGCCTGTAATCCCAGTGCTTTGGGAGGCTGAGGCAGGTGAATCATGAGGTCAGGAGTTCAAGCCCAGCCTGGCCAACATAGTGAAACCCCATCTCTATTAAATATACAAAAAAAATTTAGCTGGGTGTGGTGGAGGGCACCTGTAATCCCAGTTATTTGGGATTCTGAGGCAGAGACTTGCTTGAACCCAGGGGCGGAGGTTGCAGTCAGCTGAGGTTACACCACTGCACTCCAGCCTGGTGACAGAGTGAAACTCTGTCTCAATAAAAAGAAAGAAACTTTCATGGTTAAGCCACTGAGATTTGGGGATACTATCTGTTATAGTACCTAAAATCACCTTAATTAATACTCTTTTATACAGAATTTTTTCCCCCAGGCTGGAGTGTAATGGTGCAATCTCAGCTCACTGCAACCTCCACCTCCCGGGTTCAAGCAATTATCCTGCCTCAGCCTCCCGAGTAGTTGAGACTACAGGCATGCACCACCATGTCCAGATAGTTTCTGTTTTTGAGACAGAGTTTCACTCTTGTTACCCAGGCTGGAGTGCAATGGCGCAATCTCAGCTCACTGCAACCTCCGCCCCCTGAGTTCAGGCAGTTCTCCTGTCTCAGCCTCCTGAATAGCTGGGACTACAGGCACTCGCCACCATGCCCAGCTAAGTTTTTGTATTTTTAGTAGAGACAGGGTTTCACCATGTTGACCAGATGGTCTCGATCTCTTGACCTCGTGATCCACCCGCCTCGGCCTCCCAAAGTGCTGGGATTACAGGCGTGAGCCACTGCACCCGGCCTCATCTAGAACTTTAGAGATAAGTTTTACATAAACTTCCTTTAAATTTGATCCTCCTCACTCCTTGTGAGGTAGGTAGGACAGAGTGCTCTTTTATCAGTGAGGAGAACTGAGGCTCAGAGAGGCTAAGACATTTGCTCAAGGTCACACAGCTCATGGGTGGAACAGGAAGCCAGTGGTAGGATAACTTAGTTAGAGCAGGTTAAGCTTGGAGGACAGAAACCAGGAGTGTGATTCCTGACTCCTGACCTAGTCAAGTGACCTTGGAAGAGTCATCTCTCTTTTGATTTCTCCATCTGGAAAATGGGCACCGTAAGACTGACTTTCAGAGCTCTACAGGGAAGTTCAGAGGACATGTACAAGACTCCTGGTACCCGATGGGCACTCAGTAAACATTTGATGAGTGCATTGAGGAAGCGTTTGGCACGGCTGGACACACGGTCTCTCCACTGCCTTCGCTATGCTTTATATTGTATTTACATGGAAACATTTCATGGTTTATTACTCTCCAGGCTGTCATTTCCACAAGCCGCTGAGAACTTGGAGTCTCTCAGGCCTCCGGGAACCATCCGGGCTCCCCCAGACATGCCCAGCCCCTGCACAGCACACGGCCCGCCCCCCATAAATCAGGCCCTGCGACCTATAATTAACCAGCCGGGGTCCCAGGGGCTTCCTGTACCCCCATCTCTCCAGGAGGGGGGCGGGGCAGGGAGCTGGGGGGTCCCTCCACCAGCCCCTGATTTATGGCCCTCTGTGTGAAGGAGATTTAGAGCTCAGACCAGGCTGGGAGAGAGGCCCCAAGGGAGGGACCCAGGGGTTGTCACCACCTCAATCCCACGGCAAGTGGCTGTTGCGGGAGGGGCCAGGACTGGGGACCCGCTCCTGGCACTTCCCAGCCCTCCAAGACCTGCCTTTGCACCAGGCACCTGCAGGGATTGAGGGACACTTCATGGCCACCTGCACGATCCTTATCTGTCACCTGTTCTCAGATGAGAAAACCAAGTCTCAGTAAGTTTTCCCTGACTGCAAAGCTTCTGTTCTGTTACTTTATTTATTTATTTATTTATTTTTGAGACGGAGTCTCACTCTGTTGCCCAGGCTGGAGTGCAGTGGTGTGATCTTGGCTCACTGCAACTTCTGCCTCCTGGGTTCATGTGATTCTCCTGCCTCATCCTCCTGAGTAGCTGGGATTGCAGGTGGCCACCACTATGCCTGGCTATTTTATTTTTGTATTTTATTTTTGCAGAGATGGGAGTGGGGTGGGTGTCACTTTGCCATCCAGGCTGGTCTTGAACCCCGGCCACCTTGCCTGGCAGAGTGCTGGTACTACAGGCTGAGGCATGGAGCGGCCCTCAATTGCCCCCTGTAGATCCACCTCCTCCACCCCCCTCCCCCACCCACCTTTAGCCACATCATTCCTGCCTAAGGGGAAGAGCCCAGGCCAGGGCAGCTGCCTGGGGCGGGGGTCAGGCAAGGGGAGAGAGGGAGTCGACCTCACCCAGGTCCTGGGAAGTCCCAGTTATCCTCTGGTGGACTGCTCTTGCCTGGGTGTTGCTCTGCCCAGCCCACAGATAACTCAGCCAGCAAGGAGGAGACACCTGGGCCAGCGAAGGAGGGCAGCACGGGCCAGCGAGGGGGAGCAGCCCAGGTCAGCAAGGGGAGGCCCCTCAAGGTCCCACAGCTGGGAAGCTGGTAGGTATCTGAGCATTTTCAGTGGGACTGGGGGAGGCCTGAGGGGGACCCAGCTGGATAAAGACTTCTAGGTCGGGCCAGGCACAGTGGCTCACGCCTGTAATGCCAGCACTTGGGGAGGCCGAGGTGGGCAGAGCACCTGAGGTCAAGAGTTCCAGACCAACCTGGCCAACATGGTGAGACTCCCATCAAACAAAAAATTAGGCAGGCGTGGTGGGCACTTGTAATCCCAAGCAACTTGGGAGGCTGAGGCAGGAGTTACTTGAACCCAGGAGGTGGAGATTTCAGTGAGCTGAGACTGTGCCACTGGACCGCAACCTGGTGAGAGAACGAGACTCTGTCCCCCGAAAATAAACAAATTAATTAATTAAATAAAATACCAATCATTATTTCTCACGAGCCTGTGGGTTGATCAGGCAGTTCTTCTGCCTCCTGTGGCTTCAGCCAGGGTCACTCATGTGACTTCATTGCTCTGGGAGCTGAGTGTGGGAATGCCTGAGGTCTTTCTCACCACATGGCCTCATCCTCTGAGGTGTCTCCCACAGGACAGCCTGGATTCCTCCCAGTGTGGCCGCTGGATTACAAGGCAGAGTGGTAGGGTGCTGCCAGTGTTCTCATAAGGACTCAGCCTGGAGGTCTGGGAACACCAGGTCTGCCAACGCCATTGATCAACGCAAGTGGTGAGGCCGGCCCAATTCCAGGGTAGGGGAAACAGACTCCACCTCTTCCAGGGGCACCTGTGTGTGTGCTTGGATTAGAGGAATTGCTGGCAGTGGTATTTGAAGATGGCCAGATGTGCCTAGGTACCCAGTTCTGAACCCTCTTCATCCTGCTTCACGCAGTAACCCCCTTTCTGCTTCACCTCACCCCGGCTCATTTAGTCATCCCATAAAATCTGGATTCCCCTCTCTCCACTGCTGTACCAGCACTCTCCAGTGACTTCCCGTGGGCTGATATAATGGCCACCTTCCGTTTTCACCTCCTTTCTCTATCCATCAGCTCTGAAGCCACTGACCACGCCTTCCAAAAATGGGCTCCTTCCCCTCCCTCCCTCCCTCCCTTTCTTCCTCCATCCCTCCCTCTCTCTCTTTCTTTGTTTCATGATGGAGTCTTGCTCTGTGGCCCAGGCTGGAGTGCAATGGCACGACCTTGGCTGACTGCAACCTCTACCTCCTAGGTTCAAGCAATTCTGCTGCCTCAGCTTCCCAAGTAGCTGGGATTACAGGTGCCCACCACCATGCCTGCCTAATTCTTGTATTTTTTTTCTCCATGTTGGCCAGGCTGGTTTCGAACTCCTGACCTCATGATCTGCCTGCCTCGGCCTCCCAGAGTGCTGGGATTCCCGCTGGAACTGGGCTCCTCCCGCTGGGATCTCTCCCGACTCCTCTTCTGTCCTTTTTATTGGCTCCTCTTCTGCCAATCCCTTAGCTGTCAAATGTCTGTTTCCAGCTGCAACTTCTCCCCGGCTCCCCACCTGGGTGAACGAGATGAGCAAATGAGCAAAGCCATCACTGACCTAGTTGGTCCAGCCAAAAACCCACGACCCGTCCCAGGTGCCTGCCACCGTCCCTGTGGCTAACTCAGAGGGGACATTTTGCTCCTGGAATCAAAACGTGGGGCGTGAAGAACAAAAGTTAGGTGGAATCTCGGCGTCCTCTTCTGGTCAGAATGTGGAACTCCAGGCCGGGCGCATTTTCTCATGCCTGTCATCCCATCACTGGGAGGCCACAGCAGGCAGATCACCTGAGATCAGGAGTTCAAGACCTTGGTGAAACCCATCGTTACTGAAAATACAAAAGTTAGGCATGGTGGTGGGTGCCTGCAAGTTCAGCTACTCGGGAGGCTGAGGCAGGCGAACCACCTGAACCCGGGAGGCGGAGGTTGCAGTGAGCCCAGATCCCACCACTGCACTCCAGCCTGGGTGACAAAGCGAGACTCTGTCATCTCAGAAAAAGAAAAGAAAAGCGAAACTTCATCTTAAAAAACAAAACAAAACCACCCCAAAAAATCATGAAAAATAAAAAAAAAACTGGAGAGAGAATAATAGCTAGTGGCCAGGGCTCTGCTGCTTGGTGCTGTCTGCCTGCGGCTGTCCGCGGCAAATATTGGAGTTTTATCTCTTCTCATTTGTGCTGGGAGAGGAGATTGCTCTGTTGCCCCGGTCAGGTCCCTCCTGACGTCTCTCTGGGCATCTCCAAATCTTCATCACTTAGCCACCCACAGTTGCTCACTGCACATCGCCCGTGATGGAGGAAAAATTGAGGCCACCAGGTGTGAACCCTCAGCTTCTTGCCGGGGCGCACAGAGAGATCTGTCTGCACCCACTTGCATGTCCTCCCCTCCTGCTGTCTGAAGATAACCCCTGCTGTGGGGGTGGGGCGGGGGCAGGAGTATCTACTTCCGTCTTCACAGAAGGTGGACTTTGAGCCACTAGCTATTATTCTGTCTCTCCATTTGTTTTTTGATTTTTCATGATTTTTGGTGGGTGGTGTTTTGTTTTGTTTTGTTTTTTAAGATGAAGTTTCCCTCCTGTTGCCACAGCTGGAGTGCAATGGCATGATCTCTGCTCACTGCAACCTTCACCTCCGGGGTTCAAGCGCTTCTCCTGCCTCAGCCTCCTGAGGAGCTGGGATTACAGGTGCACACCATGCCCAGCTAAAGGTTTTTTTGTTTTTTTGTTTTTTTTTTTTTGAGACAGGGTCTCACTCTACGTCACCCAGGCTGGGGCAGTGGCACAATCACAGCTCACTGCAGCCTCGACCTCCTGGGCCCAAGAAATCGTCCCACCTCAGCCTCCTAAGTAGCTGGAACCACAGGCATGTGCCACCACACCTACCTAATTTTTGCATTTTTTGTAGAGATGGGGTTTCACCATGCTGCCCAGGCTGGTCTCCAACTCCTGGGCTCAAGTGATCCTCCCACCTTGGCCTCCCAAAGTGCTGGGATTACAGGCATAAGCCACTGCACCTTGTCCATTTTCCATGTTTTAGTGAACTTTATTTTTTACAATAATTTTAGATGTACAGAAAAATTAGGCCAAGTGCAGCAGCTCACACCTGTAATCCCAGGACTTTGGGAGGCCGAGGTGGGCGGATCATCTGAGGTCAGGAGTTTGAGACCATCCTGGCCAACATGGCGAAACCCCGTCTCTACTAAAAATACAAAAATTAATTGGGCATGGTGGCAGGTGCCTGTAATCCCAGCTACTCAGGAGGCTGAGGCAAGAGAATAACTTGAACCTGGGAGGCAGAGGTTCCAGTCAGTGGAGATCGCATCATTGTACTCCAGCATAGGCAACGAGAGTGAAACTTGGTCTCAAAAAAAAAGAAAAAGAAAGAAAAAAGATGTACAGAAAAATTGAGAAGCTAATACCAAGAGTCCCCCATATACCCTGAACCCATTTCCCTTGCTACTAACTTGCCACATTGCTGTAGTACATTTATTACAATTACTGAATCAATATTGACACGTCATCATTATTCAGAGATACTGTCTCCGCAAAAAATTAAAAAATTAGCTGGGGGTGGTGGTGTGCACTTGTCCCAGCTACTCAGGAGGCTGAGGTGGGGGGATCGCTTAAGCCGAAGAGTTTGAGTGAGGCTGCAGTGAGTGAAGATCGCGTGACTGCATTCTGGCCTGGGTGACAAAGCGACGCCCAGTCTCTACAAGGTAAAAATGAAAAAGGAGCTTCAGGCCTACGAGGAATCAGAAAAATTCCCCCATGTGCATGAAATTGAGACAAGGGAAAATGATCAAAGAGATGAGAACTGCCTCCGAGCTAGGAGCCCGGCAGGTGAGGGCAAGGAGAGGGGAAGTGCAGGCAGCCCGGGGAGCTTGGCGAGGGCAGGACCCGTGAGCATGGGGCCCCAGTCTTTGTCCCCAGCCTCTCATGAAGCCGATGCGCCCCCTGCTCTGTGGCCTCCAGCTCTCACCCTCGAAGCTGCTGCAGTGATCCTCCAAGAGGGAAGCCACAAAGGAAACTTCTCCCACCCACCTCCACCCACCAGGAGCCAGCCAGCGGCTGTGGTTTCCACCCCTGCTTGTTTTCTTGGTGTCCACCGCACCCAGCCCGTTCTCTCCCCAAAGTGACCTCTTTTGGTTGGGTGTGGTGGCTCACGCCTGTCATCCCAGCACTTTGGGAAGCTGAGGCAAGTGGATCACCTGAGGTCAAGAGTTAGAGACCAGCCTGGCCAATATGGTGAAACCCTGTCTCTACTGAAAATACAAAAATTAGCCAGGCATGGTGGAGTGCCTGTAGTCCCAACTACTGGGGAGGCTGAGGCAGGAGAATTGCTTGAATCTGGGAGGTGGAGGTTGCAGTGACCCAAGATTATGTCACCGCACTCCAGCCTGGGAGACAGAGTGAGACTCCATCTCAAAAAAAAAAAAAAAGATGTCCCTTTTCTGTTGGAGAGTCACCACCCCTTTGTTCCCAGCACTTTGCATGGGATCAGCTTAAGCCTGTGAGAGGATCTCACCTTGGCCACAGCACATGGTTCAGGTATGGGCAGTTGCCAGTCGGAGTCAGTAAGATGCCCAGCGATGTTTGCTGGAGCTGCCAGGAATAAAATACCTCCTTCTTCTTGTCAGGAAATTGCCTGAATAGACTCGCACCTGCTGGACGTCTCTGAGCATGGCTCCAGCTCAGGAGAATGGCCGCCTCCATCTGGCCACCGTGAAGACAGGGATTGGCCTGTGAATGGAGCTATTAGCACCAAGAAGAGAGCCGGGAAATGTGGTGAGAGAAATCAGGTTCCTGGTCACATCGTTTGAGTACTAGATGATCTATCCCCAACCATTCGGCCATGCAAGCCAAAACACTGAAGCCGTGTATACGCCTGTTCCTTTAGCTGTTGTTTGCAGCGTGAGGAGTCATCAGGAACACGGTGCTCCGAGTGCATTTCATGGGTAGATCTTGATGTCAGGCTCGGTCTTTTTTTGTTCTTTCTTTCCGCCCCCCCAGCAAGGTGGAGTCCTCTGTTGCCCAGGCTGGAGTGCAGTGATGTGATCTCGGCTCAGTGCAACCTCCGCATCCCAGGTTCAAGTGATTCTCCTCCCTCAGCCTCTTGAGTAGCTGGGATCACAGGTGTGCGCAACCACCCCTGGCTAATTTTTGTGTTTTTAGTAGAGACGGGGGTTTCTCCATGTTGGCCAGGCTGGTCTTGAACTCCTGACCTCAAGTGATCCGCCGGCCTCGGCCTCCCAAAGTGCTGGGATCACAAGCATGAGCCACTGTGCCTGGCCCTTTTTCTTTCTTTTTTGAGACAGGATCTGACTCTGTCACCCAGGCTAGAATACAATGGTGTGATCACAGCTCACTGTCACCTCTCCCTCCTAGACTCAAGCAATTCTCCCACCTCAGCCTCATGAGTAGCTGGGATTACAGGTGCATGCCACCATGCCTGGCTAATGTTTGTATTTTTTGTAAATACAGGGCTCAGCACGTTGTCCAGGCTGGTCTCATGTAGGGTCCGATGAGTCCTTCCCTGCTGGTGCAGAGACGAGAAATTGGAAACAAAGACACAAGACACAGAATGGAGAAAAGAGAGTTTGGGCCTGGGGTTCCAATTCTACCAAAGTGCGGAGACCAGCAGTGGGCCCGAGAGCCAGGACGCTCTGACTTTTACTGAGTACAAAGCAGGGGAAGGGCAGGTAGGCTGAGATAATGGTGGTCAGTGATAGGGTCAGGTAAGCCACGTGTCTTGGAGACAGGAGTTCAGGATTTTGTTTTCTCTTTTCTTTCTTTAAACTTATTATTAGTATTTTTTAAAGAGACGGGGTCTCACTATATTGCCCAGGCTGGAGTAGTGGCTATTCACAGGCGCGATCCCACTACTGATCAGCACAGGAGTTCTGACCTGGGCTGGTTCACCCCTCCTTAGGCAACCCGGTGGTCCTGCGCTCCTGGGAGGTCACCATATTGATGCCGAACTTAGTGTGGACACCTGATCGGCATAGTTAACTATTGCCCAGAACTCATGGGCTCAAGAGATCCTCCAGCCTCAGCCTCCGGAGTAGCTGGGACTACAGACATGTGCCACCGCACCTGGCTGGAGTTCAGGATTTTCAAGAAGCCGAGGTGAGGAGAAAACCTAAGGCGTCAGCACTTTTTTCATACTTGACAAGCAATAGCAAGGTCACTAAGATTTCTGTGACTATTGCTAATTCTCATCTTCCATGAAAAAGAGAAACCAGGTGCAGAAGCAGAACTTGAAAGTAGCCACAGAGCATGACCGCTGAAGGGCAGCACCACAGGGAGACAAGTCACTGGGTGTCTGCGGGCCTCCCTGACAGCCACAGGCCTGCTGCAAGAGCTGGGGGGAGAGGAGTTTTCTAACTCCTCTGGGGAAGGAAACCCCCTCGGCCATCTTGGACGTCTCCTTCCCTAGCTGGCTAAACAGCGGGGCTTTCCCAGCGCTGACACTGCCACACAGCTGAGGCGCCTTCCAGCAGCCCTTATGCGGGCGTCACAGAGGGCTTAGAGCATCTTGCCTTAGGGTCACCTCTTTTCCAATGCCACTTCAGTCCCATACTTCCTGACCTTAGACTTACTGGTAAGATTAGAGATTATATGATTGTATATATGTATATATTTGTGATTACATGTGAATAGCTATGTGATTATTTATGATTATATACAGAATAATTAAGTATATTCTAATTCTTTTCTAATTCTAAATTTATATGAGAACATGCTGAGGCCTCAGACCCTAGCCTCAGCTCTTTCGGGGTCTCCTCCCCACAGTCTCGAACTCCTGGGCTCAAGCAATTCACTCACTTAGGCCTCCCAAAGTGCCGGGATTGCAGGCCTGAGCCACCACGTGTCCCCGACCCTAGCCTTGATCTTTATAAGGAACACAAGGTGCTGGGAAGACACAGAGATAAACAAGATGGAATTCAGTCCTTGATGAGCCCCTTCTGAGTCACAAGAAGGAAGAGCGGCTTGAACTTGAACTCTGCCTCTTCTGAAATGCAAATATCCCCAGTTAGTGATGACACAGGCTGAACATCAGTCAACACACTCCTCCTTGGCAGCCCCGACGTGAAAGCCCGGCTCAGGTCACTGCTGGAGAGGCTGCTGATGCCAAAAACTGGCATTGGATACTTTTGCGCTGAAGATTTGGGATTAAGTCAGTGTGTTCCTCAGTGAAACAGCAGCCTTTGAAAACCCAAATCCCACATCATTAAATGGGATTAGCAAAGCTTTATTTTATGTATTTATTTTATTTTATTATTATTTTTTCGCTCCTGTTGCCCAGGCTGGAGCACAATGGTGCAATTTCGGCTCACTGCAACCTCCGCCTTCTGGGTTCAAGCAATTCTCCTGCCTCAGCCTCCAGAGTAGCTGGGACTACAGGCATGCGCCACCATGCCCAGCTAATTTTGTATTTTTAGTAGAGATGGGGTTTCACCATGTTGGTCAGGCTGGTCTTGAACTCCTAACCTCAGGTGATCCACCCACCTTGGCCTCCCAAAGTGCTGGGATTACAGGCATGAGCCCCCATGCCCGGCCAAAACGGAGTCTTTATAGAGGTAATCAAGTTAAAATGAGGGCCTTGTAGGTTGGGTCCTAATCATACATAACTGGTGTCCTTCTACAAAGGGGAAATTTGGACACAGCGACAGACACATGCAGAGGGAAGACAGCGTGAGGACGTGTGACTGCAGAGACGCATCTACCACCAGGAGACACTTAGGATTGGTGGACATCCCAGAAGCTGGAAGGGGTCACACAGGGGTCTCCCCGGAGCTGGCGGAGAAAGCAGCCTTGCCAATGCAAGTTGATTTTGAACTTGTAGCTTCCAGATCTGTGAGTGAAAAAATACCAGGTGTTATAAGCAACCCAGTGTTGGGGCGGCTTCGTGACAGCAGCCCTAGAAAACGAACCCACAGCCACCTGCTGAGCCACTGAGCGTCTAACACATACGTAGTGCTGACTGTGCCCCAAGCACTGCGTCTGCAGGGTGGACAGGACTGGCCTGGCTTCCAAGGAGTGAATATTCTTTTGGTAAAAATCAATACAAATGTTTAATAACACTTCTTTGGACTTACTAGGAAAGGCAAACAAAAAAAATGTTTATTAAATAATAAATGATGGCCGGGCACAGTGGCTCATACCTGTAATCCCAGCACTTTAGAAGGCTGAGGTGGGTGGACCACCTGAGGTCAGAAGTTTAAAACAGCCTGTCCAACATAGGGATACCTGCTCTCCATTAATAATATAAAGATTAGCCGGCTGTGGTGGCACGTGCCTGCAATCCCAGCTACTCAGGAGGCTGAGGCAGGAGAATCACTTGAACCTGGGAGGCGGAGTTTGCAGTAAGCTAAGATCACATCACAGCCCTCCTGCCTGGGTGACAGAGCCAGACTTTGTCTAAAAAAAAAAATCAATATAAATGTGAGGAAAGTAGTCAGTACAGAGGCAGGCAGGATGCGCTGAACAGAAAGCCATTGAGCCTGGGTGATCAGGGACCGCTTCCTCGAGGAAGTGGCTTCTAAGTGGAGGCCTGAGGAATGGAGAGGCAGGGAAAGGCTTCCTGACAAGGGCAGGCCATGTGCAAGGTGTAGTACTCAGGAGCAGGAGGCAGGAGGACTGTACGAGGCCAGGACTTTGAGACCAACCTGGGCAACATAGCAAGACCCTGCCCTACACAAAATAAAAAAACAGCACGGGGATGGTGGCTCATGCCTGTAATCCCAGCACTTTGGAAGGCCATGGTGGGTGGATCACCTAAGGTCAGGAGTTCGAGACCATCCTGGTCAACTTGGTGAAATCCCATCTCTACTAAAAATACAAAAATTAGCTGGGCATGGTGGCGCACACCTGCAATCCCAGCTACTTGAGAGGCAAGTGTATCACTTGAACCTGGGAGGCGGAGGTTGCAGTGAGTGGAGATTGCACCGCTGCACTCCAGACTTGGCAATCAAGCAAGATTCTGTCTCAAAAAAAAAACAAAAACAAGAAAACAGGCCAGGCGCGGTGGCTCATGTCTGTAATCCCAGCACTTTGGGAGGCTGAGGCAGGTATATCACAAGATCAAGAGTTCGAGACCAGCCTGGCTAATATGGCTAAACCCTGTCTCTACTAAAAATACAAAAATTAGCCAGGTGTGGTGGTGCATGCCTGTTGTCCCAGCTGCTTGGGAGGCTGAGGCAGGATAATCGCTTGAACCTGGGAGGTGGAGGTTGTGGTGAGCCGAGATCGCGCCACTGCACTCCAGCCTGGGTGACAGAGTAAGACGCCATCTCAAAAAAATAAAAACAAAAAAAAGGATGGGAACTGTGCTCACAGGAGGAGGCCGTTGGGATTTATGACATCAAGGCAGAGGGATGAGGCTGAGGTCCTCGGGTGGCAATCCTCCCTAGGGCTGCAGACAGGTCCGCGTGTAGGAGCTGTGGGTCCTCCTGGGGTCTCAGCCAGTGGTCAGCTTTCCTACCTCCATGGGAGTTCCTTGCCGCTCTGCAGCGTTTTCTCTCCCCTTCCTGCCAGGACTCAAGGAAGGGGTGGGTATTTGAGGCCTCCTCCCATGGAGCACAAGTGTTCCTGTGCAGCAGCTGGGCAGCACTCTCAGCAGACGGGTGTGAGCTGCGGCTAGGGGGAGGTTCCAGAACACAGGCTATGTGTAACCTGGCACAGATGCCCGATTCCCAGCCCAGGGAGAGGTGTGGGGGGTGGGAAACAATCTTGCTTTCATTGTTTATTATTTTTTTACTTACTTATTTGCTTATTTATTTAGAGACAGCGTCTCACTCCGTGGCACAGGCTGGAGGGCAATGGTGCAATCTCCGCTCACTGCAACCTCACCTCCAGGATTCAAGGGATTCTTGGCTGGGCGCGGTGGCTCATGCCTGTAATCCCAGCACTTTGGGAGGCTGAGGCAGGTGTATCACCTGAGGTCAGGAGTTTCAGCCTGGCCAACATGGTGAAACCCTCTCTCTATTAAAAAAACAATTAGCTGGGTATGGCAGTGCACACCTGTAATCCCAGCTACTTGTGAGGCTGAGGTAGGAGAATTGCTTGAACCCAGAGGTGGAGGTTGCAGTGAGCCGAGATTGTGCCATTGCTCTCCAGCCTGGGCCACAGAATGAGACTCTGTCTCCACAAAAAAAGAGATTCTTCTGCCTCAGCCTCCCGAGTAGCTGGGATTACAGGCTTCTGCCACCATCCCCAGCTAAGTTTTGTGTTTTTAGCAGAGATGGGTTTCACCATCTCGAATGCCTAACCTCAGGTGATGCTCCCACCTCGGCCTCCCGAAGTGCTGGGATGACAGGTGTGAGCCACCACACCCAGCCCATCGTCTATTATTTTATTAAACTTTAGGATGCCAGATTCAGTGGGCACCTTTGCCTGGTTTCATTGCTAGTCTAACTGTTCACAAATCCTTCTGCCTTGTTACTTCAGAAATAACATTCTCCCCCAGAGGCCACAGAGGGCCTCAGAGAAAATGAAATTGACCAAGTGTCAATGAGGGAGGGCAGGGAGGGGATACATGCTCATCCTGCTCCGTCAGCAGTGGGACTGGGTCCAGAAAGACTGTTAGCCTCAGAAATGGCTCACTTATCCTCCCTGTAGTGTCTGCTCCAAACGGCTGGAAGAACGATTCCTCTAATCATGTGCTGGCTGGTGCTGGAAGGGGGCCAGCCAGGACCCAGCAGGCGTCCGAATTGCACCGGACTCATTTCCTTTATCTAGTGCAATATTTTAGTGGTAGGTTTTCGTTTGATTTCAAAGTGAGATGGTTGGGTCATTGTTTGTTAAATTATAGCTTTTAATTAGCAGGTCTATTGAAATGAAAAGGCCGGGAGAGATGCAGGCACACCGGCCGCTAAGGTTGTGTTTTGAATTTATCATTATTGCTGTTGAGAAAAGATCGTTAGGGACATTAGAGTCATTTTTTTTTTAAAGAAAATCTTCAAATTAAGTGCTGTTGCGGGAGAGGGGAGGGAGACGCCAGTGAGCCTCCAGTAATGCCATCAGTATTATGACCCAGCCCCGGGTCCTTGTCTTTGCAGAGAAGAGAGAGAACAGATGGGTTTATAATAAGTCATATACTTTCTCCTCACAGTGGGAATCAGAGACTAAACAGTGGGTAGCCAAGACCGGCTGTGCTAGAGTTCTGCTCCGTTCCTAATTCCCCTGGAAGGTGAGGAGGATGGTGGAGGGGCAGGGGTCCGAGCTGGGGGCTGTGGTGGGGGTGGATTGGCCTTGGTAGATTTGCCCTTTGGGGATTTAGTTTCTGTCTTTTGGAGGAATAGGAGGGGCTCATATTGTCTCTTTCTCTTTTTTTTGTTGAGACGGAGTCTCGCTCTTTTGCCCAGGCTGGAGTGCAATGGTGCAATCTCTGCTCACTGCAACCTCTGCCTCCCTGGTTTATTCTCCTGCCTCAGCCTCCGGAGTAGCTGGGATTACAGGCTCGAACCACCATGCCCAGCTAAGTTTGTATTTTAGTAGAGCCGGGGTTTTGGCCAGACGGGGTTTCACCATGTTGGCCAGGCTGGTCTCGAACTCCTGACTTCAGGTGGTCTGCTTCTCAAAGTGCTGGGATTACAGACATGAGCTTCAGCTTATTCTCTCCTGCGTGTACTGAGTATGTATGCTGTGTGAGGCACTGAGGAATCAGAGATCAAAAGTATAATCCCAGACCTCAAGGAGAGGACAACCCTGGGAACTCCTTCAGGCGTGAATTTGAGCAACCAGAATTTCTAGCTTCCCTCAGCCAGCAGATCACAACAGTCACATGGCAGGTTTCCCAGGGGCTGGACTGACTGTAGCCTTCCAAAATTCAGCTGCTTATCTTGGCAGTGATCTTTTTTTTTTTTTTTGAGACAGAGTTTTGCTCATATTGCTCAGGCCGGAGTGCAGTGGCACCATCTCAGATGACTGCAACCTCCGAGTCCTGGGTTCAAGCAATTCTCCTGCCTCAGCCTGCTGAGTAGCTGGGATTACAGGTACCTGCCACCATACCCAGCTAAATTTTGTATTTTCAGTAGAGACAGGGTTTTGCCATGTTTCACCAGGCTGGTCTCAAACTCCTGACTTCAGGTGATCTGCCCACCTTGGCCTCCCAAAGTGCTGGGATGACAGGCATGAGCCACTGTGCTGAGCATTTTTTTTTTTTTTGAGACAAATTCTCACTCTTGTCCCCCAGGCTGGAGTGCAATGGCATGATCTCAGCTCACTGCAACCTCCACCTCCTGGGTTCAACTGATTCTCCTGCCAAAGCCCCCCGAGTAGCTGGAATTACAGGTGCCTGCCACCACGCCTGGCTAATTTTTGTATTTTTAGTAGAGACAGCGTTTCACTGTGTTTGCCAGGCTAGTCTCGAACTCCTGACCTCATATGACCTACCGCTTTGGCCTACCAAAGTGCTGGGATGACAGGGGTGAGTCACGGTGTCCGGCTGGCAGTGATCTTGATCCCCACCCTCTTTCCCAGGGTTTGGATGTGGTGGCGGGGGCGAGCTCTAATTCAGATGTCTTCCGCCTTCTATTATTGTGAAATCCCTTTCTTTGAAAACAGAACACCTTGCAAAGGTCACTTTTGACCAGAGGCTTTTTGGTTGTGTGCTAGGGTTTCTCTGAGGGAGTCTTTCCAGAAGGGGAGATGAGAAAATAGCCCATTAATAAATAGCCTGCTGTTCTAAAGGAGAGAGGGGCTTTTGTGGTTATTGGGGAATTGTTTGTTTGTTTTGATTTTGCAAAATCTGAGTGTGGATCTGACTCCCGGCTCCCATCATGCCTCCATCCTTACGCTTAATAATCATATTGACTCCGCTCTAGGAGTGATCAAAGACAGGCAAGCCTGTCCCCTCGGGGGAGAGCAGCACAGATAAGAAGCCCAGAGACGGGAATGGTTTCCTGATGAGCAAATGTCAAATTTTATAGATGAGCTTTGTGGATGAGAGGAAGGGTTATCATTATAGCCTGAAGCAACTAGATCCACTGCTAGAGCCCTAATGGTTTGGGAAGTGATTTGAGGCACAGATTTTGTCTCTGAAAAAGGCTGGAGCATGATATAAGTATAAGAAAAGGTTTTAAAACCTTGTTACTCCTGCAACAACAAAGCCAAACATTAAATCTTTGTAATTTCACATTATTGAAAATTTACTCTAACTGCATGTTTTGTTATTTTTTAACCATGTAATCGCTGCAGCTGCAGCTGTAGCTGTGTGCACTGGTGTGAATCAAATTCTGTCATTCACATACATTTCTCCCCTCCGGAGCCCCCAGCAAGGGTCCTCATGAACACAATTAAAACTATGGCATTAGGCTGGCGAGGTCGCTCTGCCTGTAATCCCAGCTACTCCAGAGGCTGAGGCGGGAGAATTGCTTAAACCCAGGAGGAGGAGGTTGTGATGAGCTGGGATCACGCCACTGCACTCCAGCCTGGGTGACAGAGCAAGATTCTGTCTCAAAAGAAAAAAAGAGGAATTCTACCAAACCTTTCAGGAAAAGATAATACCAGGGCTATTTAAATTGTTCCAAACTATAGAAACAGAAGAAAAACTTCCAAAATCCTTTAAAAACATGAGCACAAGGCTGATAGAAATCCCAAGAAAGACTCGGCTAAAATACAAATGTAGAAATAGCTCAGTAATTACTATTAATGCAAAGAGTCAAATTCAGTATTAGTAAACAGAGTATCATATATTGATGTATGTTATATTTTATTTTATTTGAGATGCAATTTCACTCTTGTTACCCAGGCTGGAGTGCACTGGTGGGATCTCAGCTCACTGCAACCTCCATCTCCCAGATTCAAGCAATTCTCCTGCCTCAGCCTCCCAAGTAGCTGGGATTACAGGTGTGCGCCATCATACCTGGTTAAGTTTTTATATTCTTAATAGAGATGGGGTTTCACCATGTTGGCCAGCCTGGTCTTGAACCTCTGACCTCAGGGGATCCACCCAACTTGGCCTCCCAAAGTGCTGGGATTACAGGCATGAATCACCGCACCTGGCCTATTTTCTTTTTGTTTTGTTTTTTTGAGACAAAATTTTCTTCTTGTTTTCTAGGCTAGAGTGCAGTGGCGAGATCGTGGCTCACCACAACCTGCGCCTCCCAGGTTCAAGTGATTCTCCTGCCTCAGCCTCCTGAATAGCTGGAACTACAGGTGCCCACCACCATGCACAGCTAGTTTTTTTTTTTTTTTTAGACAGAGTTTTGCTCTTGTTGCCCAGGCTGGAGTGCAGCAGTGTGATCTCAGCTCACCGCAACCTCTGCCTCTTGGGTTCAAGCGATTCTCTTGCCTCAGCCTCCTGAGAAGCTGGGATTACAGGCATGTGCCACCACGCCTGACTAATTTGTATTTTTAGTAGAGACAGAGTTTCACCATGTTGGCCAGGCTGGTCTCAAACTCCTGACCTCAGGTGATCCTCCCGCCTCGTCCTCCCAAAGTGCTGGGGTCACATGCGTGAGCCACTGTGCCCGGCCTAAAGTTTTTTTAGATGAGGTCTCACTCTGTCACCAGGCTGGAGTACAGCGAGGTGATCTTGGCTCACTGTAACCTTTGCCTTCTGAGCTCAAGCGATCCTCCCATCTCAGCTTCCCAAATAGCTGGGACTACAGACATGTGCCACCACGCCTGGCCTGCATATTAAAATTAATATGTCATGACCATGTGGGGTATATTCTGGGAGATTTCAAGGATGGTTCGTCACATGAAACTTTGCCACAATAACCCAGAAAGTCCTCTTCTGGTACTAGCGAATTGGATAATTTAGGACAACTCTTTCCTTGAAGAGAAATTTAAATACTGGACAGAGAATAACAAAACATTATCCAAAGCATCAAAGAGTTAACAAGATATGGATTAATTACTGGAGAAGTTAGAAATGAAGATGGATGAGCAAAGTACTTGGCATCACTTTCTCCAGAAATATTTGATAAAGGTCTAAGATGTACTTTTTTTTTTGAGACAGGGTCTCACTTCAGCATCCAGACTAGAGTGCAGTGGGGCGAAGATCTCCCGTCACTGCAACCTCCGCCTCCTCCTTGGATTACAGGCATCAGCCGCTGTATCTGGACTGGAGTGGGGGTTGCCTCTTCCAGGTGTCCTGGACATCCTAACACCAAGTTTAAGGCTTGAGATTTTCTGGACAACGCATAAGACCAGAGCCAGATGCAGTGAGTGGTAGGGCTCATTTGCTTCAGGATTACCCATATTCTTACCCCTCAGACCCACAGCTGAAAGCTTTGGAAGGGAGTGGTTTACCAGAGTCCCCACTCTTTTAGGATTCCAACTTTGTCTCCCACACCTGTGGAACTGTCAAAAGTACATTTTAGGCTGGGATTGATGGCTCACACCTGTCATCCCAGCACTTTGGGAGGCCAAGGTGGACAGATCACCTGAGATCAGGAGTCCGAGACCAGCCTGGTTAGCCTGGTGAAACACCATCTCTACTAAAAATACAAAACTTAGCTGGGCGTGGTGGCGGGCGCCTGTAAACCCAGCTACTTAGGAGGCTGAGGCAGGAGAATCGCTTGAATTTGTGAGGCAGAGGATGCAGTTTGCTGAGATAGCGCCACTGCACTCCAGGCTGAGCCACAGAGTGAGACTCCATCTCAAAAAAAAAAAAAAGTGGTAGTTCAAGGTCTTGTGCCATTGGCTGCCCTCACCACTTTGACCTGAGCCCCTGTTTCTCTCCATTCCTGCCCCACAGGCCCTGCTTTTCCCCAGACATGCCGGCTACACACCCACTTCCCCGCCTCGCCCTTTCATTTCCTCTGCCTGGAAGTCCCATTGGCGGCCTCCTTTAACTCAAATGGTGCCTGCTGAGAGGCCTGCCCCCACCCTCCCGGATCTTCTCCCTGCCCTACCATCCTCCTTCCTTGACCCGTATCACTATCTCATACACATTTTATTTAACTTGGTGTTTTTCTCTGAGTGTCCCCACTAGAATCTAAGCTCCACCAGGACAGAAATTTTTGTGTGTCTTGTTCACTGCTGGATTCCCAGTGCCTAGAATGGTACCAAGCATGGAGAGAGCCTCAGCAAATACCTGAATGACTAAATTGACTGTGTGAACACACAGACCAATGGAAACAATAGAAAGTTGCTTTAGCTCATTAGTATTTAATACAGACAGAATCTAAAAGCAGTATGGGGGCTGGGCACTGAGGCTCACGCCTGTAATCCCATCACTTCGGGAGGTCCAGGCAGGTGGATCATCTGAGGTCAGGAGTTTGAGACCAGCCTGGCCAACATGGCAAAACCCCGTCTCTACTGAAAATACAGACATTAGCTGAGCGTGGTGGTTCTCATCTGTAATCCCAGCTACTCAGGAGGCTAAGGCAGGAGAATCGCTTGAACCTGGGGTGGGGGTCGTGTGGAGCAGAGGTTACACTGAGCCAAGATGATGCCCCTTCACTCCAGCCTGGGCAAAAGAGTGAAACTCTGTCTCAAAAAATAAAATAAAATATTTAAAAACCAATGGGGGAATAGATTTTTCTTTTTCTTTTGAGATGGAGTTTTTCTCTTTTACCCAGGCTGGAGTGGCAAAACCTCTGCCTCCCAGGTTTAAGCGATTTTCCTGCCTCAGCTTCTGGAGTAGCTGGGACTACAGGCATGTGCCACCATGCTCAGCTAATTGTCGTATTTTTAGTAGAGATGGGGTTTCACCATGTTGACCAGGATGGTCTCGATCTCTTAACCTCATGATCCCCCCACCTATGGCCTCCCAAAGTGCTGGGATTGCAGGCGTGAGCCACCACGACCCACCACTTTTTGTATTTTTAGTAGAGACGGGGTTTCACTATGCTGGTCAGCCTGGTCTTGAACTCCTGACCTTGTGATCCACCCACCTCAGCCTCCCAAAGTGCTGGGATCATAAGTTTGAGCCACTGTGCCCAGCCTGTAACAGTATTAGGAGGTGGGAGCTTTAAGAGCTGGTTAGCCCATGAGGGCTTCACCCCCATGTGTGGCTCTAAAATACAGTCATTTTATAAAGGGCGTGTGTGGGCCTGTTTGCCACCCGCCCCTCCACCTTCTGCCCAGTGAGTACACAGCGCTTTTCCTCCCTGGAGGAGGCAACGTCAAAGCTCCGTGTTGGAAGCAGACACCAGGCCCCCACCTGCCGGCGGGCCTGCTCTGCAGAACCGTGAGCCAATGCATTTCTGTTAAGAATGAATTTCCCAGTCTCAGGTGTTCTGTTACAACAGAATTTATAGCAGCATGAAATGTTCTAACGCAATGAGCAGCATCAGATGATAAATTACAAGCTTGGAGAAATATTTTCATCTCATATCACAGGCAGAGAGTTAAGTACTCTGATATTTATAGAACTCCTGCAAATTGATCAGAAAAAGATTAGTAGCCTAAGAGGAAAATGGGCAAAAGATTTAAACAGATGGTCCACAGAAAAGAAAAAATAAATGGCTCTTATTATGAAAACATGCTTGGCTGGGCGGAGTGGCTCACGCCTGTAATCTCAGCACTTTGGGAGGCCGAGGTGGGCAGATCAGGAGGTCAAGAGATTGAGACCAGCCTGGCCAACATGGTGAAACCCCATCTCTACTAAAACTACAGAAATTAACTGGGTGTGGTGGCGCATGCCTGTAGTCCCAGCTACTCAGGAGGCTGAGGCAGGAGTATCATTCTCCGGGGGGCGGAGGTTGCAGTGAGCCGGCGACAAAGCAAGACTCTATCTCCAAAAAAAAAAAAAAGGAAAGAAAACATGCTCAACCCCAGTCATAAGATAAATGAAAATTAAATCTATATTGATAATTATTTTCACCTGTTATACTAGTAAAATTCAAAATCTGACATCACCCTGCATGGATCAGGCTAAAAACAAGCACTCAGCGGGCACAGTGGCTCACACCTGTCATCCCAGCACGGGAGGCTGAGGTGGGCGGATCACCTGAGGTCGGGAGTTCGAGACCAGCCTGACCAACATGGAGAAACCCGTCTTTAATAAAAATACGGAATTAGCTGGGTGTGGTGGCATATGCCTGTAATCCCAGCTACTGGGGAGGCTGAGGCAGGAGAATCCCTTGAACATGGGAGGCAGAGATTGTGGTGAGCCGAGATAATGCCATTGCACTCCAGCCGGGGCAACAAAAGTGAAACTCCATCTCAAAAAAAAAAAAAAGGAAAACAAGCACTCTGAAACGTTGGTAGGGAAGTATGTTGACACGGTGCGTTAAGGGTAATTAGTATTTATCAAGATTACAAATGAAAATCCCAATCCCAGAATTTTTTCCTATAAATATCCTTATACATGTGCATAATGACATTCATAGAAGGTTATCCATTACAGTGATGTAACGCCAAAAGGTTGGAAACCAGCCAGATGTCCCACAGTAAAGGATTGGTTACATGGTGGGACCTCCATCTGGTAGAATATTACACAGCTGTAACAAGAGAGTAAGGAAGCTTCTTTGTGTTTTATGGAAAGATCAGCAAGATATGTTGTAACAAAAAAGGCTGGATAGCGTGCTAGTAAAAATAAAGAGGTAAAAATTTGGGTAAAAATAAAGAGGAAAGGGAAAAATGACATATTTCCATAGTAGCTTGTATATACGTATAAATTCTCTAGAAGGATAACCAAGAAACTAAAAACGGGTTAAGGGATCTGGGAACTGAACGGATGATAAACAGGGTGAGAGGGAGACTTTTTAGGTCATGACTTTTTTTTTTTTTTTTTTTTTTTTTTTTTTTTTGGTGAGACAGGAGTTTCGCTCTGTCACCCAGGCTGGAGTGCAATGGCGCGATCTCGGCTCACCGCAACCTCCGCCTCCTGGGTTCAGGCAATTCCTGCCTCAGCCTCCTGAGTAGCTGGGATTACAGGCATGCGCCACCATGCCCAGCTATTTTTTTGTATTTTTAGTAGAGACGGGGTTTCACCGTGTTGACCAGGATGGTCTGGATCTCTTGACCTAGTGATCCACCCGCCTTCGCTTCCCAAAGTGCTGGGATTACAGGCATGAGCCACCGCGCCCGGCTCGTTGGGATCTTTTATATAAGTGTCAATAAGGAGACTATACATTTCAGAATGTATGTTTTCCATGGCAATTTGGAAGCCATAGAAACAGCGGGCTTCTGTAATCTGAACTTCATGGCTAAATCGCTCCACCAACTTTTCATTTACTATGCCATCACTTGCTGCAAAGAAAGCCAGAACGTGGGATATAAAGCATCTCTCCTCGGGCTTCAGGGATTCCCAGTGCCGAATGTCCTTGGACAGGTCCACCTCTCGGTGGTCCAGAAGGAGGCCTCCGCCTTCTTACCTGTCTGCCAGATATCGTGGTACTCGATGGGGAAAATGACAAAGCGACACGGTTTTCCCTCAGCAGCGGCTCATCGGCCACGCGGTGGGCGGCTGCTCTAGTTTTCGGCTCAGCGGGCTCCTGGAAGAGCCTCCTGGCGGTCTTGCTGGCCAGGACGCGGGCCCCATTCAGGGCCGGGGCGTATTCTCCTTGTCGACCAGGCTGAGCTCCTTCAGCGGCGAGAGTTGCAGCTGCTGCGGGTCGTGATGGGCGCGAGCGGGACGCGGACGGAGAGCATGGTGGTGGCGCGACGAAGGAGAGCTGGCAGTCGGGGCCGGGCGGCTGGGAAGGGGTGCGCTGGGAAGGGGTGCACCGGAAGCTTTGTACACTGCTGGTGGGTATGTAAGACCGTGCAGTTGCTGTGGAAAACAATGTGGCGATTCCCCAAAAAGTTTAACATAGAATTATCCTGCATTTCCGCTCCTAGGTGTGCATCCCAAAGGAACTGATAACAAACACTTGTATACAAATGTTCTTAGCAGTACCTTGTAATTGCTGTAATGGGCAAAAGATGGAAACACCACAGGTAAATGGATACATTCATGCTGTCTCAGCCTCCCGAGTAGCTGGGACTACAGGTGCACACCACCATGCCCAGCTAATTATTGTATTTTTAGTAGATAGAGTTTCACCATATTGGTCAGGCTGGTCTCTAACTCCGACCTCAGATTGATCCACTCACCTCGGCCTCCCAAAGTGCTGGGATTACAGGCATGAACCACCGCACACAGCCAGTTTTCTTCTTTAAAATCAGGCCAGTTGCAGTGGCTCAGTTCTGTAATTCCAGCACTTTGGGAGGCCAAGGTAGGAGGACTGTTTGAGGTCAGCCTGTGCAACAAGCAAGACCTTATCTCTAAAAAAGTTAAAAATTTAGCAGGTATTGAGGTACACATCTGTAGCTACTCGA
>CM052652.1:93615146-93704970 GCA_028533165.1 Leontopithecus rosalia | reverse complement strand
AACTAAAAATATAACTGCCATTCAACCAGCAATCTCACTACTGGTATCTACCCAAAGGGAAAGAAACCAATATATGAAAAAGTACCTGTACTCACCTGTAATCCAAGGACTTTGGGAGGTCAAGGCTGGTGGATCACCTGAGCTCAGCAATTCGAGCCAACCTGACCAATCTGATGAAACCCTGTCTCTGCTAAAAATACAAAAATTAGCTGAGTGCGGTAGCACGCACCTGTAGTCCCAGCTACTCGGGAGGCTGAGACAGGAGAATCACTTGAACCTGGGAGGTGAAGGATGCAGTGAGCTGATATTGTGCCTGGACAACAAGGGTAAAACTCCATCTCAAAAGAAAAATGAAGAAAAGCCAGTGCCTGTACTGATACTACTATTCAGAGTGGCAAAAAAATGGAATCAACCTAAGTGTCCATCAACAGATGATTGGATAAAGAAAATGTGATACATATACACCGTGGAACATGACTCAGCCACAAAAAGAATGAAATGTCTTTTACAGCAGCGTCAATAGAACTGGAGGCCATTATCCTCAGTGAAATAACTCAGAAACAAAGTCAGATACTGAATGTTCTTACCCGTGGGAGTTAAACACTAGGTACATATGGGGAACACTAGATATTGGAGACTCTAAAACATGGGAGGATGGGAGGAGGGTGAGGGGTGACAGTTCTCCTATTGAGAACAGTGTTCACCATTTGGGTCATGGCTACACTGAAAGCCCAGACCTTAGCACTCCACAATACACACATATGGGAAACCTGCACCTGTACCCCTAAATAGATCAAACTTTACTTTTCAGTTTTATTTATTAAAAAATTCAACTGTTCAGATGTGGTGGCTCCTGCCTGTAATCCCCCAACTTTGGGAGCCTGAGGCAGGTGGATCACGAGGTCATGAGTTCAATCCCAGCCTGGCCAAGATGATG
This sequence comes from Leontopithecus rosalia, assembly GCA_028533165.1. Classification (NCBI taxonomy): domain Eukaryota; kingdom Metazoa; phylum Chordata; class Mammalia; order Primates; family Cebidae; genus Leontopithecus; species Leontopithecus rosalia. Next base: position 93,704,033 of record CM052652.1, on the reverse strand, counting down.
AAACCATGTCTCTACTAAAAATACAGAAATTAGCTGGGTACGGTTGCAGGCACCTGTAATCCCAGCTACTTGTGAGGCTGAGGCAGAAGAATCACTTGGACCGGGAGGTGGAGGTTGCAGTGAACTGAGATACACTACACTCTAGCCTGGGTGACAGAGTGAACTCCCTCTCAAAAAAAAGAAATTCCACTTTTGGCTGGGTACGGTGGCTCAAACCTCTGATCCCAGCACCTTGGGAGGCCAAGGTGGGTGATCAACTGAGGTTGGGAATTTTAGACCAGCGCAACAATATAACAAAACCTCGTCTCTAGTACAAATACAAAAATTACCTGGCCTGCAGTGATGCATGCCTGTAATCCGAGCTACTCGGGAGCCTGAGGTAGGAGAATCACTTGAAACCGGGAGGTGGAGTTTGCAGTGAGCCAAGATGGTGCCACTGTACTCCAGCCTACGTGACAGAGTGAGAGTCCATATCAAGAGGGGAATAAACATTCAACTTTTGGCCAGGCACAGTGGCTTATACCTGTAATCCCAGCACTTTGGGAGGCTGAAGCAGGCAGATCACTTAAGGTCAGGACTTCGAGATGAGCCTGGCCAACATGGTGAAACCCTGTTCCTACTAAACATACAAAATTTAGCTGGGCATGGTGGTGCACACCTGTAATCCCAGCTACTCAGGAGGCTGAGGCAGAAGAATCCGTTGATCCCAGGAGGCAGAAATTGTAGTGAGCCCAGACTGTGCCACTGCACTCCAGCCTGAGCAACAGAGCAAGACTGTCTCAAAACAAAAATTCAACTTTTATTTTACTGTTATTGTTTTTGAAACAGGGTCTCACTCTGTCACTCAAGCTGGAGGGCAGTGGTGTGATCATGGCTCACTGCAGCCTTGACCTCCTGGGCTCAAGCAATCTTCACCTCAGCCTCCCGAGTATCTGGAACTACAGGTGCATGCCACCATGCCTGGCTAATTCTTGTATTTTCTGTAGAGACAAGGTGTCAACACATTGCTCAGGCTGGTCTTGAACTCCTGAGCTCAGGTGATTCACCCACCCTGGCCTCCCAAAGTGCTAGGATTACATGTGAGCCATTGTACCAGCTCTCAACTTTTGTGTTAGATACAGGGGGTACACATGAAGTTTTGTTACAAGTGTATTTTGCACCCAGGTAGTGAGCATAGCACATAATTTGTAGTTTTTCAACCCATACCCCTCTTCCCTCCGTCCCATCTAGTAGTCCACAGTGTCTATTGCTTCCTCTTTTAAAAACTTAAAAATTAGGCCAGGCGTGGTGGCTCAGGTCTGTAATCAAGACACTTTGGGAGGCTGCGGCAGGCAGGTCATCTGAGGTCAGGAGTTCAAGACATGCGTGGCCAATAAGGTGACACCTCATCTCTCCTAAAAACACAAAATTTAGCCAGGCATTGTGGCACATGCCTCTAATCCCAGGTACTCAGGAGGCTGAGGCAGGAAAGTTGCTTGAACTCAGGAGATGGAGGTTGCAGTGAGCCAAGATCACACCACTGCACTCCAGCCTGGGTGACAGAGTGAGACTCTAGTCTGAAAACATAAAGATAAACAAAAAATTGAAAAAATAAAAAAATTAACAATTAAAAAAAAAGGGCACACAAGATGGCATAACTTGTTGCAGCCACCTTAGAAACTATAATCTGCCACAGAGGGCAAGTAAAAGGAAAGTTGAAGATTTTACAAATCTAGCTGTCTAACAGATGTCACAAGAGCCGTCCCTGTGGTGGCTTAAGGGAGTGGAAGAAAAGGTCATCAGAGCTGAGGAAGACATGTGAAAGTGAGTCAGGCAGATTGCATGCTCATCCACATGGATGCTGACATCCTCAGGAAAGCAGGACTTCAGAGAACAGAGGGCAAAACACAATCTTATTATTATTTTTCTCAAGAGACAGGGTCTGTCTTTGTCACCTAGGCTGGAGTACAGTGTCACAATCATAGCTCATTGTAGTTCTGAACTCCTGGTCTCGGGCAATTCTTCTGCCTTGGCCTCCTGAATAGCTAGGGCTACAGTGTGTGCCACTGTGCCTGGCTAATTTTGTATTTTTAGTAGAGATGGGGGTCTTGCTATGTTGTCCACGCTGGTTTGTAACTCCTGGCCTCAACTGATCCTCCCAGGTTGGCCTCCCAAAGCGTTGGGATTACAGGCATGAGCCACTGTGCTCCACCACAAAACACTTTTTTTGAGTTGGAGTTTCACTCTTGTTGCCTAGGCTGGAGTGCAATGGTGCAATCTTGGCTCATCACAAACTGCACCTCCCAAATTCAAGTGATTCTTCTGCCTCAGCCTCCCTTGTTTGCTTGAGCCTGGGAGTTTGAGGCTGCAGTGAGCTATGATCTGCCACTGCACTCCAGCCTAGGTGAGAAAGTAAGACCCTGTCTCAAAAAAAATTTGACCTCCCATCATGTTGAGGTCCTAGCTTCTTCTACCCACCTACAGGAGTACATATAGAAATCCTGTCCCACTGTACTCCAGCCTGTGTGTCAGAGTGAGACTCTGTCTCAAAAAGAAATTTTTTTTGGTGAGGGGTGGTGGCTCACACCTGTAATCCCAGCACTTTGGGAGGCCAAGGCTGGTGGATCACAAGGACAAGATATCAAGACCATCCTGGCCAACATGGTGAAACCCCATCTCTACTAAAAATACAAAAATTAGCTGGGCCTGGTAGCATGTACCTGTAGTCCCAGCTACTCGAGAGGCTGAGGCAGGAGAATGGCTTGAACCCGGGAGTCAGAGGTTGCAGTGAGCCGAGAGCATGCCACTGCACTCCAGGCAAAAAAATATTTTTTTTTAATTAAAAAGTTCTAGTATCGTCTGCACATGGTGGTCATGTCTGTAATCCCAACACTTTGGGAAGCCGAGGTGGGTAGATTGCTTGAGGTCCGGAGTTCAAAACCACCCTGGCCAACATAGTGAAACCCTGTCTCTACTAAAAAAATACAAAAATGAGCTGGATGTGGTGGCAAGTGCTGGTAATCCCAGCTACTCACGAGGTTGAGGCAGGAGAATTGTTTGAATCCAGGAGGTGGAGGTTGCAGTGAGCTGAGATCACACCACTGCACTCCAGCCTAGGCGACAGGGCAAGACTCCTTCTCAAAAAAAAAAAAAAAAGTTCTAATATCTAAAATGAGCAAAATTGCCAGGTGCAGTGGATCATACCTGTAATCCCAGCACTTTGGGATGCCGAGGCAGGTGGATCATCTGAGGTCAGGAGTTCGAGACCAGCCTGCTGTGAGCCAAGATTGCACCACTGCACTCCAGCATAGGAAACACTGAGACTCCATCTCAAAAAAAAAGGTAAAAATGCATTTGAAAAGAACAGCAATAGCCAGGAACTGTGGCTCATGCCTATAATCCCAGCACTTTGGGAGGCTGAGGGTGGATGACAGCTGAGCCTAGAAGTTTGATACCAGCCTGGCAACATGGTGAAACCCTGTTTCTATACAAAATACAAAAATTAGCCAAGCTTGGTAGCATGAACCTGTGATCCCAGCTACTTGGTTGGGGGGGGTGCTAAGGTGAAGGATTGCTTGCTCCCACCCAGGAAGTTGAGGCTGCAGTGAGCCACGATTACACCATCTCACTCCAACCTGGGCAACAGAACAATACCCTGTCTCAAAAAGCAAACAAACAGCCGGGCGCGGTGACTCACCCCTGTAATCCCAGCACTTTGGGAGGCCGAGGCAGGTGGATCACGAGGTCAAGAGATCGAGACCATCCTGGTCAACAAGGTGAAACCCCGTCTCTACTAAAAATACAAAAAATTAGCTGGGCATGGTGGCGTGTGCCTGTAATCCCAGCTACTCGGGAGGCTGAGGCAGGAGAATTGCCTGAACCCAGGAGGCGGAGGTTGTGGTGAGCCGAGATCGCGCCATTGCACCTCCAGCCTCGGTAACAAGAGCGAAACTCCGTCTCAAAAAAAAAAAGCAAGCAAACAAAGAACAGCATGATTTCCTTATCATTGTTCACTGCAACCTCAACCTCCCAGGTTCAAGTAATTCTCCTGCCTCAGCCTCCCAAGTAGCTCAGATTACAGGCACCTGCCACTACACCCGGCTAATTCTTAGTAGAGATGGGGTTTCACCATGCTGGCCAGGCTGGTCTTGAACTCCTGACCTCGTGATCCACCCGCCTTAGCCTACCAAAGTGCTGGGATTGCAGGCCTGAGCAACAGCACCTGGCCAATCCCTTAGATTTTTATAAAGATGTTTTCTTTGTTTCCTAACTCCCTAGTACCCAGCTACAAAGTTGCAAAGGCTTTAAGGTTATTGCAACGGCCATCAAAAGTCAAGCTGGCGGGGGAGGTGCAGCTCCTTAATTGGAGGCAGCCTCAGGGTCTGCATCCTGCCCAGGATCGGCATCCTGCCCAGGATGAGCAGCGGTGAAGGACGCTCCTGGGGTCCCCGCCCCCTGGCTGGGAAAGGTGTTGGGGGTCGCAGGAACCCAGGCAGAGGCGAGGTGAATACGTTGCCAGGGTAGCAGTGGCGCTGGTAGCCCTTGCACTGGCCACTGAGGAGCTGCTTCTGCACGACCTTGCGCTCATGCCCACCAGGGGCCGGGAGGCTGGTGTGCAGCGACTGCTAGCTGCATCCGGTCCCTGCTCCTCCCAGCCCTGCAGATTGGGAAATCTTTTTTTTTTTTCTTTTTTTTTGAGACGGAGTTTCACTCTTGTTACCCAGGCTGGAGTGCGCTGGAGTGCACTGGCGCGATCTCGGCTCACCACAACCTCCGCCTCCTGGGTTCAAGCAATTCTCCTGCCTCAGCCTCCCGGGCACCTGGGACTACAGGCATGCACCACCATGCCCGGCTAATTTTTGTATTTTTAGTAGAGACGGGGTTTCACTATGTTGACCAGGATGGTCTCAATCTCTTGACCTCGTGATCCACCCGCCTCGGCCTCCCAAAGTGCTGGGATTACAGGCGTGAGCCACCACGCCGGGCTTAAAAATCGTCATCGGGCTAATACATGATTGCCGTCAGGCGGGAGCCTGTCAACGCCGAAGTGCCGGCTCTGCAGAGGCATCACCCGCAGGGGCGTGCGCACTCCTGGAAGACCGGACAGCCCCGCCTTGACTTCCGATTGGCTCCACATGAGGGGCGGGCATCTGTGACGTCACATTGGTACTTATCCGGTGACGTCACAGGGGCGCACCTCTAGCAACGTCACAGGAGCGGGCCTCCGGCAACGTCACAGACAGGGACCTTTGGCGACCAGACGTGGCGGTGTGTTACCTAGGACCTGGCCTGTCTTCTCCGCAGAGAGAGCCTTGTAAGCTCTACCTCCCGCTGTGTCCCGTGTGCTGCAGGCTGGAGAAAGGTAGTTAACAGACTCCGACCCAGCACAGTGTTTATGTGGGTCAAAAATAGGAAAACTGGGGCTGGGCGCGGTGGCTCACGCCTGTAATCCCAACACTTTGGGAGGCCGAGGCAGGTGGATCGCGAGGTCAAGAGATCGAGACCATCCTGGTCAACATGTTGAAACCGTGTCTCTACTAAAAATACAAAAAATTAGCCGGGCATGGTGGCGTGTGCCTGTAATCCCAGCTACTCGGGAGGCTGAGGCAGGAGAATTGCCTGAACCCAGGAGGCGGAGGTTGCGGTGAGCCGAGATCGCACCATTGCACTCCAGCCTGGGTAACAAGAGCGAAACTCTGTCTCAGAAAAAAAAAAGAAAGAAAACTGTGTCCGGGCGCGGCAGAGGCGGGAAGTTTTCTTCAGGCCAGGAGTTCAAGAGCAGCCTGGCAACATGGTGTGACCGCATTTCTGTAGTCCCACCTCAGCCTCCCAGCTACTTGAAGCCTGCAATGAGCTATGATAAGTAAACTATCCAAGTGTGCCGCAAAGCGGGGACTGCTTAAAGAAAAATTGAGGCTGCCTGGGCCCTGTAATCCCAGCACTTTGGGAAGCCAAGGCGAGAGGATGGCTTGGACTCAGGAGTTTGAGACAGGCCTGAGCAACATGACAAAACCCCATCTCTACGAAAAGATACAAAAATTAACTAGGCACAGTGCATGCCTGGCCTGATAGTTTGTATTTTTTTGCAGAGATGGGGGGTCTTGCCCCCATGTTGCCTAGGCTGGTCTCGAATTCCTGGGTACAAGACAGTTTTATTGAATTATAGTTAACATACCTTACAATTGATTCACCAAAGTATGCAATTCAGTGGTCTTTAGAGTATTCATGGAGCTGTGCATCTGTCACCACAATCAATTTTAGAACCTTTCATTACCCTATAGAGAAATCTACATTTCTTTGCCACTAGTTCCTACTCCCCCTATTGTCACTATAGAGTTGCATAATCTGGACCTTTTATATAAATAGGATTGTGCAATATGTGGGGATCTTTGGTGCTGGCTTTTTTTTTTCACTCCTAGTACAATGTTTACAGAGTTCTTTCATGTCATAGCATGTGTTAGTATTTCTTTCCTTCTATGGCTGGATAATATACTCCGTGGTAGAGTCACACTACATTTTATTTATCTGTTCATCAGTTGCTGAACATTTGGGTTGTTTTCATGTATTGGCCATTATGAATAATACTGCTATGAAGATTCATGTACAAGTTTTTGTGTGGACATATATTTTTATTTCTCTGGGATATATGCCTAGGAGATAAATTGTTGCATTCTATGATACTGTACATTTAGGCTTTTGAGAAACTGTTTTCGAGAATGGTTATACCAGTCAGGTGTGGTGACTCACATCTATAATCCCAGCTACGTGAGAGGCTGAGGTGCGAGGCTCACATGAGCCTATGAGTTAAAAGAGACCAGTCTGGGCAAGATAGCAAGACCCTGTCTTGATTTAAAAAAATAAAATGAAAATGACAAGAAAAGAAACACCCAAACAAAGTGGTTAAACTGTTTTATGTTCCCACCAGTAATGTATGTGGGTTCCAATTTCTACATTTTCAACATTTCTTTTTTTGAGACAGGATCTCACTGTGTCACCCAGGCAGGAATGCAGTGGTGTGATCATGACTCACTGCAGCCTCGAACTCCCAGACCCTCATGATCCTTTTACCTCAGCCTCTTGTGAAGTTGGGACTACCTTCACATACCACCACACTCAGCTCATTTTTGTATTTTTAGTAGAGACAGTGTTTCACTATGTTGCCCAGTCTGGTTTCAAACTCTGGGACCCAAGTGATCCACCTGCCTTGGCCTCCCAAACTGCTGGGATTACAGGTATGAACCACCATACCTGGTTATCTCTCTCTTTTGTCTCTTCCCTTCCTTCTTTGGTAGATGGAAGAAAATAGTATCCATGTCTTATTTGTAGGCCTGAGACTTTTAAAGCATATGAGGGAATATATGATTGTATTTATAGATGTTTAGCGGGAGATAGCCTTGAATACAATGTGATATTAAAGGATCCCATTAAAGATGCACAGTTTTGCACTGTGGCCCAGGCACAATCTCAGCTCACTACCACCTCTCGGGTTGAAGTGATTCTCCTGCCTCAGTCTTGCGAGTAGTGGGGATTACAGGCGCCCGCCACCACGCCCAGCTAATTTTTGTATTTTTAGTAGAGATGGGGTTTTACCATGTTGGCCAGGCTGGTCTTGAACACCTGACCTCAGGTGATCCACCTGCCTCAGCCTCCCAAAGTGCTGAGATGACAGGTGTGAGCCCCCGCACCTGGCCTGTTCTCACTCCTTTTTTATTTATTTTTTTGCTTGAGATGGGGTCTTGCTGTGTTTCCCAGGCTGGAATCAGTGATGTCACCTCGGCTTACTGTAACCTCCACCTCCCGGGTTCAAATGATCCTCTCACCTCAGCCTCCTGAGTAGCTGCAACCACAGGTGTGTGCCACCACCAGCTCTCACTGGCCAAATATGGGAAAGTTTGAATATCAGTAAGGACACTACTACAGGGGACCAAAATGCAGAATATTTAAATCCCCAAACTCATCACTATGCTTAAAACAATTCAGAGCAAAAAAAGGCTGAGTGCGGGGGCTCACACTTGTCATCCCAGCACTTTGAGAGGCTGAGGCGATAGGACTGCTTCAGGCCAGAGGCTCGAGATCAGTCTGAGTAACAAAGTGAAACCTTGTCTCCACACACAGGAAGAAATACTTTTCATTTATTTATTTATTTATTTATTTATTTATTTATTTATTTATTTATTTTTGAGATGGAGTCTCCCTCTGTCTGGCATGCAGTGGTGCAATCTCAGCTCACTGCAACCTCCACCTTCTGAGTTCAAGTGATTCTCCTGCCTCAGCCTCCCAAGTAGCTGGACTGTAGGTGCCTACCACAATGCTGGCTAATTTTTATATTTTTGTAGAGATGGGGTCTCACCATGTTGGTCAGTTTGAACCCACCTCAGCCTCCTAAAGTGCTGGGATGACAGGCGTGAGTCACCGCACCTGGTCAGAAATTTTTTTCAATAAAAAGAAAATTTCATTGGTTGCCTTTCAAATGCACTAAGGAGCCAATTCTTTTTTTTTTTTTTTTCCCAAATTGAAAATCAGCTGGGTGCAGCCAGGCTCAGTGGCTCACGCCTGCAATCCCAGCACTTTGGGAGGCTGGAGGTCAGGAGTTTGAGACCAGTCTGGCCAACATGGTGAAACCCTGTCTCTACTAAAAATACAAAAATCAGCCAGGTGTGGTGGTGCGCGCCTATAGTCCCAGCTACTCAGGAGGCTGAGGCAGGAGAATCACTTGAACCTGGGAGGCAGAGATTGCAGTGAGCTGAGACCACGCCATTGCACTCCAGCCTGGGTGACAGAGCAAGACTCTGTCTCAAAAGAAAAGAAAAGAAGCCAGGTGCAGTGGCTCACACCTGTAATCCCAGCACCTTGGAAGGCCAAGTAGGGTGGATCATTTGAGCCTAGGACTTTGAGACCAGCCTGGGCAACATGGCAAAACAAACAAACAAAAAATCCAAATTACCAAAAAAAAAACAAAACATTATCCAGTCACGGTGTTGTGACTGCTGTTGTTGAGGCTGCTGTGAGCAATGTGTGTGCCACTGCACTCCAGCTTGGGCAACAGATCAAAACTCTGTCTCAAAGTAAGTAAGTCGGGGGCCGAACATGGTGGCACGTGCCTGTGATCCCAGCACTTTAGATTGCTGAAGCAGGAGGATCACTTGAGGCCAGGAGTTCAAGACCAGCCTGGGTAATATAGCAAGACCTTGTCTCTACAAAAAAATTAAAAATTAGCCATAGGGAGTCTCTCTGTCTTTCTCTCTCTCTCTCCTTAAGTTCCAGTTAGAGAACCACCATATTGGACGTAGTTACCCCCAGGGAGAGGTGCCAGAATGGGGAGAGATGTTCATTTTTTCTTTTTTTTTTTTTTTTTTGAGACGGAGTCTTGTCTTTTGCCAGGCTGGAGTGCAGTGGCAGGATCTCGGCTCACTGCAACCTCTGCCTCTTGGGTTCAAGCGATTCTCCTGCCTCAGCCTCCTGAGTAGCTGGGACTACAGGCACATGCCACCACGCCTGGCTAATTTTTTTGTATTTCAGCAGAGATGGGGTTTCACCATGGCCAGAATGGTTTCGATTTCCTGACCTCATTATCCGCCTGCCTCAGCCTCCCAAAGTGCTGGGATTACAAGCATGAGCCACCACTCCTGGCCCTCATTTTAAAATCTTATATACTTCTTGATTCTTCAAAATTGCTTTCACCGGCTCTTCGCGCTTTTGTAATTTAGAGAATGTGCAAAACAGAAGATGCACATGAGACCTTTCCTTGTTTGCTCCTAGAAAGAGAGGCATGGAATCAGCAGAGCCCTGGCTGCATGACAAGGAAGGTGATATGATCCTGCAGCCCTTAGACAGTGTCCTGACCTGACGCCATGAGAAGCACATGCTGGCACCTGCCAAGACGCTCAACCTGAATCTAATCATGGGGAAACATTGGACGAACCCAGATGATGCAGGACATTCTCCACGACAGCTGGCCTGGAAGTCTAAGAAACAGCAGTGCTGTGAAAGACAGAAATAAAACAGGAAAAAGGTAGGAGGAGACTACCTTTGGTTAAAGGAGACTAAGGAGGTTTAGACGGATAGTAAGTGTGCTGTGAACCCTGTTTGGATTCTGCATTAACAAAGACCATGTATTTTGTTACAGTTATAATACAATATATGAAAAAAAGTTGTCTTTCTTTTCTTTTCCTTCCTTCCCTTTTTTGGGGGAGGGGGATGGAGTCTCACTCTGTCACCCAGGTTGGAGTGCAGAGGCGCAATCTCAGCTCACTGCAACCTCTGCCACTGGGTTCAAGCAATTCTGCCTCAGCTTCCCGAGTAGCTGGGACCACAGGCATGCACCACCATGCCCAGCTAATTTTTGTATTTTTTTGGTAGAGACGGGGTTTCACCATGTTGGCCAGGATGGTCTTGATCTCTTTTTTTTTTTTTTCTTTGAGTCGGAGTTTCGCTCATTACCCAGGCTGGAGTGCAGTGGCACGATCTCGGCTCACCGCAACCTCCGCCTCCTGGTTTCAAGCAATTCTCCTGCCTCAGCCTCCTGAGTAGCTGGGATTATAGGCACGTGCCACCATGCCCAGCTAATTTTTGTATTTTTAGTAGAGACGGGGTTTCACTATGTTGACCAGGATTGTCTCCATCTCTTGACCTCGTGATCAGCCCGCCTCGCCCTCCCAAAGTGCTGGGATTACAGATGTGAGCCACCACGCCTGGCCCCTTTCTCTCTCTCTCTCTCTCTCTCTCTCTCTCTCTCTCTCTCTCTTTCTTCTTTCTTTTCTTTTCTTTTCTTTCTTTCTCTTTCTTTTCTTTCTTTTCTCTCTCCCTCCCTCCCCCTTCTTTCTTTCTTCCTTCCTTTCTTTCTTTCTTTTCTCTCTCCCTCCCTCCCCCTTCTTTCTTTCTTCCTTTTTCTTTTCTTTCTCTTTCTTTCTTTGTTTCTTTCTTTCTCTTTCTTTCTTTTCTCTCTCTCCCTCCTTCCCTCCCCCCTTCTTTCTTTCTTTCTTCCTTTCCTTTACCCCTCCCCCTCTCCCCCTCCCTTCCCCCCTCCCTCCTCCCCTTCCCCTCCCCCTCCCCCCCAGCTTGACCTACATAGTAAAACCCCATCTCTACTAAAATACAAAAATTAGCCTGGCATGGTGACAAGTGTCTGTAATCTTAGCTACTTGGGAGGCTGAAGCAGGAGAATCACTTGAATCCAGGAGGCGGAGGCTGAGGTGAGCCAAGATTGCCCCATTGCACTCCAGCCTGGGTGACAGAGTGAGACTCCCTCTAAAAAAAAAAGAAACAAACAAAAAAACTAGCCAGGCATGGTGATGGATGCCTGGAATCCCAGCTACTCAGGAGGCTGAGGCAGGAGAAATGGCTTGAACCTGGGAGGTGGAGGTTGCAGTGAGCCAAGATCATGCCATTGCACTCTAGCCTGGGCAGCAAGAGTGAAACTCTGTCTCAAAAAAAAAAAAAAAAGAAAGAAAGAAAGAAAGAAAAGAAAATGACAAAATGTCATTGCAATGAAAGCAATCAGTAGGCCAGGTGGCTCATGCCTATAATCCCAGTGCTTTGACAGGTCAAGGCAGGAGGATTGCTGGAGCCCAGGAATTTGAGACCAACCTGAGCAACACAGGGAGACCCTGCCTCTACAAAACATTAAAACATTGGCTGACATGGTGGCTCATGCCTGTAATCCCAGCTACTTAGGAGGCTGAGGTAGGAGGGACAGCTTGAGCTCAGGAGGTGGAGGCTTCAGTGAGCTGCCATGGCACCATTGCACTCCAGCCGGGGCAACAGAGCGAGACCTTATCACGCAAAAAAGAAGAGAAGTTAACAAAGACCCAAATAAATGGAAACACTTCATCCCACCATCACAAATTAGAAGACCTGATATTAGTTAGGTGGTAATACTCCTCAAATTGAACCAGAGATTCAAGGCAATTCCTATCAAAAGCTCATCTGATTTTTTTTTTTTTGGTTATTGCACAAATTGACAAGCTGATCCTAAAATTCAAATTTCAGAATTCTATACAAAAACTAATTCAAAGTGGGTCAAAGTCCTAAATATAAGAGCTAAAACTATAAAACTCAGAGGAATACACAAGGTAAACCTTCATGGCCTTGGATTAGGCAGCAGTTTCTCTTAAAAAAAAAAAAAAAAAAAAAAAGCAACCAGTGAAAAATAGATGAGTTGTTCTCTATCAAAATTTGAAGCTTCTGTATAACAAAGGACACTATCAGAAAGCAAAAAACATAGAATAGGAGAAAATATTTGCAGATCATAGAACTGAAAGGGTCTAGCCAGGTGCAGTGGCTCACATTCGTAATCCCAGCACTTTGGGAGGCCGAGGTGGGCAGATCACCTGAGGTCAGGAGTTTGAGACAAGCCTGGCCAACATGGAGAAACCCCATCTCCACTAAAAATACAAAATTAGCCAGGCATAGTGGCAGGTGCCTGTAATCCTAGCTACTCGGGAGGCTGAGGCAGGAGAATCACTTGAACCCAGGAGGCAGAGGTTGCTGTGAGCTGAGATTGCTCCATTGCACTCTAGCCTGGGCAACAAGAGTGAAACTCCATCTCAAAAAAAAAAAAAAAAGTGGAGGGTCCAATATCTAGAATATATGAAAACTCTTACAACTCAACAGTAGAAGGGCAAACAATGCAACTAAAAATCGGGTGAGGAATCTGAATAGACAGTTCTCTAAAGAAGATGTGTAAATGCCCAGTGACAATGTGACTGCCGGAGGGGTCCCCTGCCCACTGCTTCGACAGGGTGAATTCATCATAACAGAGAACTGCAATACAGACAGAGGAATTCATGTAGAGCAGCTGCACGGGAAACTGGAGTTTTATTACCACTCAGGTCAGTCTCTCTTGAGCATTCAGGGAGCAGAGGGGTTTTTGTTGTTTGTTTTGAGACAGAGTCTGGCTCTGTCGCCCAGGCTGTAGTGCAGTGGTGCGATCTCGGCTCACGGCAACCTCCGCCACCCGGGTTAAGTGATTCTCCTGCCTCAGCCTCCCTAGTAGCTGGGACTACAGGTGCCCACCACCATGCCTGTCTAATTTTCTTGTATTTTTAGTAGAGATGGGCTTTCACTATGTTGGCTAGGCTTGTCTCAAACTCCTGACTTTGTGATTTGCCCACCTCAGCCTCCCAAAGTGCTGGATTACAGGTGCGAGCTATGGAGCCCTGCCAGAGGAGCAGAGTTTTTAAGGATAAGTTGGAAGGTTGGGGAAGCCAGTGAGCTAGGAGTGCTGATTGGTCAGAGATGAAATTGTAGAAAGTCAGAGCTGTCTTCTGGTGCTCAGTCAGTTCCTGGGTCGGGGCCACAATATCAGTGAGCCATTTATCAATCTGGGGGTACCAGCTGATCCATCAAGTGCAGGGTCTGCAAAACATCCCAAGCCCTGATCTTAGGAGCAGTTTAAGGAGGGTCAGACTCCTGTGACCTCCAGCTGCAAGACTCCCAAACCATCATTTCTAATCTTGAGGCTAATGTTAGTTCTACAAGGCCATTTAGTCCCCAGGCAGGGAGGAGTTCTGCTGTGGGAAAGGGCTGTTACCATCTTTGTTTAAACTATAAACTAAGTCTCTCCCAAAGTGAATTCGGCCTAGGAATGTACAAGGACAGCTTGGAAGTTAGATCTGCCACCGTCTCAGTCATAATTTTGCAAAAATTTTGCAAACATGATTTTCATGTTTGCAGAACATGAAAATATGTTAAGTACTAGGGAAAGGCAAACAAATTAAAACCATGATGAGCCGGGTGTAGGGGCTCACGCCTATAATTCCAGCACTTTGGGAGGCTGAGATGGAAACACAGCTTGAGCCCAGAGTTCGAGACCAGCCCTGGCTACATAGTGAGATCTCTCCTCTGCCAAAAAACTAAAAAATGATTAGCTGAGTATGATGGCTCCCGCCTGTAGTCCTAGCTGCTCAGGAGGCTGAGGTGGGAGGATCACTTGAGTGTACTGGTGGTTGAGGCTGCAGTGATTGCAATTGTGCCACTGCATACCAGCCTGGGTGACAGAGCAAGAGCATGTCTCAAAAACAAAACAAAAAGAAACAAAACCAGAGAAATTGCATAAGATACCACTTCACACCCACTAGACACAAAAAATGCACAAGAGCATGGGAAAGACTGTAGCAGCAGGAGCCTGCATACACTGGGAACGCGAAATGACGCAGACGCTTTGGGACTGGTCCGGCTGTTCTCTGATAAGTGAAAGAGAGTTACCACGTGAGCCAGCAATTCCATTCCGAGGCATAAACAGAGAAAATGGAAAACATGTCCACACAAAAACTTGTACACAGTTGGGGGGCAGTGGCTCACCCTGTAATCCTAGCACTTTGGGAGGCTGAGGCGGGCAGATCACCTGAGGTCAGGAGTTCGAGATCGGCCTGGCTAACATGGTGAAACCCTATCTACTAAAAATACAGAAATTAGCCGGCTGTGCTGGCAGGCACCTATAATCCCAGCTACTCGGGAGGCTGAGGCAGGTGAATCGCTTGAACCTGGGAGGTGGAGGTTGCAGTGAGCTGAGACGCAGGCAGATGACTTCAGCCCAGAAGTTGAAGACCAGCCTGGGAAGCACGGTGGGACCCTGTCTCTACAAAAAATACAGAACATTAGCCAGGCTTGGTGGTGTGCACCTGTAGTCCCAGCTACTCAGCAGGCTGAGGTGGGAGGATCCCTCAGGCCCAGGATGTGGAGGCTGCAGTGAGCCAAGATCGTGCCACTGCACTCCAGCCTGAAAGACAGAGCAAGACCCTGTCTCAGAAAAATAAACCAAAAACAAAGTATAAACTTAATTTGCCAGGCCCTGGCACCTAGTAGGTGCTCAACAAATATTTGTTTTATTTATTTAGTTTTTTAAGACAGAGTTTTGCTCTATCCCAGGCTTGAGTGCAGTGGAGCCATCTCGGCTCACTGCAACCTCCACCTTGAGGGTTGAAGCAATTATCCTGCCTCAGCCTTTAGAGTAGCTGGGATATGTGTGCACCACCATGCCTGGCTATATATCTGTATATTTTTTAGTAGAGACAGGGTTTCACCATATTGGCCAGGCTGGTCTTGAACTCCTTAACCTGAGTGCTGGGATTACAAACAGGAGCCACTGTGCCTGGCCAACAAATATTTATTGAGTAAAAAGAAGCCAGTGACAGATCTTACAAAGCTGCAGGACTGTGGAATCCAGCAGGCTGGGCACGGTGGCTCACACCTGTAATCCCAACACCTTGGGAAGCTGAGGCAGGAAGATCGCTTGAGTCCAGGATTTTAAGACCAGCCTGGCCAACATAAGGAGACCCTGTCTCTACCAAAAAAAAAAAAAAAAAAAGAGCCAGGTGTGGTGGTGTGCACTTGTAGTCCTTAGCTACTCAGGAGACCGAGGTGGGAGGATGGCGTCAGTGCCTGAGGTCGAGGCTGCAGTGAGCTGGGATGGCGCCACTGTACTCCAACCTGGATGACAGAGTGAGACCCTGTCTCTCTTCTTATTTTATTATTTGAGATGGAGCCTCTGTCTGTCGCCCAGCCTGGAGTGCAGTGATGCCATCTCTGCTCATGGCAACCTCCGCTTTCTGGGTTCAAGCAATTCTCCTGCCTCAGCCTCCTGAATAGCTGGGATTATAGGCACCTGCCACCATGCCGGCTAATTTTTGTATTTTTAGTAGAGACGGGGTTTCACCATGTTGGCCGGGCTGCAGGCTGGTCTCAAACTCCTGACCTCAGATGACCCACACCCACCTCAGTACCCCCAAGTGCCCAGATGACAGGTGTGAGCCACTGCACCCGCCCGGCCTACCTTGTGTGTTAAAAAAAAATCCAGCAGACTAGCTGTGTGACTTCTTCACAGAGTTGCTGTGAAGAATGAGGTAGATAATAAATGTATGTCCACTAGAGGTGTGGACTCAGTAAAAGCCACCTTACCCCTGTCCCCATGATGACCCCCAGCCAAGCCACAAAGCTGAGCCATCCGCCAGCTGCAGCCCCTGAAGCCCTCTCCTGGGATCTGTTTACTGAAGATGGATGGATGCTGGTGTTTCCAGCTATAGCGGTCCTTGTGGACAAAATCAGTGGTGTTGGTAACAATTTCCTTGGGCCAGAAGAGAATCATACCACAGTTTTAATTAAAGGACAGAGCTGCAACTATCCTCCCGGAGAACTTACACATTCAGAAATTGATGCTTATGGAAACCTAGCGCTTTCCTTTTCTAGGTGCATTTAAATAAACACATGGAAACTGCTTCCAATCAATATTGGAATGACCTGTTGCCTGGGGTCATCCATCACTCTGGGTGGCACTTCCTCTCTCAATCTGAAATCTTTACAGAGGCCAAGATGTCTGTGGACTTTCTTTGATGGAGTCTCCGTGCACTGGCTGGTGATAGGCAGTAAGAGCTTCTCAGCCTTCTCAGTGGACGAAGGAGATTGTGATGACCTCTGGGGTATGGAGCTAAGGTGGGAGAAAGCAAGTTGAGAGACTGGGTGAAGAACTGAGAAATCACACGAACTGGGGAATACTAAATTAATGTTATTTCAAACATATCAGCGGAGTGCAGTGTAATCCCAGCACACTAGGAGGCCAAGGCAGGCAGATCACCTGAGGTGAGGAGTTCGAGACCAGCCTGGCCAATGTGACAAAACCCGGTCTCTACTAAAATTATAAAAATTTGATGGGCATGGTGGTAGGTGCCTGTAGTCCCAGCCACTCAGGAGGCTGAGGCACTCACTTCAACCGGGGAGGCAGAGGGTGCAGTGAGCTGAGTCACGCCACTGCACGCCAGCCTGCAAGACAGAGTGAGACTCTGTCTCAAAAAAAAAAAAAAATATGGCTGGGCACGGTAGTTCATGCCTGTAATCCCAGCACTTTGGTAGGTTGAGGCAGGCGGATCACAAGGTCAAGAGATCGAGACCATCCTGGTCAACATAGTGAAACCCCGTCTCTACTAAAAATACAAAAAATTAGCTGGGCATGGTGGCATGTGCCTGTAATCCCAGCTCAGGCAGGAGAATTGCCTGAAACAAGGAGGTGGAGGTTGCAGTGAGCTGAGATCGCACCATTGCACTCCAGTTTGGGTAACAAGAGCAAAACTCCATCTCAAAAAAAAAAATTAGTCGGGCATGGTGGCACATGTCTGTAGTCCCAGCTACTTGGGAGGCTGAGGCAGAAGAATCACTTGAACCCAGCAGGTGGAGGTTACAGTGAGCTGAGATCGCACCATTGCACTCCAGCCTGGGTGACAAAGTAAGACTCTGTTTCAAAAAATAATAATAAACATCCATTCCTCTGTAGCAGTCTGGCATGAAGACAAACACTGATGACTCATGCCTGCACACAACAAATTTAAAACAAAGAAAACAAGGAAGAGGGATATTAGTAAAATGAGTCAACACAGACTTTGGCAAGAAAGGAAATTCTTTCTTGGAGTTGACGTGTGAGAAGCATGTGTGCCCCTCAGCAGTGATTCAGGACAGGAGAAGCCCAGCAGGTGGGGGGGTCGTTTATCTGCCTGCTCATCATTCATGTATCTACTTTTTCCTTTACAATTTTCAGTCAGCTCCATATCACCTCTGCAAGAAGGAGCAGGAACACAAAAATGAGAAAAGACAGTCTCTGCCCTTAAGGGGTTCTTAGAGTAGGGGAGACACACAGTTTCAATAGGAACTCTAATGTAGGGGGGTCTGATGTGGTGGCTCACACCTGCAATCCCAGCACAGTGAGAGGCCAGGGCAGGATGATTGCTGGAGCCCAGGAGTTCCACGCTAGCCTGAGCAACACAGTGAGACCCCCCATCTCTACGAAAAATATAAACATTGGCCAGGCATGGTGGCACATGCCTGTGGTACCAGCTACTCCGCAGGCTGAAGAGGGAGGATGGCTTGAGTCCAGGAGGTCGAGGCTGCAGTAAACATGATTGTGCCACTTTCCTGCTGGTGGAACAGCCCCATTGGCTCATGCTCCAGTGGTTCGTACTCCAGTAGCTCCTGCTCCAGTGGCTCGCACTCCAGTGGTTCATACTCGGGTAGTTCATGCTCCAGTGGCTTCTGCTCCAATGGTTCCTGCTCCAGTGACTCATCCCAGCACTTTGGAGGGCAGAGGTTAGTGAATTACTTGAGCCCAGGAGTTCAAGATGAGCCTGGACCACATGAGATGATGGGGACAACAGCAGTGACCACAACTTTGAGGGTTTGTTTTTTGTATTTTTTGAGATGGGGTCTCAGTCTGTTACCCAGGTTGGAGTGTAGTAGAGCCATCTCAGCCCATTGCAATCTTGGCCTCTTGGGTTCCAGTGATTCTTCTGTCTCAGCCCCCCACCCTCCACCCCCCCACCCCCCGCCGAGAGTAGCTGGGATTATAGGGGCCCACCACCACACCTGGTTAATTTTTGTATTTTTAGTAGAGATGGGGTTTCATCATGTCGGCCAGGCTGGTCTTGAACTCCTGACCTTGGGTGATCCACCCGCCTCGTCCTCCCAAAGTGCTGGTATGACAGGCATGAGCCACCATGCCTGGCTGGGCTGAGGTGGTGGATCTGCAGGAGAAACTCGATTCACTTGTTCATGGCTCCCTGCCGGTTCAGGACAGGGATGAGGTGGAGAAGCTGGTGCCTCTCTACAGGAAAAAAACCCAAAAAAGTGGAACAAGGGCCAACAAAGATAAAGGATCACGAGATCCAGTGCTGAGACAAGGCAGAGGAGGGGCTGAAATGGCCGTCAGAGGGGAGAGCCCCAGGCAGCAGGGACTTTTGCAAGTGTGTAGGGAGAGATTAGAAGTTCCAATGAAGAAAAAAAATTGTGAGGTCTTTGGGGCCAGCTTTGAGCTGGTAAGGCTGAATTATAGGAAGAAGGCTAGGGGGGCAGAGACCAAGTGTGGGAGGACCTCCTGTGTCATGCCAGCAGTCTGGACTCCACCCTGTAGCTGACAGGGAGCCAGAAAAGGGCTTGGAGCAAACATGTGGCACATTTGTGGGTAAGGCACGTCTTCCTTGTGGCCTTGAGGGATGGACTGAAGCGGGTGGAAAGCGGGAGCAGGACAGCCTCTCCAATGGTCAGGTGAGAGGTGGGTGGGTGGCAGGGGCTGCGGAGAAGGTGACTAAGTTGAGCTCCAGTCCCCAAAGGGCTCTGTGGGGCAGAGGAACTTCCAGCTACCAAGTCACTTAGCTTCTTAGATCAATTTCCTCATCCTTAAAATGAAGGAAACATGAATCATTGATAAGATGTCCCCTCTTTCCGAAAGCGTGAAATGATTATCAGGCCTCTTTCTGCAGGCAATGGGACCTCACCTCAACCCTGGAAAAGAACTGGGAAGTGTTCAGCCAGGTGCGGAGGGAGGGCCACGTGGGCGTCCCAACCCATCCCCAGGGCCCCTCTCCAGCTCCTCTTTCTGGTCCTCCCCAGGGGAAGGTGCAGGCTGAAAAGAGGAGGGAGAGTGGACGGTCCTCATAGACACACACCCTCTCCGGGCCCCACCAGTCCGAGGCCCCTGCAGCCCCGTGGGACTGGGTCACCGCTGGACCCGGGAGTACAGCTTCCAGGCCCTGACGCCTCCGGCACAGCTGCTTAGAGCTGTCACCCTTGACTGTTTTTCCCCTGGAAAAGCTTTAGTGAGAAGAGGAGAGAAGGCTGACCGGGGCCAACAAAAACAAAACACAAAACCCCGAAGCGTTTTCCCCGGAATTCGGATTAAACTGCTCGGAGAGTAGTTAAGTTACTTCAAGGCATGATCCACCACTGCTCCAGCCTGGACCATAGAGCGAGGCCTTGCCTCAAAAGACAGAATCAATCATCAATCCCGCGCAGGACGGCCAGCCACGTCGCCTTCAGTCCCCACGTCTTCCACCCACCCAGCAGGCGATGCCGTGCTCGGGTGCAGGGATCGGGGCGGCCAGAAGTCCTGGGTGGACGTAGGTTGGGGTGGTCAGGGGTAGGGGTGGGCGGGCAGCAGGACGGGCAGGGGGTCCTGGGTGGACATGGGTTGGGGTGGACACGGGCCCGGGATGGACATGGGTCGGGGTAGACATGGGCCGGGGGTGGACATGGGTCGGGGCGGGCAGCGCGAGGCGGTGGGGGAGGGGGGGAAGGTGTGACTCGAGGCAGCCTCACAGCTCCGCCTACCCCGCCCCCCAACCCCCGCCCCGTCGCGGCCCCGAGGCGGGAGCTGGCGGGGGATGCCCTGGGCGGGTCTTGGTTCCCCAGGCGCCCGCCTCCGCCGCGGGGAGCCGCTAACGTCAGGGAGGCGAAATCCAGAAGCGGCCGCAGCAGACGAAGAAGGGAACGGGCGCGAGGGCGGAAGGAACTCGGTTTCTCCCGGGTCTCTCGGGCCGGGGACCGCGGGCGGAACATGTGGGACCCGCGCGCGTTCGAGCGGTTGTGGCGGGCCGAGTTCCCCGGGGCGGAGGCGCCGGCGCTGCGGCTGGAGACTGCGCGGGACGTGGAGCGGGAGCTGGAGCGCTGCAGCCTCAACCTGGCGCGGCTGCAACAGGTGCTGGCCCAGGAGCGCTTCAAGGCCTCGCACCTGCGCGCGCTGCTGGCCGGGGAGGGGCGCGCGGAGGCCGGAGATCCCCGGGAACCCCGGGACACCGAGGCCGCAGTCCCCCGCGCGGGAAGGAGCTGGGCCGCCGCCGTCCACCAGCAGCTGCTGCAGCCGCTGCTGCGGTTCCGCGCCCAGGAGGACGAGGCGGGCGCCGGCGGCGACTCGGAGACGCTGGATCCGAACGAGGAGTTCGCGCTTGGCCCCTGGCTGGCGGCCCCTTGCGGGTTCCGGATGCGCAGTGAGGAGGCGGAGGAGAGGCCGGGGCGCGAGAGCAGCCCCCACCGCGGGACGCCCCCGACCACCGGGGCGCCGAGACCCCCGCGCGGGAGCCCCGACCGGGAGCAGCTGGAGGCCGAGGCGGAGGAGCCCCTCAGGCTCGGGGCCCACGACCACCTGCCCTCGAGGAGACCTCGGAGGTTCCTGCAGGCGCCCGAGCGGGACTCGCCCGCCCACAGCTCCCCGGAGAGGGACAGCGACGACAGCCGTCACAGCTCCGACCGCGAGGACGGCTTCTCCGCAGGTGGGTGCCCCGTCAGATCTCCCAGACCCCTCGCGCGCCCCTCTCTAGACCCGCCGCGCCCCCCACCCCACCCCCCGGGCTGCTGACGCCCTTCCCTGGCAGACTTCGTGGCCCTATTTAACCTCAAGGTCGGGGCTGGGACGGGCGGGAAGGCGGATGAGATGCTCCTGTTTACCCCAAAGCCACTTGTGGAACTTAGAAAAAATGCGCAGCGGTGCTCAGCGCGGGTGACTGTGGAAATTAGCCTCTTGTCAGCTGCAGGGGCGATGAAATGGGGCGTGGGACCAGCCCGTGGGAGGAACCGTCGCCCAGGCCGCGGCACTTCTGCTCTGGGCGCTACATCATTCGCCCTGTCCCTGCAGCCCGCCCCATCCCCTGGTCCGGACACCGCGGTCCCTGCAGCCAGCCCCCCAGTCCGAACACCCCCGTCCCTGCGGCCCGCTCCGCCCCCCCCCCGGTCCGGACACCCCCGTCCCTGCAGCCCGCCCCCCTCCCCGTCCGGACACCCTAGTCCCTGCAGCCCACCCCGTTGCACCCCGCGGTCCAGATCCCTCCCAGCCGCCCTGACTGTGGATCCTTTTCTGCACACACGCCAGCGGCTTCCCACTTCCCGACACTCCTGACTCTGAGCTCCGGTTTCCCACCTGTGGAAGCCAAACTCTTCCCCTCGGGTTTCTGAACCTGTGCCTCATCTTCTCCAGGTTGCTCTGTGCGTGGAAAGCTTCAGGGAAGTTCCCTGACCCTCGCCAGCCCCTCTTGGCTGACGCGTTGTCTTAGGAGGCTGCGCGGCCTGTCGGCTTTCTAGGAGCCTGGGAGCGTGAGAGGAAGGGGAAGGCTTGGAACCGTCTAGTTTCCAGCTCACCCGACTCCGGGAGATCATGTCTAGTGCCCGCATTTGATAAAAGAGGAAACTGAGGCTCAGGAAGATGACTTACTGGCTGGGGTGAGCTGAGACCTTCCCCGGGCCTCCTGCCACATCTGCTCTCTCTTCTGAGGACAGGGCCTGGTCTCAGTCGTCTTTGAACCCCCTTCTGGTCGCACCCGCCGGGCCTTGCAACAGCGAAAGCTCAGCGAATAATGACTGAATGAATGGCGATGGCAGGGAACTGAGCGCCCGGAGGGCTCTTTGTAGGTCAGGGAGTGGGAATGGGGCCGAGGAGGAAAGTCAGGCGGGATGTGGGGTGGCGTGACTGCCCCTTGCTGCATCTGGGAATGGTCAGAGTCTCAGCCACGCAGAAGGCAGGACACTGGTAGTGTCTGGTTGGGTCAAGCTGCAGGAATTTAAGATGACTTCCTGCTCAGTGAAGGAGGAGAAAAAAGTCACTGATGCTGGGATTGTTCCAAAATCTCCATTATTAGATTTTATCTGGGCGAGTTTGCATTCGAATGAAAAACCGTCCACTTTGCTAAAAGCGCATTTGGAAGGCCCATCGAGTCATCTGTTTTGATCAATTACACTCTAGAGAGGCCCAGAAGCAGAGGTGAAAAGGGCCACCTTTGGAAAGGGCCATTTTCTTCTAGATGAGGGCATGCTAGCAACATCAGAGTGTAAGTAAGTTAGTCTGCAGGCCAGGCGCAGTGGCTCACGCCTGTAATCCCAGCACTTTGGGAGGCTGAGGTGGGCGAATCATGAGGTCAAGAGATCGAGACCATCCTGGCCAACATGGTGAAACCCCATCTCTACTAAAAATACAAAAATTAGCTGGGTATGGTGGCACATGCCTGTAGTCCCAGCTACTCGGGAGGCTGAGGCAGGAGAATTGCTTGAACCTAGGAGGTGGAGATTGCAGTGAGCCGAGATCACACCACTGTACTCTAGCCTGACGCCTGGCGACGGAGCAAGACTGTCTTAAAAAAAAAAAAAAAGTTAGTCTGCCAATTCGCTCAGTATCTTCCTTTCTGCACCTGTAACCTTGATTGGTACCAGAAAAGACAAAGACCAGCCCGTGCTGGCCTGGTGAGGAGTGGGGGACAGCAGAGCGGAGTCGGCTGTGTTTGGTGGTGCCTGTGCTGGCCTGCCGAGGAGTAGGGGATGGGCAGAGTGGAATCGGCTGTGTTGGGTGCAGCCTGTGCTGGGAAGCCAGGCCTGTGTCAATGACCTGGTCCTGCCCCTCCCCAGGTGTGAGACCATGGACAAGCCACTGACCCTTCCAAGCCTCAGTCTGTCTATCCAATGGGAATCACGGAAATAGCCAGCACCTCAGCGGCTGACTCTTGCCAGTTCCTGTTCTGAGCACTTTATACACTTTAATTCATTTATACCACACAACACTGTCATGAAATGGGCACTGAGAGGTTCGGCTCTATGGCCCCACCCACATCTCGTCTGGAACTGTACTCTCCTCGAGTGGAGGGCGGGACGTTGGGGGTGATTGGGTCACAGGGGCAGTTAGCTGTTCTCATGGTAGTGACTGAGTTCTCATGAGATCTGCTGGTTTCAGAGTGTTTGGGGATTTCCCCCCCACTCCCAGCTCGTTCTCTCTCCTGCCCCCTTCCAAAGAAGGTGGTTGCTGCTTCTCCGCCTTCTGCTGTGATTATAAGTTTCCTGAGGCCTCCCCAGCCATGGGGAGCTGTGAGTCGATGAAACCTCTCACTGATAAATTACCCAGCCTCGGGTAGTTCTTTATAAAGTGTGAAAATGGACTAATACGGGTTACTGTTATTATTTCTATTCTGCCTGAGAATCACAAGGCCTGCCCATGGTCATCCAGCTTATAAGTAGCACTTAGGATTTGAACCCAGGCAGTCTGGCTTCCAAGTCCATGCTTCAAACATCGAGCTGTACTGCCTCAAATATTAGCACCCACCTCTAAGGATAGTTAGGAAGATTAAATGCAAGAGAATATTTGAAGAGTTTAGCAGAACACCTGGTGCATGGTGACCATGGAGGGTGTTCGTGTCTGTGTGTGAGTGTGTGTGGGGGGGTTGTTGTTTTTTGTTTGTTTGTTCGAGACAGAGTCTCACTCTGTCACCCAGGCTGGAGTGCAGTGTCGCAATCCTGGCTCACTGCAACCTTCGCTTCCCCGGTTCAAGTGATTCTCCTGCCTCAGCCTTCTGAGTATGTGGGATTACAGGTGTGTGCCACCACACCTGGCTAATATTTGTATTTTTAGTAGAGACAGGTTTTACCATGTTGGTCAGGCTGGTCTCGAACTCCTGACCTCAGGTAATCTGCCCACCTTGGCCTCCCAAAGTGCTGGGGTTACAGGCGTGAGCCACTGCTCCCGACTTGTTTTTTTCTTTATCACTAAAGTCCCTACAAGACCCCAGACCATCTGCTGCTCATGTCAGCCACCAGGGCTGCTGCCCACTCATCCGGCTCCTTCCTGGGCAGACATGGCCTTGCAGGTGAGCAGACTGTCTGCTGGTTTCCAGGCCTCCTCTCCTTGGCTGTGCGCACTTGGGCAGACACAGCTGCAAGCCTGCATTTGGAGACCCTGGTGTTTCCCTGCATGCTGGCAGGCTTCTCTGTCACCGCTGCTTGCCAGCACATGCAGGAGCTGGGTGATACATCTTTTTGGGGGTTTATGCATCCTTTCTGCTGCCTCTGGCATTTCCTATGCATTTGGACTCTAAACAAATTGCATTCTTCTAGCAAAGCCCAAAGGTGTTTTCAGTCACATCTTTTTGACTGGCAGTGTCAGATGATAAAGTAAATGTTGTTAATATTTTAAACTGGTGTCATTTTCTCCATGTGTTAAACTTTGCTTATGGAGACAACTGTTTTCTGTTTTTGCTGGCTCTTGGAATTCATCTATCCATTTAACCATCCATCCATCCATCTATCCATCCACCCACCTACCCACCTACCTGTCTGTCCATCTGTCCATCCATTCATCCATCCATCTACCCACCCACCTACCCACTCGTCTGTCCATCCATTCATCCATCCATCCACCCACCCACCCGTCCATCAATCCATCCATCCACCCACGCACCCACCCACCTGCCCATCTGTCCGTCCGTCCGTCCGTCCGTCCGTCCATCCATCCACCCACCCACCCACCTGCCCACCCATCCACCCACCCACCCAGCTACCCACTTTCCCGTCTGTCCGTCCATCCGTCCATCCACCCACCCACCTGCCCATCTGTCGTCCATCCATCCATCCCACTCAACAAGCATTTGTCAAGGTCTTAACTTCTCGCCAGGCCTAAGTTAAGAAATGAGACTGCACAGGTTGGTGACCTACCTTCAAGATTCTCACTAGCAGCCGGGCGTGGTGGCTCACGCTGTAATCCCAGCACTTTGGGAGGCTGAGGTGGGTGGATCACCTGATGTCAGGAGTTCGAGACCAGCATGGCCAACATGGTGAAACCCCGTCTCTACTAAAAATACAAAAAACTTAGCCAGGCGTGGTGGCGGGCACTTCTAATCCCAGCTACTTGGGAGGCTGAGGCAAGAAAATCGCTTGAATTTGGGAGGTGGAGCTGGGATCATGTCGTTGCATTCCAGCCTGGGCGTCAGAGCAAGACTTGGTCTCAAAAGAAAAGATTCTCACTGGCTGTTTGGCTCCTGGGGTGGCATATGTAGGTTTTTGGATAAAACAACTTTCCAGTGGGTGGCTGGAGGTTAAATCCTGAGATGAGTGACTAAGAAATGTTGTTTAGAACCGTAGCGACATTCAAGAGCCTAGAACGGGAGGACAGTCTTAGAGTCAAGGTTCTGCCTTCTCCACACTCCAGATAGAGGAAGACCCTGAAACCCTGAAAGGAACCTCAAGGTCAGGAGCTCAGAGCCATTAAGGTGGGCTGAGGAGCCAGATCCAGGCTCTTCCCACTGCATCCTGCAGCCTCCCTTTGTGTAATGTTAAGCAGGGGATGCTGATGACATGAGTCCTGTCAAGGTCACAATCACAGGAGCAGGAGGTCAGTTCACCAAGCCCCAGCCATCTCAGCAGGTAGAAATTTCCTAAGTGAAAACGCTGAGGCTCTGAAAGGTAAACCTGTCCCGTGTCACCTGCTAGCATGTGGTGGAGTCAGCATTTGAACTGGAGTCAGTCCACAAAGTTGACCCTTTTAACTTCCGGCCTGGGCAGCCAGTAGAACACCAGACTTCCCTACTCAGGAGGCCCCGCCGTTGGATTCTGGAAGGTTACTGATAGATACTTTTATTTAATTTATTATTATTATTATCATTATTTGAGACAGAGTCTTGCTCAGTCGCTGAGATTGGAGTGTAGTGGCACAATCTCGGCTCACCGCAACCTCAGCCTCCCAAGCTCAAGCCATTCTCGTGCCTCAACCTCCCGAGTGGCTGGGATTACAGGCACACATCACCATGCCCAGCTAATTTTTGTATTTTTAGTAGAGGCAGGTTTCACCACGTTGGTCAGGTTGGTCTTGAACTGCTGACCTCAGGTGATCTGCCCGCCTCAGCTTCCCAAAGTTCTGGGATTACAGGTGTGATCCACTGCACCTGACCTATTTTATTTTAAGACAGGGTTTCACTCTGTTGCCCAGGCTGTAGTGCAGTGGCACAAACATGGCTCACTGCAGCCTTCACCTTCTGAGTTCAAGCGATCCTCCCACCTCAGCCTCCCAAGTAGCTGGGACTGCAGGCATATGCCACCATGCCTGGGTAATTTTTATTCTTTTTGTAAAGGCAGGGTTTCACTATGTTTCCCAGGCTTGTCTAGAACTCCCAGGCTCAAGTGATCTTGCTCCTCCACCTCCCACGGTGCTGAGATTACAAACATGAGCCACCACACCTGGCCCTGAGACTTTTATTTTTAATCCTATGGGAAATGAATTTCCTCCTAGGTAGTCATGTTACCTGGTTCATCTGTAACCTGATGGGTTTTCTCCCCTTCCCATCAGTGACTAAGGAGATTGTTGCTCCTGGAAGAATTACTTGTGTTCAGTGGATGTCTGAGTAACTTAATTCAAAGGATTGAATTCTCAGCCTTTGCTGTGGTAGCCGTGCACGGTGGCTTACGCCTGTAATCCCAGCAGTCTGGGAGGCCGAGGCAGGCTGATCACTTCAGGTCAGCAGTTTGAGACCACCCTGGCCAACATTGTGAAACCCCATCTCCACTAAAAACACAAACTTAGCCAGGGACAGTGGTGCATGCCTGTAATCCCAGCTACTAGGGAGGCTGAGGCAGGAGAATCGCTTGAACCCAGGAGGCAGAGGTTGCAGTGAGCCGAGATTGTGACACTGTACTCCAGTCTGGATGAGAAAGTGAGACCCTGTCTCAAAAAAAATAAAAGTGCCATTTGAGACACCTGAGCTGGTGGTTTGCTGTGATTCATTTGTAGCCAGAGCTGATATTGTGCCACTGTTTGCTTGGCTCTTGAAGGCTTCTTTCCGACCAACCCAAATCCCCACCATCTTCACCTCACCAACCCTTTACTTGCCAGCCAGAGGGTGAGGGGGCAGAGTCTGTTTAACAGTTCCTTCCTGCTGTATGAGCAGTTAACACAACCAAGTTCGGAACCTTTTCTATTCCTCTGTTCTGTTTTTCTCCTGGGTAAGAGACTCGCTCTGTGTTTCACTCTGGATCTTTATGTTTTAAAATCAGGATCTTCATGCTTTTCCTTGGCTTTGGAATCATAGTACAAGCATTTCCCCAACTGAAAAATAGGATTGCTGTTACCTAGTTTGCAGGGTCATGGGACTTATGTCAGATGAGTTAATGACCCTCTCTAAGCTTCAGGCTCCTTGCCCATAAGATGGGAGTGATACGAGGTCAACAGATCGAGACCATCCTGGTCAACATGGTGAAACCCCGTCTCTACTAAAAATACAAAAAATTAGCTGGGCACGGTGGTGCGTGCCTGTAATCCCAGCTACTCCGGAGGCTGAGTCAGGAGAATTGCCTGAACCCAGGAGATGGAGGTTGTGGTGAGCCGAGATCGCGCCATTGCACTCCAGCCTGGGTAACAAGAGCGAAACTCCGTCTCAAAAAAAAAAAAAGATGGGAGTGATAGTGGGTGCCTGTAATCCCAGCTACTCGGGAGGCTGAGGCAGGAGAATTGCTTGAACTGGGAGGCAGAGGTTGCAGGAAGCCGAGATTGCGTCATTGCACTCCAGTCTGGGTAACAAGAGGGAAACTCCATCTCAAAAAAAAAAAAGGTGGGGGTGATAATAATAGGACTGTTTCAGAGGCTTGCTGTGAAGCCTGCCTGTTACTAAACCCTTCGTACCCGTCCGTGCTGTGCACTGTTTTTGCTGCTGTTACAAGTCCAAGATTTTCAGTTGGCTAAACCAGGCAGCTGCTTATAATTGAATCTCTCCAGGAATAGTTTCCAAGCCTCTTCTCTCCCTTTTCACTTACCCCTGTCCCTAGTCCAGAGGTGTTTTTCTTCTTCAGAGGAAGACAAACTTTCTGGGTCCTTTGTGGTCCCTGATGCTTCCCTGTTAAGCCCTGTCTTTCTTGATGTCTGCAAAACCACCATCTGGCTTCTTATTTTCTACCTTTTACGCAGACGCTTTCAGCCAGCGCTCATGCCCCCCAGCGTCTTCCCCTCTGCTTCTCCAAACCCGTCCCCAAACCAACCCCTCCTTTAAGGCCTGATTTTCCGTGGAACCTGGGATTGGTTAAGATCGGGATTTGCCATGTATGATAAAACTCAAAAAAGTAGCTTAAACAAGATGGAGGCTTATTTATCTCGCATGGAAGAGAATTCCGGAGGCCAGCAGTCCAGGGGGGGAGTATGGTAACTGCGTGATCAGCAGGAATGCGGGCTTTTCAGTCTCTCTGCTTCTCTGCCCCTAAGCTTGCCTCCTGGTCTGAAACAGCTGCTAGCAATCCAGCCATCACATTCACGTTTCAGGCAGGAATTAGAAGAATGGGAAGAGGAGCATAAGGGCGAGTGGTGACTGCTGGTCTTTCAAGGGACTTTCCTGGGAACCCCTCCTGACGATTTCTGTTTTCATTTTTTTATATTATTTATTTATTTATTTGAGATGGAGTTTCGCTCTTTTTACCCAGGCTGGAGTGAAATGGCGCAATCTTGGCTCACCGCAACCTCCGCCTCCTGGGTTCAGGCAATTTTCCTGCCTCAGCCTCCTGAGTAGCTGGGATTACAGGTACCCGCCACTGTGCCCAGCTAATTTTTTTGTATTTTTAGTAGAGATGGGGTTTCACCATGTTGACCAGGATGGTCTTGATCTCTCGACCTCATGATCCACCCGCCTCGGCCTCCCAAAGTGCTGGGATTACAGGCGTGAGCCACCGCGCCCGGCTGATTTCTGTTTTTATCTCCTTAGCCACCTCAAGCTGTAAGGGAGTCTGGGAAATGTGTGTTCTCTCTGGCCATATGGCCACCTCAGATAAAATAGGGGCTCTGTCCCAAGGAAAAACAGAAGAATTGCTATTGTGTCGGCAGCTAGCAGTCTCTGGCACAAGCCTCTTCCAACCACTCCGACCCATCTTGTGTTTCTCTGAGTGAGCCTCATGCTGCACAATCATCTTATTATTATGCCATCTATTAATTTATTGACCCGGTAAACAAATAGCCACTGAACCACTGCTCTGCGTGACACTGACCTTTTACATGTCTACTGTGAGGCGTTGCTCTGAATCTAAGAGGTTAGCTGGCTGCTCAAACGCAGGGACCATCATTTATACCACTTTTCTCTCTCACAACAATATCTTTCTCAGAGCTGGACTCGGGGCAGCACTTGATGAGTTCCTGGCTGATTTTAGAATAGTCACGAATGAGGCCGGGCGCAGTGGCTCACATGTGTCATCCCAGCACTTTGGGAGGCCGAGGCAGGCGGATCACCTGAGATCAGGAGACCGGCCTGACCAACGTGGAGAAATCCCGTCTCTGCTAAAAATACAAAATTAGCCAAGGGTGGTGGTGCATGCTATAATCCCAGCTACATGGGAGGCTGAGGCAGAGGTTGCGGAGAGTTGAGATCGTGCTGTTGCATTCCAGCCTGGGTGGCAAGAGTGAAACTCCACCTCAAAAAAAAAAAAAAAAAAAAAGAATAGTTGGGAATGAAAAACTCAGTGAAAAAAATATATTCCCCGCCTTGGTACCGTGCTGGAAAATTCTGGTTGTGTAAGGCCTATTGAGTTTGTTCTGGTTTTCAGGAACCCATGCGAGGAGGGTGGGGAGGGCATCGTCTGTACACATCAGGGCTCTGTTGTCATCACAGGACTTGTGCAGGTGTGGGGCAGATTTGGCTGTTTTGGAAACTAAGCTCTGTGCACCATGCTAGAATTAAAAGCAGACATCTCCTTGGCCACTTGACTTGTGCCGCCGCTCCGCGTAGCCATATTCACACCATGTGTGCCTCTCCTGTTTCTGCGCCATGTAGCTGCAGAGTAAATCTACTGTCTTTCCGCCGCCATCCAGCTCCTGTCTTCCCGTTTGATGGCCACTGCAGTCTGCCTGAGGTGACTCTGTCTAAGGGAGGTTACCTGGCTGAGAAAAGTGATTACTTTAAAATTGCTATTGACACAAGGGAAGGAAGGGACTAGCGTATATTTAGCACGTACTATCCACAAGGCACCATGCCAGGTGCTTAACCTACATCCTCATATTCGATTTTCAGAACAGCCTCCTAAAGTAAGCACTGCTGTTCTCATTTTGTGGGTGGGGAGACGGAGGCTGTGGTTGGTTAACTAATAAGCCGAGATCTCCTAGCACTAAGTGGTGGGGCTTTTTCTCCAGCTTTAAAAATTAATTAATTTTTATTAAGAGATAATTCATGTTGATTAGGCACAGTGGCTCATGCCTGTAATCCCAGCACTTTGGGAGGCCAAGGCAGGTGGATCATGAGGTCAGGAGTTTGAGACCATCCTGGCCAACATGGTGAAACCTCATCTCTACTAAGAATACAAAAGTTACCCGGGTGTGGTGGTGCGTGCCTGTAATCCCAGCTACTCGGGAGGCTGAGGTGGGAGAATCCCTTGAACACGGGAGGCAGAGGTTGTAGTGAGCTGAGATCACACCGCTGCACTCCAGCCTGGACAACAAGAGCAAGACTTCATCTCAAAAAAAAAAAAAAGAATGTCTAGATGCTCATATCACCATCCCTAATCTAAGCTCTAAATCACTGCAATAACTGGGTCTTCTGCCTCCAGCCTTTTCCCTCCAGCTCCCAGCTTTTGTGTTCCACATTAAATCCAAATGATTTCTCTAGCCCCTAAGTCCAGTTATGCATCCCCTGCTGGCGCTCTTCAATGGCTTCCTGCCACCTGCAAAATAATCTCTGAGCTCCTTTGATGTGATGTGCCAAGCCCTCCGTGACCTCCACACCCCTCCACCAGTGTGGACACCTGCTGCTCCCACAATACTGAACTGCTTACAGCCTCCAAGCTCACCTTGTACACTCATTCCTCAGCATTTCCATAGATATGCCCTCTCCACGTTGTCCATGTGACAGACAGATTCCTGTTCATTCAGGTCTTGGCTGGGAGACTGCCTCCTCTGTGAAGTCTTTCCTGCCTTCCCTAGGTACAGCTAGGAGCTGGGTCTCAATTAGGAGTGCGTTTGGCAAACAACAGAACCCCCTACCCCTGCCCCGTCATAATGGCTATGGTAGGCAGAATCATGACTTCTAAACATGTCCACATCCTCATCATTGAACTTGTATGTTATATTACATGGCAGGAGGCACATCCTCATCCCTGGAACTTGTATATTATATTACATGGTAGAAGGAACTTGGCAGATGTGATCAAATGGGGGACTCTTTCTTTCTTTTTTGAGATGGAGTCTTGCATGACTCTGTCGCTCAGGCTGGAGTGCAGTGGCACAGTCTCACCCAGGCTGGGGTGCAGTGGCGCGGCCCCACCCAGGCTAGAGTGCAGTGGCGTGGCCCCACCCAGGCCGGAGTGCAGTGGTGCGGCGCCACCCAGGCTGCAGTGCAGTGGTGGGATCTTGGCTCACAGCAACCTCCGCTCCTGGATTCAAGTGATTCTCCTGCCTCAGCGTCTTGAGTAGCTGGGATTACAGGCATGCACCACCTCGCCTGTCTAATTCTTGTATTTTTAGTAGGATGGGGTTTCACCATGTTGGCCAGGATGGTCTCAAACTCCTGACCTCAGGTGATCTGCCCACCTTGCCTCCCAAAGTGCTGGGATGACAGGCATGATTCTGACATGGAGGAATTACCCTGGATTATCTAAGGGGGCTCCATGGAATCACAAGGGTCTTAAAATGGGAAACGTAATACACAGCATTAGAAATGACTAAGTTATTTCACCGTTGTTTGACTCAGCAACTTGCTAGGATTCACAAGACTCGACACCAGATTATACTCGTGGCTAAGTTTTTTTGTTTTTCTTTTTGTCGAGGATACAGAGCAAAAGCAGCTGGAAAAAGCTTGGCATGGGCAGACTCCAGAGAAGCCCACAGAGGCTTGTGACGTCCTTCCTCCTCTGAGGCCATCTCCGTCTCTGAGAGCAAACTGCAGGACATACGTGGACTATCTCTGCCCAAAGAGGTCTGAGTCTCAAAGTCTGAGACTTATGGGAGGCTGGTACATAGGTATATACTGCTGTACAACCAGCCATGGCACGAGAAAATAAGGACCCAACAATAAAATTAAACCAGACGCATATCATCAGGCTTGATGGCTTCTGCAAAGGGAAATGATAAAACTGACAGCATGGTTCATTGCTGCAGGTGCAAAATGATGAAGTCACTAACATAGTGAAAAGAATCCTCCTTGTCACCTATGATGGGTGTGTGAGACCATGGTTGGGTGTGGTGGCTCATGTCCATAATCCCAGCACTTTGGGAGGCCGAGGCAGGAGGATCACATGAGCTCAGGAGTTTGAGACCAGCCTGGTCAACATGGTGAAACCCCATCTCTACTAAAAATACCAAAATTAGCCAGGTGTGGTGGCGCGCACCTGTAGTCCCAGCTACTCGGGAGGCTGAGGCAGGAGAATTGCTTGAACCCAGGAGGCAGAGGTTGCAGTGAGCCGAGATCATGCCCCTGCACTCCAGCCTGGGCAACAGAGCGAGACTCTGTCTCCAACAAACAAATGAACAGAAAAAAATACTAGAATTAAAAACGGTGGAAACCTATCGTGTGCATGATGTCATTGATTCCTAGCACGTTAACTTCATTCGTGAGGGTGGAAGGCCTAAAGATCTGATTGCTCAGCTCTCTGAAAAATGTGGTTTCCTTGGGATTTTGCCCATTCGGAATGTATGAGGAATTCAGAGAAGTCTGTATGTACACTGCAAATTTCCAAGGTCTTTGTTAATTGGAACTGGGGGGCCATCTTGGCAACCTACTCACCACTTATAGCATTATTTCAAATCATAAAGGATAGACTTGGCTGGGTGTGGTGGCTCACGCCTATAATCCCAGCACTTTGGGAGGCCAAGGTGGATGGATCACAAGGTCCAGAGTTCAAGACCAACCTGTGAAACCTCATCTCCACTAAAAATACAAAAATTAGTAGGGCTTGGTGGCAGGTGCCTGTAGTCCCAGCTACTCGGGAGGCTGAGGCAGGAGAATCGCTTGAACCCGGGAGGCGGAGGTTGGGCTGAGCTGATATCGTGCCACTGCACTCCAGCCTGGGTGACAGAGCAAGACTCCATCTCAAAAAAAGAAAAGAAAAGAAAAGACTCATCAGCAAAAGTTTGAAATCATCCATTTGTAGTTTGGGGACAGCTGACTATGATGAGATGGTTTTGCCTTGCTGGATGGTGAGTAAAAGTATATGTCACACGAATACTTTACTCAGTATGTTCCCATGAGACTAAGCATGATTCTTCTCATTCTGTCCTGACAAGTGTGGAGACAGTGAACTCTTTGTCCAGAGTCACACAGCTAACACAGAACAGAGTCAGGACTGGAACACATCTCTTTCTGAGGCCGAAGTTATTCTCTCCTCCCTCGCCACTGACTGCTACCTCTCCAGACTACAGCTCTTCACTCTAGAATAAGGTGATTGCACTAGGTAGTTTTCCAGACAGACCTATATTTTATGGACCCCCAGTAAGTTAAATGAGCTGAGACTATGTACCAAGTAAGGTTAAGATCCTGGCTTCGAATTAGAGGAACGTGGGTTTGGGTCTGGGCCACTTGTTATTTTGTGCCCTTCACCAAGTTACTTCACCTGTCTACAAACCTAGTTTCTTTTCTATACAATAAGGATCATTATACCTCACTTGGCATTGCAAAGGTTCAATAAAATAACATACGGAAAATAGGTAACATGGGGTCTGGCATATGGTGTGCTCCATATAAATGCAAACAGCTACTGTGTGATGGTCAAGAGCATGCTGGCCAAGGCAGGTGGATCACTTGAGGTCGGAAGTTCAAGAACAGCCTGTCCAACATGGTGAAACCCCGTCTCTACTAAAATTATAAAAACTAGCCAGGTGTGGTGGCGGGCGCTTGTAATCCCAGCTACTCAGGAGGCTGAGGCAGGAGAATTACTTGAACCTGGGAGGCAGAGGTTGCAGTGAGCCAAGATCACGCCAGTGCACTCTGGCCTGGGCAACAGAGTGAGACTCTGTCTCAAAATAAAATAAAATAAAATAAAAGCACGCTATCTAGGACCACATTGCCTGAGTTTGAATCACAGCTCTGCCACTTAACTACCATGTGACCTTGCACAAGTTACTCCACCTTTCTGCGCCTCAGTTTGTTTGTTTTGTTTATTCATTCATTCATTCATTTGTTCATTCATTCATTCTTTCTTTATCCGGCCTAAAATGTCAGTGCCTCAGTTTTTATATTTGTAGACTAGGGGATGATGATAACACAGTATCAATAGCTGATTAAATTGGTGTAAAGGTTGAATAGATCACTACGTGTGTAAGTGTCTTGAACCAGACCTGACACATAGTGGACACTCGGTATTGTTGGGTAATTTCGTTACAATCACATGGTTACTAGTTTGGCCAAGCTTATAGCTGAAGTAGACTCCAAGGGTGGAAAACGGTGTCTTGCTCATCTGTTGCCTGGTCATCGCCTTCACTGAGACTGGAAATCCTGCAGTTCGAATGACCCAAGAGCTGGAGCAGTGAAGTTTCTGATTACTGATGCCTCGCAGCTGCAGCCTGGGGAGGATGGTGAGGCGGCCCTTGTGCTGTTGGCTGGGGTTGGGGTCCTGTGACGGAGGAAGCCCTGTTTTGCAGGCAGCTGCCTTCCCTTCTGTTTGGCTGCATGATTGTGCCTTTTCGCTTTATTTTAAAGCATCTTGAGGAATGTGGAGCCTATTCCTGTGGACAGCAGGGAAAGCCGCAGCATGCCATGTCTCTGACGAGCCTGCCCGACACTCTGTGGCCCCACCCAGGCAGAAGGCTGGGGCGACATCCACTGGCTCCCTATGCTGGGCTTCCATATGGGGTCCCGGAACACCCCCGGGTCCCCCAACACCATTGTCTCACAGGCACAGAGCTGCTTCCTGAATGCCGAGCTTGTTGGTAACCTTTGTGGGCTGGCAGTGAGCACACAGAAATTAATTATTCATACCAGTTTGCTGAAGGAGCTATTGTTCGCCGAGGTGACTCCATTTTGGCCATGAGACCCAGAACTCTCCAGGCAGGGCCTTTAGACAGATGGAGGACAGCGTGGTCCTTAGAGGCAGCTGCTCGGGCAGGGTGGCACAAGGCGGCCCAGGCTGAGTGCGGTCTGCTAATGGGCTTTGTTTAGGCTGCAGAGGGTTACAACAAAATTGAATTCGTTTAAAACCAGGAGGTTGGCTGGGTGCAATCGTTCATGCCTGCAATCACAGCACTTTGGGAGGCCAAGGTGGGTGGATCATGAGGTCAGGAGGTCGAGACCAGCCTGACCAAAATGGTGAAACCCCATCTCCACTAAAAATATGAAAATAAGCTGGACATGGTGGTGCGTGCCTGTAGTCCCAGCTACTTGGGAGGCTGAAGCAGGAGAATCACTTGAGCCCAGGTGGCAGAGGTTGCGGAGAGCTAAAATCGCGACACTACACTCCAGCCTGGGCGACAGAGCGGGACTCTGTCTCAAAAAGACAAAACAAGGCTGTGTGTGGTGGTTCACGCCTGTAATCCCAGCACTTTGGGAGGCTGAGGTGGGCAGATCACGAGGTCAGAAGTTTGAGACCAGCCTGGCCAACATGGTGAAACCCCATCTCTACTAAAAATACAAAAATTAGCTGGGCATGGTGGCGCGAGCCTGTAGTCCCAGCTACTTGGGAGGCTGAGGCAGTAGAATTGCTTGAACTTGGGAGGCGGAGGTTGCAGTGAGCTGAGATCGCGTCACTGTACTCCAGCCTGGGTGACAGAACAAGACTCTGTCTCAAAAAAAAAAGCCAGGAGGTGAACCTAGCAGTGTGGATTTCTGGCTTTTCTTGACAATTATGTGAGTGTATGTGTGTATGTGTGTGTATGTGTGTGTGTGTGTGTGTGTGTGTGTTTATATATTTTCTCTCCACAAGAAACCACCACCACAGGGATGATTTAGGGCAGTGTGTAAGGGAGGCATTAATCAGAGCTGAGTGGCCCCTTCAGAGTAGACATGATTTTGCCAATGGTGTCAGCCTTCTTTCAGCCCTTCCTCCTCTCTCACTGCGACGGGGTGAGTCTAGTACAGGGAACAGAGGAAGACGTGGAGCTGAGCTTGCCTCGGCCTCTGCCCTAACTTCCGTGTGACTCTAGGCAAATGCCACAGCCCTCACGGGCCTCACTCTCTGCAGCTCGGGGACTGCGTCCCCACCTCACAGATTTGTGAGGACTAAATGGGTTGATGTAAGGGCTGAGCCTGGCACATAGTAGGTTCTATTTAGGGGTTCAGTTTCTTTCTTTTTTTTGAGAGAGTGTCTTGCTCTGTTGCCAGGCTGAGAGTGCAGTGAGGCGATCTCGGCTCCTGCAACCTCTGCCTCCTGGGTTCAAGTGATCCTACAGCCTCAGCCTCCTGAGTAGTTGGAACTGCAGGCACGTACTACCACGCCTACCCGATTTTTGTATTTTTTTGGTAGAAATGGGATTTTGGGGCCAGGCAGGATGGCTCATGCCTGTAATCCCAGCACTTTGGGAGGCTGCTGTGGCCAGGTGACCTGAGGTCGGGAGTTCAAGACCAGCCTGACCAACATGGAGAAACCTCATGTCTACTAAAAATACAAAATTAGCCTGGCGTGGCGGCACATGCTTGTAACCCCACCTACTCAGGAGACTGAGGCAGGAGAATTGCTCGAACTTGGGAGGCAGAGGTTGAGGTGAGCCAAGATCGTGCCATTGCACTCCAGCCTGGGCAACAAGAACGAAACTCCATCTCAAAAAAAGAGAAAGAAGAAAAGCGGTGTTGCCATGTTGCCCAGGCTGGTCTTGAACTCCCGGACTCGAGCAATCTGCCTGCCTTCACCTCCCAAAGTGCTGGGTCTATAGGCCTCAGCCACCAAACCTGGTCAAAAGCAATGCTTCTTTTGTTTGAGTATCTTACTCGGAGAGAAATAGAACTTGGCCATTGAGCTTGTATACACTGAGATAGCTGCCACATTACAGGGAAAGACTACGTACAACCAGAATTTTTATATTCAAATCTTAAATCTCTCCTTTATATTCCTTTAAATTGCTATTGAGTGAACCGTAGACATTCAGCATTGTTAGGGTAATTTAAACTTGGTAAGGAATAATTTAAATATTTTGCCTAAGTCATCCCTGCGGTGGTGGTTACTCGTG
Organism: Leontopithecus rosalia; assembly: GCA_028533165.1. NCBI lineage: Eukaryota > Metazoa > Chordata > Mammalia > Primates > Cebidae > Leontopithecus > Leontopithecus rosalia. The sequence goes on along the minus strand of CM052652.1, from coordinate 93,666,448 downwards.
GAGAGAAAAAATATAAATACACACACACACATACACACACACACACATACACATACATATACACACATACACATAAACACACATACGCTCATATACACACGCACATACAAACATACATACACACACATACATACACTCATACACATGCACATACACTCACACATACATATACATACACACACGCACATATACACACACTCACACATACACATATACACACATACATACGCACACACACACATATATATGCATACACGCATGCGCACATACGCACATACACGCGCACATGCACACACATGCACATACACACATACACATGTACATGCACATACACACATAGGCACACATACATATATATACACATACCTGTGGACACACACACATACACATACACACACACCCCTACTGTAGAGTTCAAAAACGGATGAAAGCCAAAATAAATGATGATTTTTAAGGCTGTGGGAGTGGCAGGAAGTCCTGTATAACATTTCACATCTCTTTAAAATAGAAACAGCGTCACTGCATCTTAGACTGCTGTTTTTTGCTTGTTTGGTTGGTTTTTGTTTTTGTTTTTGAGACGGAGTCTCACTCTGTTGCCTAGGCTAGAGTTTGGTGGTATGGTCTTGGCTCACCACAACCTCCGCCTCCCAGGTTCAAGCGATTCTCCTGCCTCAGCCTCCCGAGTAGCTGGGATTACAGGCGTGCACAACCATGCCAGCTAATTTTTGTATTTTTAGTAGAGACGGGTTTTCACCATGTAGGCCAGGCTGGCATTGAACTCCTGAATTCAGGTGATCTTCCCGCCTTGGCCTCCCAAAGTGCTGGGACTACAGACAGGGTCTGAGCCACCACGCCTGGCCTAAACCACCTTGTTTTCACCGTCTTGTCTCTTTGGAACCACAGAGACTGTCATCTTTGAGGAAGTGAAATCACTGTGGGGTTATAACGGTATCTGTGCAATCTGTGCGCAATCTCTGAGAAGCCGGCACAGAAGAACTTAGGAGTGAAGATGACAACCTTCAACTTCTGCAGCCTTAATTCACCCCAAATAATATCTGCTTAGCCACCTAAAACACAGCCCTCTTCCTGCTCTTTAGGCCCCCCTTAGTTTGCATGGACCTCAAATCCTGGTCTGTAGGTGAATTAATTGCAGGCGCCATGTCTGGAAGAAAAACACAAAATCTGCAGCTTCCTGTCTGGTCACTTCCCAGCCTGACCTGCCTCCCACTCTGTGCGTATTACAAAATTAAGAGGTTTCAGAAGCTGAAAGGGAAATAAGCAGCTTTCATTTCTGGGATGCAGCTTGCTTCGTGCCACATCTCGGAGGAAGCGCTGTGCTTGTGGGTGAGGGGTTGACTGATTATCTGCAGCCCCATTCAAGGATGTGTTGGGGGAATTTCACTCCTTTAGTTATTTGGCAAAAGGCGAAAAACTTCTTGAGTCCAAATCCTCATCCCAGATATAGCTTCTCCCCAAGTACCTTTCTTTTTTTTTTTTTTTTATCTCTCTCTCATTTTGTTTTATTACTACTATTTTTTTGAGACAGTGTCTCTTGCCCAGGCTGGAGTGAAGTGGAGAGATTTCAGCTCACTACAACCTTTGCCTCCTGGGCTCAAGTGATTCTCCGGCCCCAGCCTCACGCCACCATGCCCAGCTACTTTTTGTATTTTTTTTTTTTTTTGAGACGGAGCTTCGCTCTTGTTACCCAGGCTGGAGTGCAATGGCACCATTTCGGCTCACCGCAAACTCCGCCTCCTGGGTTCAGGCAATTATCCCGCCTCAGCCTCCTGAGTAGCTGGGATTACAGGCACGTGCCACCATGCCCAGCTAATTTTTTTGTATTTTTAGTAGAGACAGGGTTTCACCATGTTGACCAGGATGGTCTCAATCTCTTGACCTCATGATCCACCCGCCTCGGCCTCCCAAAGTGCTGGGACTATAGGCTTGAGCCACCGCTCCCGGCCCTACTTTTTGTATTTTTAGTATAGATGGAGTTTCACCAAGTTGGCCAGGCTGGTCTTGAACTCCTGACCTCAAATGAGCCACTTCCCTCAGCCTTCGGAAGTGCTGGGATGACAGGTGGGAGCCATTGCACCTGGCCTCTTTTGCTTTGTTTTCTTTTTTCAGACAGGGGAATGCTCTGTTGCCCAGGCTGGAGTGCAGTGGCATGATTATGGCTCACTGAAGTCTCAAGGTCCTGGGCTCAAGTGATCTTCCCACCTCAGCCTCCCAAGTAGGTGGGACCATAGGCATGTGCCACCACACCTGGCTAATTAAAAAAAAAAAATTGTAGAGACAAGTTCTTGCTATGTTGCCCAGGCTGGTCTTGAACTCCCAGACTCAAGAGATCGTCCTGCCTTGGCCTCCCAAGGTACTGGGACTGAAGGCGTGAGTCATCACGCCCAGCCTCTTGCTATCTCAGTTTATAACTTGTTTCATTCTCCCTCTCGTTTATAGTATTTTTTTTTTTTTGAGATGAAGTCTTGCTCTTGTCACTCAGGCTGGGGTGCAGTGGTGTGATCTCGGCTAACTGCAACATGCACCCCTTGAGTTCAAGTAATTTTCGTGCCTCAGCCTCCCGAATAGCTGGGATTACAGGCTTGCACCACCACACCCAGCCAATTTTTTGTATTTTTAGTACAAACAGGGTTTCACCACGTTGGCTAGGCTGGTCTCAAACTCCTGACCTCAGGTAATCTGCCTGCCTTCTCAAAGTACTGGGATTACAGGCAGGAGCCACTGCGTCCAGACTTCTTGTAGTAATTTATATGTTCTCCCCACCTTGCCAGCATTGCTGAAGGCAGATACCAGCTTATGGCAGTAAGGGCTGTGGGTTCTGGGGTCAGACTGCCCACGTTTTAACCTCAGCCACACCCCTTACTAGCTGTGAGGATTTCAAACCATTATTTTGCCTTTGTGCCTTGGAGATCTTATCTGTGAAATGAAAGTGTTGGGTCTCTACCTCCTGGAATGCTGTGAGGATTAATGAGGAAATCCGAGGTAAACAGACACAGCAAACAGTAAGGACTCGTGTGGTTCACCCTTTGTTTTCTGAGCTCTTGCCATAGGACCTTTTGCATCCTACCTGCTTGATCAGTGTTTGCTGGTTAATCTGAGATAAAGACTGAGGAAATTACTAAATGATTATTCTTTCGCTTCTGGAATAATTTAGGTAAGAACTGACTGCAAGTCAGACACCTCTGCAGGAACTTTACAAAAAGAATGATTTTTGGTGGCCAGCTCTGCTGAAGTGGGATCCTAGTGGGTCTGAGCAAAACCTGGAATCTATAGTTTTATTTGTTTATTTATTTTGAGACAGAGTCTTACTTTGTCATGCAGGCTGGAGTGCAGTAGTGCGATCTCAGCTCATTACAAATTCCACCTCCTGGGTTCAAGCGATTCTGCTGCCTCAGCCTCCCTAGTAGCTGGGATTACAGGCGTGAGCCACCATGCCCGGCTAATTTTTGTATTTTTAGTAGAGACAGGGTTTCACCATGTTGGCCAGGCTGGTCTTGAACTCCCAACCTCAGATGATCCACCCACCTCAGCCTCCCAAAGTACTGGGGTGACAGGCGTGAGCCACCATGCCTGGCCCTCAGCTTTTTTATCAGATCACATAGGGTTTATCCCAGGAATATAAGCATACCTCAACATTAGAAAAATCTGCTTAATTCACTGCATTAATTTATTATTATTTTAGAGACAGGTCCTTGCTCTGTTGCCCAGGCTGGGGTACAGTGGCACTGTCAGAGCTTCCTTGCAGCCTTGAACTCCAGGGCTCAAGCTGTCCTCCTACCTCAGCCTCCTGAGAAGCCACGATTATAGGCACTTAGAAACTGCAAAGTGGAAATGGCCGGCTCTCGTTTCTGGGCTGCAGCTTTAGTGCCATGTCTTGAAGAAGGCTCTGTGCTTGTCATTACAGGGGTCAATCTTGAATGGCCAAGGTGGGTGGATCACCTGAGTGTGGGAGTTTGAGACCAGCTTGAGTTGGTCTACAAACCAGCTCACTAGCGATGGGGTTTCACCATGTCTACAAAAAAAAAAAGATTGTGAAATCTATGAAACCCAATCTCTACCAAAAAAAATACAAAAATTAGGCTGGGCAAGGTGGCTCATGCTTGTAACCCATCACTTTGGGAGGCCAAGACAGCAGGGGGGCTGGGGGGTGATCACCTGAAGTCGGGAGTTCAAGACCAGCCTGGCCAACATGGAGAAACCCTGTCTCTACTAAAACAAGATTAGCCTGGTGTGGTAGTGCATGCCTGTAATCCCAGCTACTTGGGAGGCTGAGGCAGAAGAATCGCTTGAATCCAGGAAGTGGAGGTTTTGGAGAACTGAGGTGGTGCCATTGCACTCCCCGCTGGGCAACAAGAGTGAAACTCCATCTCACAAAAAAAAAAGGGTCAAGGGACGCTGAGTTTTGCAGTAAACAACCCATTTCTGTGAGCGCCATACTGTGCTCTAATGCATCAGTATATAATGCATCACAGTAATGTGGCATCAGTGGTGACATCACAGCTCATTGCAGTGTTACTCTCCCTGGCTCAAGTGATCCTCCCAACTCAGTCTCCTGAATAGCTGGGACTTCAGCCATGCGCCATTATGCCCAGCTAATTTTTGTATTTTTAGTAGAAATGAAGTCTCACTGTGTTGCCTAAGCTGGTCTCAAACTCCTGGGCTCAAGCAGTCCTCCTGCCTTGGCCTCCCAAAGTTCTGGGATTACAGATGTGAGCCATTGCACCCAGCCAATGCATTTTCAATATAGAAGATGTGAACGGTGCTGAAGTCTTGGACATGAAGCATGCCATTTCCTGTGACCTCGCCCACCACTTCCACTCCTCTCACCAGAAGGAGCCAGCAGAGCAGTTTGTTATAGATTATATGTGCCTCCAGCCCTTCATGGCATGCTCTGAAGTATTTGTATCTAATTTATGCACTGTTTCATTTATTCTCACAACTGTAGAGGTTTGTATTACTAACCCCATTTTATGTATGAGAAAACTGAGGCTTAAGAATATTGGGTAATGTGCCAAAAGGCCCAGAGCTAATTACAGTCTCTTAATAATGGGGATAGGACTGGGTGCTGTGGCTCACACCTGTAATCCCAGCACTCTGGGAGGCCAAGGTGGACGTATTACCTGAGGTCAGGAGTTGGAGACCAGCCTGGCCAACACGGTGAAACCCCATCTCTACTAAAGACACAAAAAATTAGCCGGGTGTGGTGGCGGATGCCTGTAATCCCAGCTAATCGGGAGGCTAAGGCAGGAGAATCACGTGAACCCGGGAGGCAGAGGTTGCAGGTTGCCAAGATCACACCACTGCACTCCAGCCTGGGTGACAGACTCCATCTCAAAAATATACATATATAATAAAATAATAATAATAATAGGAATAAAGCCAGACATGGTGGCTCACGCCTGTAATCCCAGCACTTTGGGAAGCTGAGGCAGGCGGATCACCTGAGGTCAGGAGTTCACGACCTGCCTGGCTAACATGGCAAAAACCCGTGTTTACTAAAAATATGAAAATTAGCTGAGTGTGGTGGCACATGCCTGTAGTCCCAGCTGCTCGTGAGGCTGAGGCAGGAGAATCGCTTGAACCCCGGAGGCTGAGGTTGCAGTAAGCTGAGATGGCACCATTATACTCCAACCTGGGTGACAGAGCGAGACTCCGTCTCAACAACAACAACAACAAAAATGGAGCTAGGTTCTGAGACATGTAGATGATTTCACTGTTGTGCGAGCTTCGTAGTACACTTTACACAAACCTGAGTGGTGTGGTCTTCGTAGTACACTTTACACAAACCTGAGTGGTGTGGTCTACTGTGTACCTGGGCTGTATGATATAAACAGCTTTTTGCTCCCAGGCTATGGTCCTGTATAGCAAGTTCTTATACTGAAGACTACAGGCAGTTTTAACACAATGGAAATGCTTGTTTATCTAAACACATGTAAGCATACAAAAGGCACAGTAAAAATGCAGGCTTATAATCTTCTGGGCCACCTTCATACATGTGGCCCTTTCAGGCCATATGACTCATGACTGTAGTTTGAACCCATGCTTCTCATTTGTTTTTGTTGTTCCTTTTTTCCTTCTTCTTTTTTTTTGAGACAAAGTCTTGCTCTGTCGCCCAGGATGGGGTGCAATGACACACGATCTCGGCTCAATGCAACTTCCGCCTTCCGGGTTCAAGCGATTCTCCTGCCTCAACCTCCCGAGTAGCTGGGATTACAGGCATGCGCCACCCCGGCTTTGACTTTGCCCGGCTCATTTTGCATTTTTAGCAGAGACGGGGTTTTACCATATTGGCCAGGCTGGTCTCGAACTCCTGACCTCAGGTGATCCGCCCGCCTCGGCCTCCCAAAGCGCTGGGATTACAGGCCTGAGCCACCTCGCCCAGCCCACACTAAATCTTTAAATGCCCCCAGGGGCAGTTTCTCTGTCGGGACTAAGATGCTGCTGCGGGAATCCAGGAGCCCTGGCGGTGGCTTCTGCGGGGACCAGGCCGGGCTGCGGGAGGAGCCGGGAGGAGGGCGCTGGGCCGGCGCCTAGCAGGCAGGGGGGTGGTACTCTCCCGCCCCTCCCCTCGGATCCAGGGATTCCCAGTGTGGACCCGCCACCAAGGCCTGGACGCGGGAGCGCTTGGAGCCAGGGATTTATTTTAAGTCCAGATCAGGGACTGGAGCAGGTTCCGCCTCCGCGTCAGGCGGCGCCACTGGAACGTCCGCTGCTTCCTGCAGGCCTTTCCTCGGGAATGGCGCGACCCACACTGACGCCACACGCCCCCGCGGGTCCCTCCCGGGCTGAGAGCTCGCGGCCCCGCTCCGCGAGGTTCCGAGATGTAGACGGGCCCGGAGGGCGGCACCCGCCTTCCCACAAGTCACCCACAGGCCCAGGCCCTGGAGGCTTCGCATCACCGCTCCGCCTGAACCTCGGAAGCCCATGCGAGCCCTCGCAGGGCTCCTCGCAGTGGCGGCCGCGGAGCAGCGATCCTAACTCTGCCGTGGGCTAGTGCACCGTGCGCAAAATGAGGCAGTTGGTGGCACCCGCTGGTTTAAATAACAAAGCCCCGCCACGTGACCAGGATGGACTGCCCCACCCCACAGGCCCGGCCCCCCATAGGTCAGCCCTTCCCCACAGGCCCCGCCCTCAACCAGCCCCCTCCGCACAGGCCCCGCCCTCGGCCAGCCCCCACAGGCCAACTTCCACCACGGGACAGCCCCCAGGCCCCGCCCCCACCGGCTCCCCCAACCCAGGCCCAGTCCCTTGAGATCTGTGCGGGAGCCCGGCTGGGTGGGTCCAAAGCCCCTTCCAAGGGGCCTCCCCAGGATCCTGTTTTCACACCGGGGAGTGGAAGAACTGTTAAAAGGAATGCGGCTGGGCGCGGTGGCTCACACCTGTCATCCCAGCATTTGGGAGGCCAAAACGGGCAGATCATGAGGTTAGGAGTTCGAGACCAGCCTGGCCAATATGGTGAAACCCTGTCTCTACTAAAAATACAAAAATCAGCCAGGAGTGCTGGTGGGCGCCTGTAGTCCCATCTACTCGGGAGGCGGAGGCAGGAGAATCGCTTGAACCTGGGAGGCGGAGGTTGCAGTGACCTGAGGTCATGCCTTTGTAATCACTTTTGCACCAACCTAAATCGTAGGGTTGGAGGAGAGCTGAGCTGACTGCTTTCTCGCAAGCAGCTGGAGCCTCCTTGTTGAAACAAGAGGGCCATTTGTGTGCAAGACCGGTGTTTCCAGCCGCAGTATCCTTGACCTAGGCGGATTTCATCAAGGGTCAGCGGATTGGAAGTAGATGACTGTGAATCAGCTTCCCTTCGCTAACACAGGCAGGGCGCGGTGGCTCATGCCTATAATCCCAGCCCGAGTTCAAGTGATTCTTCTGTTTCAGACTCCAGAGTAGTTGGGATTACAGGCACACACAACCACACACAACTAACTTTTTATATTTTTGGTAGAGACACGGTTTCACCATGTTGGCCAGGCTGGTCTCAAACTCCTGATCTCAAGTAATCCACCCACCTCACCCTCCCAAAGTGCTGGGATTAGAGGTGTGAGCCACCTTGCCTGGCCTGAAAGGGGCAGAAACTTCTAGCTTTCTACAGGCTCAGGAGGCAGAGGTTGCAGTGAGCGGAGATCGAGCCACTGCAGTCCAGCCTGGGTGACAGAGCCAGACTCCATCTGGAATAACAAATGAATAAAATAAAGTGAGGGGATTATGCTTTTCTAGATGGATCTTATTTTATTTTATTTTTTGAGACGGAGTTTCGCTTTTGTTAACCAGGCTGGAGTGCAATGGCACAATCTCGGCTCACCGCAACTTCAGCCTCCCGAGTAGCTGGGACTACAGGCTCGTGCCACCATGCCCAGCTAATTTTTGTATTTTTAGTAGAGATGGGGTTTCACCATGTTGACCAGGATGGTCTCGATCTCTTGACCTGTGATCTACCCCCGCCTTGGCCTCCCAAAGTGCTGGGATTATAGGCACGAGCCACCACGCCCGGCCTGATGGATCTTATTCTTAATCTAGCTGCTCTTGAGCAAAGTATGGAGGATAGCTACCTCTGCAATGACAATGAGATACCCCACAAAACAAAGGGTGTGGTTTTGCTTTGGTGACCTTAGCATAAGGCACAGTATTGGTTCCCATCATCTTTTCAGGGTGCCCAATTCACTTTTTGTCTTGTTTTTACCTTTAGGAGAAAGGTGTTGTGTGTATGTACACATTTTATACATGCTCATGTAAAACTCAGTCAACATAATGATAATAGTTAATACTGCTTGAGTGCTCATGATGGAGTAGGTGCTGTGCTGGGTGTCTTCTATTAACAATGGAGTGGGTACTGTGCTGGGTGTCCTCTATTCACAATGGAGCAGGTGCTGGGCTGGGTGTCTTCTATTCACGATGGAGCGGGTGCTGTGCTGGGTGTCCTCTATTCACGATGGAACGGGTGCTGTACTGGGTGTCTTCTATTCACGATGCAGCAGGTGCTGCGTTGGGTGTCCTCTATTCACGATGGAGCCGGTGCTGTGCTGGGTGTCCTCTATTCATGATGGAGCAGGTGCTGTGGTGGGTGTCTTCTATTCATGATGGAAGAAGTGCTGTGCTGGGTGTCTTTATTCACGATGGAGCAAGTGCTGTGCTGGGTGTCTTCTATTCATGATCTCATTTGGTCCCCTTAACAATCTCAGGTAAAGCAGTTGCCTTCATTACTGAAGAAACTGAAGCTCAGAGAGGTTCAATCCTTCATGACACCAGGTCTTGAACCTGCTGTATTCTGTCTGTAGAACCCACATCCTGACCTAAACCACGATGCTTTGCATCTGGAGCAGCAGCAGAGTGGACACTGGCCGCATGAAGCTTTTGCTGATGTGAACAGCCTTGAGTGCTGCTGCTGCCTGTGGGGGCCTCCCGGGGTCATTACAGGGGCGGCTTCCCTGCTCATTTTGTTCTCTTTTTTTGAGACAGAGTTTCACTCTTGTTATCCAGGCTGGAGTGCAGTGGCGCAATCTTGGCTCACCACAACCTCCACCTCCTGGGTTCAAGCAATTCTCCTGCCTCAGCCTCCTGAATAGCTGAGATTACAGGCAGCCACCACCACGTCCAGCTAATTTGTGTATTTTTAGTAGAGACAGGGTTTCACCATGTTGGCCAGGATGATCTCAAACGCCTGACCTCATGATCTGCCAGCCTTGGCCTCCCAAAGCACTGGGATTACAGATATGAGCCACCACACCCAGCCTAAAATATTTTTTTAATAGAGACAGGGACTTGCTATGTTGCCCAGGCTGGTCTTGAACTCCTGACTTCAAGCAATCCTCCCAAAGTGTTGGGATTATAGGTGTGAGTCGCCATGCCTGCCCCCATCATGTACTTTAACTTACCTCTAGATTATTTTAAATATCTAACACATTGTAAATGCTATGTGGTTATGTGTATTATTTGTATTTCTGTATTATTGTCGTGTTGCTTTTTATTGTTTTTCCCCCTAAATGTTTTTGATCTGTGGTTGGTTGAATCTAAGGGTGTCCTTGGACAGGGAGGGCCAGGTAGAGAAGGCCCACTGTAAAACTTTGTAAAGAGCACCATCGTATGCATACAAGAAAGGCTGGAAATGCTAACTGGCCTGGTGTATTTTATGGGACATAGTTTACTTATCTATTATCTAAAGTGTTTTTCATTGTCGCTTTATGACTTATAAGACAGAAAAAAACTGAATACACTTACAGTTTTTAAAAGTTGGCTGGATGCTGTGGCTCATGCCTGTAATCCCAGCACTTTGGGAGGCTGAGGTGGGTGGATCACCTGAGGTCAGGAGTTCAAGACTAGCCTAGTAGAGAGATGGTGAAACCCTGTCTCTACTCATAAAACAAAAATCAGCTGGGTGTTGCAGTGGGTGTTTGTAATCCTGGCTACTCAGGAGGCTGAGGCACGAGAATTGCTTGAACTTGGGAGGTGGAGGCTGCAGTGAGCTGAGATCAAGCCACTGTACTCCAGTCTGGGCAACAAGAGTGAAACTCCATCCCCACCTCAAAAAAAAAAACCTACCAGCTACAGTGAGCTGTGATCGCACCACTGCACTCTGCCTGGGCAACAGAGCAAGGCCCCATTTCAAAAAAACCAGAAAACAAAAACCCAAAAGCCTATATGCTTCACACCTTCTGTGTGTGTGATCTGTGAATATGTGCAGATGAGCCCGGGCAAGCGTGCTAACTGCACTGTGGCTTCTGAGCCAACAGCCTGAGTGATCTTCCTAGTGGGGACACTGCTACCTGCCTCTGTTTCCCCAATCTTCCCTGGCAGCAGCAGAGCCAGCGAGAGGTTTTATTTTCCAGAGCAAAGTGTCTGTGGTCCTGACTATTCCTGAGTAGAGTTTTCACAGCTTCCCCAGCTCCCTCGGAGGAATGAGGCTCTGGAAGGAGATTGCACCTTGTGCTTGGAACCAGGCACCTTTCTTTTTTTTGAGACAGAGTCTTGCTCTGTCAGCCAGGCTGGGGTACAATGGCACCACCTTGGTTCACTGCAATCTCTATCTCCTAGGTTCAAGATTCTTCTATTGCTGGGCGCTGTGGCTCACGCCTGTAATCTCAGCACTTTGGGAGGCTGAGCTGGGTGGATCACCTGAGGTCAGGAGTTCGAGACCAGCCTGATCAACATGGAGAAACTCTGTCTCTACTAAAAATACAAAATTAGCTGGAGGTGGTGGCGGGCACCTGTAATGTCAGCTACTCAGGAAGCTGACGCAGGAGAATCACTTGAACCCAGGAGGGGGAGGTTGCAGTGAGCAACCTCCTACTTCAGCCTCCCAAGTAGCTGGGATTACAGGCGTGCATCATCACACCCAGCTCATTATGTATTTTTAGTAGAGATGGGGTTTTACCAGGCGGGTCTGGAGCTCCGGACTTCAGGTGATCCACCCGCCTCAGCCTCCCAGTGCTGGGATTACAGGTATCAGCCACCGAACCAGACGGAACCAAGAAGCTTTGATTGCAGAATCAAAGACCAGATGGGACATTGGGGTCTGTTGGTGTCTAAAGGCCACGCTCTCCTTGGCAAGACAGACCCTCTTCCTTTTTGGTCCTGAAAGCCACTCTAAAACTCAGCAGCAGCTCAGGTGGGTGACGTGCACATGTGTTGATGCTGGGGTTTGTGGTCTTTGCAGGAAGTCAGGATCCTTTGCAGGCTTGGAAGGAAATGAGTCCTGCTCACAGGGACGGCCTTGCCTGTGGCCTCTGGGAGGGGAGCAGAGAGAACCCGGAGCCCCAGAGATGGGAAGGCTTCTCAGTGGTGGCTTCCTCATTTCTGGTTAGTTGTGGTAGGAGGGCAAATGCAATCTCTTTTACAAAAGCAACTCCTTTCTTTTTTTGTTTTTTTGAGATGGAGTCTCGCTCTGTCACTCAGGCTGGAGTACAGTGGTGCAATCTCAGCTCACGGCAACCTCCGCCTCCCAGGTTCAAGAGATTCTCCTGCCTCAGCCTCCTGAGTACCTGGGATTACAGGTGCCATAGCCAGCTAATGTTTCTGTATTTTTTGTAGAGACGGGGTTTCACTGTGTTGGCAAGGATGGTCTCGAACTCCTGACTTGTGATCTGCCCACCTCGGCCTCCCAAAGTGCTGGGATTTCAGGCATGAGCCACCGTACCCAGCCAAAAGCAGCTCCTTTACATCCAGAAGGTGACAGCTGGGCTCTCCTTTAGGGCCCCCGGAGAACTAACTAACCCCCAGTGTGAGGCCGTGGCTGGCGGGGCCGAGCAACGTTCCTGCCTCAGCAGCTGTAGCATGACTTTATCCCACAGTCAGTGGGGTATATTTGCCCCTGGGGTCAGGGATCTGAGGAGCCTGGGTGTAGCCCGTTCTTAGGAAGAAGTTCTGCTCTCCAGGGAAAACCAAGTCCTGATCTGATTCGGGTCAGCACTGTTCCCCCAGAGTGACCCAAAGCTTCCTGGGATGTTGGCCAGTACCCAAGGCTCTGGCAACTAGCCTGGGGTCCAGGAAAGACTTCCAGCACCCTCCCCATCTCTGCTGGTGTCCCAGCTCTACCCTTATGTGAAAGGCATGTGGCTTTTTGGAAGAAAGGAACTTTCACAATCAGACAGAAACAGCCGTCGGGTAAATAACTCTGTGGGTCACGCAGGAGATTGGACTGAGACATCTCGAAGGCTGTGGGCCCCGAGGGGAATCTGGGTCAAGTTTCATCAGAGCCACACCTCAGACCCCAGGAGGCTCCTGGAGCTCCAGGCTTCAGAGTGCTCGGGAAGCAGAGGGACAGTGTCTTCCTGTCTGCAGCCTACCACACCAGAAACGGGGTGTGGGGCTGACCCTGCCCGATGAGATGCAGGTTTGACATTCACTCCAGCATGCAGCAGGGTGGTGGCAGCTCAGAGCTGCCCCCGAACCCTCTCTGCCCCAGAGCAGGAGATCAGGGTGTGTTTCCCAGAGGCTCTGAAACAGGAGTGAGTCTCCTTAAAGTGCTCCTTGCAATACCCCTCGGAGCTGGGCCAGGCAGGGCTGGGGCTGCCTTGGAGAAAGAGAAGCCTGGTGTCTTTGCTCTTCAGTCTGTGTGGGAAGCTGTTCTTCCTTAGGAAGGCGAATGTCACCAGCAGTGTCATCTTTTTCCACGGCCTCGAGCCCTGTTCAGAGAACTGACAGGATTTTCCAGAAAGTTCTGTGTGTGCTGGTGCTGTTCTGCAAGCCCAGGGGAACAGTCGTGAACATCTGGGAAGGAGGGTGGGGGAAGCAGGATACGCAGTTAATACCCAGTTTTTCCCTATGTTTCTCTGAGAGGATAGCTAAGAAATCATTCTAAAAATTAGATTTAATTAAGTAATTACGTTTTTTGAGCCAGAGTTTTTGCTCTTCTCACCCAGGCTGCAGTGCAGTGACACGATCTCAGCTCACTGCAACCTCCACCTCCTGGGTTCAAGCAATTCTCTTGCCTCAGCGTACCAAGTAGCTGGGATTACCAGCCCACCACCATGCTCATCTAATTTTTGTATTTTTTTAGTAGAGACGGGGGTCTCACCATGTTGGCCAGGCTGGTCTGGAACTCCTGACCTTGTGATCTGCCTGCCTCAGCCTCCAAAAGTGTGGTGTGAGCCACTGTTCCTGGACGATAATTTTATTTAAAATGCTCCGTATGCTACTTGCTGAGCTGGGTCAGGCAGAGCTGGGGGACTGCATTTGAGAGAGAGACACCCACTAGTTAACCTCTGCAGCAGTAGAAAACACCCTTATGGGCCAGAGCAGTGGCTTACACCTTTAATCCCAGCACTTGCAGAGGCCAGAATGGGAGGTTCTCTTGAGGCCAGGAGTTTGAGAGCAGCCTGGGCAATATAGTGAGATTCTGTCTGTTTAAAAAAAAAAAAATTAGCTGGGTGTGGTGTTGCGTGCCTGTAGACCTAGCTACCCAAGAAGTTGAGGCAGGAGGATGGCTTGAGCCTGGGAGGTTGAGACTGGTAAGCCTGGGTGGTTGAGACTGGTGAGCTATGATTTCACCACTACACTCCAGTCTGGGCCACAGAGTGAGACTTATCTCTAAAACATAAAGAAGGTAGCCTGATGCAATGGCTTACATCTGTAATCCCAGCATTTTGGGAGGATGAGACAGGCAGATCACCTGAGGTCAGGAGTTTGAGACCAGCCTGGCTAACATGGTGAAACCCCTCTCTATGAAAAAATACAAAACAAAACAAAATAACCGGGTGTGGTGGTGGGCACCTGTAATCCCATCTGTTTGGGAGAGGCTGAGGCAAGAGAATTGCTTGAACCTGGGAGGTGGAGGTTGTAGTGAGCCAAGATTGCACCATTGCACTCCAACCTGGGCAACAAGACTGAAATTCCATCTCAATCAGTCAATCAGTCAATATAGAAAGAAAGAGAGAGAGAGAGAAAGAGAAATAAAAAAACACCCTTGCCACCAGAGACCCTCTGGGAACAGAGCTCACATCCAAGGAGTCGTCAAAAGACCCAGGAGCTTGTCAGATTTTGGTTGAGGGTCCGGAGGATCTTCGCATCCTCCTTCCCTGCCTCTTCCCCTGGAGAGCAGCTCTGAGAGCTGCACTGACAAACCTTATTAGCATCAGGTGCCAGAGCTGCCCGGCCTGCTGGAAGCTGAGCTCTTCCTCAGTGAGAGTCGGAGGGGCATCTGGTCAGAGTGCTTTCCTGACGCTTCCGGCCTGGCACCAGGTACATTCCCTCCGGAACAAGCCACAGCAGAGTGTGAACCTGGCTCTGTCACTCCCCAGGGGTGTGAGCTTGAGCGTCTTCTGTAAAGCGGCAGGGATGGTTGTGGCTTCCACCTAGAGGAGCTTCGTGTGGAGAGTGCGGGTTACAGGCTTGATGCAGTGTCTGGAACGCAAATGCTGAGGATGCTAGGGACGTGGGCTGAAGGGCTTTCGGCAAACTCACGGGAGTGGGGAGTAGGGGGTGGGGGAGTCTGGTGTGTATGGAGGGGGCAGAAAGGCTTCTCTGTAAGGTGGATCCAGGAAAAGCTGCACATTCTATGGTGTTCCTGAATTCACACTGAGGCCACACATTAGATGAGAGGCAGTTCCCAAAAGAACCTTCCCACAGTCATCCGTTCCAGCTCTTTGTTCCATTCCCATGCCTGCCTCTGTGCAATTTTTTTGGGGGGCACAGTTTTGCTCTTGTTGCCAGGCTGGAGTGAAATGGCACGATTTTGGCTCACTTCAACCTCCGCCTCCTGGGTTCAAGCGATTCTCCTGTCTCAGCCTCCCGAGTAGCTGGGATAACAGGCACCCACCACCACCCCTGGCTAATTTTTATATTTTTAGTAGAGATGGGGTTTCACCATGTTGGCCAGGCTGGTCTCAAACTCCTTGAGTTTGTGAAGGCTCAGAAAGCCACCCTCGGAGACGAGGGTAAGGACTAGTTTACACCCGAGGAGACCAGGTGAGTCAGGTGGTTAGCCTCCAGGCTTCCCTCGAGGGATAGTACTCCAGATGGTTGGCCCTCACTCACACCAGCTTCTCACCTTTGCCTAATAAGGGTGTTCTGGCATTTTTCTTTTTTCTTTTTCTGAGACGGAGTCTCGCTGTGTCGCCCAGGCTGGAGGGCAGTGGTGCGATCTCAGCTCACCACAACCTACACCTCCCGGGTTCAAGTGATGCTCCTGCCTCAGCCTCCCAAGTAGCTGGGAGTACAGGCGTGAGCCAACACCCTCGTTAATTTTGTACTTTTAGTAGAGAAAAAAAGAAAAATGCCAGAACATTGTTACCAGGCAGAGGTGAGAAGCTGGCATGAGCTTGAGGACCAACGTCTGGAGTACTAACCCTCGTGGGAAGCCTGGAGGCTAAACACCTGACTAACCTCGTCTCCCAGGGTGTGAACTAGTCCTGGCCCTCGTCTCCTAGGGTAGCTTTCTGGGCCTTCACAAACTCAAGGCCCAAGAAACCAGATCTTGATGCAACTTATTGTATTTATGTCTTTGTTTCAGTGAAGGGAAAATGAAAAGGAGCTTTCTTCCCTCTGCACGGCCTCCCACGGCCCAGGGAGTCTGGGACCTTCTTCCCTCTGCACTGCCCCGCTGAGGCCCAGGGAATCTGGGGCCTTCTTCCCTCTGCACAGCTTTTGGCAGCCCAGGGAGTCCAGGGCCTTCTTCCCTCTGCATAGGACCCCGCAGCCCAGGGAGTCTGGGGCTTTCTTCCCTCTTTACAGGCCCCCGCAGCCCAGCGAGTCTGGACTCGGTGCTTTGCAGGCTCTCGGGGCTGTGTGATGGTCACCATGGCCCGGTGTAGCCACAGAAGAGACAGGGTTGGCATGCCCAAGCCCTGTCTCCAGGCTGCCTGCAGATGTGCTCCGGTGGCCCCTTAGAGTATGAGGGCCCAGATCAGTTTCTATCATATATTTCTCCCATTGTTGAACTGAAAGCCAGATATCCCATCTGTCTGGCTGCAGGTGCATCAGCATCATCCCTGGGAGCAGTGAGTGACAGCTTCAGCCTGCAGCACTGTGGGGCATAGGAATTAAGCATAATTTGAGCAACTAGCATTTTTTTTTTTTGAGATGGAGTCTCGCACTGTCGCCCTGGCTGGAGTGCAGTGGCCCGATCTCAGCTCACTGCAACCGCTGCTTCCCGGGTTCACGTGATTCTCCTGCCTCAGCCTCCTGAGTAGCTGGGATTATAGGCATGCCACCATGCCTGGCTAATTTTTGTGTTTTTAGTAGAGATGGGGTTTCACTATGTTGGCCAGGCTGGTCTTGAACTCCTGACCTCGTGATCTACCCGCCTCAGCCTCCCAAAGAGCTGGGATTACAGGCATGAGCCGTTGCACCCAGCCTAAAAACAAGTTTTATTGCAAATCTGGGGCAGGCCTTGGAGAAGGGCTCTGAGAATTGACAGTGAAGTTCCCTTGGTGGGCTGAAGCATTTCTGGGTTTCTATGCCATTTCCATGCTGGCACCCTATTGGAGGAGGAGCACAGCCTCCAGTGCTGGCTGCTTAGTCAGGGAGTCTGTGCACTGGGGAGTTCTCAGGATGTTTTGTGAGCATTAGCGAGTTAATTGGAACAGCAATTCTCCCACCGCAAATGCGATTCTAGGGTCCAGTTATTCTTCGAGTTTTTCCAGAGAGGGTGGTCATTCTCAACACGACATCTCAACCAGCCCATGGTTCTTTTTCAGTTGGTGGAGTTGGGCTGGCTGAAACATCTGTGCAGCCTCCTTCGAGGCTCTTTGTGATCAGGAATATACTTGACCATTCATTAATTCATTCATATACTTCATTTATTTACATTTGCTCATTCATTCACTGAAACTATTTCTGCAGGGTCCTGGGGTTACAGTGAATGAGAGCGATGTGCTTCCTATCCTCTCAGAGACCTCATTCTAGTGGAAGAGACAGGCATTGAACAATTTACAAGAGTGCTGAGTATTCAGCAGGAGGGAGAGATGCAGGCGTCTCTGGTCGGTGGGTAGAGAAAGCTCCCTGGAAGAAGGGATATTCACGTTAAGACCAGAAGGGTGAGTAGGAGATACCCAGGCAGAGGGAGGTAGAGCATTTTAGCCAGAGATGTCAACCTGTGCAAAAGTCCCGAGGCAGGAAAGAGTGGAAGAGATCAAGGAGGACAATGTGCCAGATGAAGGTGAGAGGGGGGCAGAGGCCCGGCCACAGGGCCCTGAGACAGCCAGAAGGATGTGTGAGTCTCTATCCTGACAGCAGTGACTCGGGAGGCTGAGGTGGGAGAATCGCTAGAACTCGGGAGGTGGAGGTTTCAGTGAGCTGAGATCGTGCCACTGCACTCACAGGGGACAAGAGTAAAACTCCATCTCAAAATTAAAAAAAGAAGCTGGAGATGGGTCTTAGCAAGAGAGGAACGACATGAGGTGTTTAGAAAACTTTGGTTGCTGGGAGACAATGGGAAACTTTCCTCTAATTGATCTTCATGTCTGTGATGTCAGCCTCATGAGCCCCAGACTGCTCCAGCCCACAGACCCAGACACAGTGTGCCCATGCAGCAGAGTCTCACCCGTTTTCACCCTCCTTTCGGGAGAACACGTGGCATGTGTGTTAGTTTCTCGTGCCAGCTCCTGGCACCGGACTGTGTGTTTGTGAGGTTGAGCTGACCAGCTCAGGACAAGGTGCCAGAACTTGGGGAAGAGGAAATCAGGAGTTACGAGGTTTCATGATCAGAACCTGAAAGTGCCTTCTGGAAAATACGAATGTCCTGGGCACAGCTCAGACCAGGAAGAGTTGGGGCAGTTATTTCAGGGGTGTGTGCACCTGGCTTCTGGTAGGGGCAGCCAGAGGCGCTAGCTACCCTTGTGAAGGTGACTGGCTCAGACTGCCCCCTCCCTCTACCCCGAAGTTTATGAAGGTGAAACTGAGTTAGGAAGGGGCATGCAAAGCAGCATGATGGGGCAAAGAAGACACTGGGGTGGGGCAGGGGCCTGCCATGCCACCACCCTCCATTTCCCCCGACCAGGTAGAGTTCTCCACGCTGTGGGCACTTAGGACAGGTGTTCGTTCTCAGGGCTGTCCTGCGGAACATCTGATTGTGCCTGGCTTCTGCCTTGGATGCTGGTAGCAACCTCTTGTGATGATGGCCTCTTTAAATGCTACCACACGTAGTTGTTTTTATTGACTCATATTTTCTTTGAGATAGGGTCTTGCTCTGTCGCCCAAGCTGGAGTGTTAGTGGTGCGAACTCAGCTCACTGCAACCTTGCTCTCCCAGGCTCAAGTGATTCTCCTGCCTCAGCCTCTTAAGTTGCTGGGATCACAGGCACCCACCAGCACACCGGCTAATTTTTCTATTTTTAGTAGAGACGGGGTTTCACCATGTTGGCTCTGTTCTCAAACTCTTGACTTCAAGTGACCTGCCCACCTTGGCCTCCCAAAGTGCTGGGATTACAGGCAGGAGCCTCTGTGCCTGGCCCAATTTTGAGAATATTTTAATTTTTCTTTTTAGAGGGAGCCTCACTCTGTTGCCCAGGCTGGAGGTCAGTGACACAATCTCGGCTCACTGCAACCTCCACCTCCCAGGTTCAAGCGGTTCTCCTCTTTCAGCCTCCCTAGTAGCTGGGGTTACAGGCAACCACCACCATGCCTGGCTAATTTATGTATGTATGTGTGTGTGTGTGTGTGTGTGTGTGTGTGTGTGTGTGTGTGTGTATTTTTTTTTAAGTAAAGATGGGGTTTCACCATGTTGGCGAGGCTGGTCTCGAACTCCTGACCTCGTGATCCACCTGCCTCAGCCTCCCAAAGTGCTGGGATTGCAGGTGTGAGCCACCATACCCGGCCCATTCAAGAATATTTTAGTGAAGGTTTTGTCTAGTGGATGACCATTCTGCCCATGTCACTCCTATGGGCTTCTGCTCCCTCTGGCCCGGGTGAAATTCCTCCTGACTCCCCACCTGTGCTGCTCCCAGCAGTAACATGCGGCCCTGGGTGGAACCTGGAGATGCGTGTCCTGGCCCTCGAGGGCCACTCGCCTGGAAGCCGCTGGTGGCTGAGGTGCTGCGGTGCGGCCGCCAGGTGGCACCAGGGAGCCCCCAGTCTCTGCCGCAGGACGGGCAGAGGCAGGAGTGGACTGCAGAGGACCTTGCCTTGGAGAGGCCTGGGCCTTAAAGAGACAGTGCTGCAGCCCCGAGCCAGTGAGGTTCCCCCGGGCGGCAGGCACCCTGCCAGGCTCTGAGGCTCTTTTGCCCTCGCCTTGCCAAAGCCTGAGCCATCACCTTTGGATCCTGTCTCCTTGACAGCCGGCCCTCAGCCCCTGCAGCCAGCCACTCCTGGGCCTGACGGCCCTCAGCCCCTGCAGCCAGCCACTCCTGGGCCTGACGGGGACAGGGCCAGCTGGTGGGTGGCGTCAGCGCCTGGGACGCATCTGCAGAGCTCTGGCTGAGCGAGCGAGGAGCACAGCCAGCTTCGGGGCTGTGGTGACCGCAGGAGGGCAGAGGCCGCCTGTGAGCTCCGGCCCCAGCTGGACGTGCTCCTGCTTCCCTTGGGACTCAGGAGCCTGGAGCCACTGCACAGAGTCTCTGGGTTTTGGGGACTTAGAGAACCCCTCCATCTCTTCTGCTGGTGTCTTTCCGGATGCTGATGGGGACTTGGTGGTGAGTAAATGAGGTGGGGGCTCCAGTTCTGCTGTCCAGCCCTTGGGGGGACTCCTTGGGAGGACTCTCCTATTGACCTCTGTGTGGTGTCATCTGAGCAATGACCAGTGAGGACCATGTGAGCTGGGGCTTGGTGAGGGACCCTCCTGAGACTGTGGCCCGGGGGGTGCATCACCTATGCCAGCAGCTCTGCTGGGACACTGGACGTGCTGTGGCCCCTGGCCGTGGGAATGGGCTTCACCTTGGTCCCTGCAGGGGTGTGGGGAGTGTCACAGCTGCAGGGACTGAGGTCACTGTGCCTTATCCTGCAGGGATGGCCTTGGGAGGCCACGAGGGGTGAATGCTGCCCCCAGGCATCAGGTCCACATCTTGCCGGGGTGGCAGGCCTCCCCATGAGTTAAGCTGACACAGAACCTCAGTGGAGACCTGAATACTTGGGGAGAGATTCTGGTTCCCCTCTGTCGCCTATAGCTCTCATGGCTGCTGGAAACACCAGGAGGCTGAGCAGAGGGCAAGTGAGAAGAGGGCGAAGGACAGACTCTGAGGCTGAGACTTTGCCCTTAGAGGTGACTCTGTGGAGGCCTGGGGAATTATCTTCTTTCCCCAGACTAGAGGGCTGAGGATGAATCTTAGACTAGTCAATGCTGGCCGGGTGAGGTGGCTCACATCTGTAAACCCAGCACTTTGGGAGGCTGAGGAGGGCGGATCACCTGAGGTGGAAGTTCGAGACCAGCCTGGCCAACATGGTGAAACCACATCTCTACTAAAAATATAAAAATTAGCCAGGCATGGTGGTGGGTGCCTGCAATCCCAGCTACTCGGGAGGCTGAGGCAGGAGAATCGCTTGATCCCAGAAGACAGAGGTTGCAGTGAGCTGAGATTGCACCACTGCACTCCAGCCTCAGCCTCCAGAGTAACTGGGATTACAGGCACCCGCCACCACGCCCAGCTAATTTTTGTATTTTTAGTAGAGATGGGTTTCCACCACATTGGCCAACATGGTCTCGAACTTCTGACCGCAAGTGACCTGCCAGCCTCGGCCTTCCACAGTGCTAGGATTACAGGCGTGAGCCACCGCGCCTGGCCTTGGGTGCGCACCTTCTGTAGATGTGAACACTGCAGCTGGAAACGCTTGAGACTGGCCCGAGGCATGGCAGGGGTCTGGCCGGGGCTGGCACTCAGGAGATTGCCACTGGACTGCCTTCAGCTTGTCTCCAGGGTCATCGGCCCTGCTGTAGTAGATACGCTTTTCTTGAGAAGCTAGTTCTGTTTGTACTTCATCATGAGTGGCCCTGAGAGGTTCTGAAATAACGCAGCCTCATCCCTTGTGTAGCTCTGATTTCTTCCTCCCGGCGTTTCATTCTGTTTATTTATTCGTTCACTAATTGCCGCTCAATGCAGAGATTATACACGGGAGCCCTGGGTTCAGATTTGGTGAATTTCCAAGCATTGCCATCTGCTAGTTAGTCAATGGCTTACCTTCTCTACACCTCAATTTCTTCTTCTGTGAAATGGAGATCATAGTAAATTGGCAGAAGGAGCAATACCTGGCACTTAAGAAGCACTCAGTAGACCAGGCACGATGGCTCACACCTATAACCCCAGCACTGTGGGAGGCTGAGGCAGGAGGACCAGCTTGAACCCAGGAGTTGGAGGCTGCAGTGAGCTGAGATTGTGTCACTACACTCCAAACTGGGTGACAGAGTGAGATGCTCTCAAAAAAAAAGAAAAAAAAAAGCACTCAGTGTTAGCTGTCATCAATTTTACTAGTTCAATGTGCATTATTCAGTGCCATCTTGCTGGGCCTCTGGCAGAAAGCTGATATGGTGGCACAGTGTGGTGCCGGCTGCGCTGGAAGACGACCGGGTCTCCTGCACCCGCCACACTGAACACTGGGGAGGAAGTGCCGTCCATCTGGCATTTAAGGAGCTGATCTGCCTGTGAGGGTGCAGACGCTCATCACCGTCCATTAGGGTTTGGCTGTTCACGGGAATGTAGAGGGCCTCACTTTCTCTCACCAGCTGTGGATTCTGCCTCTGTACTCGTGGGGCTCCCTGCCTGGAACACGCTTTTGTCATCGGCAGTGACCTCCGGGTGGTCAAGGGGGCAGGGACTCTGGGGCCTTCCTGTCATGTGCAGTGGGGCTGAGCTGCTAATCTGAGCAGGAGGAGAGCTGGAGGCACCCAGTTTCTCAGTTTCGGTTCCAGGGGCAGTCCCCCTTTTCCATCCTACCCGAGCCTTTGGTGGAAGCACGAGTTGGTTGTTGGGAGCCTGTGAGTGGCACATGCTTGGGAATGAGGAGCAGGCAAATGGCCTTGGAAATGGGCTCTGTCTTCTTCCCACTCAGCCCCTCATCACTAGCCCCATGCTCCTGGCAGTGCAACCAACCATTAAATACCCTTTACCTCTAGTGACAAGGCAGGTGCAGGCGGGTCACCTGGGGCTGGGAACTGCAGACAGCTGAGTGCCCTGGCTGGAGTGAGGGCAGTGGAAGGTGGACAGCACTGGCCCCGCAGACGATCCGGGGAATGGTTAGAAGGGGCCTAGAGGAGGCAGAGTGACAGATGTGGGTTCAGTGCCTTGGGGCGCACTCGCTGGTCCCCATCGGTCCCTGTTTAGCTGAATCAGGACGGTCTGTCTATAAACCTCCCTGCTGCTCTGACAGATTGGGGTTGCTGTCTGGGGTTAAGAGCAACCCAGGGGAGCAGCACCTTTGGCAAAGTGCAGACAAGAGTGACTCTAACTCCTTCCCTCCCAGGGCATGATGCTGGGTCTCCCCAGCTCCTCCATGCCAGGGATGTGGACGTTTCTGCTCCCATCCAAATCATGGTGGTGTCCAAAAGCCCACACATTTGTCTCCAAGGCCAAGATTCGAATCTGGCCATGTGGTCTTAACATCTGCTGGAAGCCATCCAATAAACATACCAAGGGAATCTCGAAGTAACTGCCCTAACTGGAGCCGCGTATGTCAGACAGATGCCTGCAGACAGACGAGGGTTGATGGGGCTTTCCAGAGGGTGGTCTCCATCCCCATGGACCAGCAGAGATTTCTCAAGACCTTCAACACGCTGTGACCACTAGTTAGTTGGCAGTGGAGGCAGCACGCATGGTGATTAGGGGCATGAGCAAGGCTGGGCGCGGTGACTCACCCCCGTAATCCCAGCACTTTGGGAGGCTGAGGCGGGCAGATCACGTCGGGAGTTCAAGACCAGCCTGACCAACAGGGAGAAACCCCGTCTCTACTAAAAATACAAAAAGTTAGCTGGGTGTGGTGGTGATGCATCTGTAATCCCAGCTACTCTCGAGGCTGAAGCAGGAGAATCGCTTGAACCCAAAAGGAGGAGGCTGCAGTGAGCCAAGATAGAGCCATTGCACTCCATCCAGCCTGGGCAACAAAAGCGAAACTCCGTCTCAAAAAAAAAAACATATCAACAGATTTCCAGGGTTCAAGCATCAGCCCTCACTTACTCTCCGGGTGGCTTACTCAGCTGCTCAGGGCCTCAGTTTTCTGACCTGGAAAGTGGAGAAAACAGAACAGTGGCTTTCACAGTGAGATCACGCCAGTGAATGAGGCGCTAAGCCGGGCGCACGGTCCACCCTCAGTGCTCATTAGGAGATGCTTTCCTCCTTAGAGCCCTCGGGGTCTGTCTCTCCGGCCACCCTGTACCGTGGTGGAGCAGAAGGCCCGCAGCGGCAGGACTGGACAGAATGTAGACAGGAACAAGCATCATGGAAAGCAACTGCACATGGTAGCTTGGGAGATGCTGAAAATAGCTTGTCAGGCCTTTGTAGATAAAGATGTAAAATGTACGCAAATGTATGTGACTCACGCAGAAGCATACAACCATGGCTTCCTCCGTGTCCGCGCCGGATGTGGCATTCAGGAAAATCCCGCAGTGTGGGGAGAGGGCCTGGGCTTGCTTGGTGGCTGTTTTGAGGAGGGGATGGTGCTGCTGCCTCCTGGCCTCCGTTTCCACCTTTCTCCAGGGCCCTTTGTCTTCTGAGAGTTCCACGTGGGAAGAGATGCCTGGGCCCCTCCTGGTTGCTCCGGCCTCACCACCCGCCCTCCAAGCGCCTGCTTGTTCCCTTCCCAAGCTGGAGCTCTATTTCTGGAGCGCCTCATTGGAGATGCACGCCCCCCTCCCTGCCAAGCTCCAGGTGCCTGCCTGGCCCTCCCAGTCCTGTGTGCCAGTCAGGGACGGTGGGAGGGAGACAGCGGAGCAGGGAGGGGCGGCAAGGGACTGCGCTGGTGCCTGAGCCAGGAAGACTGGGGCGGGGAGCCCAGTGGACGCAGGAGGGGCTGATCATATTGAAAACCGCTCTGCAGCCACCTGTAGAGGCTTCGCCACCCACAGCACTGGCCCTGCATCTCCAGGGGCCCCCAGCCTGTGATGAGTAGGTCATCCCGTCTCCCCTGGGGCGGCTGGGGAGGCCTCTGCCCAAGCAGCTTAAGGGCTACCTACAGCTTCCTCTCAGCATCCTGCGGGGGAGCAGCTTCTTCCCTCAAGAATGAGATGTGTGTGTGTCTGTTAGGAATGATGAGGACTAGCCCCCCACACCCCCAAAAGTTCTGTGGATGCTGACCACACTGCCCCCCCTCCGACCCCCAAAAGGCCAGGCTGAGTTTACCTTCCTGGTGAGCCTCGGGAGGGCTGGGCTCCATGATGGTTTTTCCCCTAAGCTGCCTGGGGATGGGGTGGGGTGGGGACTGCTCCGATATCTGAAATGTCACTCTTTGGGGTAGCGGGTCCCTTGGTGGGTCACTGCTGCCCTTCGCCTGGGTTCAGGAAGGGGCTTCAGCCCCACTGCCCTGGACCCCCCTGGCCTGACTCTCCTCCCTTCCCTGCTCCAGGGTTGCCTGGCCCAAGGTGGTCTATGGGAAAGCCACCACGGCTCCCACAGAACCAGCCCACAGGGACAAGCATGGGCACCCCCAATCTCCTTATTGCCCTTGGGCGAGGGGGTCTTCGTTAGACCCCCCCCCTCTTTCAATGTCCTGTTCTCAGGCCTCTTAGCCCGACTTCCTGCAACTCATAGGTGATGATGCAAACACGGTGGGCTTCCTGGCTGTGGCTGGGGGTTCCAGAAGGGGTCTTGGAAGGGAACATGAGGCTAGGGTTCCCCAGGAGGAGTCCTGGTGGGGAACATGATGCTGGGGATCTCCAGCAGGGGTCCTGGAGGGGACCATAGAGACCCTGGGGCTTCTCCTGGCTCCGGTGTGTCCTCCGCCCAGGAGGGGCGCAGTCGGGACGGTCCTGTCCCCGCGGCCCCCGCGTCTCCAGCCCCCGCTGAGTGGCGAGAGCTGCCGCGCTGGAGGTCACAGGCGTGGGAGACGCGGCAGGGAAGGTTCGGGAGGAAAGAGGCGCCTCCCCGCGGCGCGCAGGACGCGCTCTGGGTTCGCGCCGCAGCGACCCTGGCTGGGGAGGGGCCTGGCCGCCGCTCCCGCCCCCGAAGCCGCGCTTGGAGATCGGCGGGTGATGTCACCCCTGCGGGCGCGGGGACCCCGGCACCGGGTCTGCGGGTCCCCGGGATCCTGCCGAGCCCGGCGAGGGGGCGCACGAGGGGAGCCGGGGTCTGCGCCGCCGCCCAGAGACCCCCGTGCGCCCCGCCGCCCCCTCCGAGCCCGCCCGGGTGTGTTGGGGTGGGGGGAGTCCCGCGGGGGGCGGAGCCTCAGCGCCCGGCCCCGCCCCGCCCCCTCGCGCGGCCCCGGGAAGTTGCTAGTCGGCTCTGGGATCCGCAACGGGGCCGGGAGGGTTGAGGGGGCGCCCGCCCCGCCCCGCACGCCCGCCCGCGCCCCTCCCGGCAGCCCCGCGCTCCTCCCGGGACCCGGTTCCCGCGCTTCCCGCCCCGCCGCGCCTCAACTTCGGCCTCGGCCCCTCGCCTCCCTCCCTCCTTTGTTGTGCGATGAGGGTCGGGTTTCGGGTCTGACCGACCAGCCGTCGCCGCCGCGGGATGGAGCCGCTCAGCCACCGGGGCCTCGCGCGCCTGTCCTGGATCGACACCCTCTACAGCAGTACGTGCCGCGGTGGGGGCGGGGGCGGGGTCCAGACGCCGCCTGCTTGGCCGGGGGGCTTGTCCCAGAGCGGATCCCGCGCCTGGGGGCGGGGACCGTGGGCGGACCGCGCTGAGAGCCGCGCCGCCCCCTCCCACCTGTTGTGAGTCCGGGCTCGGAGCGGGAGGGACCCTCGGGCGCTGCCCCCGCCCTGGCTGGCGGCTTCTCTAGGCTGAAGCCGAAAGGCCGTTTTGGGAAAGTCTTTGGCTCCGGAGTTTCCCATCCAGGGGCTCCGGGGCCGTCATGTGGGTCGGGGCCGGATCCGGATGGGGCTGGAGGGAGACGGTGGCTCAGAGACCCGCGGGTGTCGCGCGGATGCGGATGCGGGAGCCGAGAATCGTGGCTCACGGCCTTTCCCGCAGCCTCAGCGCCGCCCCCACCCTTTCCAGCCACCCTCGGGAGGAAACAGACCTGCCCGGACTCTCCACCCACTGGCGCCCAGATCTGCCTGGGTCACGCGCTCGCTCTCGCGCGGCCCCGGGGGATGCGTAACTGATCACGGGTAATCCGGGTTCGGGGGAAACTGAGAGCCGCCCACCCTCGTCCTCCACTGCACCCGCACCATTTCTTCTCCCCCCACCCACACCTTCCCTGTCGCGGGGATTAGAAGAGGGTCCCCCGGGCTTGGAGGAACGCGGTGGATTTCACCCTTCCTGGTCCAGCGAATGCGATCCTCCCACTCTCTCTGGGCATCTCCCAGGCAGGAGTTGGGGGAGGCCGGTGGAGCCAGGTCGAGCTGGTTCAGCCTGGTTCTAGGTGCTGGATGCGGTGGAACGAGAGCGTTATTTTATTTTTATATTTTGAGATGGAGTTTCTCTCTTGTTGCCCAGGCTGGAGTGCAGCGGCTCAGTCCCCGCTGCAACCTCCCGCGCTCGGGTTCAAGCGATTTTCCTGCCTCAGCCTCCTGAGTAGCTGGGATTACAGGCATGCGCCACTATACCCGGCTAATTTTTTGTGTTTTTAATAGAGTCAGCGTTCCACCACGCTGGCCAGGCTGGGCTTGAACTCCCGACCTCAGGTGATCTGCCCTCCTCACCTCTCAAAGTGGTGGGATTACAGACGTGAGCCACCACACCCAGTGTTAAGGGTTACCCCAGCTTGAGTTCCTTGATAAGTCATGGGGGGGTGGGAGAAGTAGAAAAGGATGATGCCTTGAGTCCCAAAGTCTTACCCAGGAGGCTACGCGGTACCCAGGATTCAGCCTCTGACCTCGGCAACCCCTTGGGTCCAGGTCATTCCGTGGATCTTCTCCACCCACCTCCTCCATCCGCTGTTCCTTCCTCCCCTCCTCTGGGAGTTGTCCTTGTGATGGTTCCCTCTGCTTTGTTTTCTCAACATCAAAGGGGCAAAGCTGGCTCCCCTGGGCGTGGGTCCTGTTCCAGGCGCCGCCACTCCATCTGCTCCCTCCCTGCAGAGGCCAGTGTCGCTAGGTGAAGGTCAGGGCCCGTGGCTGCATGGCATGTGTGTGCACCTGTGTCTGTGTGAGAGGGGCACACATCTGTTCAGAGCCCCGAAGATGATCAACTCCTGACCCAGAGGAGGGATTAGTGCCCCGCTCTTAGCTGTGGCTTGCAAACCCCCATCCTCACAATGCCTCAGATGCACATGCTGCATCTGTGCCTGGATATTTCTGGCTCTTTGCAAAACCCACTCCTTGCTTCCCTATTTCCCAAAGCGTGGAATCCTATGGAAACCTGTCTCTATCCGTCTCTGGCTGAACAACACTCCCTCCACCTGACCCTTGATGTTTCCAAGTCTTCATACCCTGCCCTCTTCCCCACAATCGTGAAGCAAAAAGGCAAAATGGCCTGAGGCCACCTTGAAAATTCCAGACCAGAAGAATGGCAGAAAAGGGAATTAGGCCAAGGCCTCTTAGGAGGTTCTGTGGACCAGCCCTGATTCCGGCCAACTGGCACCTGAGCTGTGTATCCTCTGATGCTGCCCTGGCCTCTGGGCAGCTCCTGGGGTAGCCCAGATGGTGAGTGGGAGGGGGCACTGATGTGGCCACAGGTGAGGAGCTCCTGCCTCCCTCCTGAGAACAGTGTATTGGAGACGAGAGCCACAGCAGGAGCAGGAGCTTCCAGCGGGGTGGTACGCAGTCATGTTTGGGCTGTTAGCCGTCAAGCTTCCTCTTGACAAAAGCCTAAATTAAAACAAATACCCAAGCTGCCATTTGCCTGGCAGCATGGTTTGTGGCTCCCAGAGAAGGTTCGTCTGCCTCCCTTGAAGCTGTTTACTTCCAAGGCTCGAAGTCCTGGGGTGACAAATCTCCACAAATGCCAGATCCATTGGGAGTCGTAAAGGGGGTACACCCAGGGCGCGGGGCAGCAGTGTGACTTCTCAGAGATGGGAATGACTCAGTGTTAGATATTCCCTGTCTGCCCCTCTCTAGGTGCTGCTCCTGGTAAAAGTGATAATAGCATCTCCAGAGCACCTGCTGTGTGGCAGCCACTGAGATAGGCACTTGCTTTCTTTTTTTCTTTCTTCTTTCTTTCTTTCTTTTTTTTTTTGTTTTTGTTCTTTGAGACAGGGTCTCCCTCTGTTGCCCAGGCTGGAATGGAGTGGTGCAATCTTGGCTCCCTGCAGCCTCAGCCTCCTGAATAGCTGCGATTACAGGCATGCACCACCACAACCAGGCTAATTTTTGTATTTTTAGTAGAGATGGGGTTTCGCTGTATTGGTCAGGCTGGTCTTGAACTCCTGACCTCAGGTGATCTCCCCACCTTGGCCTCCCAAGGTGCCGGAATTACAGGCGTGAGCCACTGAGCCTGGTCTGTGCTAGGCACTTTGTATCCATTCCCTCCAAACCTCACAACTCTGCAACTCTTGCAGATTAGGAATGAGAGGCTCAGTCAGCACAAATCATATACCTCAGATCACATAAGTGACAGATGGCTGAGCTGGAATTCAGATTGTACCCTAGAAGAATGAGGAGGACCCTGAGTGCCACCTGGGTAAGTCTCAGCTTACTCAAGGCCTTGGAATGTCACGGAATGGGGGACACCATTCTCTGTGGCCCTCTTTTGCAGAGTTCTCCCTGAAATGATCCGGGAGGGTAAGTGGCTTCAATGACTCTGACCCGACCTGGCCCCGTATCTCTTGTAGGACCTGGGGCCAGGCCTGGAGACCAGGCAGGGACAGCCGAGGCTCTGTCTGAGCCCACTGAGGCCGGTGGCTCTCTGCTCCAGAGGTGCCAGCCTGCCCCTCCCCTCGCATACTTCTTGCCTTTGGGGTTGGCAGCTCATTCTTGATGGTTTTAGCGCCTGTGCCAGCAGGAGTGCGCTCACTTCCATCATGGGTTTGGTGGTCATTTGATGAGGGTGGGCAGCAAATCCCCTGCCTCTCCTGTGGTAGAAGTCCTGGAGGGCCGGGGTAAGTGTGATTTGTCTGGCTCAAGGAGGAGGGTTGGATCCCAGCTGCCAGGGCGGCCTGGGGCTGATGGGAGCCGAGCACTTTGCCCTGGAGTAACCGATGCGGGTTCCTGTCTCTGCACCACTCACATGCCTGCACCAATGTAGCCATGTGAGCTACACCCCCAGCAGCTGACCTAGGATATTTCCCTGGGACTGGGGTGATGCTCTCTGTGAGGCTGTATTCTTTTTTTTTTTTTTTTTGATACAGAGTCTCTCTTACCCAGGCTGGAGTGCAGTGTTGTGATCTCAGCTCACTGCAACCTCTACCTCCTGGTTTCAAGTGATTCTCCTGCCTCAGCTTCCTGAGTAGCTGGGATTACAGGCACCTACACCGTGCCCAACTAATTTTTTATACTTTTAGTAGAGATGGGGTTTCGCCATGTTGGCCAGGCTGGCCTCGAACTGACCTCAGATGATCCTCCTGCTTTGGCGAAAAGTGCTGGGATGACAGGTGTGAGCCCCGCGCCCGGCCATGTGTGCTTTATCATAACGCCTCTATGTCTTTTGCCAACCTTTCTGCTAAACACTTTTTTTTAATATAATTTTTTTTTAAGATGGGGTTTCACCATGATGGCCAGGCTGGTCTTGAACTCCTGACCTCAGGTGATCCACCCACCTTGGCCTCCCAAAGTGCTAGGATGACAGGCGTGAGCCACCGCGCCCGGCCACGTGTGCTTTATCATAACGCCTCTATGTCTTTTGCCACCCTTTCCACTAAACACTTCTGATCTTCTCTCTTTTTTTGTTTTCCTATCCCATGGGATTAGGTTGGAGTTAAGTTCTGTGGAGGAACCCACAGTGGGGGCGGAGGTGTACCACCCTTTCAGTCCCTGGATTCTCCAGGAAGATCTGGATGAAGACACACGTGTGCCCCAGGCAGGGTAATAATTGGGCCCCTCTTCAAACGGAAAAGCTTTACGTATGTCTTTAGGACTTACTTAGAGGAGAGGCTGAGGCACTGAAGGCCTCTCCCTTTGCCATGTCAGCCTCTATTGGGCCCAGGCAATTTAGTTCTGGCCGAAAACATACCCTCCCTCCCGAGCCAGGCAAAAGCCTGCAGCCACTTGGCCATCACGGAAGGCAGAGCATGGCCATCTGCCGTTAGGAGAGCCTGCCTTTCGGAGCTTAAGCCTCTCACCCCAGGCAATGCTTCTGAGGGCTATTTCGGTCTCTCGTGAGATTTTCATGTCCTTTATAGACTCAGTACCTCATCCGTGGGCCAGGAGAATGTTTGGAGCAGTGGGGATGCGAGCCTGTGTCCAGGTGATGGTGAGCCTGCCTCAGTTTGTCACCCAGTCCTGCATTCCCCACACTGCAGCCTGAGCTGTGGGCCTGCCAGTCCACCAGCGTTTCATCAGAGCAGTCAGTTCTCCGGCACATCAGACCAGCCTACGTGTGTGGGGAGCACCTACTGGCGGATGCTCACTTGTTCTCCAAATAGCCTGGTAATTTATTCCTTTCTCCACACCAGCCCATAGTCCGAACGGCTGCTGAGTCTCAGAAGCGGGGCGGGCAGAAGAATGAAGTCATCTACTCAGAGAAACTTAAGTTTTTGTGGTTGTGATTGTCGCTCCTGTTGTTCTTCAGGAAAGGGAAGGCAGTGTGTGGCAAATTGGCTGGAAGATGCTGCTGGGGGGAGAGAAGCTGGGGGAACGGTGGGAAGGCGTCGCCTCACTCCTGGGGGGAGGACCGAAGACTTGTTCTCTGTCTGAGGCATGGTGGGCTTCCTGGGACAATTCCAGGTCCCTCCTTGTGCCCTGCCATCTGTAAAGGGAGGACGTGACACCTCTCGTGGGTGCTGTGTGGATTAATTCATATTTATAAAGTGCTTGTAAAATGAGTGCTGTCAAGCTGCTCAGCTGTTCGGCTCCTCCAGGAAAGACTTGCGGGACTGTGCACGGCTTGAGAGAGTGGGAAAGGCTGGCACGTGGCTTAGGAAGGGGCAGGGACTGTGGCCAGGGCATCCGACCAGCTCCAAGGTGGTGCCTCCTCCAGTGCCTCCTGCACTCGGTGGGTGTTGGTGACTGAGTGCAGCCGGGAAAGAACACTTGAGTTCTCGGCTCCTTGAACTCTTCCCTCCAGCAGGAATCCCCGTGAGCCGGCCCATTCACCAGTGTCCTGGAGTGTGTATTTCGTAATTGGTGTCACTTGTGGTGGCACCAGAGACTCCCCAAGGGAGCCTTGGCTTTGCTCCGGCTAGTGACTGTAAGACCTCACTGCCAGGGTTTGCGGCAGCTGCTTGGCTCAGCCTGAGCCCTCTAGGGGAAACCGAGGGTGGGCAGCATCAAGGCAACCCCGTGCCTGCTGCCCCACCGGGCCTTGGTGGTGGCGGGCTGAGGTGGTGTGCAGGGGCGGGGACCTACTGCCTTCTACGTTCCCTGCACTTTCCTCCCAGTGACTGTTTGTACGGGGGAGACTTCTGCACCTCACCCATCTCTGGGGCTGTGATGGGGAGGCTGTTTGTGACAGGTGGCTTTAGCTTGTCTCTGCAAATGAGAGAGTCAGTTGCCGCTGTGGGAAGAGCTTTCGTTTCTTAGGGCAAGATATGGTCAGCTGAGGCCATGGCGCTCCTGGGAGGTGGCGGGGTGGTCCGCGGGTCCCCAGAGCTCCCGGAGAACCTGACCCGGACCCTGTTAAGGGGGAGGAGAAAGAAATGGGGCCGCAGGCAGACTACAGAATGTATCCCAGATGGAGGCGGAAGATAACACCCAATCCCACCCCCTGCCCTGGGCATTTGGCAGAGAGCCCTTTGAGGTGGACCCAGCTGAGGCTGTCCCCGGATTGAGACCTGATGGGGGCTTTACTCAGTTTTCTCCCCCAGGCTTTAGCCCGTACCCAGGCTCCTGCCCTTCCCACCTCCCCACACACCAGAGCAAAAGACGAAGCTGGGTTTCCTGGCCCTACCGAAGATGTCGGAGCCGGTCTGGGCTTCTGCAGATGAGGCTAGATGAGGCCAGATGGGGTGGGCTGTATGGTGGCCTGATTGACTGCGCCACTCCCCTGTTTCTGGTCCCTGCCCTCACTTCTGATCCCTTCGTGTGCCCCTCAGTCACAGGTGGACACGGCAGACATGATCAGGCATTTTGCCTAAGGCGAGCCAGGGCTCCAGAAAGGCTCTGATGGGCCCGATGCGGTGGCTAATTCCTATAATCCCAGCACTTTAGGAGGCTGAGGTGGGCAGATCATGAGGTCAGGAGTTCAAGACCATCTTGGCCAACATGGAAAACCCCATCTCTATTAAAAATACAAAAAAAAATTAGCTGAGCATGGTGGTACACACCTGTTGTCCCAGCTCCTCGGGAGGCTGAGGCAGGAGAATCGATTGAACTCAGGAGGCGGAGGTTGTGATAAGCCGAGATGGAGCCACCACACTCCAGCCTGGTGACAGAGAGAGACTCAGTCTAAAAAAAAAAAAAAAAAAAAAAAAAGGAAAGACTTGGGTGGCTGGGAGGTCTCAGGTAAAGCAGTGCAAGGGAGCTCAGAGTCTTGGTCACTCTGGGCAGCGTGGCCGCAGCCTCCCTGGGTCTCAGTGGAGCTAGTGCTCCTAGGGAAGCCTGCACTGACCAGGGATCCGTGGGTTTACTCAGGGCTGTTGGGGAAGCATGTGGGCATCACGACCTTCACGGGTGGAGAACTGCTCCTGTGAGTGTCTGGCTAACCCCTTGCTCCTGGGCAGCACCTGCTGGGCAGCAGCAGAGGTTTAATGGATCCAGATTACGGGGACCAAAGATGCGTGTAATTAAGCCAGTTATTTATCTGCCTGGGAGTGTCTACTCCCCAAGGCCGCAATTGACTTTCTCACTTGTGGTTACCCCTCAGCGTGCATTACCTCAGGAGCCGTTCGTCATCTTTCTGAGTGCATGCCTCCCTTGAAGGTGAGGTTTCAAGAGGAAGACCGCTCTGGGAGTTTTGGGGTCAGGGTGGCAGTGTGTTTGCCATAAGGGTACCCCCTGGAGTTCTGTGCCATGGCGCCCCCTCTTTGGGAAGTGTGTCTGTCTTCTGTAGAGGAACGTAGAACCCTCATCCTGGGGTCTCCCCATCGAAAAGAAAGTCTCTTGGTTCTGCTGGGTTCATAGACATCAGATTTTTTCATTTGATCTAGAAGGAATGAAAGAGAGAGGCTGGGCACGCTGGCTCACACCTGTAATCCCAGCACTCTGGGAGGCCGAGGCAGGCGGATCACCGAGGTTGGGAGTTCGAGACCAGCCTGGCCAACATGGTGAAACCCCGTCTCTATTAAAAACACAAAAATTGCCGTGCGTGGTGGCTCATGCCTGTAATCCAAGCACTTTGGAGGCCAAGGCGGGCGGATCACCTGACATCGGGAGTTCAAGACAAGCCTGACCAACGTCATGAAACCCCATCTTAAACACACACACACACACACACACACACACACACAAATTAGCCAGGTGTGGTGGTGGCTGCCTGTGATCCCAGCTACTCGGGAGGCTGAGACAGGAGAATCGCTTGAACCTGCAGAGGTTGCGGCAAGCCAAGATTGTGCCATTGCACTCCAGCCAGGGGAACAAGAGCGAACTCCATCTCAAAAAAAAAGGGAAGAGAGAACATAACATTTAATCACCCATAGTGTGTGCCAGATGCTGTGCTAGGTGTTTTTCGTTTGTTTTTGACATGGAATCTTTCTCTGTCGCCTAGGCTATAGTGCAGTAGCAGAATCTTGGCTCACTGCAACCTCCGCCTCCCAGATTTGAGTGATTATCCTAGCTCAGCCTCCCAAGTAGCTGGGATTACAGGCACCCACAACCACACCCAGCTGATTTTTGTATTTTTAGTAGAGACAAGGTTTCAGCATGTGGGCCGGGCTGGTCTCAAACTCCTCAAACCTCAAGTAATCTGCCTGCCTCAGCCTCTCAAAGTGCTGGGTTTACAGGCGTGAGCCACAGCACCTAGCTGGTGCTAGGTACTTTCTGTACATTATCCTAACAACCCAAAAAAGGTAACTGTTGTCATCTGCCTGTTCTGTGGATGAGAAAACTGAGGCCCTGAGAGGTTATTGCTAAGGGTCTTGCAGTTCTAACTGCATCAAATCTCATCTCTCCCTGACTCTAGAGCCCATTCAGCTTGCAACAGCAGTCACAAGGATAGCCAGTACCAACCAAGTACCTGCAGACAGTAGTAACAATTGAGTACCTGCAGACAATAGCAAGTACCGAGTACCTGCAGATGATAGCCAGTACCAACTGAGTACCCACAGACGATAGCCAGTACCAACTGAGTACCCACAGACGATAGCCAGTACCAACTGAGTACCTGCAGATGACAGCCAGTACCAACTGAGAACCCACAGACAATAGCAAGTACCTGCTGAGTACCTGCCATGTGTCTACACTGGCCCAGGCACTTCACAGTTAATGCTGCCCGGCCCTGTCTTAGAAGGCTGGAATTATTACCTCTGCTTTATAGGGAAGGAAACTGGGGCTCAGGGAAGTTAAGAATTAATTGGCCAGGTGCAGTGACCCATTTCCATTGTGTTCCATGTAAGGGTTCCATGTAAGGGTTGAGAGTTATCCTAGCGCTTTGGGAGGCCAAGGTGGGAGAATCGCTTGAGTCCAGGAGTTTGAGACCAGCCCTGGCAATATAGCAAGATCCTGTCTCTATTTTAAAAAGTGATTAGGCCAGGTGAAGTGGCTCACACCTGTAATCCCAGCACTTTGGGAGGCTGAGGTGGGTGGATCACCTGAGGTCAGGAGTTCAAGCCTGGCCAGCATGGTGAAACCTCATCTTTTCTAAAAATTTAAAAATTAGCTGGGCATGGTCATGGGTATCTGTAGTCCCAGCTACGCAGGAGGCTGAGGCAGGAGAATCACTTGCACTCAGGAGGTAGAGGTTGCGTGAGCTGAAATTGTGCCACTGCACCCCAGCCTGGCATCAGAGTGAGACTCTGTATCAAAATAAATAAATAAATAAATATAAATGTATGAATGAATGAATGAATTCAAGGCTGTCGACTACAAGCCGGGAGCTGTGTGCTGGGCTGTCCCGACTCTAAACTGGGTTTTTTCTCCCACACTTCCTTATCCTTCGCAGTGGTGCCAGGGGGCCCTTGGCAGCTGGAATTTCTTTCACTGAGGTGGATTGATCTAGGCTCATTTCTTTAGCTAGAATGACAGTTGTGAAGAGTGTATCTTGCCCCTGAACCCCTGAGATATCAGGACCTCCCTCTTCCCCCAGGTCTCTGGAAGCATCGCCAGCTGGGCTACCTCTTCCTAGGAGGCTGAGCCTCA
This sequence comes from Leontopithecus rosalia, assembly GCA_028533165.1. Taxonomy (NCBI): domain Eukaryota; kingdom Metazoa; phylum Chordata; class Mammalia; order Primates; family Cebidae; genus Leontopithecus; species Leontopithecus rosalia. The sequence goes on along the minus strand of CM052652.1, from coordinate 93,630,658 downwards.
GGAGGTCTCCCCACGGGCACGTGGAGCCTACGTGCCTGCCACTCATGTCCTGTGTTACCTTGTTCCTGGGATTATTGGCAGGAAGTGCTGACTGCTCACATACACACACACTCCCCCAACACAAACACAAATGCAAACACCCAGGAAGGGAGGGCGAGAGTAGACTTTGGCGGTGGGGGTGGGGAGGGCCGTTGCCCAGTTTCCAGAGCAAGGCCAGGGGCAAGGACATGGGGACTTGGCACAGCCTGAGAGTCCTGGCCCTGCTCTCTGGCCTTTTCAAATCCACCTCCACAGTTTCAAAAGGAAAAGAAAGAGCCCTCAGCCGGAAACCAGGCCACTGAGCACCGAGGTCCTTTGCCGAGTCCCGGGCCTGCTGGGCTGCGGAGCCAGACGCTGAGTTTGAACTCGCTCCTCGCTCAGCATGTTAATGACGGGCCGGGTGGTGCAGGCCCCCGGCGCCACTCACGTCCAAACGGCCCAGGAGCCTGGAGAGTCCCCTGCTGAGGGCCCAGCCCCCTGGAGGAAGGTGCGGCCTGGGGGCTCACACCTTCACGCAGCCGCTTATGGTGGGGACCGAAAGCCAAGCGGGGCCCTTCCATCACTCTGGCTCCTGGCCAGGTGAAAGGCACCCCGATACAGATCTTTTCAGCCACTTCCCTATAGGAATAAAAATAAAGCGACTGGTTGGACACCTCATGGGTACCAGGGTCCAGCTGCTGTTCTTACACACTGTGAGGTCAGCCTGGAAAAGGCGATTGGCCTGATTTTAAGGATGAGAAGGCGGCCGTTGTTCTTGGCCTCTGCTGGTGGCTTCTGCCAAGGGGGGCCACATGCGGGGGACTTGCAAGATCTCCTCTGCCCTCTGCTCACCTCCTCCTCGTGGCGGAAGCTCGGGCGTCATCGGGCTTTGTGAGTGCCTCATCTAGGCACACCCGAGCCCTCCCTGCCTCCTCTCTCCCCTTAGGGGCCGACTTCAGTGTTAGTGGAGTAGAAAGCCTTGGTAGTGACTTTTCAAGCATCGCGGGGAGGGTGACGAGAGACCTGCTGGCGTCCGCCCCACAGCCTGGAACGGCCACTTTGCCGTGGTCAAGGCCAGCAGGCATTTCGCAGACCCCCCAGCAGCTCCTGGCCTGCGCTGCCCCTTGGGAGGCCTAGGTGAGCTGGGCACCATGTGCCATCTTTAAGTGTAGAATCTTCAGAAACCAACGGCGGGAGCAGATTCCATGTCCTGCTCCCTGGGAAGGAAGGACGGAGCACACACTGGCTGGAGAGGAGCTGCGGGTTCCAGCCTAGGGACCCTGCAGCAGTGGGACTGTGGCGGGTGCCTGAGGTGTCTGTCCTGAAGCCCCTCCCTGAGTGAAGGACGCCACTCCCTTTCAAGTCGCCTGTGGTGACACTAAATCCATGTCTCTCCTTTGCCCAGAAATCTTCAGTGGGTTCAGTGGGTCATTGCCTTTCTGAGTCCAGACTGGGGGACCCTCTTGTTACCCATTTCTATTTCCCAGCATCCCAGCAGGCTGCTGTCCTCTAGCCAGTAAGGCCCTCACCATCCTGCAAATCTCTGTGCTCCAAGGATCTTCTAACCACTTCAGGCCTCCGCTCAGCTACCACCACCTCCAGGAAGTCCTCCAGGCCTGATTCTAGCACTGGCCTTAGAGATTCTGGCCCAGAATCCCTAGTGCTGCTTGCTCTGGGCCACATCACTTAGCACTTTCTTATCCATTTATTTATTTCTTTATTTTTGAGAAGGAGTCTCAAAAAAAGTTGCCCAGGCTAGAGTGCACTGGTGTGATCTCGGCTCACTGCAACCTCCGCCTCCTGGATTCAAGTGATTTTTCCTGCCTCAGTCTCCCAAGTAGCTGGGACTACAGGCGCCCACCACCACAGCCAGCTAATTTTTTTGTATTTTTAGTAGAGTTGGAGTTTTGCCACGTTGGCCAGGGTGGTCTCAAACTCCTGACCTCAGGTGATCCGGCTGCTGGGATTATAGTCAAGAGCGACCGTGCCTGGCCTGGATTCTGCATTCCCACCAAGCCCAAGTGAGGCCTGCACTGCCCACGCTGGGCAGGAAGGACCCGCCACCTGCAGCATCGCCCTCCAAGCCTCCGTGGCTCCTTCCTTCCTGGAGGGTAAACTCCAGACTCCTTAGCACAACATGGGAGCCTTTACAGAGACTAGCTGCAACCCATCTCCAGCACGGCCACCCCTCCTGGCACCCACTACCACGCCTCAGCCCCCCAGCTGCCCTCTCCCCAATTTCCAGGAACACCACTCCGGTTCACAGTTCGGTGCCTGTGCATGCGCTGTTCCTCTGCCTGGGGGATGCTGCTGGCCTTTCTTGGCTGGGTGAGGAGGAGGCTGAGTGTCCCTGCCTAGGTGTCGCTGGCCAGGGATTGGGTGCCGGACCTAGACTCCTGGCTAGCCCCGGAGACCAGCCCCCCAGGGGCCAGAGCCCTTTCCTGACCCTGCTCATAGAAAAGCTCAGCCTCACAGCTGTGTGGACTCAGGCGACTTTGCTGTCCTGCTTTGAACATTTGTCCTCCTTACCACCTTTGTGTAAAAATAGAGCTGAGAATGATGGAAGTGAACCTCCTCCCCCTTAGGGTCTGGGACAGTGGAGGGGGGGACCATGCAAGCTGTCCAGGGGTGGGGGCCCGGGCCATCTGCATGGGCTCTGGGGGGCTGTCCCTGCCAGCTGGGCTGAGCTGCCGGGCACTGGGGTCTACGCCCTAGACTCAGAAGAGGCCATGCCACCCTCACAGCTGCTCTCACCTGAAAGTTTTAGTTCTGGGGCTGGGCTCAGTGGCTCACGCCTGTAATCCCAGCACTTTGGGAGTCCGAGGCAGGAGGATCACCTGAGGTCAGGAGTTCAAGACTAGCCTGGCCAACATAGTGAAACCCCGTCTCTACTAAAAATACAAAATTAGCTGGGTGTGGTGGCAGATGCCTGTAATTCCAGCTGCTTGGGAGGCTGAGGCAGGAGAATCGGTTGAACCTGGGAGGTGGAGGTTGCGGTGAGCCAAGATCGTGCCACTGCACTCCAGCCTGGGCAACAACAGCAAAACTTATTGTCAGGAGAAAAAAAGAAAGCAAGCAAGTTTTCACTCTGGCTGTGGAGCTATTTCAGGGCTTCCTGAGGGGTTTCCTCTGGAGCTTCTGCAGTTTTCTCTGGCGTTTTGCCCCCAGGTCCCAGCCCTAGGCAGCGGCGGCTTCTGGAAGGGCTGTGGGTACCACCCTGGCTGGCTGCAGTTCTCTCCTGCACCTGCACCTGCCCCCAGCCACCTACCCGAGGACGCCTCCCCAGCACACTCTCCCCATGAGAAAATGGCTCCTCCAGTTCCCAGGCTAGCCTCCAGGGACCAAGGGTCATTTTTGGACAGGGGGAAGGCGCTCAGGGCCCGGTTCCCCGGCGCCAGGCCTGTCGCTGGGCTGGGAGGAGGCAGCTCTGCAGACCAGCAGCCTGGTCCTTGACACCTGCTTGACTGTGACTTCTGGCCGGTTACGCTCTAGTGAACTTTGTTCTTCACTTTCAGAATGGGAACAACTTCACCAAACCACACTGAAAGGGCTGAATTTTTCAGCAAATAAAAATAAGGACACCCAGTTAAATTAGAATTTTAGATAAACAATGAATAATTTTTAAGTATAAGTATATCCCATGTGACTGGGCATATTGGGAGGCTGAGGCAGGAGGATCACTTGAGGCCAGGAGTTTGAGACCAGCCTGGAAAACAGAGAGAGAACTTGTCTGTAATAAAAATACAAAAAAAATTGGCCGAGCATGGTGGCTCACACCTGTAGTCCCAGCACTTTGGGAGGCTGAGGCTGGTGGATCATCTGAGGTCAAAAGATCAAGACTATCCTGGCCAACTGGCGAAACCCCATCTCTACTAAAAAATACAAAACTTAGCCAGGTGAGGTGGCTCATGCCTGTAGTCCCAGCTACTCAAGAGGCTGAGGCAGGAGAATTGCTTGAACCCAGGAGGCGGGGAGGTTGCAGTGAGCTGAGATCGCGCCAGTGCACTCCAGCCTGGTGCCTGGTGACAGAGCAAGACTCTGTCTTTGAATGAATGAATGAATGAATGACTGGACTTCTGGGTGACGGAGGTTTCCTGCAAAACCCAGGATAGGTGCTAGGAAGGAGACGAGACTTGGGCGTCCCCGCCTTGTGTCTCTGAGAAGGCATGGAATCCATAGACACTTAGAAGACAGGGAGGTCCAGCTACACCTGCTCCCTTTTGTCAGCCAAGGCATCCATCTGCTGCACTCCTGGAGGTGGGGGCTAGAGAGCAGCAGCTTGGTGGGGTGACTATCTCCACCATGCGGGCGACCCATCTTGGGAGATTTCCATGTAAGTGAAGTTTCCTTTGTGAAGCGTGGACCTGTTACAAGCCCTAACAATTCGTGGTAGAATATGTTCTCAGAGGCACTACACTTGTCCTCCCCGACTTTCTTCAGCAGAGAATGGCAACACCTCTTTTCACCTGAATGTGAGCTCCCAGGTGTGGGCCCTGCTGAGCCACCTCCCTCCCCAGGGCCTCGTACGCTGAGCACTCAGCCTGTGGCTGTTGATGAACGCAGCTCCAAAGGGCAGACGTTTGATCTGTGTGGCGCGGTCATCCTCCAGCCGTGGGAACAGTGCCTGAAACATGAGAAGTATTTGCTGAGTGAATGAATGAACGTTGGATTCAGGGTCCGAGAGACATAGGTGTCAATACGGAGTCTATGGAGCTGTTACACCTCTGAGCCTGTGTCTTCATCTGTATTTGGGTGTAATTATTTACTCTGCAGTTGCAGAGCTGACATTTGATGAACTTTGTTTAAATACTGTGTGAGTGCTTGGCCCCATAAGAGGCTGCGTTAGTGTGTTAGTCCATTTTTTGGTTTTTTTTGAGACAGAGTCTCACTCCATCGCCCAGGCTGGAGTGCAGTTACACGATCTCGGCTCACTGCAACCTCTGCCTCCTGGATTCAAGCAATTCTCCTGCCTCAGCCTCTTGAGTAGCTGGGATTACAGGCACCTGCTACCACAGTCAGCTAATTTTTGTATTTTTAGTAGAAACGAGGTTTCACCATGTTGCCCAGGCTGGTCTTCAACTCCTGACCTCAAATGATGATCAACCCACCTTGGCCTCCCAAAGTGCTGTGATTACAGGTGTGAGCCACCGCATCCAGCCTGTTAGTCTGTTTTGTGTTGCTATAATGGAAGACTCGAGACTGGGTAATTTACAAATAAAAGAGGTTTATTTGGCTCCCAGTTCTGCAGGCTGTACAGGAAGCATGGTGCCAGTGTCTGCTTCTGGTGAGGCTTCAGGGGGCTTCCAATCATGGCAGAGGGGAAGGGGAGTAGGCATCCCATGCTGGGGGGCAGGGGGAGGTGCTGGACCCTTGAATAATCAGATCAGGAGGGAACTCATAGAGGGAGAATGTGCTCATTCCCTAGAGGACAGAGCCAAGCCCGTCACAGGGGAGCCTCCTCCATGACCTGCATTTTCCATTAGGCCCCAGCTGCAACACGGGGCAGATTTCAACACGGGATTTGTACAACCGTCCAAACTCTATTGCCTAAATAATGTGTAAGTTCCTGGCCCGTGAGAGGCTGTGTTAGTCCGTTTTTTTGTTTTGTTTTGTTTTGAGACAGATTCGTGCTTTGTCGCCCATGCTGGAGTGCCGTGGTGTGATTTTGGCTCACTGAAACCTCCATCACCTGGGTTCAAGCGATGCTTGAATCTCCTACCAGAGAGAGGGACGCAGACGTGGCCGGGCTCTGCCCTGCTGATGTTGGCATTTTCTCCTCTGCTTTACTTCCCTGTCTCCAGGCAGGGCCTGCTGGGGCCCCTCTCTCTCAGCCCTGAGGGACCTATTCCCTGCAGAAGGCACTTCCCCATGACAGCAGCATCACTCATGGGACCTTCAGCTGAGGGCCAGCATCCTCATCCCTCAGCTGAGAGAGACCAGGCTCTGACTCAAAGGCACAGATCCCTGGCTCTCCCTCCTCCGCACCACGGCCCCAAGCGGAGGACATGGACGGGGTTCTGAGTATTAACGGTGGTGAGTGTCGCTGGCTTGACGCATACGTGTTTCCCTTGGACTCCTCAGAGTTTCCGTGACTAGGACAGCATTTTAATATGGTTAATTTCCTTTGTAATCCTACGAGTTTTGGTTTTATATGTTTGCAAAAATTCTTTAGAGAAAGGCCCTTGGCTTCACCAGACTGCCATGGGTCCAGGGCACAAGCCGGAAGAGTCTCCGCTCTTCATCGAGGACACGAGTCCCAGGCAGGCCCGCTGCTCTGCGCAGGCTTTGGCCTTCCTTCTCGGAGAACTTCAGGGCCGTGGCTACGACTGGACTTTGCTGCACCGAGAGGCAGAAGACTGAGTTTTTATTCCCGCTCTGCCGCTCCCAGGCTGACCCTCTGTGTCCTCAGCTGTAACTTGTAAGGCTTGGACTAGCCCTATGCACTTTTGATTCCTTTTTGCGGGGAGGTGGGACAGTGTTTGGCTCTTGTCTCCCAGGATGGAGTGCAGTGGCACAATCTCGGCTCACTGCAACCTCCGCCTCCTGGGTTCAAGCAATTTTCCTGCCTCGGCCTCCCCAATAGCTGGGACTACAGGTACCCGCCACCACACCCTGCTAATTTTTTGTGTTTTTAGTAAGAGATGGGGTTTCACCATGTTGGCCAGGATGATCTGGGTCTCCTGACCTTGTGATCTGCCCGCCTCGGTCTCCCGTGCTGGGATTACAGCCGTGAGCCACCGTGCCCGGCCTAATTCCTTTTTTTTTGAGACTGAGTCTTGCTCTGTTGCCCAAGCTGGAGTGCAGTGGTGTGATCTTGGCTCACTGTAACCTCCACCTCCCAGGTTCCAGTGATTCTCCTGCCTCAGCCTCCTGAGTAGCTGGGATTACAGGTACCCACCGCCATGCCCCACTAATTTTTGTATTTTTAGTAGAGGTGGGATTTCACCATGTTGGCCAGGCTGGTCTTGAACTCCTGACCTCAGGTGATCTGCCCACCTTGGCCTTCCAAAGGGCTGGGATGACAGGTGTGAGCCCCGGGCCCGGCCGTTTTCTGTGTTACATGTGACAGGTGGCATGTATGCAAAGAGCATGTGCAGCATCTGGCTTGGTTTAATAAAGACTAACCAGAGGGCCAGGACCGGGGCTCACGCCTGTCACCCCAGCACTCTGGTACGCCAAAGTGGCCGGGTCTCCTGAGCCCAGGAGTTTGAGACTAGCCTGGGCTACATGGCAAAACTCCATCTGTACTTTAAAATAAATAAATAAACACAAATTTTAAAAAAGAACAAAAAGAAGAATCACATTGTCAGTGTTTCTGTGACCTGCCCTTTCCTGGTTAAATTTACGTCTTAAGGTTAATCTTCGCTCTTGCCTGTAGGTCTCCATCGTGCGTGGTCAGAGCTGCCTAGAATCCTGTTGTGGGGATGAACGACAGCTTCCTCGGGGGTGGCCATGCTGCTCCCATGTGTTGGGACACGAACAGTCCATGGTGGGAAGTCAGCTTACTTGCAGCTCGGCACACACAGGCACGGGCATACTTGGAATCCGCTTTATAAAGTGATACCTGCCCTTCTTAGGTCAGATAATCCTTTTCTTTCCCTTCCAGAAGGTGACCTGCCCCACTGCGCGATTGTTTCCAGGCTGACCTGTGGCGTGAAGGATAGGGGGCCGAGTGCGCCCCACGGTGGGTTTGCCTGGGTGCTCCAGTGGTTCTGTGTCCTGCAGGCAGGCTCAGTCTGTGGTCCCGTTGCTCCTCTGTGCGTGCGGTTCCTGTCCTTCCGCCTGCCCGGATTGGTGCCGTTCCCCTGCTCCCACTGGGCAGGTTCTGACAGCCGCCTTCCCTTGTAGCTGCTGCTTCTCAGGGACCTGCCCGCTGAGGTGCAGTGAGGCCAGGCACGGTGGCTCACACCTGTAACCCCAACATTTTGGGCGGCCAAGGTGGGCGGATCACCTGAGGTCAGGAGTTTGAGACCAGCCTGGCCAACATGGTGAAACTTCATCTCTACTAAAAATACAAAAATTAGCTGGGCATGGTGGAGGTGCCTGTAATCCCATCTACTCGGGAGGCTGAGGCAGGAGAATCACTTGAACCTGGGAGGTGGAGGTTACAGTGAGCGGAGACTGCGCCACTGCACTCTAGCCTGGGAGACAGAGCGAGACTCTCTCAAAAAAAAAAAAAAAAAAACCCTGGGTGTGGTGGCTCACGCCTGTAATTCCAATATTTTGGGAGGCCAAGGTGGGCAGATCACCTGAGGTCAGGAGGTCAAGACCAGCCTGACCAACATGGAGAAACCCCGTGTCTATTAAAAAATAAAAAATTAGCTGGGCGTGATGGTACATGCCTGTAATCCCAGCTACTCAGGAGGCTGAGGCAGGAGAATTGCTTGAACCCGGGAGGTGGAGGTTACGGTGAGCCAAGATTGCGCCACTGCACTCCAGCCTGGGCAACAAACGAGAGTGAAACTCTGTCTCAAAAAAAAAAGTATGTGCGCTGTAGCATGACTGACTAGCAAGAGAAGGGCAGTGTCAGACCAGACCACTGGGGTCCCAGGTTTGCCACTCATAGTCGTGCAGCCTTGGCCAGTCATATGGCCACTTGGAGCCTCAGTTTCCCCATCTATAAAATTGGGATAATATGAGCGCCTGCTTCCCGGTGCGGTGTGGGGCTGCAGTGAGTCAACTCACCGTAGATGTGTGCGGACTGTGTTCTCCCTGAGCTGGCCTTCACGTCAGGTCGCCATCAACCTGATTCTTCACTGGTAGCCCCGGACACAATGGCTGTGTTGAAATGAGGTCAAAACACTTGGCTACAAGCAGGTTGGAGGGGGATGGAAGGACTGCATGCGGACTCAGGACGCTGTGTTCAGATCCCAGCGTCACGTGAGTTCATCTTCCCCTGCCTCAGTTCACTCCTCTGTGAAAGGGGGATGATGAAGCTCACCAGGTAATTGTTAAGAGGATTACATAAGATAATGCGCATTTATCACATAAATAAAGCGTTTATTTTTTTTTTCCTTGTTGAGATGGAGTCTTGCTCTGTCACTGCAGCTGGAGTGCAGTGGTGCAATCTCGGCTCACTGCAACCTCTGCCTCCTGGGTTCAAGCGATTCTCCTGCCTCAGCCTCCCGAGTAGCTGGGACTACAGGCATGTGCTACCATGCCCGGCTAGGTTTTGTATTTTTTAGTAGACACAGGGCTTTCACCATGTTGGCCAGGCTGGTCTTGAACTCCTGGCCTCAGGTGATCCTTTCACCTTGGCCTCCTAAAGTGCTGGGATTACAGGCATGAGCCACCACGCCTGGCCAACTTTTAGTGCAGCATTTAGCTCTGCTATCTACCCAGCTACCCAGCCGGGATCTCAGGAGAGGCCCCTTTTTTTTTTCTCCTGTGAAAAGAGGTTGATTTTCTCACCGGACACTGTCACCCCATGTGAAGGGAGCAGCCACCTGGCCCCAGGTTCCCTCTCAGCAAAGGCTCAGTCCTCGGACTTGCTCCCTCCTGAGCCCCTGCAGCTGGAGGCCTGGGCCCTTCCCCGCAGGGGGTGCCCTTAGTCACCCGCCTGCACTGTGGTATGGGCTGCCAGGCGTGGGTATCTGAATTTGGACCCCCCGGCACTCCCGCTGTTCTCACTGAGGACCACGGTGTTGGAGTTGAAACTGGGGCTGTGTGGGCGCCAGGACGCAGGGCCTCACCTGGAGCACTCCTCTCCGCGATGGCAGCAGCATCTGCTCACCTCCTGCCCACCCAGTCCCCCCTTTTTTTTTGAGAGGAAGTTTCACTGTGTCGCCCAGGCTGGAATGCATTGGTGTGATCTCAGGTCACTACAATCTCCACCTTCCGGGTTCAAGCAATTCTCCTGACTCAGCCCCCCAAGTAGCTGGGATTACAGGCACCCACCACCATGCCCGGCTAATTTTGTATTTTTGTAGATGGGGGTTTTACCATGTTGGCCAGGCTGGTCTCGAACTCCTGACCTCGTAATCTGCCCACATCAGCCTCCCAAAGTGCTGGGATTTCAGGTGTGAGCCATCGTGCCCAATGTCTTTTTATTGTTGAGTTGTAAGATTTTTTAAATACAGTCTAGGTATGTTTCTTATCAGATATATGGTTTGCAAATATTTCTTCCATTCTGTGAATTGTCTTCCCACTTTCTTGACGGTGTCCTTTGAAGCACAGAGGCGTCCGCCGACGACCTGCAGTTACCCGCTGTCTGCTGCTTGTGCTGTTCGTGTCAGCTTTAAGAATCCTTTGCCAAGTCCGAGGTCCTGAAGACCTGCCCCTGTGTTTTCTTCTACATGTTTTTTAGCTTAGCTCTCACATTTAGGTCTGTGATCCATTTCAAGTTCATTTTTGTCTGTGGTACAAAGTGAAAGTTCAGCTTTTACAAGCGGCAGTCCAGGTGTGCCAGCACCATGTGCTGAAAAGATTCTTCTTTCCCTGTCAAAGGGTCTTGGCACCCTTGTTGGAAATCAGCCGACCGTGCATAGATATGTGGGTTTTTTTCTGGACTTGTTGAGGATATTCGTGGATCTGTCTGGAAAGCTACCTCCAGCCTTGACTGTTTACCTCCTCTGCCCGTCCACTCTGCTGGTCCTGGAGGGTCCTGTAGTGCATGTTGCTGGGACATCCCAGAGCTGAGCACCATCTTTCAGGTGGCCTCAGAGCTCATCACTTCCCACATCACTGGGGTGATCATGGGGAGGGCCCAGCGTGACTCACTGGCCCCCAGGGCACCCAGGAAGGGATCTCAGGGGAGAGCTTTCCCCCTCCTGGTGCGGGCCTCCTGGAAGGGCGCAGGGTCCCGGAGCAGGCCCTGTGTGTGCCCTGATTGGATGATGGCACAGTGAGGGCCGGGTAGGAGGGAACACAGGGTGGGAAGTGGCTGCTGGAATGGGGAAGGGAGGGGCCTGCGGGGAGAAGAATTCTTGGCAACAGCAGCATCTTCACCAGGACACTGGCCTTGGCAGGGCGAGTGCTGCATCCATGGGTATGAGCTGGAGCCTGGAGGATGTGGCATGGGCAGTCGTGGGTCCTGGCGTGGCTTCCTTCCCTGTGTCTTCCGTGGGTGGGTGCCATCTTGGTGGGTGGCAGGATGGTGACCCTCATCCTTTCTGTGTGCCCGTTCCATGAGGCTGGGGGATGCAGATGCTTGAACGGGCTCTCAGCTTCTGTTCTGCGCTGAGACACTCGCCAGGGCAGCCGGAGACCTTTCAGAGTGGTATGGGGAGCTGGGGGGCTCACTGGCACCATGGAGGTATTTTGCTGGCAGGGGTATTCTGGGCTTTGTGGGCACTTTGACACAACCAGCGTAGACGGCAGAGTGGGACAGGGAATGTGGGCTGCGCCTGTCGAGTTCTGAGGGGCCAGGCTGTGTGTGGCCCCAGGAAGGGGTTGCTCAGCTGGGGAGGGGGCTGCGTGGTGGTAGAGATGCCCATGATACAGCCTGTCCCCCACTCCCCCAGGTCCCCTAAGCCCTTTGAGATGACTGTCCTAGAAGTGGCTGCCGTGGCAGGGACCCCAGCGTCGTGAGGGACACGGAGGAGCAGCGCTGCTCATTCCCCTGCCCTCATGCCTTAGACCCAGCCCGCAGAGCAGAACGGGGGGGAAGCAGAGGTTTCTGTGGGCTGCATGCCCGCCTCCTGTCCCTTCGTGAGTCCTCCCACGCGCCTCCCCACTGGTGGGAGCAGAGCCCAGCGAGCTGAGCAGGAGCTGCTGGCTGCTGAGAATTGCATCAGCCCCGCCTGGCTTCAGACCCGGGAGAAGGAGGAGACAAGGTTTTCTCACTACGTGAGGCCGTGTGACGGGCTCACAGGTTCCATAGGCCTGGACCCTAGCCCTCCCACAGGATCCCTGGACCCCACCCTCCCACAGGAGTCCCTACTCCACCCTCCCACAAGATCCCTGGACCCTACCCTCCCACAGATGTCCCTACCCCACCCTCCCACAAGTGCCCCTACCCCACTCTCCCACAGGATCTCTGGACCCCACCCTCCCACAGGAGTCCCTACTCCACCCTCCCACAAGTGCCCCTACCCCACTCTCCCACAGGATCTCTGGACCCCACCCTCCCACAGGAGTCCCTACTCCACCCTCCCACAGGTGTGCCATCTGCTTGGGAGGCATGACGGGCACTGTCCCCAAAGCTGTATGGGCATGGCCAGGTTGGGGGTGTGTGACTGAGGGACACAGGTGGCCACGCCAGGCCCATGTGGTCAGGGGGCCTCCCTTGGTTCTTCTGACTAGTTCTGGGGGAAGGGGTACGGTGGGGATTTGACTGAGTAAACCTGATGATGGGGCAAGAAAGGGTCCAGCCTGTACCCTGCCTCCCAGAACACAGGGCCACTCGGGGTCCCAGCTGAGCTTATTAAACCCGCCCAGGCTACATCAGAATTTTTTTTTATGGAGTTTTGTTCTTGTTGCCTAGGCTGGAGTGCAATGGTGCAATCTCAACTCATTGATTCAAGCGGTTCTCCTGCCTCAGCCTCCCGGGTACCTGGGATTACAGGTGTGCACCACCACGCCCAGCTAATTTTGTATTTTTAGTAGAGATGGGGTTTCATTATGTTGCCCAGGCCGGTCTTGAACTCCTGATGTCGGGTGATCCACCCAACTCGGGCCTCCCAAAGTGCTGGGATGACAGGTGTGAGCCACTGTGCCCAGCCCGTGCAGGGTGTTTTTGTAACCACCTGACAGAGCTCATCTTGCTGGAGATAACAGAGCACTTGGCCAGGCCCGCACGATGCCTCCGCCAACTTCCTCGCCCGTCTTCTGCCTGCAGTGGGAAATGGGGTGGAAGCCTTTGTTGCGGGTGTGCTGAGTGCATGCTGGGAGCGGGCACTACCGTCTTTCAGTGTCTTTTTCATCGCCCTGGGCAGAGGCAGTGCTGTTCCTGTTCTACGGAAGAGCAGGATCAGGGGCCAGACAGTTTCGGTGGCTGCCTCCAAAAGAGTTCATCCTACACCCTGGGGCTTTCTGTCTAGGGCTCTTTAGGATCAGCTGTCCCCGGAATCAGGGACTCTTAGGGTGTCCCGTGAAGAAACTCATAATGGAAAAACCATGACAGGCTCTCCGCAGGGAAGAACACGGCTTCTAGGTGGTAGTGGCTGGCAGAGGCCCTCTGTGGTTTCTAAACGGTGGGAATGAGAGGGGTTGGGGCATCAAAAGTGTCACCCGGAAAGCTGGTGGGGAGGACGGAGCTGGGCAGTGACCAAGCCCAGCCTGGGCGAATGACCTGGGCTTGGGATTTTTGCTTGGAGCCCTCCAGGGATTCGATGGACTGTCAGGTGAGTTCCCAGCAGAGTGGGCTTTAGGAACTGGTCCAGGGAAATGTGACGTAGAACCAGTCAGGAACCAGGGTCTCTGCCAGAGCCTGGCAGTCATCAGATCTGACTCGCTGAGCTTCTGGGGCATGGTGACAGTAGCTGAAACTCTCCAAAGTGTGTTTTAGGTCTGTTTACCCATTTCATCCTCACTGACACCCTGTGAGCTTGTGTGCTGCCCTATTCCATTTTGAAGATGAAACAGAGGCACAGAGAGGTTATGTGCCTTGCCCAGGGTCACGCAGCTGGTAAGGAATGGAGCCTGCAATTCAGGCCCGTGCAGTCTGGCTGCAGAGCATGAACTCTGAACCAAAACATTCTGCTGCCTCCACTCTTACCTTCTAGAAAGATGACAGAGGTTGCTTGTGTGGCCTCCTCGCCCCCGGGAGTGTGTGTGCACACGTGTGCATATATATGCACATGCACCTGCACCAGCAGCTCAGCAGGGGAGGGAGGAATCCATCGTGCTTAGGGCCTCTGCGTGTCTGTGGCTCTGTTCTAGGGGTCAGCAGAGCCCAGGGGGTCCGCCTCCCTGTGCGATGCTCCGCCCTGCACCCCTCCCTGCTTGTGTGGGTCCCAGCAGGTGCGGTGCCTCACAGCCTCTGTTTAGAGCTACAGTGCATGCTGCTGCAGACCTGGATTGCTCCCCCAGCCCTGCTGACGGGCCCTGGACTTCCAGGACAGCACTCAGGTCTGGGGCTGAGAGTGGATGGCAGCCGCCCGAGGCACAGGCAGCAGGAGTGGGCAGTGCACCTGCCACTCTGGGGACTGTCATCCCGGGGCGCTCTTGGTGCTTGGGGATCTGTGTGCTGCCCACACATGTGCTGCTGTCCGCAGCCCGTGAGAAGACACTGGACAAGCTGACCTTCCTCTCTGTGTCTTTCCCTGGGCCGGAACTGTGGGGGGAGATCACAACAGCAGTGACAGTGACAGTGACCATAATAGCAGCCACCAGTGTTCTTACTGCATGCCAGGGCCTGTTCTTAGAACTTCGCCTGAACAGACTCGTTCAACTGTCACAGAAGCTCCGTGGAATAGGGCCGTTACTGTTACCATCTTCATTTCATACTTGAGGACGCCACGGCACAGAGAGCGGAAGCAGGTTGCCCCAGGCCACACAGCTGATGCCAGGACTGGAATTCCGATGGCCCAGCTCCTAGCGTTTGGAGCTGACAGGTCCCCTGGCAGCCCCTGCCTAGGGCTGAGCCGAGCTTGTCTTGTACCAGGGAGTTAGTAGCAAAACAGAAGTGAGCTCTGGTGTAATCCCAGCACTGTAGGGGGCCAAGGCGGGCGGATCACCTGAGGTCAAGAGTTTGAGACCAGCCTGGCCAATACGGCAAAACCCTATCTCTACCAAAAATGCCAAAATTAGCCAGGCATGATGGCACCACCTGCAATCCCAGCTACTCGGGAGGCTGAGGCAGGAGAATCACTTGAATCTGGGAAGTGGAGGTTGCAGTGAGCTGAGATCACACCACTGCACTCCAGCCTGGGCAACAGAGCAAGACTTTGCCAACTACCCCAAAAAAAGAAACCCACAAAAAACCAAACCGAGCAGAAATGAGCTCTGAAGGTGGGATCTACCCTTGTCACTCAGAAGGTGACTCCCAAGCCCTCTTCAGGAGCTGGGTGGGCTCCGGGCCTGGTTGGGTCCCCTTGCCTCCTGTCAATTCCCATGCAAGGGTCTCTGTCCCTGGTATTACTCCTTCCCTATCTACATTTGTTTTTAATTATGGCAAAATACACATGCCTGAAATGTGCCATGAAGTGTGCGTGTCATGGCCTGAAGCGCACTCACCATGCTGTGCAGCTGTCTGCACTGACGGTCTCTGAGCTCTCACCTTGCTGAACGGTGACTCTGCCCCTGTTAGGCCAGCGCTCCCCAACCTTTTCAGTCCCAGGGATCGGTTTCAGGGAAGGAGGGTGGGGAGTGGAATCAGGCTGGACTGTGATGGTCGCATGCGCAAGATCACCATGGCTCGCGCTCCTGAGAGACTTGAATGCTGCTGCTGCTCGGGGGTCACGCTCTCTCCCTCGCCTCCTGCTCAACTCATGCTGTGTGGCCCGGTTCCCTACAGGCCAGACTGCTGCCAGTCCATGGGCAGGGTGGCTGGGGACCCCTGTATTAAACAACAGCTCCCGTGTCTCCAGCCCCTCCATGGGCCAGGGGCTGGG
>CM052652.1:93587221-93614646 GCA_028533165.1 Leontopithecus rosalia | reverse complement strand
CTGTATGAAGCAACAGCTCCCGTGTCTCCAGCCCCTCCATGGGCCAGGGGCTGGGGTCGCTGTATGAAACAACAGCTCATGTGTCTCCAGCCCCAGCTCCCGTCTTCACCCTCCGCTTTCTGTCTTGATGAACTCAGTGCTCTCAGTACCTCATCTGTGTGGAATCGTACAGTATTCGCCTTTTTTTGTGACCAGCTCCTTTCATGTAGCCTAATGCCCTGAGGTTCATCTATGTCAGAATTGGTCTGTGTCAGGATATCCTTCCTTTTTTTTTTTTTTTTTTTTTTTTCTGAGATGGGGTTTCACTCTGGTTGTCCAGGCTGCAGAACAGTGTGCAAAGTCTCGGCTCACTTCAGCCTCCACCTCGAAGCTTCAAGTGATTCTCCTGTCTCAGCCTCCTGAGTAGTTGGGATTACAGGTGCCCACCACCACCCCTGGCTAATTTTTGTATTTTTAGTAGAGATGAGATTTCACCATGTTGGCCAGGCTGGTCTCGAACTCTTGACCTCAGGTTATCCACCCGCCTTGGCCACCCAAAGTGCTAGGATGACAGGTGTGAGCCACTGCACCCGGCCATATCCTTCCTTTTTAAAGACTGAATAATACTCTTTTATGTAAAGCCACGTTTTGTGTATCCATCCATAGACACAAGATGCTTCTGGGTTTTGGCGACTGTAGTGCTGTTAGGAACATGGGTATTTCCCGGACAACTTTCGGGCTCACTTCACACATGAGCAGTTAGCAGCTGGTCCTTGAAGCTTGCTGTGGGAGGGGCCCATGGATCTGCCCGGGGAGAGGGTGGGTAGGTGATCACGCTGGCTGGGAAGGCGTGGCCCTCAGGTGCCCAATTCTACCAAACACTCAGCCATCGGTGCTCCTGCCTGCTTGCTGGACGATGGTTCACCTTTCTTTCCGGTCTTCCCCCAGAAGAGAGTGCTGGGTTTCTGGTTCTCTCCTGAACAGGGAAGGGCGGTGGCAGCTTCCCATGAGGTGGGCGTGGGAGGGGTCAGGAGACAGGACTGCAGGGCTCCTTGTTGGGAAGCGTGTGTGGAGCATCTCTGAGGCTGGGGTTGGCCTGCTGAGCATACCTGAAAGGGCTGATGGGTGTTAGGGGAGCCGGTGCTGCCATAGAACCAAGTTAATGCTGAAGGCCGGGCTCAGGGGCTCACACCTGTCATCCCAGCACTGTGGGAGGCTGAGGTGGGCAGATCACCTGAGGTCAAGAGTTCGAGACCAGCCTGGCCAACATGGTGAAACTCTGTCTCTACCAAAAATACAAAAATTAACCGGGCGTGGTGGTGCATGCCTGTAATTTCAGCTACTTGGGAAGCTGAGGCAGGAGAATTTCTTGAACCCGGGAGGCAGAGGTTGCAGTGAACCGAGATCACACCACTGCACTCTAGCCTGGGTGACAGAGCGAGTCTCCATATCAAAAAAGCCTCCAAAAACAAAAAGCCCCACAAATTAATGGTGAAACCCTCATCACCTAACATAAGCGAGGCTGCTCCTTGCCCATGCCGGTCCCGGTAGACAGGGGCCTCTGCTCCTGATGCTCACGCCGGGGTCCAGGCTCAAGGTGGGGACTCCGAGGGTTATGGCGGCAGGAGAAAGGGAGAGAGAGTTGTGTGAGTTTTCGCTGTTCAGCCAGGAAATGACACTTCATTTCGGTGGCCAGCACTGATGACCCAGCCCCGTCCGGGCAGGCAAACAGCTAGACAGTGTGGTCGTCATGTGCTGGAAGGAGAGGGGGATGGGGATGTTGCTGGCACTGGGCATGTTGACCCCATGGCGGCAGGCAGCTCACTTGAAGGAGGAAGGCCCTCGAGGAGCCTGCTCTGTGGCCGGGGCAGTGGTGGCGTAGGGGTGGGTGTCTGGCGCCGAAGGGACCTGCGTGTCACTGACTTCTAGGAAAGCGCAGATTCGTTGTCATCTTCCTGCGCCCGCACCGCGCTGAGCTACTTACACACGTGGCCTAGTGGAGTCCCCACAACAATCCTCTCCTTCTACTTTACCTCTGGGGAAGCCAGAGCCCAGGGCCCACCCTCCCAGTGATGGCTATGCTTGCTGCTAGGGGTGCTTATGCCAGCAGGGAGGCTGGGGCTGGGCGGAGCCTGGGGGCCAGAGGTGGCAGGGCCACAAGGAGGTGGTGTGTCTCCATGTGCCTGCAAGGATAGAAACAAGCAGAAACTGGCTTACGCCTGTCATCCCAGCACTTTGGGAGGCCGAGGTGGGCAGATCACCTGAGGTCGGGAGTTTGAGACCCACCGGGCCAACATGGCGGAACTGTCTCTATAAAAAAATACAAAATTAGCTGGGCATGGTGGTGGGTGCCTGCAATCCCAGCTACTTGGGAGACTGAGGCTGGAGAATCATTTGAACCCAGGAGGCGGAGGATGCAGTGAGCTGAGATTGTGCCATTGTACTCCAGCCTGGGTGACAAGAGCATAACTCTGTCTCAAAAAGAAAAGAAACAAGCAGAAACAGGCTGGCTGGGCTTTTGCCCTTCCCAGCTCAGTGTACACCGAACTTTGCATCACCCTGGAAGAAAGGTGACAGCCGCTGTCCAAGAAGGGGCAGACCTGGGCATGTCCTCCTGTCTGCCCTACTGGAGTGACCTGAGAAGTTGAAAGTCACAGTCGCTGGGCTCTGGAGCTGGGAGCGGGGAGAAGGAGGTGGATTTTAAGGCCCTCTATGGTAGCCGGGTTCAATAGTAGAATTATGTTTAAGGTCCGGGAAGGCTCTGGGTGGACAGCCTGCGGTGTGGCCGAGTGCCAGTGAGCATAGCCACCCAGCAGCTGGCCAGAGGTGAGCCTGCTTCTGCAGGTATGTGTGTGAAGGTCTGAAATAATTTTTGTACTTTTAGTAGAGACAGTTTTCACCATGTTGGCCAGGCTGGTCTCGAACTCCTGACCTCAGGTGATCTGCCCACCTCAGCCTCCCAAAGTGCTGGGATGACAGGCGTGAGCCCCCGCGCCTGGCCTTTGGCATTAATTTCGTTGTACGGCATGACCACCTTGGCTGCCTTCTGCCAACAGGGTGGTGGCAGGAGCCACGTGGCCCTGGGGTTGAAGGAGGCCTCGGGGTGGGAGGCAGGGTCATGCATCCCGGCCCTGGCCACCGCCACCCTGCAGGGCTGCTTTCAGAGTCTTGCTGGCCTCTCTGGACCTTGCTTTACTCATCTGTTCTCTGAATTGCCCCTTCCTATTTCTCAGCACCAGATTGTCATTTAACTTTTCATAAATGCCCTAAGGACTCACAAAGCCGAAGATGGGAGAGGGGCTGGGAGGAGGCCGTCGCAGGCAGGTGGTGAGCGCTATCAGTTCGAGCCAAGGCGGGTGGTGAGTCAGATTATGGACCCCGGGCCACCCTCTTTGCAGCTCCGGGGCTGAGTGGCATTTCTCACCAGCGAAGGTGGGAGGAGGAGCAGAGCCTTAAATCAAATCAGCCCAGGATTATGACTTGTTATCAGTTCTTGAGGAAGTCAGAGGGAAGCAGGAAGTGGGTCAAAGCTGTGAGCTCTGGTGAGGATCAGAACTCCTGTGGGACTTCTTGGCAGGACCTCCTGGCCCCCAGACCCTAAATACTTGAATTGGTTGTCATGGGAAGAGATGAGGAGGCCTTTGAGGAGTCCATGGCAGCAGCCTGCAGTTACCGAGCGTCTACGCGTTTGTGTCTGTCCCGGGCGCCACACATAGCAGGCAGTGAGTGGAAGGGTCCTGGCCGCCACCTCACGGGGACACAGAATAACGGAATACACCCCAGTGAAGAGCACAGACAGGCTTTCTCTGTGGAGATTTCCCTTCTCTCTTTTTTCTTTTGAGACAGTCTTGCTCTGTCTCCCAGATTGTACAGTGGTGCAATCTCGGCTCACTGCAGCCTCTGCCTCCCGGGTTCAGGCAATTCTCCTGCCTCAGCCTCCCAAGTAGCTAGGATTACAAGTGTGCGCCACCATGCCTGGCTAATTTTGTATTTTTAGTAGAGACGTGGTTTCTCCATGTTGGCCAGGATGGTCTCGAACTCCTGACGTCAGGTGATACGCCCACCTCAGCCTCCCAAAGTGCTGGGATTACAGGTGTGAGCCACTGTGCCCGGCCCCTTTTTCCTTTTTTTATTTTTTTTGTTTGATTGACCAAATGTTTTATTGTCTGTGAACTGCTCCTTTTACTTGATATCTTGTTGCTCCTGAGGGCAGCGCTGTGAACCAGGCAGGCGGCTGTGTCTGGCCCATTTTACAGATGAGGAGGTCCTCAGGGTTAGGTCTGGGTGGGGGCCTCGTGGCCCTGGGCCAGCCTCACTGAATCCTCTTCCTCTCATCGTGGAGCTGGGGGCCTGGGGTCTGCCCAGCAATGCGTCGTGTGTGATAACATAGGAGACGCTTGTCGAATGGCTGTTGGTTACGTGCACAAGCGGTCAGCATTCCTGCTGTCACGGCGCGCTTACGCAGCCCTCTGCAGTCCCATTCCTCCGTGTTCAGTGGCAGGTACTGGCTTTCCTACAGGTAGGGGAGGAATCTTAGTTCCCTCTGCCTGGGTGGAGAAAGTTGTCATGTCACAGGAAACGGTGGCCTTGGTCCAAAGAGTAGCTTCAGTGTGCAGCTCAGCTGTTTCTCAAGCAGGGGGCCTTAGATGAGACCCAGAACCTCCTGAAAGCCTCAGTTTCCCCCCCATGTCAAATCGGGCCATTTATAGCTACTAGGACAACCTCCCTGGGCTGTGAGGATTCGATGGGACCCCACAGCAGGCTCACCATGTGAAACACTGTGCAGATAATCCACAGCCTGTCCACCCTCCCCAGGAGCTAGAGGCGGGTGAAGGAAGCAGCACACCCTTCTCTGCTCGGGGGCTGATGCCACCCTGACACCCTGGGCCTCAGCATCTGCCCCCTCTGCTGATGTCCACAGCCTAGAATTCCTTTGTCTCGGGCTGTGGAGCCCTCAGCTTCTCCAGGAGGCCACATTTCCAGGCAGCCACGGTCTCTGCCTCCTTCCTCCAGGGATCTTGGAGGTGGCTGATTGGATTGGGTCTCCATGGCAACCAGAGAGGCCAGGCTGCCCTCCCATGAGGGGCCTCATCTGTTCCCAGCAGTGGAGGCAGAGCCAGAACCGAGAGCTCCTGCAGCAGCAGCTGAGCCGCCCCCAGGAACAAGCCATCCCGTGGCCTCTGCCCTATGGCCTCTGCCCTGTGGCCTCACTCTGCCCCATGGTCTCTGCCCCATGGCCCCACTCTGCCCCATGGTCTCTGCCCCATGGCCCCTGCCCTGTGGCCCCTGCCCTGCCTCCAGCTGCTGCTTGGCTGGGTTAACGAGGGGCTCCAGGCCTCAGGGTGAGGGTGGGGCTGTCTGTGCTTGCAGTAGCTGCTCCAGGCGAAGGCCAAGGCCAACGTCCCTAAGTGAATGAGAAGGGGGCTGTCCCCCACCACCCTGTCCTGCCCACACTTTACAATCAGAGCAAAGCCCTCTCCTTCCATCTTTTCTTCTCTCCCCAGATGAACCCCACTGTCCGCCACGACTTAGGTCACGCCCTGCCTCTTACAGATAGCCCTCCCCATGTGTACTTACAAGCTGCCTGTGTATCAAGCTGCCTGGCCGATGACTTCCTAGCGCTGCTTCAGAGTCTTAGCTCCATTTGGTGATAAAGATGCTGACTTTAGGGTCCTTGTCTGAACCTGGCGGTTCTTGGCCTTCCTGTACATTAGAGTCACAGGCCCCACGCACAGGCCATTCCAGGCCAATTCTGCAGGACTCTCTGGGGTAGGAGCCAGATAGCGTTAGCGTCCCAGCTACCCAGGGATTCCAGCACGAAGTGAAGTATCTTAGGATTCAAGTTGTAAACTGGTCAGGTGCGGCAGCTCATGTCTGTCATCCCAGCACTTGGGGAGACCGAGGCAGGCAGATCATCTGAGGGCAGGAATTTGAGACCAGCCTGACCAACAGGGCAAAATCCAGTCTCTACTAAAAATATCAAAATTAGCCAGGCATGGTGGTGGGTGCCTGTAATCCCAGCTACTCAGGAGGCTGAGGCAGGAGAATCACTTGAACCTGGGAGATGGAGGTTGCAGTGAGCCGAGATCACGCCACTGCACTCTAGCCTGGGCGACAGAGTAAGACTCTGTCTGAAAAAAAAAAAATTCAAGTTGTAACTATTCCAACAGGCTGTGCTGAATGGAGGCTGATGGGTGAACGGCAGGGTTAGCTGACGATGTGCTGTAGCCGCGACCCACTACAAGTTGCCAAAACCCTGGTTTTGTTTTTTGAGGCCAGGGGTCCCTAGGGGTACTTAGCACCCAGGCAGGAGACCAGGGGAGTAGTGATAACAGCCACCATTCGGTGAGCGCCAGCTTTGGGTCAGGCGCCTTGCGAGACCTGCGTTTTCTCACTGCAGCCTCACAGAAGCGTCGCTGGCTATAGATACTGTTTGTCACCCCTGTGATAGGAGAAACCGAGGCTCTGGACGGTTACCTGGCTTGCCCACAGTCATAGGGCTCAGAAGGACTCAGAAGGACTCAGTCGGGAAAGGAACTCGAGTCTGACTCCAAAGCCTCTGCCCTTGACCTCTCAGCTGTCCTGGCCCTCCAGCCTCTGCTCCACCAATCAAAGAGCAGGGGGCCCTGAGAGGGAGGTGTCTCGTCCTCCGGGAAGGATGCTGGATACGTCCCCCTGGGCGAGGGGCTCCCCATGGTATTAAATACCTCCTGGATCAGCAGAGGGCACTTGCGCGTGCAGGCATCCACTCTCCCTTTCCCCACGGCAGCCCCTCAGCTTCAGCCGACCTCCCCCAAGTCCTCTCCCACCTGGTTCTGCACCCAGTTCTTCCACCTACATCATGTTATTTAATGTCATTCTCACAATCACCCCATGCACAGTATCCTTATCCTCAGCTTTTTATTTATTTATTTATTTATTTATTTTGAGGCGGAGTCTCGCTCTGTCCCCCAGCTGGAGTACAGTGGCTTGATCTCGGCTCACTGCAACCTCCATCTCCCAGGTTCAAGTGATTCTCCTGCCTCAGCCTCTCGAGTAGCTGGGATTACAGGAGTGCACCACCATACCTGCCTAAATTTTTGTATTTTTAGTTGAGATGGGGTTTCGCCATGTTGGCCAGGATGGTCTTGAACTCCTGACTTCAGGTGATCTGCCTGCCTTGGCCTCCTCAACTGCTGGGATGACAGGCGTGAGCTGCCACGCCATGCTTGTTATCTTCATCTTACAGATGACTTAAGGTCAGAGGGGCTGTGACTCAGAGGGGCCGCCGCCGATCAGTTCATGCCCCAGGAGCTGATGTTCTAACCTGGCTCCCCAGGTATGCGGCAGCCCTGCCCCCACTGGGACAGGAAGACCCTGGACTGCGAAGTCACCTGCGGGTATACATTTCCCTCCAGGTTGTGTGGGGAGGCCAAGGATGACCAGGCAGCTGAGGGGGACATGGGGCTGTGAAGGAGATGGGCTACCATGGAGCTTGTCAGCCTTGGAATTGACCTCATGTGTGAGTGCAGCCATGGCAGAGTGAACCAGAGCCACAGAGGGGCCTGTCCGGAGCGTGCCATGCCGAGGGTGGGTGAGTGGGTCAGTCCTCTTCCTTCGGTGGCTGTGGACTGTGTGGCAGCCTCCTTCCCTGGCCTGCTGCTGAGGCATGGAGGGGGTGGTGGACCACCATCCTCCCTGCCTGGAGTTGCGCCCAGGCTCAGAGACATGACGCTCTTGGCCTGGGCCCTGCCTCAGTGCCCACCTGCAGGTGCCTCTGCTCTGCTGTGGGGTTTTTTGATTGGAAAATGACCCCATGGGCAGGTGCCCTCACCTTGGCATTTGCAAGTCCCATTTCCCAGACACGCCAGGATAGCTCTCCCACATCCTTCAAATCTTTGGCAAGCGTGATTTCTCACTGAGGCCCGTCCCGAACTCTAGTCAGTTATAATCTGCCCTGCCCCCACTCCTCCTTACCCTGCTGTGTCAGCCCCTTCTATCACATGAGAGGGTCTCCTCAGGCCGGGCGTGGTGGCTCATGCCTGTCATCCCAGCATTTGGGAGGCTGAGGTGAATGGGTCACCTGAGGTCAGGCGTTCAAGACCAACCTGGTCAACATGGTAAAACCCTGTCTCTGCTAAAAATACAAAAGTTACCCGGGTGTGGTGGCACATGCCTATAATCCCAGCTACCTGGGAGGCTGAGGCAGCAGAATCACTTGAACCCGGGAGGTGGAGGCTGCAGCCACCCAAGATCGTGCCTCTGCACTCCAGCCTGGGCGATAAAGATAATTTACTCAGATGTTACTGTTTGCTGCCTCCTTGGGAGTAGAAGGTGAATTCCAGAAGCTCATGAACTTCTGTCCATTCTGTCTACTGCTGCTGAAGCGCCCGGCACATGCACATACTCCGTGACTATGTGTTTGGCGACTGCCTGTTGGCATGAATGGTTTAGGGCCGGCCTAACCGGGGAACTAAATCACCCCAAAGAGGCTGCCCTGGTACAGGTGGCACCTGAGGGGTGGCGGCACGCCTCTACTGGCCGGTTCCCTGGTGCGGGGTTGCCAGCCTCTCGGTTCCACACCTGCGCTCCAGACTCAGCTGTCTGGCTGCCCGTTGGGTCTCCTGACAGGGATGGCTGTGAATCTTCCCAGTCCAGACGTGTCTCCATCTGGACTTTGGGTCTGTTCCCCGGGAGACAGCTTCCCCTTCCTGTCCACAGCCCAGTCCCCAAGCCCAGAGGACCCTCCTGCGGCTGCATTTTCATGTTCAGGAAGCTCTCCTATTGCCGGTCTTTGCCCTTCATTCCCACCACTGTTGCCTCTGACAACCGTGGAGGGACGCTTTGCCCCGTTCCACACCAGCTCACAGTGGCTTCGTTTTCCTGAAGTCAGCTTGCTGTTTTGGCTTCTGTGGCTCCAGTGTCCATGAAATCCACCTCTTCAGAACAGCGCTCCAGTCCTCAGCTTCAGCCAAACTCGTCTATTTATCAGTGCAAAGCCTGTGCGTCCTGGGCATCCTGCACGCTGAGACCCTGCAGAAATGGCCCTCTCCCTCATCCATGCCCCTGCGATGGGGCTTTTCCCACTTGTGAACCTGAGGCAGCCACCCACCTCATTTTCGTATTTGTATGAGTCCTATGTGTTATCATAGTGTAACAGCGTAAGTCTTGGAGTCAGACGACCTGCGTCCATCTGCGTTTCCACCTGACAGCCGTGAAATCTCGGTCGCATAACTTGGCTCCCTGCTCTTTGATTTCCTCCACTGTAAACGAGTGCTAATGGCGCAACTTAGATTTTACATCTGTGAGACTTTTTTCAGGCAGAGCGCGCATGCTGGCTCATACCTATAATCCCAGCACTTTGGGAGGCCATGGTGGGGGATTGTTTGAGGCCAGGTGTTTCAGACCGCCTGGGCGACACAGCAAGACCCTGTGGCTACAAAAACTTTTTCGAATCAGCCAGGCATGGTGGTGCACGCCTGTAGTCCCAGGTTCTTGGGAAGCTGAGGCAGGAGGATCATGTGAGCACAGAAGTTCGAGGCTGCAAGGAGCTATGATTGTGGCACTGCACTCCAGCCTGGGCAACAGAGTGAGACTGTCTTTAAATTAAAAAAAAAAAAAACTTTTCAAGTGAACCAGTCTTAAGCATAGAGTGTGATGAACAGTCCCATATGTCTGCTTGTGTAACTAACACCCAGATCAAGGTATGGAACATCCTCAGCGCCCCGGAAAGTTACCCCTGCCCCATCCCAGTCAGCACTCCCCTCCCCATGGTCCACCCTAGGTGGCCGCCACCATGGCCGTCTGTCACCATCCATTTGTTTCATCTGTTCTTGAACTTTATATTTAGGTGGGTGCAAAAGTAACTGTGGGCCAGGCGCGCTGGCTCACGTTTGTAATCCTAACACCTTGGGAGGCTGAGGTAGGTGGATCACCTGAGGTCAGGAGTTCAAGACCAACCTGGCCAACATGGTGAAAGCCGGTCTCTAATAAAACAAAACAAAAAATTAGCCTGGCGTGGTGGCGGGCACCTGTAATCCCAGCTACTCGGGAGGCTGAGGCAGGAGAATCACTTGAACCTGGGAGGCAGAGGTTGCAGTGAGCCAAGAGCATGCCACTGCACTGCAGCCTGGGCAGCAGAGTGAGACTCCATCTCAAAATAAATAAATAAATAGATAGATAGATACTTGTGGTTCTTGCCATTAAATTACTTTTGCACCACGCTAAAATAAACGGACTCCTGGAGCAGGCACACCTCGCCTTACGCCGCCTCCAGGCTTGGCTGAGCTTCAGAGATGCTCTGTGTTTTCACAAATTGAAAGTGTGTGGTCAGCCTGCACTCTGTCTCTGCATTACACTTTGGTGGCTCTCGCGATCTGGCAGACGTTTTCATCATGATGGCGTCCGTCTCAGTGATCTGTGCTCAGCGATCTCGATGT
Source organism: Leontopithecus rosalia (assembly GCA_028533165.1). Classification (NCBI taxonomy): domain Eukaryota; kingdom Metazoa; phylum Chordata; class Mammalia; order Primates; family Cebidae; genus Leontopithecus; species Leontopithecus rosalia. Next base: position 93,604,249 of record CM052652.1, on the reverse strand, counting down.
TAGCACTGTTGTGGTTTTGGGGGCACCACACATGGCACCCAGAAACTTAATCTATGAATGTTGTGTGTTCTGACTGTCCCACCCCCAGCACTTCCCAGGCCTCCCCTCTCTCCTCCAGCCTCCCTGTTCCCTGAGGCACAACAATATCCAGATTATCAAGTGGGTAACCCTACAATGGCCTCTAAGTGCTCAGGTGAAAGGAAGAGTTGTGCATCTGTCACTTTAAATCAAAAGCTAGAAATGATTCTGTTTGCCCTGGGTGCGGCGGCTCACGCCTATAATCCCAGCACTTTGGGAGGTTGAGGCAGGTGGATCATGAGGTCAGGCTGAGGCAGGTGGATCATGAACTCCTGAGGTCAGGAGTTCAGGACCAGCCTGGTCAATATGGTGAAACCCCTTCTCTACCAACAATACAAAAATTAGCCAGGCACGGTGTTGGGCACCTGTAATCCCAGGTGCTCGGGGGACTCAGGGAGAGAATCACTTGAACCCAGGAGGTGGAGGTTGCGGTGAGCCAAGATCACACCACTGCACTCCAGCCTGGGTGACAGAGCAAGACTCTGTCTCAAAAAAAAAAAAAAAAGGAAAGAAAAAGAAACGAGTCAGCATAGTGAGGAAGCCTTGTTGAAAGCCAAGACAGGCTGAAAGCTAGGCCTCTGTGCCAGTTAGCCATGTTGTGAGTGCAAAGGAAACGTTTTTTGAGGAAGTGAAAAGTGCCTCTTTAGGGAACACACAAGTGATAAGAAGGGAAACAGCCCTTTTGCTGATACGGAGAAAGTTTGAGTGGTCTGGATGGAAGATCAAACCAGCCACGATATTCCCTTGAGCCAAAGCCTCATCCAGAGCAAGGCCCCAGCTCTCTTCAGTTCTGTGAAGGCTGAGAGAGGTAAGGAGGCTGCAGAAGAAAGGCTGGAGCTGGCAGAGATTTGCTCATGAGGTGAAGGAAGAAGCTGCCTTCATAACGTAAACGAGCAGAAGTGAAGCCCTGAGTGCTGATGTGGAAGCCACAGTCAGTTGTCCAGAAGATCCAACTGAGGCTGCAAAGGAAGGTCACTACACCACACAACAGATTTGTGGCCGGGCGCATGGCCCACGCCTTCCACCCCAGCACTGTGGAAGGCCGAGGCAGGCGGATCACCTGAGGTCGGGAGTTCGAGACCAGCCTGGCCAACAGGGTGAAACCCCGTCTCTACTAAAAATACAAAAACTGGCTGGGTGTGGTGGTGCACGCCTGTAGTCCCAGCTGAGGCTGAGGCAGAAGAATCATTTGAACCCGGGAGGTAGAGGTTACAGTGAACTGAGATTGCACCATTGCACTCCAGCCTGAGACTCCATTTCAAAAAACTGTAACAACAGCAACAACAAAAACAGATTTTTTTTTGTCAGTGGAGTGATGTCAGCTCACTGCAAGCTTCGCCTCCCGGGTTCAAGTGATTCTCCTGCCTAAGCCTCCCAAGTACCTGGGATTACAGGCACTCACCACCATTCCTGACTAGTTTTTGTATTCTTGGTAGAGATGGGGTTTCACCATGTTGGCCAGGCTGGTCTTGAACTCCTGACCTTGCGATCTGCCCACCTCAGCCTCCTGATATGCTGGGATTCCAGCCGTGAGCTACTGCGACTGGCCTACCCCATCTTTTAAAAACAAGAAAGGAAAAAAAAAGACTAAAAAATAAAGTTAGTAACATTCAGCAATGATGGGGCTAGCGAGACCCTGCAGAGGATGCCAGGCTGGGTCTCCAGTCCTCGCTCAGTCCTGCACAGCTACTGTCTCAGCTCACCAGGCACTCAGGAGCTGGCCCCTGCCTCCTCTCTGGGTGCCCTCCCTCCCTCTGCTCAGGAGCTGGTCCCTGCCTCCTCTTCACACGGCCCTCCTGCCCCTGCTCACTCTGTGTGCCAGCCCTGCAGCTATTTATAGCCCCTCCAAGGCCCTGCCATTTCCCACTCTGTGCCACTGACAAGCCTCCCGCTGCCGCTGCCAGAGCCCTGCTCCCGCCCCCCACCCACCTGGCAGGCACCCACACACCTTTCGAGATCCAATTAATAACAGCAGCCGAGATTGACTTGGTGCTTACTACGTGCTAAGTGCCTCGCATGTTTCCGGTTTAAGCCCGTGGCGGCCCAGGCACTCAGTCCCGTGTCATCCTCCGTTCACCACTCGCTTGCTGAATTCATACCCATGTAGGAGCAGCCGCCTTTGCCAGGCACTGTTGGGAGGCACAGAGAGGTTAGGAGCACCAGAGCTGGCAGGGACCCAGCTGCCTGACGGGTGCCTGCGCACCGAGGCCTCCCTGGCTGCCTCCTGCCAACCGTTGCCCACTCCCTCCCCTCTGCCTATTTCTCTGGGCTGTAAGGACATTAACTTGTAGAAAACCCAATATACAGGGCCTTCTATTTCCCATTAGCCAGAAAGGAGACGGGCTCTTTCAGTGTGGCTCAGCCACCCAACAGCAGGAGGGAAACAGCCCTGTTCTGTCTTTATTTACTTAATTTCATTTAATTAATTTTTATTTTTCGAGTCAGAGTCTCACTCTATTGCCCAGGCTGGAGTGCAATGGTGTGATCTCAGCTCACTGCAACCTCCGTCTCCTGAGTTCAAGTGATTCTCCTGCCTCAGCCTCCTGAATAGCTGGGATTACAGGCGCACACCACCACACCCAGCTAATTTTTATATTTTTAGAAGAGACAGGGTTTCATCGTGTTGGCCAGGCTGGTCTTGAACTCCTGACCTCAGGGCCCCCATAGTGCTGGGATGACAGGTGTAAGCCACGTGCCCGGCCTCTGTTTTTCCTTGACCTCTTCCCTGTGGCAGCAGTAAAGCTCCAGATATCACATGTGAAGTCAAGGCAAAATGTCCCTTGGGAATCATCTAAGTCCGGGCCTTGCCAGCGGCCCCACCATAGTTTGCTTGGCTGTCACTGATCAGAAAGGAGGCAGGCAGCCCTTCCTGGTTATGAGAGAGGCAGAGAAAGTGGGTATCTCTCCTGGGACTGGTCTGTTGCCACTTCCTATAAAACGAGGGTAGAGGGCCAGGCATACTGGCTCACGCCTGTGATCCCAGCACTTTGGGAGGCCAAGGAGGGTGGATCATAAAGTCAGGAGATCTAGACCAGCCTGGCCAAGATTGTGAAACCCCATCTCTACTAAAAATACAAAAATTAGCTGGGTGTGGGGTGGTGTGTGCCTGTAATCCCAGCTACTTGGGAGGCTGAGGCAGGAGAATCACTTGAACCAGGGAGTTGGAGGTTGCAGTCAACTGAGATCATGCCTCTGCCCACCAGCCTGGGCAACAGAGCAAGACTCCATCTGAAAAAAAGAAAAATTAGGCTAGAATAAGCAGGGAAGAAGGGAAGATGGGTGTTGCTGTCTGCCAGTGCCCTGGAGAGCAGAGTCCGTACATTAACTTTTTCCTGATTTCCAGAATCGATGCTCTAATGATTTTGTGCCATGGCCTTCCTGCCTTGTTTCTGTGCACACACAGACATTTCTGCTTTTTTCAAACATGGTGATATACGGTACAGGACTGTTACTCATCTCTTTTTCACTTAATAAGATGCTTTACGTCACTGCATAGTTTTTAGTGGCAGCTTATAGAAATACTATTTAGTTCCAGCTTATAGAAATACTGTGATTTGCTTAGCCAATCCCTGTGATTCAGGGTGCATTTAATATTCCACACTAACAAACAGCCCTGTGACTTCTGACTTTTTTGTGTTCATTTATAACTGGTGTCACAGATCATAATCTTATTATGCTGGGTTTAAAGTTGTACCAACCACGAAACCTTTTGATACCAGTGATCAGACTGACTCTAGAAAAGCTGTGCTGATTACAGACAGCCTCTGAGAGTTCCCGTGAGCCTCTATGCCCTGACAGCTCTGTATATTGTTATTATCTTAAAATCCTTGCCAATTTCATACAAACAGTGAAAACTGTATAAAACTTTACATTTTCTTTGATTACAAGTGAAGTTAACATTTTAAAAAATACACTTTGAATATTTGCACTTCTCTTTGTAATTTTCCATTCATTTCCCTTGCACATTTAGAAAGCTGATGTATTCATCTTTTCTTGTTGGCTTGTAAAAGTGCTTTACTGGCCAGGCGTGGCGGCTCTCGCCTGTAATCCCAGCACTTTGGGAGGCCAAGGTGGGCGGATCGCCTGAAGTCAGGAGTTGGAGACCAGCCTGGCCAACATGATGAAACCGCGTCTCAAAAATTACAAAAATTGGCCGGGCATGGTGGCGCACACCTGTAATCCCAGTTACTCGGGAGGCCGAGGCAGGAGAATTGCTTGAACCCGGGAGACAGAGGTTTCAGTAAGCCAAGATTGTGCCACCGCACTCCAGCCCAGGTGACAGAGTGTGACTCCATCTCAAAAAAAAAAGTGCTTTTTGTATTCAAGTATTGTCATAATATGCAGAACACAGGAAAGTTTCTAGGAGAGGATACAGATGAGGCAGATTTGAGAGCAAAACAGGATGTTATCAGATGGACAAGGGGTAAGGAGGGGCGTGTGTGTGCGCGCTTGTATCTGTGTTTATAGAGATGTAAACATGTCTCCCTGTGTTGCCCAGGCTGGTCTCAAACTCCTAGGCTCAAGTGATCCTCCAGCCTCCCCGCCTCCCACAGCTCTGGGATGCTAGGCATGTGAGCCGCTTCACTTGCAGTGAGGGCTTTCTAGGCACAGGAGCAGCGTGTGCAGAGAGTGGGCAGCGTGCTCGTCTTGGGCACTGCACATGTCTTAGTGCTACCGTTGGGGATCACCGTGGACTTAATGGCTTGAAGCAGCGGAAATTGATTCTCTCGCAGTCTGAAGACGGGCCTGCATCAAAGCCCCTTCCAAAGCTGCCGGGGCACGATGCTCACCAACTTGCCTCTTCCAGTGTCTGGCAGCTCCAGCCGTTCCTTGGTGACAGCCCCCTCCAAACCCTGCCTCTGTCTTCCCACAGCCTTCTCCCCTCTGCGTCTGCGTCTCCCCTCTTTCTCTTTCCATAAGGACACAGAACTGGATTTGGACTCACTGGTTAATCAAGGATGATCTCATCTTGAGATGCTTAATTACATCCACAAAGACTTGTTTTTTCCAAATAAGGTCACATCCACAGGTCCCAGAATCAGAATATGGACACACCGTGTGGGTTTGGGGGCCACCATTGAGCCCACCACCAGGACCTGGAAGGAGGCTGGAGAACAGGGCAGGAGAACAAGGCCCTAGAGAGGTGGGGCAGGTGCTGACCACAAAGGACCTTTGGCTGAGGATGGGGCTGTGCCCTGAAGTGGATGGGGAGCTGTGGATGGGCAGCTGTGGATGGGGAGCTGTGGATGGGCAGCTGTGAACGGGGAGCTGTGGATGGGCAGCTGTGAACAGGGAGCTGTGGACGGGCAGCTGTGGATGAGGAGCTGTGGACAGGCAGCTGTGGATGGGCAGCTGTGGACAGGGAGCTGTGAATGGGCAGCTGTGAACGGGGAGCTGTAGATGGGCAGCTGTGAACAGGGAGCTGTGGATGGGCAGCTGTGAACAGGGAGCTGTGGACGGGCAGCTGTGGATGGGCAGCTGTGGATGAGGAGCTGTGGACAGGCAGCTGTGGACGGGCAGCTATGGATGAGGAGCTGTGGACCGGGAGCTGTGGAACCGGGTAGAGACAGGGTCCGATTTGCGAGCCAATGCAGCCAGCACTATGGGGAGAGTCTGGAATTGTCCTTTATGAGAGTTGGCCGGAGGGGTGTCACTTCACAGTACAGGGATGAGGGATAGCAGTGGGAGGCATCTGGCATCTGAATGACTCCCAGCTTTCCTGCATGAGTGGTCTGGGGTATTAACTTCAGGAAAAGGCTGAGTTTGAGGTTCCGGAAAGTGGAGATGCCCAGGAGTCCACAGCCCACACTTCTCCTGGGAGTATGAACACTGTGTGGGAGAGGAAGGTGAAGGAGGGTGATGGAGGCCTGGCGAAGACCAGTCCCCGACCACCACCATCCTCTTCCTCTGACAAACTTTAAACACAGAGAAGTTGGAAGATTCCATAGTGGACACTGCTCACCTGCTGTCTAGGTCGGTAGCGACCACTTTTCCACACTTGCTTGATCAGACGCTATCCGTCTTTCCCTCCCTGTGGACAGCAGCATTCCATCTGTTTTTCGTTGTTTTGTTTTATTGAGACTAAGTCTCACTCTGTCACCCAGGCTGGAGTGCAGTGGCGTGATCTCAGCTCCCCGCAACTCCCTTCTCCCGGGTTCAAGCGATTCTCCTGTCTCAGCCTTCCAAGTAGCTGGGATTATAGGTGCCTGCCACCACGCCCAGCTAAGTTTTGTGTTTTTTGTAGAGACGGGGTTTCACCATGTTGGCGAGGCTGGTCTCAAACTCCTGACCTGGTGATCCGCCCTCCTCGGCCTCCCAGGTGCTGGGATGACAGGTGTGAGGCACCGCGCCCAGTCATCTTATTTTTAATGTATTTCCGAGTAAGTTGCAGAGTGGTGCACTTCTCCTCAGCACTCCAGCACGTCATTCACTAGAGCTCAGAGTTCATCGAAGTGCATACGTCGTCAGTGCAACACCTGATACATCTTGATGAACACATTTGCTTGTATATCTCAAGCCCCATCCAGATACGGAGCATTTTCAGCCTAGTTTCCTCGTGCCCATATAGTGGACTCATGTCCCCACACCACCCCCAGAGGGAACCATGAGTTTGAGTTTTTTCAGCTATGGATTGGTTGTGTGTGTGCAGAGCATCTCATGCGCAGAAGTGTGGAGGATGTGCCCTTCATGCTGTGTCTTCTGTGCAGGGTCATGTCTGGGGGGTTTTGTGCTGCTGCACCCTTTCACTGATGGACGATACTCTCTTCTAAGTATCTATAAGGGACACCGACTTTTTTAAAATTTTCCTCTAAGTTCTGGGATACTTGTGCAGAGTGTGCAGTTTGTTACATAGGTATACACGTGCCATGGTGCTTTGCTGCACATATCAATGCATCATCTAGGTTTTTTTTTTTAGACAGATTTTTGCTCTTGTCGCCCAGGCTGGAGTGCAGTGGCACAATCTCAGCCCACTGCAGCCTCCACCTCCTGGGTTCAAGTGATTCTCCGGCCTCAGCCTCCCAAGTAGCTGGGATTACAGGCTCCCACCACCACACCCAGCTCATTTTTGTGTTTTTTATAGAGATGGGGTTTCTCCATGTTGGTCAGGCTGGTCTCGAACTTCTGACCTCAGAAAATCTGCCTGCCTCGGCCTCCCAAAGTGCTGGGATTACAGGTGTGAGCCACCACATCCGGCCCTGTTATCTATGTTTTAAGCCCCGCATGCATTAGGTATTTGTCCTAATGCTCTCCCTCCCCTTGCCCCCCGCCCCCCAACAGGCCCCGGTGTGTGATGTTTCCCTCCCTGGGAACAGCAATTTTTAAGGAGTGGTTAGAGAAATAATATTTGGCCAAGGAACCTGGGAAGGAAGAGTGAAGGTCACAGGAACAGCACCCAAGTGGGGATGTCAAGGCAAATCGCCTGGATCAGTTGGTTACATTAGGTTTCACTGCAGATAACAGAAAAACCAAGAACCAGTTGTTTTAAAAAGCATTGGCATTTTTTCTTTCTGTTATGTAAAAATGTCCAGAGATAGTTGTGTAAAAATGTCCAGAGATAGGTCAGTAGTCCTGGGGTGGGCTCCCATTGTGCCGTCAGTAGCCTGGACTCCGAGCTTTCTGCCCAGCCATCCTCAGTGCTGGCCTCTAGCCTCTGGCTTACCTCATGGTTCAGGATGGCTGCTGGAGCTCCAGCCATCCTATCTACTCTCCAAACCAGCAACAGAAGGAGGAATAAGGGCGGCACAGGTAGTGAACCTTTCGGCTAAATCAGTCTCTTTCAAAGTTCCACACCTATCCATTTAACATCTCGTTGGCCAGAACTTAATCATACGGCCCACACCATCAGGAAAGGTGTTTTTTAACTGGCTGCTGGGTGCACTGCTGCTGAGTACAGTAGGGTTTCTATTAGTTGGAGGGGAAATGGATATTGGCTGCCAGCAGCCTTGTCAGGCACAGCTTGTGTGGGCGCGTCTGAGACACATGAACCAGCTCTTTCTTGAGCTCCGGTGCCCAAGCCACTGTCTGTGCAGCATACGCACCCATGGCCTTCGGAGCCTGAAGCCTGTGCCTAGGAGGTTCCAATCTTTCTTCCCAAGCACTCCTGCCTTCTCCGAGGGTTGGTTTCCCTGGCTTTTCCGTGTCCCTCATGGGGCCAGACTCCAGCCAACTGGGTGATGCTTCGCCTCTTCCTCCTCCCCTGGAAGGACCAGTTCACATCCCACCAGCCATAGATACAGGCATCCTGGTCTCCCGGGACTGGGCCTTATGTCTTAGGTGTGTGGTGTACACACATCCCAGTGGGGTAGGGCATCTCTGGGTCCCGCCCCGGTGTGTGGGGTACATGCATCTCAGTGGGGCGAGGGGTATCTCTGGGTCCCGCCCAGGTGTGTGGGATACAGGTATCTCAGTGGGGGAGGGGTGTCTCTGGGTCCTGCCCAGGTGTGTGGGGTACACGCATCTCAGTGGGTGGAGGAGCATCTCTGGGTCCCGCCCAGGTGTGTGGGGTACAGGCATCTCAGTGGGGGAGGGGTGTCTCTGGGTCCCGCCCAGGTGTGTGGGGTACAGGCATCTCAGTGGGGGAGGGGCGTCTCTGAATCCTGCCCAGGTGTGTAGGGTCCAGGCATCTCAGTGAGGGGGTGTCCCTGGGTCCTGTGGTTCATGCACGTGCCCCTCTTGGGAAGAGACAGTCCATGTCCCTGGCAGCTGAATGGGGCCTCGTCTGAGGGATGGGGACAGGCAGCCAACAGGAGCAGGTGCAGTGAGCCTGGGGGTGGCGCTCAGCTGCCAAAAGGCCAGATTGGAGGGAGCGCCACCGTGGCCAGGCGTCCTGGTGACCTGTTGACACTGTTCTCTGGCTGCGGCCGCCTGCAGGCTGCTGTGTTGTGGCAGAAGAGGGAAGGGCTGGGCCCCATGGAGAACTTGGCAGAAGCCTCAGACCCAACAGACGGTGTGTTCTTCGGCTCATTCATTCACTCTGTGTGCTTCCCCAACAGCCTGCCACAGGTTGGTTCATGAGTGCTGGGAACGCAGTGATGGCTGAGGCACCCACCTCCTGCCCTAGGGGGTCAAGGACAAAGGGGAAGGACTCACTAGGGCGCCAGGGGGCCGCGTGCCATGGGGAGGACGAGCTGGGGGAATCCATGCTGGCAGATGACAGGGCAGGCCCAGCCAGCGCCCCTCACATGGTGCAGGACCCGATGCTTCCTGGTGGGAGTTGGCCTGGAGTTTCTTGGGGAGAGTTTAACAAGTGGATGCTGCTGCTGCCCCTTGGCAGTCCCTTGTGTAGGAGGCTCTGCTGGCCCCCGGGGTCCAGGGAGTCTGGGGGATGGGCACAATGATGGCATCTCCAGTACCCGCAGCTGGCAGTGCCAGCCTAGTCTTACCCCTGCTCCGAGGTGAGTGTGAGGGGGTGTCCATGCCCCTGCCAGCCCCAGAAGCAGCACCCCACACTCTCCATTCCTGGCTGTGGGGGTCACGGCTGGTGGAAGCAAACAGGCCAAGAGGCCAGGGCCGGTGGGAGGGTCCTCCTGGGTGCAGGGGCCTTTCCGAGGGTGCCCTTGTAACCTTCTGGGAAGATGTGAAGCCCCAGGTGCTGCCTTGCACACCCCTCACTGCACTGGCTCAGCGAGGGGGTTGCCCCGGGCCTGGGCTCTGGATCCCGATTGGTGCTGGCAGCCCCGGGTGGGGGGTGTTAACGGGCTCAAGTCCGTGGCCGCCTTCCTTCCCCACTCCTCTAACTGAGCCCACCTTGGAGTGATGGAAATCAGCGCTGGCTCCGAGGAGTCTGCGGGGCGCCCCGTCCCTGCCGGGCCTGGGCGCCGCCTCCCCGCCCACACCCTGCTGCCCTGGGCGCCGTCTTCCGCGCAGCACCCCGTTCCGAGGGCTACCCCCGGCCCCCCGAGGGAGTGGGCTCAGTACAAACGGCTCCCCGGGGAGGAGGTCGAAGGAAGTGAAATGGCCCAGCCCGCCCCCACCTCCTATTCCCTATAAAAAGCAAAATGGTGACTCAGAGAGGAGAGTTGGACGCGTCCTGCCTCCTGCTCCCTCTGTTAATTTGTACACTCAGAACTCAGCAGAAGGCAGACGAAACGGCAGCTTGAAACGCGCGGCTGCCGCGCTGCTCCGTGGGTAGCCGCAGCCGAGCTGCCCTCCCCGACGCCAGCAGCCCCCGCCAGGCCGCAACCCCACGCAGCCCTCGCCAGGCCGGGCCGGCGCGAATGGTGCAGCCGGTGCCATGGCTGCCGGGGGCCGTCGGCGGCGCCCACTGCGCTACCAGTCCCTGGCGGCCCTGGTGGAGGATTCTCAGTGGCCTTTCTTGTTCCTTGTCTCAGACTTCAGCTACGCGGCGGACGACTACGAAGCCGAGGGGCATGAGGAGCAGAAGGGGCCCCCCGAGGGCTCGGAGGCCATGCCGTACATCGACGAGTCGCCCACCATGTCCCCGCAGCTCAGCGCCCGTGGCCAGGCCAGCGGCGACCGCGTCTCCCCGACTCCACCGGAGGGGCTGGCTCCTGGGGTAGGTACCCCCGCGTTTCCTTCTGGGGGTGAGGGGACGGCTCTGCTCGGTGGTCTGGAGGAGATGGGACTGGAGACGCTGGGACCAGTCTGGGGCCCGCTCAGGCTCAGGCTCCCTCCCACCTGCTTTGCCAGCACTGCCTGTCTCTCCCCCCTGACCCTATCTGCCCCCCAGGCCTCTGGACCCTTCCTCGCCTCTTGGAGCTTTTCCCTGTCAGCCCCTCCTCGGGAGGACCAGGCTCTCCCCGACTCTGCACCCAGGCTGGGCCCGGGCTGCACACAGGCCTGCGGGCTCCAGGTGTTCGGATGCCGCACCTGTAAACCCGGGGCTGCGCCTGGCGCTCCTTCCCTGTGGGGTGCAAGGAGCGGCCCCTTCGGCCCCGTCCATCCACTCTGGAAGGGAATAAAGCCGGCAGTGTCACTCTTCTTGTTGGCAGAGATGAGAGCTGTACTGGGGAAGGGGTGTGGGGCGCGCTCTGAGCCGGGCGGGGACAGAACCTGGGAGGTTTGCCGTCCTGGCCATTAACACTGTTCCCGGTGACAGGCCAGGCTGGCCGGGCGCAGCTGTGTGGGCGCGTCTGAGACATGTGAACGTGCAAAACAGATTCCGGGGTCTGTGCCCGGAGCTGGGAGAAGCATCCAGGCCAGTCCTGTGGCAGGGGTTGTATGGCAGGGGCAGTGGGAATGCCCGGCCTCGCTTGGTCGGGTTGTCGGGGCGTGTTTTGTGGAGGTCACTCTGTTCTGCCTTCTGGCTTCCCCAGAGGAGCGATCCCTGACACGCCATGTGCCACCTCTTCCTCCTGGAGAGACCCGTGCCCCCCACTCCGGCCGAGGCTGCCTGAACGCTCCCGTTCTGGAGAACCCCCTGCCCCTTCCCTTGCCAGCCTCCTTGGCCTCCCTCCACCCCCCTGCAGAGCTCTCACCCCCTTCTTCACACTTGGGGGATGGGGGGGCTGTTATAGCCTTTGGTAACCAGGGCCTTGGCAACGGGCTTCCCACTTGGGGGAAGCCACATTGTTGCTGTGGTAACGGAGGCTGAGGTAGAGCTTAGCACAGCCCAGCAGGGCAGGCTTGGGAAGGGCTGGCTGGGGTCCGTGGGAGGTGGAGGGGCTGGTGAGGGTGAGGGTCGGCATCGGGACCCCCAACTGGCATCCTGGAGTGTTGCTGACCTGCAGGGGCAGGTTTTTCACCCCAGCCCCAGGGGCATCAGGCTCAGAATACAAATAGTAACCCAGCGAGTTAGAGCGGGTGTTTGGGGACCTGAACGGAGGCCACCCAGGAGACAGCAAGAAGGAAACTCGCTCCTATCCCTGCCCTCAGCTCCTGACCACAGCAGGGCTCAGAGCCCAGCCTGGGGACTCAGCGCCCACCCACTGTGTGCAGCTGTGGGAAAGTGCTATGGAAGATGCTGCAGAATCCCGGTGTGGGCAGGGTCTTCACCGCCGCCTATCCCCGGGATCCCGGTGTGGGCAGGGTCTTCACCGCCGCCTGTCCCCGGGATCCCGGTGTGGGCAGGGTCTTCACCGCCGCCTGTCCCCAGGATCCTGGTGTGGGGTAGGGTCTTCGCCGCTGCCTATCCCCGGGCCGGGCCACGTCCCTCTTTGCTCCCTGTCCCCAGTCCCTGTCCTTGTCACATGACCACCCTGCTGACTCCCCCTCCCGGGAATCAGGCCACCAGGTTTCTTCTGTTGGGAGACAGATCACAGGTGTCACACTCCGAGGCTTCGGTAACTTTCTGGCTGGTGTTTCTCGTGGTGGCTCACCAGGGACCACCTTGGTGTGAGGACCTTGAAATCCAGAGACGCTGGAGTGACAGCCCCTAAAGTGCTGTAGCCCTCAGGGTTGATGTTTACACCGTTGGTTACAAGCCACGCAAGACGGGGCAGGAGGAAGCAGCTGTCCAGCCTGGGATCACCCCCTAAAGGCTCTGTCCCTTGCACTTGCCTTCCCTCCTGGGGCAGCGTTTCTGCCCCTTCTGCTGGGTCACTTGCCCCGCCTAGTGGACTCTGCTAGTATTGCTGTTTATACGGGCACCTGGAGGGAGCTGACCCCCGTTCCTGAGTCCTTGGGGATGTTTTGGTTAAAAATACGAATAACACAAGCCTGAGGTTTCTGCAGCTTGGCTTGCTTATTTGGCCAAGCAGGTTCCCTCCCCTGCCAGGCTTCCTGCTGGGACCTTGGGAACAGTGGGGACTTCTGGACCAAATCAAACAATTGTTCTAGGTATTCAGATATCTGGCTTCTGGCATGGCCTGAGCCTTCCCACCCAAGTATGCAGCCAACGGGAAGCCAGAGGTTTAGGCTTTTTCTTTTTCTTTCTTTCTTCTTTTTTCATTTGAGATGGAGTCTCACTCTGTCACCCAGGCTGGAGGGCAGTGGTGTGATCTCTGCTCACTGCCACCTCCACCTCCCCGGTTCAAGTCATTCTCTGCCTCAGCCTCCCAAGTAGCCGGGATTGCATGCACCCGCCACCACACCTGGCTAATTTTTGTATTTTTAGGAGAAACAGGGTTTCACCATGTTGGCCAGGCTGGTCTTGAACCCCTGACCTCAGGTGATCCGCCTGCCTCGGCCTCCCAAAGTGCTGGGATTACAGGTGTGAGCCACCTCACCCAGCCTCCAAGGTTTAGTCTTTCTGTTAGCGTTCTCTAGAGAAACAAGACCAACAGCGGGGTGTGTGTGTGTGTGTGTGTGTGTGTGTGTGTGTGTTTCTACATATGAATACATTTTTAAGAAGGAGTTGATTCAGGTGATGATGAAGGCTTAGAAGTCCTAATCGCTGTTGTCAGTTGCTGGAGACCCAGGACAGCCAGTCTGAAGTCCCCGTCCAAGTGCAAAGCCCTGAGAATGGGAGAGCCAGTGATGTCCATTCCAGCTGGAAGCCAGTACGCTGGAGGCGCAGGAAGACACCGGAATTTCAGTCCTAGTCCAGAGGCTGGAAAAGACCAGCCCCCAGCTCAGGCTCAAGTGGTTAGGCGGGAGGAGCTCCCACTTACTCTGCCTTTGTGTTGATTTGGTTGTTCCTGGGACTGGATGAGGCCCACCCACACTGGGGAGTGCACTCTGTTTTACTCAGTCTGCCAACACAGATATCAGCCTCATCCCAAATGCCTCACAGATATGTCCAGATTAACATCTGGACAAACATCTGACACCTTGTGGCCTGGTCAGGCTGACCTAGAAAACGAACGTCACACTCTTACTCTCTCAGCAGCCCAGAGCTTTGCACAGATGAAAATCTCTGACTCTCAGGCTGGGCGCGGTGGCTCAAGACCAGCCTGGCCTACATGGTCAAACCCTGTCACTACTGAAAATACAAAAATTAGCTGGGCATAGTGGCGGGTGCTTGTAATCCCAGCTATTTGGGAGGCTGAGGCGGGAGAATCGCCTGAACCCAGGAGGCGGAGGCTGCAGTGAGCCAAGATCATGCCGTTGCACTCCAGCCTGGTGACAGAGTGAGACTCCATCTCAAAGGGAAAGAAAATCTCCTGCTCATTAGCTGTGAGACACTGGGCACATGTCCTCACACTGCGGAGCCCCAGTCAGTGCCAGGCCCAGCTCCCTGAAGTACACAGCCCAGGGCCACCAGGGCCCACAAGACTTTTCCCATCAGACTGTACAGGGTTGGGGGACCAAAGCACCGCAAAGACCCTGTCTAGTAAATATCAGCTGCACAATGACTGGACCTGCTTTTGCAGTCCACCTCCTTTCTGCCAAGTGGGGTGGCCCCAGGGAGGCCGGGTCTCTGTGGTATTGGCAGGACGCGCTCCTCCCCCCGCATCACACCTTCCACTGCCTTGCTCTCTGCCCTTGTCTTCGTCTGTGTCCACAAGATAGGCATCCCGCAGAGGTGTCAGGATGGAACTCGAAGGCCTGCCCCACAAGCCCTCCCCGAGTCCAGGCTGAGCAGGGCACCATGGCAGGGCCGGGGCCACAGACCACTGGTGGCTGCATTCAACAGAGAGTGCCCAGTTTCACGCTGAGAAGGAAGAACCAGGACGCGTGTCAGTTGACGTGGGGATGTAGGGTCCTAAGCCAGGACCCTGGTCTTACAGAAAATGCAATGTGCCAGAGAGTCTTCTGTGTCCCCTCTGGGAAGCTCGGTGAAAAGGGGCTGCAAGGCGGAGAGAAGGTCTGGGTTTTGTCCCAGCTCTACGACTATCACCCTGTGTGGCCTGAGAGGTGTCCCTCACCCCACCCTGAGCTGCAGTTTGCTCATCTATAGAGTGAGGACGCTGAGAATTTCCTCCCGCCTGACCTCATACTCAAACGTCACAGCTGTTGTGGTTTCTGTGAGATGGTGTTTGGCAGAATGCTTGGTCAATGTGAAATTGAAATGGGGGTTAGACTCTGGGGTTCAGGCTTCAGCCTGCAGGAGAATCTGAAGATAAGGGTGGAGGTGAATTGAAATCCTCACCATCGGCTGGGCGCGTGGTTCACGCCTGTCATCTCAGCACTTTGGGAGGCCGAGGCGGGTAGATCACCTGAGGTCAGGGAGACCAGCCTGACCAAAATGGTGAAACCCATCTCTACTAAAAATACAAAACAATTTAGCTGGGTGTGGTGGCAGATGCCTGTAATCCCAGTTACTGGGGAGGCTGAGGCAGGAGAATCACTGGAACCTGGTGTGGGGGCGGAGGTGGCGGTGAGCTGAGATCACGCTACTGCACTCCAGCAGCCTGGGGGACAGAGTGAGGCTCCATCTGAAAAGAAAAAGGAAAAAATCCTCACCATCGTCCGTTTCATCCCCCTCTTCCTCCTCCTTCTCCTCATCACAGCTGCTTAGAGAGGCTTGTGCTGAACCTTTGATGTGTGTGGTTTCATTTAAGGCCCTCAGCAACTCTGTGAAACAGGTGTTGTGATCACCTTGGCGTTACAGGTGAGGAAAGTGAGGCACAGAGGTGACGTCATTTGCCTGAGATGAGCTGGGCATGGTGGTTCACTCCTATAATCCCATCTGCATGGGAAGCTGAGGCAGGAGGATCGCTTGAGCCCAGGAGTTGGAGGCTGGAGGTGCTGTGATCACGTCTGTGAGCAGCCACTGTCCCCCAGCCTGGGTGACAGAGCAGGACCCTGTCTCTTAATCATAACCATTAATATGGTTGTCATTGTTTGTCCAAGGCCGTGCCTCCAGCAGGGCCAGAGCTTTATTTAAACTCAGGTTTCTGTGGTGCCCGAGTCTGCACAGTGCCCAGGCCCGCTCACATGCCTTCCCTTGCGTAGCTCTGACACACACCCCGCCGCTGACCCCTTTGTGGTTTGGGAGGTGTGCATGGTCACTTGTGGGGTGTGTCTGCCCTGTGAGATCAGGACCTTAATCCCTGATCAACTCTGTGGCCCCCAACAGAAGCTTCTCAGCACTTAGGGCTTCTCAACTGGTATTTGTGGAATGGAACCAAGTAGTTCTGGGATGTTCAGTCAGGAGGAAGGGATGAGCAAAGGAAGGCTCAGGAGATAACATTGGGAAGAACTCAGGCTCAGGAGATAACACTGGGAAGAACTCAGGCTCAGGGCTGGGAAGAACTCAGGTTCAGGAGATAACACTGGGAAGAACTCAGGCTCAGGAGATAATACTGGGAAGAACTCAGGCTCAGGGCTGGGAAGAACTTGGGCTCAGGAGATAACGCTGGGAAGAACCAGGGGATAAGGTTGGGAAGAAGTCGGGCTCAGAGCTGGGAAGAACCGGAGCCTCCTCTTTCCTTTTTGGTCTCTCTGAAGGCCTAGGGCTTGGGATTCGAGGTTGCTGATAGTGAATGAAGAGGCTGCATAGGAGCTAGGAGCTCCGGAAATGGTGGCCACTCCACTCCCTCCTCACTGCTCCAGACCCAGGTTGGGAGAGTCAGGGACTACTTGAGTTTCAACCTCCACACCCCAGCAGCCTGGCCTGCATTTCTCCCCTTCCTGGATCTTGGGTCCCTGCTGCAAAGAGAAGGACATGAACTGGACCCTCCCATGCACCAGGTGCTATCCTAGGAGCCCAGGGGTTTCCCTGCCACCCGAGTCCTCCAGCCAAGGGGTGCCCCCATTTAGTAGATGAAGACACTGAGGTCAGGGTGGCTCCTGGGCTTATCCCAGTTGGGAAGGAGGTAAGTGGGGAGTAGGTAGATAGTGCCTTGGTTATGACCCTCAGTCCCCGCCCTCTCCTCTGGCCTCTCTGCCCCACCATTCTCTCTGGCTCCTGTCCTCTTTGGCCTCCTGGTCTGTCTGCCTCCCCTGTCCTCACTGGCTCGCCTATGCCCTCTGGCCCCCCCATCCTCTGCCTCCCCTGTCCTCACTGGCTCGCCTATGCCCTCTGGCCCCCCCATCCCCTCTGACCCCCCGTCCTCACTGGACCCCCGTCCTCACTGTCCCCATCCCCTCTGGACCCCATCCCCTCTGGTCCCCCATCCCCTCTGGACCCCATCCCCTCTGGTCCCCCGTCCTCTCTGGCCCCTC
>CM052652.1:93503376-93579261 GCA_028533165.1 Leontopithecus rosalia | reverse complement strand
GGTGGGCGTCCTAGTCTGTGCAGCGCGTATGAGTGGGGTGTGCTCGGAGGAGGCGGGGGTCCTGGTCTCGGCAGCGCCTGAGTCGGGGGCGGCCAATATGTTAGTGGGGGGTGCTCAGTGGAGGCAGGCGTCCTGGTCTCTGCAGCCATTGTGAGTTGGGGGGGTTGGTGTGTGAGTAGGGGAGCTGCTGGGAAGAGGCAGGGGTCCTGGTCTCTGCAGTGCCTGTGAGTGGGGAGGCTGTTGATCTGTGAGTGGGGGGTTGCTCGGAGGAGGTGGGGGTCCTGGTCTCTGTAGCCTGTGTGAGTGGGGGGATTGGTCTGTGAGTGGGGGGACTGCTGGGAGGAGGCAGGTGTCCTGGTCTTTGCATTGCTTGTGAGTGGGGGTCACTCGGAGGAGGTGGGGGTCTTGGTCTCTGCAGCCCGAGTGAGGTGGGGGCACTGGTCTGTGAGGAGGCTGGTCTGTGAGTGGGGGTTGCTGCTGGGAGGAGGCGGGGGTTCCTGGTCTGTACAGCCCGTGTGAGTGGGGGGGCTGGTCTGTGAGTTGGGGGTGCTGTTGGGAGGAGACGGGGGTCCTGATCTCGGCAGTGTGTGTGAGTGGGTGGCTGGTCTGTGAGTAGGGCGCCCACCGCCCGTGGGCAGCACCCTGGTGGCGCGCTCCTGCTGGTGGCAGCTCGGGCCCCGTGTTTGGCAAAGCCTGGCTCCTCCGGCGGTGGCGGGGACGGCGACTGCGGCTTCGCGGCAGGCCGGGGCCTCCCTTCCGGAAGGGGGCTCCGGTGCGTGGGGACCCGGGTGGCTCTGGGGTTCGCTCGTGCTGGTCCAGCGCGGGAATCCGGTTGCGTCTGGGAAGCGGCCTCCTCGCTCCTCCTCCGCCCGCCACGGCCCCGCGACCCCACAGGACGGCGGCCCCACCTCGCGGCGCCACGCGCGTTTCCTGTGTGCTGGGAGCGCGTCCCGGAGGCCAGGAAGGGCGGGTCCTACGGGGGCCGGAGCGGGGCCGGTGGGCGAGACGCGGGGGTGGCCGGCCGCTGCTGAGCCGCGGGTTCGCCTCCGCCTTGGGCCTGGAACAGCGTCAGGGGCTGCCCGGGCCTCGCTCCTCCTGTCCCCGGGAGGGGACGCGCGGGGCGGGGCGGACAAGGTCCGGGAGGCGCGCGGGGTCGGGAGCCGCAGGCGGGTGTAGACCTGCCCCCCTCCCTCCCCGCCCCTCCCGCCGCCGCCGCGGCGCGGACCCGCTTCCTGTCTGCCCTCCGGCCTGGCTGCCATGGAGGAGGAAGAGGAGGCCATAGGCTTGCTGGACAAGGTTCTGGAGGACGAGGATGTGTTTCTCCTGGAGGAGTGCGAGCTGGGAACCCCGGCCAGCCCCGGCTCAGGGTCCCCCTTCCTGGTGGCTGTGAAGGTGGGAGCGTGACACGCCCTGGGGGCCGGGAGGGCCGGATCGGCGGCCGCGAGGGAGCGCGGCAGACATGGCTGATCCGGGCACCGCGCGGGCGGCCGAGGGGAGTCCCCGGCTGAGTCCGCGGGGGTCTGGCAGCTGCTCCCCCGGACGAGGGGCGGGCGGCCTCCCTGCTCAGCCAGGCTCCGGCTCCAGCTCGGAGCTCCAGCGGCTGCGCCCGCCGGGAATCACTGGGGGCCTCCCGGAGTGGGTGGGCAGGAACCCCGTTTCCACAGCAACCGTGGGGGGCTCTCGGGAGCGCGGGGGGGCCTTTTCCAGCCCGGAGGCGAGAGGGTGTGTGCAAAGGGCAGGAGTCAGGGATCACTGAAGGAAAGGACTGGACCAGCCAGGCGGGGGCGGGGTGGGGGGGTGCTTTGAGGCAGGTGGGCAGGTGGGCAGGTGCCCTTCACAAGGTGGGATGGGCTGGGGGCACGCTCTGCAGCAATGCGCTGTTCTGGGGGAGAGGTTGCTTCCGGGGAGACAGTGCTGACAAGAGTCCCCCTGAGGGGCAGGGCTGTCCAGGACTCCCGGCCCTGTTCGCCTGGTGCCCCCTCCACAGCGGCCCTCCTCTCCCTCGCTGGGCATTCCTCTCAGAGCTTCACCCTCAGCCTTTCGCTCAGCTGCCCTCTCGTTCTGTGTCAAGAAAGGAGGGCCCGTGAGGATGCATGGCTGGGAGTCTGTCGTGCCGAGCCAGGCCACCTAGCCCGTGCCCGCCCATCTGCGGGCCCTAGAAGGCCTGGTCACAGAGCATGGCTGGGGACTGGGGATGGCACGCTGTCCCTGTGCCTTCCCGGCCTCCCCACCCCTCACGGAAGATGGGGACCACAGCCCTGCCCTACCCACTCTTCAGTGTGGCTCTGAGGAGGAGCCAGTAGAGGTAAAAATAGCCCCACAGGAGATGGCTGGTGTGTGGAGTCTGGGTGGAGCTGTGGTGCAGGCTGGGCTGGGGGGAGCTGTCGGAGGCTGCAGAGGTGGGCACCCCACCCCAGGTTCTCAGATCTGGTGCTGGCATAGGGCGGTGGGGGCAAGTCATGTCTCCTGGTAGGCCCAGAGAGGCCTCTGCACTGTGACCAGCCTTCCCACTAGGAACAGGGTGGCAAGAAGTTCTGCTCATAAGCCGAGTCTGGCTGGAAGCCTGGCAGTGCTGGGATCGAGGTGTGGCCCTAAGGGGCCTTCTCTAGGGTCCCCTGGCTCAGGTGTGGGCCCACGCCATGCTGCCCCCTGCACCTCCCCTTCCCCTGGACCCTGGCTATGCCTCAGCTAAGCCCACAGTTAACTCCAGACATCTGCCTCCTCAGTGATAGCCCACCCTCCTGGGAACAAGGATCACGACATACCGTGGCCCAGCGCGGCACAGTGCTTGGTGTGTGGCTGGTGTCAGGGAGGACCTGCAGAATGTGGGAGGCCCACGGGGGCTCACAGAGGGTATACAGGCCCCCAGCCTTGCTCCCTCTTGGAGGCGTTCCGCTGCAGCATACACAGATGCCCAGAGAGCCTGAACACACATCATACCTAAAAACACCGTTCCTCCTCGGTCCCCATGAGCACCTGGAGGGGTCTTCCCTTCTACTCTGCTGCCAGCATGGGGAAAGGGGACCTTTCTTGAATGCGGGGGAGCTCCAGGCTCCCTGCCTCATCCTGAACACCTCTAGAAGTCCTCCCTCTTCTACTGGCATTGGCCTCAGATGGTGGCTGCAGAGAGGCAGGAAGAAAGCCTGTGCATTCACTCAACAAACACTCTGAGGTTGGGTTCTCTTCAAAGCACCCTGCCTGGCACTGTAGGGGTGATGGGAGGAACAAGGTATGATTCTTCCTCACAAGGTATTCAGAGTGAGGGAAGGCACAGGGAGTATGAACACAGCAGTCAGAGGGGGCCGGGCGCGGTGCCTCATGCCTGGAACCCCAACACTTTGGGAGGCCGAGGTGTGTGTATCACCTGAGGTCAGGAGTTCAAGACCAGCCTGACCAATATGGTGAAACTCCATCTCTACTAGAAATACAAAAATTAGCTGGGTATGGTGGTGGGCATCTGTAATCCCAGCTACATGGTAGGTTGAGGCAGGAGAATCGCCTGAATCTGCGAGGCAGAGGTTGCTGTGAGCCGAGATCATGTCATTGCCCTCCAGCCTGGGTGACAGAACCAGACTCAGTCTCAAACAAAAAAAAGAAAGAAAAGAAAGTTGTTAGGGCTGGGCAAAGGGCACCAAATTCGGGGGAGAAGAGAGCACTTACAGTGAGGGGGACTGGGTTCGTGCGTGTGTGTGCGTGCGCGCCTGTGGGTGAATGCGCCTATGTGAGTGCACATATGTGGGGGTGAAGGTGTGTGCGCCTGTGGGTGCGTGCGAGTATGTGGGTGTGCGTGTGTGCCTGTGGGTGCATGCGCATATGTGGGTGCATGTGCATATGTGGGTGCATGTATGTGGGGGTGGGTGTGCGTGTGCACCTGTGGGTGTGTCCACGTATGTCGGGGTGGGTGTGTGTGTGCAGGCAGGGGGTCATTTATGGATGCCGCGCTTCATCCTGGGCTGCAGGCAGTCTTGGCAACCCCTTCCTGGCAGCTGGTAGGAATCCCAGGCGATCCTCTTTGCTATTACTTTACTTCAGGGGTACTTACCTTAAGCAGTAGTTACATCCTGAGCCTGTGCCCAAGTGCCAGGCCCATAAATCAACCCTGTTTCCAGTGTGATTTCCAAGACGCTCCATCTTCCAGGGAGCAGGTGCGAAGCTGGCTACAGCTTTCTCCAGAACGGCAGCTGGGGTCTGCTGCGCGTCTCAGCCCAGACTGACCTTTGAAGAGTCACTGATCTGTTAGACTGATCTTGCAATTAGCAATAGCAGTATCACGTTCCATCTGTAAAGTGGTGTGTAGTCTCCAGAAACGCTTCATGCCGTTCTATTTAAAGATAGGCTGGGCTGCAACAGGGACCTTGTAGAAAGTGCTATTTTAAGGAACTTACTTGTCAGGAATAAAAACCCTTTTATAATGCAGATTAACCCTTTAGGTATTATTCTATGCCAGTTTTTTTTTCCTTTTGAGACCCAGTCTCGCTCTGTCACCCAGGCTGGAGCGCAGTGGTGCAGTCACGGCTCACAGTGGCCTCTGTCTCTGAGGCTCAGTCTCAGTCAGTGCTCCCACCTCAGCCTCCCTCCCACTGCAGGCACATGTCACCATGCCACGCTGTTTTGTATGTTTGTAGAGACAGGGTTTCGCCACGTTGCACAGGCCAGCCTCTAACTCCTGTGGTCAGGGTTTCACCATGTTGCACAGGCCAGTCTCTAACTCCTGTTAGCATGAGACACTGAGCCCAGCCCAATTCTGTGCCAGTTTTTAATGGACCGTCTGAAACACCTCTATTTCTGCTTCACCTGCCCAGGTCTCTTCTGCCTCCACACGCAGCAAAGGCCACACATGTGCCCCCCATTTGGATGTTCTTCTCAGTGCAGACCCCACAGTTGGTGATTTAAGAGGTGATCGGTGGCACCTTGGTCTCTCTTTTGCATTTTAGTAGTTAAGTATATACTTTAATATATATTAGAAAAAAATAAGACTTGTACATTTTTCTTACAATTTCAAATATAACATGTAGGATAAGACTGCTTTCTACCAGTCAGTTCTTGGTTGGGTGCAGTGGCTCACTCCTGTCATCCCAGCACTTGGGAGGCCAAGGTGGGTGGATCACCTGAGGTCAGGAGTTTGAGTCCAGCCTAGCCAACATGGTGAAACCTCGTCTCTACTAAAAACACAAAAACCATCTGGGCATGGTGGTGGGCACCTGTAAACCCAGCTACTTGGGAGGCTGAGGCAGGAGAATCACTTGAACCTGGGAGATAGAGGCTGCAGTGAGCTGAGACTGTGCCATGGCACTCCAGCCCGGGCAACAGAGCGAGACTCTGTCTCTGAAAAGTTCTCGTAAAGAACAACACAGAGTAAAGAATAGTGCAGGTGGTGGTGTGTGAGTAAGGCAGAATTCTAAAGGTGGGATATGAATAACCAGATTTTCTTTTTTCTTTCTTTCTTTTTTTTTTGAGACTGAGTTTCGCTCTTTTTACCCAGGCTGGAGTGCAATGGCGTGATCTCGGCTCACCGCAACCTTCGCCTCCTGGGTTCAGGCAATTCTCTTGCCTCAGCCTCCTGAGTAGCTGGGATTACAGGCACATGCCACCGTGCCCAGCTAATTTTTTGTATATTTAGTAGAGACGGGGTTTCACCATGTTGACCAGGATGGTCTCGATCTCTTGACCTCGTGATCCACCTGCCTCGGCCTCCCAAAGTGCTGGGTTTACAGGCGTGAGCCACCGCACCCAGCTGAATAACCAGATTTTCAAAAGGACACTGCCTGTACCCCATGGCCTTGCCTACAATTTCATACAGCAACGGGTAGCCCAGTGTGTGAGGAGCCACCCTTCAGGAGAGAGTGGCTGCTGGAGTTTGGTCTTTGACCCCAGCAGGTGACCCTGTCCTTTCTGTTCTAAATCCTGCCAAGGAAGCAGCTGAAAGAGCCTTCCTCAGCGCCTGGCCCTGGGCAGGGGAGAGGGTGTCTAGCTGTCTCTGCACTGCCTAAGCCTGCAGATGGGCCAGTTGTCCTGAGGCTGATGCTAGGTGTGGGTAGAAGCCCTGGGCACACACACCCCCAGGCCCAGTGGCATCCACTATGGCAGATCCTGCTGGGTACTCCTGGCAGCCAGCTGCGGCCCGTGGCCTGAATTCTGCTGTGACGTCTCAGACCCTTGCCTCGTGTCCCGTAGCTTGGAGTCACAGCCAGGGAACCTGCTTTGCTTGTCTTGGAGATAGTGCTCCTGGGAAGATTGTGTCTTTGCTTATCCTGGAACCAAGCATTTGGAGGCTTTCGTTAGCCTCTCAGCTCTGTGGAAGACCAGGCCTGAGCTGGCCGCACCTTACCTCTAGACCGTGTCCCTCCCAGAGTGACCTGACATGTTTGGTTTGGCGGCTTCAAGCTGCCAGCCATCAGCCTGGCAGATTGTGCAGGATGCCGAGGACAAACGAATCCACCACAGCGGGATTTCGTAAGTCCTGGCTGGGAGGAAGTGAGGACAGGCAGCTTCCCAGGGCTGGAGAGTGGCAGGCAGTGGGGCCGGAACTCTCCAGAGAACTCGCTCGGGAGGAGTCTGGGTGCATGGGCACCTGTGAAGTCCTCCTGGGGGCACAGGCCATCTCTTTCACCTTCGTATTCCCAGGCATGGCACCCATCAGGAACGGATGAGTGAATGGTGAGCCCTGATGAGACAAGAGTCCCCCACAGGGATTGCAGAAACACTCCTGAATTTCCTGATGGTTCTGAACTAGGAATGGTAGAGTCTGGGGTGAACAGTGAAGAGACGAGATGGAAGAGGCCTTTCTTCAGCAGTAACTGAGCAATGGGCCTCCTGTTAGCCAAGCATGCAGCGGCTAATTTCCCATCCAGAAGCTCTCCAGCACCTTTACTCCCATCCCAGCCAAAACTGCAGAGTGAACGGGGCCCGGAGTGGGGGCGCTGTGGCTGACTCTGTTGCCTTTTGAGGGAGGGTCTCCCTGAGAGGTCTTCCCATCAGAACCAGCCTTTCACGCTTGGATTGTGGATGGGAGCACTGAGGACAGGATCTTGCAGAAATGGGAGATTACAGGGCTGCGGGGTCCACGCTTTCGTGGGGGGAGGGGACGGTCCTTCGCCGTCTTAGTCTGACCAGTGCTGCAGTTAAGCTCCATGTGTCCCAAGTGACTTCCTTTGGAGGGTTTTGCTAAACCCTCAGGCACACCCTTGGTGGGCAGGGAACAGGATGGGGTGCTAGTCCCCAGCACACGGATGCGTTCCCATTTGTCAAGGCTGGGAAGCCGCAGGAAGACTCCGAGAGTCTGACCTGGAGAGGCTGGGCTGGGGGCTGGTCCAGGCTCCAGTCTTGTCCCTCAGGAGTCTGTGTGCTGGCGGCCATGCAGGCCACTGCAGTCCGACTCTCTCTGTGCCTCAGGAAGACAGTATCACCTGCCAGACAGTGAGACTCCAGTGAGTTGACCCAGGAAGACTGAGTGCTGAGCACCCTTCCTGGTACTTGTAAAGCCTCAATATGTAACTGGTGGCCTTTCCTAAAGCTTGGAGTCTGTCCTGCTTTTCTCACACTGCTGAAACAAATTGCCACAAACTTAAGGGCTTAAAAAGACACAAATTTTTCTCTTGTAATCATCCCAGCACTTTGGGAAGCCGAGGTTGGCAGATCACCTGAGGTCAGCAGATCACCTGAGGTCAGGAGTTTGAGACCAGCCTGGCCAACATAGTGAAACCCCATCTCTACTAAAAATATAAAACTTAGCGGGCTTGATGGCAGGTGCCTGTAATCCCAGCTACTCAGGGGGCTGAGGTGGGAGAATTTGAACCTGGGAGGGGGAGGCTGCAGTGACCGGAGGTCACACCACTGTACTCCAGCTGGATGACAGAGTGAGACTCCATCTTAATCAGTCAATCAGTAAAATACAAAGGAATCTCCAGGGCAGCACTGCTTCTGGAAGCTCTCGGGCAAGCTTGTTCAACCTCGTCCCATGGGCCACCTGCTTTGAATGTGGCCCAACACAAATTCGTAAACTCTTAAAACATTATATTTTTTTCTTTGAGCTCATCAGCTGTTGTTAGTGTTACTGTGTTTTATGTGTGGCCCAAGACAATTCTTCTTCCAGTGTGGCCCCAGGAAGATCGGGCATCCCTGCTCTAGGGGAGCAGATTCATTTTCCCTGCCTTTTCTAGCTTCTAAAGGCTCCCTGCATTCCTTAGCTCATGGCCCCATCCTCTGTCTTCAAACCTATGCGCATAGTGTCTTCCAAACAATCCCTCACCACCACCCTTTCTCTCCGGCTGTCGCATTCCCCTTCTGTGGCCAAGATGCCTCGGGGAAAGAGGGAATTTGGTGCAGCAGGTAAGGAAAGAACCGAAGGCCAGAGACCTTCGAAGATGAGGAAGCTGGTGCTCCTGCATATGGAGAAGACTGAGCGATCTCATGGCTGTGGGAAAGACAGACAGGCCTGGGCCACTGCAGGTGTTTTATAAAGGACCTGCTGGACCCTGTGTCCCAGTCTAGGGCTGAATCTTTACTTGTTTTTTAGATGTCTTTCCCACTAGATTCTAAGCCACGTGAGAACAGGGACCACTGACTGTTTCCTGTTGTATCTGCAGAGCCTGGTGGAGATTCAGTAACTGTTTATTGAATGAATAAATGGACACATAGCCCAATTGAATTCCAAAGGGCTCACATTTTGCAGTACTGATATATGGTCCTTGGCAAGCATCAGGCAAGGTGGCACTCCTAGAAGGTGAATCCAGCTCCCGTATGTGGGACAGGCAGGAGAGAGGAAGAGAGGCAGGAAAAGTCGGTTTGGAGAACCCAGTCGACAGAGTGGGACGCAGGGGGCCTCAACCAATGTAGAGGGGAGGGGTGGGACAGGGAACAGGAAGGGAGACAGATGAGCAGGGAAGGGCTTGCGGAGATGAGCAGGGAGGCAGAGAAGGGCTTGGGGTCTTAGTGTGGCGGAGGGAAAGGGGAGAGAAGGAAGAGAGGCCAGGATGACTCTTGGGGATCCTGGCCGAGAAGAATGACTGTCCATGTGTTTTTGCTGAGGAAATGTTGGGGGTACTTTCTGAAATGTTGGGATATTTTCTCTGAAATGTTGGGGTACTTTCTGAAATGTTGGGATATTTTCTCTGAAATGTTGGGGTACTTTCTGAAATGTTGGGGATGTTTTCTCTGAAATATTAGGGGTAATTTCTGAAATGTTGGGGTACTGTCTCTGAGCTGGCACTGTGCCTGCTGGTGCACTCCAAGTCTGAATAGTGTGTCCTCCTCTCTAAGGAGCAGCAGTTCTGGAGGGAGGAGAAGGCCACTCTGGGCTGTGCCTTGCGCAATGCGGTGGTCAGGAAGTGCTGGGGGCCAGTGTGCTGGGCAGGGGTGGAGCTGAGGGGTCCAGCCCGCCTTCTGTTGGGGGACTGAGACATGTATCCAGTCACGGCTGGGGCCCCTGTGACTCCATTCCGTTCTCTCCACCCGTGCTCTGCTGGCTTACCCATCACTTCCTCTGGGGCCCCTCTCTGTCCCCCACCAACTTAGATTCTGGCCCTGCTGTTTCCTCCCTTCTGACTGTGCCCTGCCTCAGTCGGGACTCTGATTTTCCCTCCTGAATATCCTTATCTGGGACAGACAGCCAGGCAGACGTGGGCAGATCCCGTGTCTGCTCACCTCCAGAAGGCTGGCTTGCTTGGCAGGTGGATGAATCCATGGACAAACATCGATGGGGAAATGTGGGAATCAGTTGAGGGAAGCGAAAACAGGTGTTAGCAGCAGGAGCATGAGTGTCTGAAGCTGCTTTTGGAGCTGGAGAGGAAAGGGGGCCTGCCCCCCCACCTCGTGGACCGCATCTGCATGTTTTATATTTGTTTTATCATAGTATCTGACTTATGTTTTCTGCATGTTTTATATGTATATTTTTAATAATACTATCTGACTTTTATCCCCAATAAAAGTGTTACTGAAAGAAGGGGAAAAGGGAAAGTCTGGGCCGGGGGCAGTGCTCACATCTGTCATCCCAGCACTTTGGGAGGCTGAGGCAGGCAGGTCGCCTGAGGTCGGGAGTTCGAGACCATCCTGACCAACATGGTGAAACCCCGTCTCTACTAAAAATACAAAAATGAGCCAGATGTGGTGGCAGGTGCCTGTAATCCCAGCTACTCAGGAGGCTGAGGCAGGTGAATCACTAGGACCTGGGAGGTGGAGGTTGCAGTGAGCCGAGATTGTGCCACTGCACTCCATCCTGGGTGACAGAGTGAAACTCTGTCTCAAAAAAAAGTAGGGGGAGGGGTGGGAAGGGGAGGGAAGCAGACAGTGCGCTGAGGACTTCGGCAGGGGTAAAGGGCAGGGGAAAGGGCAGGGAAGCAGGCAGTGTGCTGAGGATTTTGGCCTCCTTGCTCATGAGCTGCTGGCTGTGCTTTGCTTTCGCACAGGTGGAAGCAGGGAAGGGCCTGGAGATGAGGAAGCTGGTTCTCTCAGGGTTCCTAGCCAGTGAAGAGATCTACATTAACCAGCTGGAAGCCCTGTTGCTGGTGAGTACAGTGTGTGCTTTGGGGCCCCGGGTCCCTGCGCTGGGCAACCTCATGCTCTGAAGCTGCTTTTGGAGCTGGAGAGGAAAGGGGGCCTGCCCCCGACCTCCTGTGGACAGTCTGCAGCTGCTCTGCTCCCAGCTGGGCATCAGGGAGCCCAGTCACTGCCAGAAAGGGCCTGTGCCTCTCTGCTCCATCTCTCCATTACCCAGCTCTTTCGAGGCAGGAAAAGCAGCACAGCCAGGTTAGGGCTGGAAACACCTGTCATCCACAGCCGTGGCAGAGGGCCTTCATAACCCATCACAGGGCTCTGCGGGCGGGGACCGAGTGCCAGGTTAGGGCTGGTAACACGCCTGTCACCCACCGCCTTGTCAAAGGGCCTCCATAACCCATCATGGGGCTCTGTCCGGGCGGGGACCGAGCACCCCGCTCCACACCGTGCCCTGAGCAGTCACTGCCAATCAGTCCAGCTGAGAACTCCCTGTTATCTTTGCTCCAAATCCATCTGCCCACCCCCTGGGTGAGTGAACGGTGAGCAGCATCCAAGGTTCGTGTCAGGAAATAGGAGGTGGGAGGCTGTGTTCTTGTTTGTTTGGTTTTTTTTGAGACAGAGTCTTGCTCTGTCCCCAGGTGCCAGGCTGGAGTACAGTGGCACAATCTTGGCTCACTGCAGTCTCCACCTCCTGGGTTCAAGCAATTGTCCTTCCTCAGCCTCCCTAGTAACTGACTACAGGCGCACGCTACCATACCCAGCTAATTGTTATATTTTTTAGTAGGGACAGGATATTTTTTAGTGTTGGCCAGGATGGTCTCCATCTCTTGACCTGGTGATCTGCCTGCCTCAGCCTCCCAAAGTGCTGGGATTACAGGCGTGAGCCACCGCGGCTGGCCATTCTTGATTTTTTGAAATGAAGTTTTGCTTTTATCTCCCAGGCTGGAGGGCAGTGGCGTGATCTTGGCTCACTGCAACCTCTGCCTCCTGGGTTCAGGCGATTCTGCCTCAGTCTCCCAAGTAGCTGGAATAGCAGGTACATGCCACCAAGCCCAGCTAATTTTTAGGAGATGAGATTTCACCATGTTGGCCAGGCTGCTCTCAAACTCCTGACCTCAGGTGATCCACCCACCTCGGCCTCGCAAAGTGCAGGGATGACAGGCTTTAGCCACCGCATCTGGCCTGTCTGTCTTTTGAAAGGCATCACAGCTCTGAGGCATTAGGCCAACCTCTGCCCTCAGTAAGCATGCCTCAGTTTCCTCTCCCAGGTGGAGGCATCATGGTAAGAGCATGATTGGAGGGGAATATGAAAATGTTTTCTGAAAATAAATAAAAGTACGACACAGCTGTGAGGTAGTTTTACCTTTGGAGAAAGTGCTTGTTAGATGCGTTTGGATATTATGCAGAGTTAGCATGGATGGCGGGTTCTTTCCTCTGGCCGTTTTGCAGCCTGAGACATAAGGTCATTCTAAGAAGAGGGAGAATAGGAAGTGTGGATCTTTGGAAGCTCATTCTTACAGGAATGATAAGATACACATTTAAGTACTTGTCATGACGTTAGGTGTCACACGTCAACCCTGAGATGCTTCTGGTGTCCCAGAGGACTTGGCGTTTATATTGCCCTGAGAATCACAGTCTAAATGTGCAGGTGCAGGCCAGGCGCGGTGGCTCCCGCCTGAATCCTGCCACTTTGGGAGGCCGAGGCAGGCAGATCACTTGAGATCAGGAGTTCGAGACCAGCCTGGCCAACATGGTGAAACCCCGTCTCTACTAAAAGTACAAAAAAAACAAAAAAAGTCAGGCGTGGTGGTGCATACCCGTAATCCCAGATACTTGGGAGGCTGAGGCATGAGAGTCACTTGAACCTGGAGACGAAGGTTGCAGTGAGCTGAGCGCATACCACTGTACTCCAGACTGGGCAATGGGAGAGAAACCCTCTCTCAAAAAAAAAGGTGGGGCGCAGTGGCTCACGCCTGTTAGCCCAGCACTTTGGGAGGCCAAGGCGGGTGAATCACCTGAGGTCAGGAGTTTGAGACCGGCTTGGTCAACATGGTGAAACCCCATCTCTACTAAAAATACAATTAGCCCACCTTGGTGGCAGACACCTGTAATCCCAGCTACTTGGGAGGCTGAGGCAGGAGAATCACTAGAACCCTGGAGGTGGAGGTTGCAGTGAACCAAGGTCACTCATTGCTCTCCAGCCTGAATGATAAGAGCAAAACCCCATCTCAAAAAAAAAAAAGGAATGTGCAGATGATTTGGCAAATGCATGGCTGAGTGTGTTCAATCTCTCCAGGATTTTATCCGTATGCTCGGAGAGGTTTCCAAGTATGGGACAGTGTGGCAGGTCGCTGAGGGCTCTGGTCTGGGGCCAGAGCTACAGTAAGACCTGCACCTGCCATGCACACAGACATGCTGCCCTGTCTCCCAAACTGTGCTCAGCTCCTCAGTGCATCGCAGAAGCATGGAGTGGGTTGAACCAGCATTTTTAAACCAAGGAAATGAAACAGCTGCACGCATCATACACAGTAGGATAAGTGCTGGTTCAGGAGACTTCCAGTTCGCTGTGTATGCATGTGAGTGTGGAAACCACTGGCTTTGGGCGAGCTCTGCGTGAATTCCGTGAGCCTCCGTTTCTGGATCTGAAGATGAGAGTCAGGCCTTCTCTCTCTTTCCGTGGGGTTGAGAAGGTCAGGTGGCCCTTTTGGAACCTCCTATTGTGTTGAGTGCTTACGACACTCAGACATTAGCAAGAGAAAGGAAGATGGGCAGAGGCAACCGTCAGACAAACGTGAAACACGTCTCACAAACTGTGAATTGCGGCATCAAGAAATTCGCACTGAGTCGTCATTGCCAACAGGATGTGTGTCTGAAAGGAGTTCAGACAAAGGAACAGGCTGCCTGGCTGTGCTGGCCCCCAGCTTTCAGCATGTGAATGAGCTTTTGTGCCTCAGCTTTTCCATCTGCAAACTGGGTGTACAGATAGTATGCTTTTCATGGGTTGTTGTGAAGATTGAAGGAATTCGTACACAGAGCTCTTTTCTTTCTTTCTTTCTTTTTTTCTTTTTTCTGAGATGGAGTCTTGCTCTGTTGCCCAGGCTAGAGTGTGGTGGCTCAATCTCAGCTCACTACAACCTCCACGTCCCGGGTTCAAGCCATTCTCCTGCCTCAGCCTCCCAAGTAGCTGGGATTACAGGCATCCACCACCATGCCTGGCTAATTTTTGTATTTTTAGTAGAGATGGGCTTTCACCATGTTGGCCAGGCTGGTCTCAAACTCCTGACCTCAAGTGATCTGCCTGCCTTGGCCTCCCAAAATGGTGGGGTTACAGGCGAGAGCCACCTCGACCGGCACATAAAGCCCTTGGAGCAGAGCCTGAGTGTTTGCACTCAGGCACTATTAGTTTCTCAGGGCTGGAGAGAAGACAGGTCAGAGCTTGCTGGTTTCTGTCACAGCACACCCTTTCCCTTAAAGAGGGAGTGGGGGCCATCCCTTCAGACATGAAGCCCTTGGATCCCCCTGCCCTCCGGGAGCCTCTTGCTCTGGGCCAAGACAGGGAGCCCCTGCCTTCCCTGCCTTTCCAACAGCTGGTGCCCCAAAGGCAGAATCTGTGGAGCAGGCCCCCCCTTGCCTCCTGATGTGCCTGGGGCAATCCGTCCCTTCCCCCAGCTCTCTCCTCCTGGGCCCCTGCTTGGCTCTTTCTTGAGCAGAAGCCAGAGGGAGAGAGGGAGGGACTCACTGGGAGGCTGTGGCTGGAGGGCTCGGGAAGAGGTTCAGCCTCAGTCAAGCTCTCCCTCCTCTCCCTGAGCTGGGAGCCCCACCCTCCCCAGCTCAGCTGGTGAGGAGCTGAACCTTTTGCTCCTCAGGTGGCCTCACACAGGGGCCAGCTCGCTCCCACCCCTCACCCTATTCCCACAGCTCTGCCCCTGTGGCCGTCTGCTTTCAGCTGAACCCTTCCTGATAGCAAAGGGCTGGGTGTGTGGACCCAAAGCCGTACGCACGCACAGGGCAGATGGGCCTCCGTCCTGGCCTCTGGGTTGCTGTGGGGGTCACTTCTGGGCCCGCGCTGCTTCCTGGTGGACTTCGATGACAGGGAAAGCCTGGGGCATGGGCCGAGGCAGGGGGTGAAGGAAAAAAGACAAAATCAAGCCTTGTAATTCTGCATCCTGGAGGCCGGGGAGGAGCTTGGGAGCTGTGTCTGGCCTGTGCTGGGGCCACAGGGTGTGAGGCCACTGCCCACAGGCCCTCCCACCGCTGGCCACGGCCAGCCCTCCTGGGGCGGACTCTTCTGGCCTCGAGTTGGGGTTCACAGCCGCGCTGCGCCCAGGCTCTCCATCTGTAAAGCAGGTTCATGATGCCTGCCTCCCAGGGCCCCAGTCCACGGTAACTGAGGTGGTATGGCCAGGGCTTCCGGGCAGGAGGTAGAGGAAGTGGGCAGATCTCGTTCCCCTGTTTCAAAAGGCCATTTGCTGGGGGATGGAACGGACCAACGGCTGTGCGAAGTCCCCAGGGAGACCAGGGCAAGGGAGAAGCGGCCCAGGCCTGTCTTCCTGAGACACACTTGGGCTGGGGCCAGGGTGGAGGTCACTCGGGGTCCTCACTGAGAACGCTCCACGGTGAATTGGAGAGCCAGGGCCCGTCCCCACCCCAGCAACGGATGGGCGCTAGCACCAAGGCAGGATCGCTGTGCCTCACCAAAGCTCCGCATGGGTCACCCTGCCCTCAGCCCACCCTGAGTGGGTTACCCTGCCCTCAGCCCACCCTGAGTGGGTCACCCTGCCCCTCAGCCTACCCTGAGTGGGTTACCCTGACCTCAGCCCACCCTGAGTGGGTTACCCTGACCTCAGCCCACCCTGAGTGGGTCACCCTGCCCCTCAGGCCTATGTGTGGACTTCATCAGAGAAAAACACCTGCCATAAGGGTCCCGGCCACACGCCCAGCCCTGTCCCCTCCCACCAGGGGAAATCAGCAGTGAGAGCCAAGGCCTCTGTCGTGTCATGGGAGCCGTCTGATGCCCCATGCACAGGCCCGTCCTGTGACTGGCGTGGTGAGCATCCGTTTCTCCTTTCACGGACAGGGTGGGGAACACTGAGCAGGAAGCAGAACCATGCGTCTTGTCCCTGCGTGGGCGGCAGACAGGCGCTTCCTCAGCGGCTTCTGAGAAGTCCCGGCCAGCCGTGGCCTTCTCGGGACAGATCCTGCCCCCCTTGATTCTTTCCTCAGTGGGGACTTCGCCAAGGCAGGGACCAGAATTTAGGGACTTGGTGGCGATGCAGGCTCCTCTGTGTGGGCCTGCCTCGCACTGGATAGGATAAACTCTTATGCCATTGTCAATCCTGAAGCTGGTTTCGTGTCCTTCGTGGAGGGTGGGGAGTCCCCAAAGCTTTTAGCCCAGCCACCTGGGCTTGGGAGGACACACTTTCCTTGCTCCTGCAGTGGTTCCTTCTGCATCCCTGCCCTTCTGTCTCCATGCCTCACTACCCACCACTCCTCCACCTGCCCAGCTCTTCAAGGCCCTGGTATATCCGCCTCCTCCATGCAGCCCTCCAGGCTGCTCCAGCACAACCTTGGCACTACATGGTGGATGCTTATGGTCCGGCACTGCCATCTCTCACATCACCCATGAGAACGGGCAAGGAGGTGGTATGGCAGCAAACAGACAAACAAAATAGAATAAAATGTGGAGAAGCACACTGAAGACGACGCTTGCTGCTGGGCTTGGAGGCAATGGTGTCAGCTGCAGCCAGAGCTGGGGGTTGGTCCCTGTGTCTGCCACCTCACTGTCTACACTGCAGGCCCTGGAGCATCTTGGTATAGACAGGCAGACATTGGGAACACATCTGAAACTGGAGGCCACGTGCTATGGGAGGGGCCATCATGGTCTCTCAGCAATGTCTGCCACGGGGTGGGAGATGGTGGGGAACCCGTGAACTCCTGTC
The DNA here is from genome assembly GCA_028533165.1 of Leontopithecus rosalia. Taxonomy (NCBI): domain Eukaryota; kingdom Metazoa; phylum Chordata; class Mammalia; order Primates; family Cebidae; genus Leontopithecus; species Leontopithecus rosalia. The sequence continues at coordinate 93,562,831 of CM052652.1, read as the reverse complement.
CCTCTCCCTGTACCAAGTGACGGGAACTTGGAATATGAGCGAGGCCAGGCTGCTCTGGAATACCTTCTGGTCCTGCCCTGCTGAGTCCTGGAAACACGTTGTTTCTTGTAAGGAAACAGAGGAAGGCCTGAGTCCCAGTCAACCCTCCATTCCACTGATGTGGGAGAAAGGCGAGGTCCTGTTATTAGCAGCGCAGGCTGCGGCTGAGCTCGGGCACGTGGCCGGGGAGTAGACCGCAGCACCGCCCCTCGAGCCTGGCAGGGCTACTGGGACAGGTGCCCACGCCAAGCGTGTGGCCCACTGGGGCCTGCGGCAACAGCTCCTGGATACAAAGCACGCTTCAGGGCTCTGCCTTTGTGGCCTTGTCCAGGCAGGACCTGAGCAGTGGGAAGGGCTGACAGTCACCCCCAAGCCTGGCGGCACGCTGGTCTATTCACTCCCCTGCCTCTGCTCTCTCCTCACGTCCTCCCAGCCCATGAAACCCCTGAAGGCCACAGCCACCACCTCCCAGCCCGTGCTCACCATCCAGCAGATCGAGACTATCTTCTACAAGGTCCAGGACATCTACCAGATCCACAAGGAGTTCTACGACAGCCTGTGCCCCAAGGTGCAGCAGTGGGACAGTCAGGTCACCATGGGCCACCTCTTCCAGAAGCTGGTGAGTTCCAGGAAAGGGGGCCTCACGCAGTGGGGCAGCCAGGGAACTATGGGCCACTTCTTCCAGAAGCTGGTGAGTCCCAGGACAGGGGGCCTCACACGGGGGCAGTCAGGTCACCATGGACCACCTCTTCCAGAAGCTGGTGAGTCCCCGGGACAGGGGGCCTCACGCAGGGGGACAGTAGGGGGACAGCCAGGTCCCCATGGGCCACCTCTTCCAGAAGCTGGTGAGTCCCCGGGTCAGGGGCCCTCACGCAGGGGTGTAGCGGAGCCAACAGTGTTGAAAAGAGCTTCCAGAGAAGACCAGACGGCCCTGTTGACCTCCTTGCAGGCCTGAGTCCTGGAGGAAAGCCCGGGCCTGTGCATTATGGGGTGGTGGAGATGGAGGATGGGGGCCCAAGGCCTGCTCCCCTGAGACCTCGGGGATTCACTACATCTCAGGCTGCCTCTGTAAAAGGAAGCAGTTGGATGCATCAGCCAGTGATCCTCTCCTGAGGTTCCAAGAGCGGGAGGCATTAAAAAGCCCAGCCCTGCCCACTATTTCGGGATGGAGAGTGTTACCGGCAGGGTGGTTAACATGCAGACTTAGTGCTGGGAAAGGCCCACAGATATCTTCTGCTCCCTGGGGCCTCTGTGACACCCTTCCCCTCAGCTCTGCCCCAGGTCTGGCTGTGTCCCCTGGGAGAGCCCAGGTCAAACCCATGGAGTCCCCTATGTAACATCTGACAGCCTATAGGCAAGAAGGAGACTGGGAGTCCAGGTTGTGGTTCTTCTCCGGGTGTGAGTGGCCACAGGGCCTCCTCCTCCTCCCTGCTTGAGGCTGACTGGATGAACAGGGCTCTGCCTTTTTCTCACACTGGGGAAAACTCCTACTTGGACACTCGTAGGGTGTCTAGCTGAGCGTGTTCAAAGCTGAGCTGCTCGTCCGTGGCGTGATCTGCTCTGCTTCCCGTCTTCATCTCAGTGAGCATGTTAGACCCGCTCTTGGCACACCCCCCTGCCCCCTGTCCTGTGGAGTCCTCTTTTTGGCTGTTCCTCACAGCCTCTGTGTCCTTCCGCCCCTCCCCACCGGCTCCCCATGGCCCTCACCTGGGCAGCTGCAGACCCTCCTGTGTGGCTGCGGCCTCCAGGCCCATTTCTCTCCCACCCCACCTCTCTTGGACGGGGAGAGAGTCGCCGAATCCCATCTCTCCTCGGCCCTCGGATGAGACCAAGCTTTGAGGAATGGACCCTTGGCACGCTGAACTGAGCTGTGCCCGGGCCTGGTGTGGCTGCCTCCTCCCCGCACTCCTGCTCCTGACACCAGACTATCTGTTCTCAGTTCCCGGGGCAGGCACTTTCTGAGCTCCTCCTGCTGGAGGCCCTGTCTGCCTATAGTGTCCTTCGGCCTCGTCTGGCTTCTCCTGCTCAGTTCCCTGCTTAGAAGGGACCTCCTCCGAGAAGGCTTTCCAAGCCCCCAAATGCAGACCTGGTGCCAGTCCCTGTCATGAGCACCAATAACTGTGTGACTCACCCAGACCACGAGCTCCAGGGGTCGGACTGCATTTTCTTTTTTTTTTTTTTTTGAGACAGAGTCTCCCTCTGTCACACAGGCTGGAGTGCAGTGGCGCAATCTCACTCACTGCAGTCTCCGTCTCCTGGGTTCAAGCAATTCTCCTGCCCCAGTCTCCCGAGTAGCTGGGACTACAGGCGTATGCCACCACGCCCAGCTAATTTTGGATTTTTTAGTAGAGACGGGGTTTCATCTTGTTAGTTAGATGGTCTCGAACTCTTGACCTCGCCGTCTGCCTGCCTCAGCCTCCCAAAGTGCTGGGATTACAGGCGTGAGCCACCACACCCGGCCCTCATTTTCTTTTTTTTTTTTTTTGAGACAGAGTCTTGCTCTGTGGCCCATGCTGGAGTGCAGTGGCACCATCTCATTGCAACCTCTGTCTCCCAGGTTCAAACAAATCTCCTGCTTCAGCCTCCTGAGTAGCTGAGACTACAGGTGTCCGCCACCACACCCAGCTAATTTTTTATATTTTTAGTAGAGATGGGGTTTCGCCATGTTAGCCAAGCTGGTCTCAAGCTCCTGACCTCAGATGATCCTCCTGCCTCGGCCTCCCAAAATGCTGGGATTACAGGCATGAGCTACCACACCCGGCCTGCATTTTCATCTTCTTAGACCCCCAGAACAGGTCCAGTGGTCACTGCATGATTGAGTGAACACACCAGGACCTTGACCATTAGGCCTGCAGAGAACTCAAAATGGGCTCAAGTCCTAGCTCTGCCAGATGAAACTTGCAACTGGGCAACTTACCCAGGCACTCTGACTCAGCTTCCTCATCTGTAACAATGAGGACAGTCATAGTATTTACCTCTGGGTTATTTCAAGGAGTGAGCTAATATCTGAAAAGTGCATGGGGCTGGGTGCAGTGGCTTATACCTGTAACCACAGCACTTTGGGAGGCTGAAGCTGGAGGATTACTGGAAGCCTAGAGTTCAAGACCAGCCTGGGCAACATAGCAAGACCCCATCTCTACAAAGAAATAGAGTCGGCCGGGTGCCCTGGCTCATGCCTGTAATTCCAGCACTTTGGGAGGCCAAGGCGGGTGGATCACCTGAGGTCAAGAGTTTGAGATCAGCCTGGCCAACATGGTGAAACCCCGTCTCTACTAAAAATACAAAAATTAGCATGGCGTGGTAACGCACACCTGAGATCCCAGCTACTACTCAGGAGGCTGAGTTGACAGAATGGCTTGAACCCGGGACGCGGACGTTGCAGTGAGCCAAGATCGCACCACTACACTTCAGCCTGGGCTACAGAGTAAGACTCTGTCTCAAAAAAAAAAATAGAATAAAGTAGAAAGGAAAGTGCTTGGAACAGTGCCTGGAACATTGTAAATTAATAAGTACTCAATAACTAGTCATTATCATTAGAGCCATGATTATTAATATTAAATTGGGAAGATTATTATTAGATTGGGCAGGGCGCAATGGCTCACGCCTGTTATCCCAGCACTTTGGGAGGCCAAGGCCGGCGGATCACCTGAGGTCAGGAGTTCAAGACCAACCTGACCAACATGGAGAAACCCCATGTTGGTTTCTCATGTTAAATGTCAAATTTTAACCACATGTTAAAATGCAAAATTGCCTGGGCATGGCGTTGCATGCATGTAATCCCAGCTACTCTACTCAGGAGGCTGAGGCAGGAGAATTGCTTGAACCCGGGAGGCGGAGGTTGAGGTGAGCTGAGATGGTGCCACTGCACTCCAGCCTGGGTGACGAGAGCAAAACTTCGTCTCAAACAAAAAAGAAAATAAATATACAAACAAACAACAAATAAATAAATTGGGAGGAGGCACCCAGCAGGCATCCTTTTGAGGGAGCACCACACTCGTGGTTTTCACAGACCCAGCTGCCCCTTCAGTTCAGAGGTGTGGACACCTGTCCTTACTGCCTGGTAAACTGAGCTGGCTGGCTTCGGGGGCATGCTCTCCTCGGGAGGGTGGAGGACAGCAAGCCCTGTGGCAGCGAGCTCTTTGTCGCTTCGGCCTGGCCGTCCCCTGTTCTGGCCTTGGCTCCACAGGCCTGGCCGTGAATCTGCTACCCACCGCCTTCCCTCCCCGGCGTCATGAACTGGTGTCTGAGGCCCCCAGGGCTGCAGGCCTGGCATCTGGAAGCGGTTTATTTTCAGCTGAAGTCTCTGAGTATTTGATTATTCATTGCCGAGAGAAGGGAATTAGCATCTCTGCTGTTTGTTTTATGAGATCACCCCAGTGCCAGGCTGCTGTTCCCAAGCAACCTGCCCTTCCCAGCTAATGAACCTGGTGGGCCGGCCCTCAGGCTCTACAGCCTGGGGTGACCGTGGCCTGGCTCACAGTGGGTGGTGTGCCAACCTGCACAGCCAGGTGTTCTCCTTCTTGTGGGAAAGGGGGCAAGAAAGGCCCTTTCCTGAAAGAACCTCGGCCATGTGTCCTTTGGCTTAGGAAGCAAACTATGTCTCCTGTAGGGTGGGCACTGATGGGCTGGGCCTCACTGCTCCCTGGAAAAGGAAATAAACTCCATCCCTTCCTACCTCGCCCCACTATCTAAAGTCCGGCCGCCCTGCCGCTGAGAGCTGAACACCTCTGGCCTTGGTTTCACCCCAGGCGCCTCCATTCTCTCTCTGCCATCTTGTTTCTCCAGATGCCCACTCCTCTGCCCACCAGCTCCCTCAAAGGCTCCCCTGGGAGGCTCCAGGCTCAGCCGATGCTGCAGCCAGCCTGTCCCCACCCCTACCCCCAGTCTCTGCAGGTTCTTGGGGAGCACGAGGATCCTGCCGAAAGCGAAATGGTCCAGGGTGGGGGTCTGCAGCAGCCACTCCCCGCCACAGGCCCTGGAGGCAGCAGCTCTGTCCCCCTTGCTGCTGTACTGAAAAAGCTTGAAACCAAAAAACCCAGAGAATAACACAGCAAAACCTTGCAATCAAGACAATGAAGCATCATGCATAGAGGTGGACTCTCCCCTCCCTCCCTCCCCTCTCTCGAAGTGGCTACGGGCATGAATTTAGTGGATAGCTTCTAGACTGCAGTTTGTGCGTTTACTGGGTATCTATATCTACTTTGGGCTTGGCATTGAGGTTGGTGTGTAAAAGTGGATTTGCTGAGCAGTAGATAGGCTGTGCCTATCCTCAGCTTTATTAGTTCAACTGTTTCAGTGTTAGTAGTTACTAACAAATTGCTCTCCAAATAATTGTACTAATTTCCACTCCCCCAAGTGGTCTGTAAGAATTTAAGTTTCCCCATATGCTTGCCAGCCCTTGCTGTCAATTAGACTTTTACATTTTTACCCTTCTGAGGAGTATAAAATGTCTCACTCTGGTTTTAATTTGAATTTCTACCCTTTGCTCCCTTAAGAGGAAGTGCATATACACAGCCCAGAGAATGCTTTCCATAAATATTTGGGGAATTGATTTAGTGAGCCTCAGTTTCCACTTTTGCAGAAGGGGCGATGGCATGTGCTGTGGCTGTCAGAGGAGGTGAGGCCTTCCGTGGCTGTGAATCAGGAAAAGCTTGTGTTTGATTCTCAGTGGTGGGCAAATGTGTAGTGAGGCAGGGACTTTGGCTCCTTGGGGATAGAGGAGGTGGAAGAGGAGAGGACGGGGACCCTGAGGACAAGGGAAGAAAGACAGCACCTTTATTTGTTATTTTGTTTTGTTTTTGAGACGGAATCTCACTCTGTCGCTCAGGCTGGAGTGCTGTGGTGTGATCTCAGCTCACTGCTTGGGAACCTCCGCCTCCCAAGTTCAAGCAATTCTCCTGCTTCAGCCTCCCGAGTAGCTGGGACCACAGGCAACTGCCACCAACCACGCCTGGCTAATTTTTGCATTGTTAGTGGAGACGGGGGTTTCACCATGTTGGCCAGGCTGGTCTCAAACTCCTGAACTCAGGTGATCCTCCTGCCTCAGCCTCCCAAAGTGCTGAGATTACAGGCATGAGCCACCATGCCTGGCCCAGAAGGTACCTTTCAGTGCTATACCGCACACTCTACATGGGGAGGGAGACCTGAGCAGGTCACATGTGCCAGCTGCCCCCAGCACACACACACCCGCCTCTGGCTAATTCCAGGATGTGAAGGAAGTATGAGACATTAAGGGATTTCAGACCCTGGGAGGCCTTGATAATGCTGAGGAAAGCTAGCACTGTGATGAGTTGAATTTCTAGCAAGCCAACAAAGGCCCTATCCTGGTCTCCCCAACCCCAGACCTCATTGTTAGCCATATTGGCTAAGCTAGTTTCCATGGAAACTGTCAAGTTCAAAGGGACAGTGTAACATGTTCATCCGTGCCTCTCCTCTGGTTCCCAGCTCACCCCGTGGAGCTGAGTTAGAGGTTTTCAGCGCTCGGGTGCTCCAGGTGCTCTGCGAAGCTTTGATCCATTCACTAATCCTCTCCCCTCCCGCTCCCCCTCCTCTCCTCTGTTCCCCAACTCCTCCCTGCAGGCCAGCCAGCTTGGTGTGTACAAAGCGTTTGTGGATAACTACAAAGTTGCTCTGGAGACAGCTGAGAAGTGCAGCCAGTCCAACAACCAGTTCCAGAAGATCTCAGAGGTAGGCAGCTCTCAGCACAGCCACCCTGGCAGACGAAAGTGGGCGCTGGGGGAGCTCAGAGCCTTCCGGGCCTCGGATCTCCCCTCCCTCGCTTGCCAGCCGGTGAGGTGGTTACTCGAATGCATAAAGCTTAGCCTCATATTTTCTTTCTTGCACCTGACATTTTCCCTATTAATATAAAACTATTTTATTTTTTTATTATTCTCTTTCAGATTAGAGAGAGGAACAAGGGAGGCAAAAAAAAAAAAGTAAGGCAGTTTTCTCCCACGCTCAGGTGACCCTGAGCAAGTGACTTCCCTCCTCTCAGCCTTCGTTTCCTGTCCTGTAGAATGAGGGGGTTTACACTTGGCCAGCTCATCCTTTTTTTGAGACAGAATTTTACTCTGTCACCAGGCTTCGCCTCCTGGGTTCAAGCAATTCTCCTGCCTCAGCCTCCTGAGTAGCTGGGACTACAGGACCCCACCACCACACCCGGCTAATTTTTGTTTCTTTAGTAGAGATGGGGTTTCCCCATGTTGGCCAGGCTGGTCTCGAACTCAGGTGATCTGCCCGCCTCAGCTTCCCACGGTGCTGGGATTACAGGCATGAGCCGCTGAGCCCGGCTTGGCCAACTAGTCCTAACCTTGCTGATAGGCATCAGTGGGCACTGTGATTTAAAACACAGATTTCCAGGCACCTTCCCTGGAGCTTCTGATTCAGGAGCTTTGGGTGGGGCCCAAGATTCTCTGTTTGAACAAGCTTCTGGGTGATTTTTATGAATGGGAAAACTTGAGGAAATTTGGACTTGGTCATCTTTGAAAATCCTTGCCCACTCTAAGTCTGCAGTCCCATAAACAGAGAGGGCAGGAGCCACGTATGTGGAGAAGGAGTCTTGGAACCCCCGGCTGGAAACAGGCCTGTGTCTGCCTCTGCGGCTCAGCCTTCCTCGCTGTCCTCCTCTGCAGGGCAGACATGCAGCCCCATCTGCCACTCACATTTCTACCCAGGAGGAGGCTTGGAGGGGACAGTTGCTCTGGGTCCTTCAGGACAGAGCCCAGCTCATCCCTTTGTCCAAAAAAGACCATGGTGACACCCTATAGCACCGGCCTTGCGGGAACAGCACCCAGCTGCCAGTTCAGGGCGAGAGAACCTCTACACTAGAATGGGGGAAAGGCTTCTGCAGTTCTGCGGGTCCTGCCCTAAAGACCCTCCTTGGCCCTTTGTGTTCCCCGTCTCAGCTCTAACGCTGGAAGAGCTGGGGAGACGCAGCATCCTGCATCTGGATGCTTTCTAGAAACTTCAGGGGTGCAGGGTGATACCCAGGTTTAGGATCCACTGAGAGGCAGCCAGGGCGCTGGGCAGATGGAGACAGGCGGGTCAGCTTGGTGACTGTTAGGGCACAGCTTGGAGGATGCAGATTTGCATCTGTGGCCATAGTGGGCTTGCTGGGACTTCTCCTCTGAAATTAAATATATCTATTGAGGCCGTCATGGTGGCTCACGCCTGTCATCCCAACACTTTGGGAGGCCAAGGCGGGTGTGTCACCTGAGATCAGGAGTTTGGGAGCAGCCTGACCAACATGGTGAAACCCCATCTCCACTAAAATACAAGAATTAGCCAGGCGTGGTGGCGGGTACCTATAATCCCAGCTACTCAGGAGGCTGAGGCAGGAGAATCACTTGAACCGGGGAGACAGAGGTTGCAGTGAGCTGAGATCTCGCCACTGCACTCCAGCCTGGGCCACAGGGCGAGACTATGTCTTAAAAAAAAAAGTGTCTGTTGAGTCCCTTGCAGGAACAGGGAACCACAGGCCCTCCCCACACTGAGGACAGAGCCCACCCCTCTAACCCCGTGTGCAGAGGAGCACTGACCAGTTTCTTCTCCCAGACCCATGGAACAGAGGAGTCACCCTCTGCCTGGGAGGACAAAGTGTGGGCTGGGGAAGTCCCTCTACATGGCGTCAAGAGGCTGGAGAGGCTGGGCGCGGTGGCTCATGCCTGTAGTCCCAGCACTGTGGGAGGCCGAGGCAGGAGGATGGCTTGAGCCCAGGGGTTCGAGACTGGCCTGGGCAACATGGCAAGACCCCGTCTCTATTAAAAATACAAATAAAAGAGGCTGGAGAAACGGTGCTTCCCCTCTTGGTTCCCAGCCCAAGCTGGGAACTACCCGACTGCCCTGATCCGTGTTCAGAGTGGCCCAGCCAAGGCTGCCCAAGAGCCCAGGGTCCCATACGGTCCAGAGAATGTGGGCTCTGCTCTCTGCCTGGGCTGGCTGCCTGTTGTCTGCATGGACAGCAGCCCCAGCCCCAGCCGTGAGCCCCTCTCAAAGGCTGCCCACCCCGGAGGGCAGGGCCGCCCCTGGCTCTCCGCCAGGTGGCTCCTCCTCCTGAGTCACTTGATGACGTGCTTGCTTCCTGCTGGCACTGCCACCTAATTATGGCAATTAGGCTCTTCCCTGCGGCAGGAGTGATTTCATAGTCCAGGCTTTGCTGGAGGGGGCGTGAAGAAAAATTCCCTAAATCTGGGAATCCAGGCACCAGCCAGAGACAAAGCCTTGAGAAGCTGAGTAGCCCCCACCCTCCCTGTCCCCCAAAATATACACACACCCAAGCTCAGTCCCCGGGAGTTTTCCCTGTATAGAAACAGCTTGAGACAGATGCAGGAAGCTCCTGCTTTCTGGGGGCTTCCTTCCCTCCAGGCTGAGCAGGTGACATCACCTGGGCTCCTGACCTTGGCCTCGCCTTGCCCCCCCCCACCTTCCCTCCCACACCCCTCTTTGATGCTCTGCTTGCTTTGTCTGCCAAGTGGGGATCACATTACAGCTCGAATTGCAGGCGACACTGTCCTGTGAGCAGAAGCTGAGGCTGGAACCTCTAGAGGAGGGTGACAGAGGCCTGGAGCAGACTAGTCCTCCCCACGTCTGTTTTCAGGACTCACTGCCTGTCGCCTGGCTTGGGGTCCAGGAGGACAGGCTGTTCCTCCCCTTCACCCTCTTGGAGGACACCCAGCACAGGCTGTGGTGGGTTGGGATCGTCGGGGTGCTGGGGCCTGAGAAAGTGCCCTCTGATGGGGGTAGGATGCGGCTGGGCTGTCCCGGGAGCTCTGAGTCTCTGCCCCAGGCCCGCCATTTCGCTGCCTGCCCTGTGCAGGTATGCGGGACCCCCCCCTCTCACGGGCTGCTCATGCCCTAAAGATCGACTGGCACTTGTCAGCTCCACCCCTGTCTGCCAACGTGTAGGATTCCTGAGTAGGGGCTCCTGGGAGGGTTTCCTGTAAGCTCAGGGCTCCCTGCCAGCCCCTCTCCTCTCTGGGACTTGGAGTCCCTTCCTTCTTGCCCATGCCCCAGCTGCTGGACTCTACAAGGCTCCAGGAGCTCACAGCTGTGGGCGCAGGGGATGGGGGTGTCAAGGCAGAGGCAGTCCATGGCCACGGGCTCCTTTGTCTCTGTTCTCATTTTTTTTTTTTGAAATGGCGTCTCGATCTGTCTCCCAGGCAGGAGTGCAGTGGCACGATCTCAGCTCACTGCAACCTCCGCCTCCCAGATTCAAGCAGTTCCTCTGCCTCAGCCTCCTGAGTAGCTGGGATTACAGGTGCATGCCACCACACTCAGCTAATTTGTGTATTTTTACTAGAGATGGGTTTTCACCATGTTGGCTAGGCTGGTCTCGAACTCCTGACCTCAGCCTCCCAAAGTGCTAGGATGACAGACGTGAGCCACGCACCCAGCCTCCATTCTCACACTTGCACCCTGAATTTCAGAGCTCCCCTCCCTGCCAGGCTCACAGTAGGGGCTGGGGGTGGCATTGGCAAACCAGGCAGTGATTCCTCTCCCTTTGGCAGGAGCTCAAGGTGAAAGGTCCCAAGGACTCCAAGGACAGCCACACCTCGGTCACCATGGAAGGTACCTCGGGGAGGGGCTGGGTTACTGTCACCTTCCTTTGTCTGGCCATGTGGGCGCCAGGCTGCGTGAACGCGGCACCCTTCCCCCTCGCGCGCCTGTGAGTGTGAGTGTGAGCGCGCGTGAGCGTGTGTGTGCGCGCGCGCACCGGAGGACTCCAGCCTCGTGCCCGGGCAGCCAGCCAGCTACAAACGTGCTCCTCTTTAGGATGCCAGCAGGCGGCTGGGTCCCTCCCTCCCCACCCCTCCTCCCCTCCCCCTCCCTCCTCTCCTCGCCACGCGCCTCCCGCCCCTCCCCCTAGCTGGAGGAGCACTCCGAAGCAGCTGCTGGATGCTGGGGACGGTGCAGCCGCTTCAGCAAGGTGGCTGAGTGGCCGGCGGGGCTGCTGGTGGGCACCGGGGTCCCGGAGCGATGGCTGTACGCTCCCGCTGCGCGGACAGAGGCTGCCATGGAGATTCTCCTCATTATTCGCTTCTGCTGTAACTGCACCTATGGTAACCCAGGTGCCCAATGTGGGAGGTGGCGGACCCTCCCACCTCTGTGACTGGCTGGAGTGGGTTTGAATGTGCCGGCAAGGCCTGGGGGCCGCAGGGAGGGAGGGTGGGCAGGCAGCTAGCCCTGAATCTTGCTTCGTTTTGGCCAGCATCCCGCCTAGAGTTGAAACCTGGGCGATGCTCAGGGCAGGGCTGCTTGGAGAAGAAGGACCAGGCTGGCAGGTCCAGGTGCCCCTGAGGATGGGTGGGGAAGGGGTGGCTAATGTGGGAGAACTTCCTGCAGGGGCTGTTAGGGAGGGTCGATGATGAGCTGTGCCTGCAGACACAGCAGCCCTGAGGCCAGGGGAGGGTCCGCAGGGGGCAGGCTCCGTGTGGGGACGGGTGATGAGGGGTGGTGATGGTCTGGATGGGTGACGATGGTGCGAGCCGGAGGGAGAAGTTAGGAGTTCTTTGTTTCTGGAGCGAGGAGCGGAGGCTGGGTGGCGGGTATTGTGCTCCCAGGCACATGCTGCGGCGGGGGGTGAGGGGGGGGCATTGGGGGGGGTGGCGGGCGGGGTGACACTGAGCGACTGTAGAAGAGGAAGGAGCCCAAAGGCTTGTTTCTAGCCTTGATAGACTCTCAAGCTGAGGTCCGGGCACAGGACTGTGGAAGGCAGGTCGGCAGGACCAGCGGGAGGGGGTGTGGCAGGAGGCTTTGTGAAGGTCACACACACGCCACCAGTCAGCGGGACAGCCCGGCCATCCTCCTTGTAGCCCCCGCCACTGGCGGGGCATGGGGGCGTCCTGGACAGGTGCACGCCATCAGCAAGGCTGGTGGTCATGGGACAGTGAAACTGCCCCCCGGCAGGGAGGTGTCCAGGAGACCGTGGACTCTGGCCCAAGAGGCACGGCGTGCCAGGGGTGCCCACCTGCCTGTGGCAGGGAGAGGGTGGGCTTGGGTGGCTCCCAGGCGCGCTGCTCTGGGCCCGAGTCTGTGGGAGCGGCGGGCGGCTGGTTCTAGGACCTTCCTTCCCACCAGGTGCTTGGGCTCTGCGCCCTCCTCAGTCACCCTGCTTTCCTGTCTCCCTGGTAACCCGGAGCTCCTTGGAGCTGAGGGGAGGAGGGTGGCAGCTTGCTGGAGGAGGGGCCATCTGTCTCCTGGGCTTTTTCCCAGGCAGCTGTGCTGGACGGGCCACGTGGTGCCATCACCCCCTGACCTTCTCAGGACCCTCGTGATGGAAGCAACCTCTGAGGTGGCCTCTCTCCTGCGACTCAGCAGGACGGCTCTGGGAACCCTGTCCTCACTTGAAATTGGCCTGGTCAGAGGGGAAATGGTCTTTTTGGTCTGGCCTAGGAGTTGCTCAGGTCTCAACTCTACCTTCTCGAAAAAGAAATATGCCCTGCTCGGCTTCCTCTCCCTTCCCCAAAAGGAAGCTTCGACTTGGTGAACCAGACCCGGACCTGGAGTTCACGTTGCTCTGGCCTCTGTGATTCTGTCTTTGAGGTCAGCTTCACAGTGATAATGAGGACTGAAAGAGCCAGCTCGTGAGGACGGGGCTCACCCCATCCTGGTCACTCTTTCTAAGAACCCTCCTGTGGCTCATTGAGATTTTCCAGGTGCCGCCCTCCCCTGAGGAGGGGGCAGTCAACAGGAGGAGCGTAGGTGGATCTACATTCAAAGCCCAGCTCCCTCCACCTGTAGCTTGGGACGGTGAGAGAGCCGCAGAACACCCCAGCCTCAGTTGCCTTGTCTGTAAAATGGGGCCAGTGAAAATTGCTTCCCTTTTTAATCATAGGAAATAATGCAAGCAAAGCTATTCCCTCAGAACCCTTGGGCGCAGAGCGAGTACCCAGCCAACCACAGAGAGACCAGCTTGCTGCCCAAGTCGGGGGAGGAGTGGGGAGAGCGGGGGAGGCAGGCGGGAAGCAGGCCAGTCTGCTGGAGCTTGGGGACGTAGGAAGGCCAGAGTGAGCACCTCGTCCTGCCTTCTCAGGGCATCCCGGCGTGTGGGGGCCATGGGGAGCACAAAAGTCAGGGCCCCCCTCATTCCCGGTTCCCTCTGGGTGTGACGTGGTCCCGGTGCCCTTTCCCTGAGCACCTGTCCCCCAGCCGCCCTCCCGGGCTCATTCTGCAGCCCTGCTCAGGTAGACTCTGGCCATCTGAAACCCAACCTGCCCTGTGTGCAGGCCTCTGAGCTTCGTCAGTAACCTCTTCCTCCTGGAACACGACAGAGGGCTGCAGGAGTCATAATTCAATGTCAGCTTTCCCTGGGGCTGCAGCTCCGGGCCCCACCCCGGCAGGTGTCTGCTGAGCTCGAGCTTTCTTGGGGTCTCTGGGGCTCTCGCATGGGAATTTTCACCCTGAAGATGGGCTGAGACACAGGTGGGCGCCTTAAGCAGCCTCAGAAATGGATCCCCCCTGAGCTGGGAACTGGGCTGTACCTTCAGCGCCCCAGGACAGCCCAAGACATCTTGTTCATTCAAGCTTCTGTGACGCATGGAGCATCTCTGGAAATTGCTAGATATACAAGGGCTACAGGTTTGTCACATGAAGTGTATTTACATAACCAGGGGTTGGCCGGGTATGGTGGCTCCTGCCAGTAATCCCAGCATTTGGCAGACCGAGGCAGAGGATTGCTTGAGGCCAGGAATTCGAGACCAGCCTGAGCAACACAGTGAGACCTTGTTTCTGTTTGTTTATTTTTTTTGAGACAGAATCTCGCTCTGTCACCCAGGCTGGAGTGCAGTGGCACGATCTCAGCTCACTGCAACCTCCGCCTCCCGGATTTAAGAGATTCCCCTGCCTCAGCCTCCCGAGTAGCTGGCATTATAGGCACTCGCCACCACAGCTGGCTAGTTTTTGTATTTTTAATAGAGACGGGGTTTCACCTTGTTGGCCTGGCTGGTCTCGAACTCCTGACCTCAAGTGATCCACCCCCTCCCCTTGGCCTCCCAAAGTGCTGGGATGACAGGCAGGAGCCACCGCACCTGGCCCCTTGTCTCTATATTTAAAAAAATATTAAATACATACATAAACCATAAAGCAGTGATTTTCAACCATTACCTTACATTTGAATCAGTAAAGAAGCTTTTTAAAAATGCTGAATGCCCATGCAGTCTTGCGGAGATGTGGGTTTAGTTGGTGGGGCTGGGGGCAGGCGTCTGGGACTTTTCACAGCCACACCCTACCCCAGTGATGTTGACGGGCAGCTGAACTAGGCCTGCAGATAAGGCTGGTGGCCCTGCTGGGGCTGCATCTTCCTGGCAGCCCGCATACTGCTCCTGAAGCATTTATGTGGTGGCACAGCGCGAGGTATTCCTATCTGCAGCTTTGGAGAACCCTTGGGTTTGGGGCCCAGCTCGGGCATGGGTGCTGGCACTGGGATCGGTCACAGCAGGTCCTATGGGACACCCAGTCGGGGAATCCTTCTTCCCAGGGACCATCCTGCCTCTCACTGCTCCTGTGGCCAGGGGCCAAGGTCATGACCCGGGGGACAGAGCGCCCAGCTGCAGGATGGAAAGCTGAGCCTCCGTATTGGGAGGGGAGGCGCAGCTGCAAGCGGGAAGGGCGTTGGGAAGTGTCGGTCCGGCAGCTGCCACATCCGCCAGTCCCTGCTGCTTGCAGGGCCTGGCTGGCCTCACCTGTGATCCCCCAGCCTCTGTGGGGCCGTCCTGTGCGAGGCCTGGCCTGAGTTGCTTCAGGAAGCCTTTGCCCCTCAGGTGCTATGTGTTGGAGAGCAGAGACTTTTTTTTTTTTGGAGACAGTTTTGCTCTTTTCACTCAGGCTGGAGTGCAGTGGTGCGATCTCGGCTCACTGCAGCCTCCGCCTCCTGGGTTCAAGTGATTCTCCTGCCTCAGCCTCCGGAGTAGCTGGGATTACAGGCACACACCACTACGCCCAGCTAATTTTTCTATTAGTAGAGACGGGCTTTCACCGTGTTGGCCAGGCTGGTCTTGGAGAGCAGAGCCTCTCTGTGGAGATCAGGCCAGGCTCCCTGGCCTCCAGCCTATCCTGGGCTTGCTGTCTGGGGTTTGAGGATGTGGGGAGGAGTCTTCCTCTGAGAGATGAGGCCTGTCCTGTGGGTTACAGCGAAGCGTGCCAATCCCAGCTGGCTGTGCCTAGCCTTCAGCTGCAGAGGCTGAGGATGATAAGGGTGCTGCCTCTCCTGAAAACACAGTGTATCTCCTTCCACCATTCTGGGGTCCTGGGGATAGCCGTTGTGCTGGAGTCTGCAGGGCGTGGCTGGGTGGAGCTGTGTGATTCGGGCAAGGGGTGCGGGGCGCATCTGCCTTGAACCAGGTGAGGCCAGGACAGGCCTGGGGGCGGCTCTCAAGGAAGCCTCGTCTGACGGGAAGGGAGGGCTCTCAAGGGCCCTCGTCTGACAGGCCGCAGGGGCTGCGTATCACCTGTGTCTGCTGCGTGGTCTGCCCTGGGAGGGAGAGCCGGGGTGGAGGCTGCTGTGGGCCCACTGTGCCGTCCCTGCGGTGGGGGGTGAAGCTGGCCCATTGTGCCGTCCCTTGGGTTGGTGTTCACAGGGGGCGTGTGGGTGGGGGTGAAGCTGGTCCACTGTGCCATCCCTCAGGTGGGTGTTCATGGGGGGTGTGCAGGTGGGAGTGAAGCTGGCCCACTGTGCTGTCACTTGGGTGGGTGTTCCCGGCGGGGGCGTGCGGGTAGGGGGCGAAGCTGGCCCACTGTGCCATCCCTCGGGTGGGTGTTCCTCAGGGGGGGCGTGCTGGTGGGGGCGAAGCTGGCCTCTGAGGCACTGGGTTGCCCTTGTCCACCGTCTTCCTCCCTCTCCCCTCCCCACAGCTCTGCTCTACAAGCCCATTGACCGTGTCACCCGGAGCACCCTCGTCCTGCACGTGAGTGTCAAGCCCCTGAGTGGCCAGAGAGCATAGGAATTCAGCGGGAGACTGAGCCCGGGTCAGAGAGTGCCAGAGTGTCTGAGAACAGCCCGAGAGGGGAATCAGGGTTCCTGGGGCCCGAGGATGCCCGTCTGGCCCTCGGTCACCATGTCAGCAGGCCAGGGCCTCAGTACAGCTTGGCCTCTAAGCTGGACACTGGGTCAGGTGCTCCCCGGGAGGCAGGCACTTCCCACTCACCACCCGCTGCCTCCTGGTCTCCAGGAGGAGACCACTGCAGGGTGGGCACAGGGGCTTCTCCCCCAGCTGCTCAGCGGGATGAGCCTCCACCTGGTGTCCCCACTGTGGAAAGAATAGTGACATCAGCAGAGAGAAAGAGAGGCAGCCAGGGTCCTCGTCCCTCACCCTTCACCCTCACCCTTTACCCCTGACCCCTGCTGTGCTGGCTCTGATTTTTTTTTTTTTTTTTTTTTTGAGACAGAGTCTTGCTCTGTCACCGAAGCTGGAGTGCAGTGGCTCAATCTCAGCCCACTGCAACCTCTGCCTCCTGGGTTCAAGCGATTCTCCTGCCTCAGCCTTCCCAGTAGCTGGGATCACAGGCGCCTACCACCACACCTGGCTTGTTTTTGTACTTTTAGTAGAGACGGGGTTTCACCATGTTGGTTGGGCTGGTCTCAAACTCCCGACCTCAGGTGATCCACCCATCTCGGCCTCCCAAAGTGCTGGGATTACAGGTGTGAGCCACTGCGCCTGGCCTGCCTTTGATTTGTAGTTCAGATTTTGCAGGAATTCTGTGAGTCCCTGATTGTCCGCCCTTTGAATTCTTTTGGTGAGGACTGAGGACCCCTGTGGCTTCCCCTCAAGCCCCTCAGCTCACGGTCCACCCTCCGCAGGATCTGCTGAAGCACACACCCGTGGACCACCCTGACTACCCGCTGCTGCAGGATGCCCTTCGCATCTCCCAGAACTTCCTGTCCAGCATCAACGAGGACATCGACCCCCGCCGGACTGCAGTCACCACCCCCAAGGGGGAGGTGAGCCTGGGGCCCAGCATGGCCCCGCACCCAGGCTGAGAAGTAGGGGTGGGCCAGACCCCTCATCCACTTCTCTCATGCACAGGCAGTGCTGTGTGCCCCGGCCTCTTCAGCCCGTTCCCCATCCCCAGCCAAGGAGAGGCCTTCAGTCCTCGGTCACCCTGATGACCTGCAGCATCCCCGGGCCTAGGCTGAGAGTTTAAATCCAGTGTCTCATGAACCCTCACAATAACTGAGTGAGGCCGGGTGCGGTGGCTCATGCCTGTCATCCCAGCACTTTGGGAGGCCAAGCTGGAGGATCACTTGAAGTCAGGAGTTCTGGAGACCAGCCTGGCCAACACAGTGAAGCCCTGTCTCTACTACAAATACAAAAATCAGCCGGGCGTGGTGGTGGGTGCTTGTAGTCCCAGCTACTCTGGAGGCTGAGGCAGGAGAATCACTTGAACATGGGAGGCAAAGAATTCAGTCAGCCAAGATCGTGCCACTGCACTGCAGCCTTGGTGACAGAGTGAGACTATGTCTCAAATAATAATCCAGTGAGCCAGAAGAGGGCACTGAGGCTGGAGAGTCTCCAGGTCTGCCACAGGTGTCTGAACTGGATTCTTCACCTGGGGTATCTGGACACCCCGTGCGTTCTGCCCCATGCTGGGGAAGCCGGCCTCTGGCCACCTCCTCCTTCAATGCAGACAGCTGCCTCTGGCCAGTATGGGCCTCTCAGGGTCCCCGGAGAAGCTGAGGGGGCAGGAGCTTGCAGCTGTTTCAGCTCTACCTGCACAGGCAGCAGCTCGGGGGAGCCTGTAGCAGGAGAAGCTGCTGAGACGTCCAGTGGGCACCTGGATGGGGGGCAGCCGTTCCCTGGGGCCTTTTGCAGTGGAAGGGCTGGGGCAGCCCAGCTAGGGGAAAGCAAGGAAGCCTGAGGGGCACAGTTGCCTAGTGGGTCAGCAGCCGGACCCACACAAAACACTCGGGGGAGGTCATGAGGTGGCCCTGGGGAGCGAGGCTGACTGCGTTTCTGCTCCTCTGGTCTGTTTATGAGCCCCCAGGGTCTCCTGGGGGGAGAGTGGTGAGGGGCAGGCCTGGGGAGTGTCCACTGGGCAGAGAGAGCCGATTCTGAATGGTTCCTGGTGCTGGCATGCAGCATCTGGGGAGATGCTCCTGTTTCACTCCGGGGCATCTGAAAGATCTCCAGGGCTTTGCGTACCCTCAGCCTTCACTCGTCTGCTTGTTTTTGGTTTTTGGTTTTTTGAGACTGAGTCTCGCTCTGTGGCCTGGGCTGGAGTGTTGTGGTGTGGTCTCGGCTCACTGCAGCCTCCACCTTCTGTGTTCAAGCAGTTCTGTCTCAGCCTCCCGAGTAGCTGGTTTCACAGGTGTCCACCACCATGCCCAGCTAATTTTTGTATTTTAGTAGAGATGGGGGTTTCACTCTGTTGGCCAGGCTGGTCTTGAACTCCTAACCTCAAGTAATTCACTCACCTCAGCCTCCCTAAGTGCTGGGATCACAGGTGTGAGCCATTGCGCCCAGCCTTGGGCAGCTTAATTACATACTTTTAATACACTCACCTGCATATGACAGCAGGTGTAGGTCATACCCCCATATCACACACAGGAGAGGCTGGGACAGATGGTGGTGGCCCCCAGCTCTGAGCAGGTGGGAGGGAACTCTGAGGGAACCAGAGCCAGGTGAGAGGCGGCTGCAGGTCCCCTCTGGACACTTGCAGCCCCAGGGAGGACGGCTCAGGTCTCTCATACCCGGGGGCTGGAGAAACCATGGAGAGGCCTGAGCGAGTCTCAGGGACTTGCAGTGGATCGGGGACTAGATGAAGTTCGTGGATTGGTTGGGAGGGGTTGCAGGTGGGCATGTTAGTGCCCTGGGTGGAGGAACCGGGTCGTCCTGGGCAGGGGCGCCAGGGATGGCCGTGGAGATTCCCCCCACTGCGCACACTTGCTGTGCTGTTTTCCACGCACCACCGCTGTGAGTCGCCTTTGGGGAGACATCATCGTGCCCACTGTACAGAAGGTAAAATCTGAGATTCAGAGAGGTCAGGGAGCCCACTGAGATCCCAGCTGAGAAACCTGCCCAGATCGAAGCCCACGTCCGCGTGACTCCAGAGGCAGTGCTTTCACCACCTTTTTTACGGGGTTGCAGGCCACGCCGCCCCCCGGTTCAGCCCTCCCTGGCTGCCCATGCCCTCGCATGCAGGCTTGGCCCCCAGCCCACTCACCTCTGAGTGGGGGTCTGCCCTCTCCCTCAGACGCGGCAGCTGGTGAAGGATGGCTTCCTGGTGGAAGTGTCGGAGAGCTCCCGGAAGCTTCGGCACGTGTTCCTCTTCACGGATGTCCTACTGTGTGCCAAGCTGAAGAAGACCTCTGCGGGGTGAGTATGCAGGAGTCCAGGGGCACTGGGTAGGGGCAGTGGGGCCAGACACTGCCCCCTGATGCAGCCTTCAGCAATTTGTGGGTTTTTCTTTTGAGACAGGGTCTTGCTCTGTTGCCCAGGCTGGAGTACAGTGGTGTGATCTTGACTCACTGCAACCTCCACCTCCCAGGTCCAAGGGATTCTCCTGCCTCAACCTCCCAAGTAGCTGGGGTTACAGGTGTGTGCCACCACACCTGGCTAATTTTTGTATTTTTAGTAGAGATGGGGTTTCACCATGTTGGCCAGGCTGGTCTTGATCTCTTGACCTCAGGTGATCCTCCTGCCTCAGCCTCCCAAAGTGCTGGGATTACATACATGAGCCATCGCACCCAGCCAGCTTTTTCCCTTTTGTTTTTGAGACGAAGTCTCTCTCTCTCACCCAGGCTGGAGTGCAGCAGCGTAATCTCAGCTCACCACAACCTCCGCCTCCCAGGTCCAAGCAATTGTCCTGCCTCAGCCTCCCAAGTAGCTGGGACCACAGGCACGTGCCACCACACCTGGCTAATTTTTTGTACTTTTAGTAGAGGCAGGGTTTCACAGTGTTACCAGGATGGTCTCGATCTCCTGATCTCATGATCCACCCGCCTCAGCCTCCCAAGGTGCTGGAATTACAGGCATGAGCCACTGCATCCAGCTGCTTTTTCCTTTAAAAAAAAAATCTATGGGCTGGGTGCAGTGGCTCACGCCTGTAAACCCAGCATTTTGGGAGGCTGAGGCGGGCAGATCACAAAGTCAAGAGATTGAGACCATCCTGGCTAATGCAGTGAAACCCTGTCTCTACTGAAAATACAAAAATTAGCTGGGCGTTGTGCCGTGCACCTGTGTTCCCAGCTACTCGGGAGGCTGAGGCAGGAGAATTGCTTGAACCTGGGAGGCGGAGGTTGCAGTGAGCCGAGATCACGCCACTGCACTCCAGCCTGGCACCTGGCGACGGAGCGAGACTCTGTCTCAAAAAAAAAAAAAATGTATGAATTAATTTAATCTCACTACGTAGCCCTTTTTTTCCTGAAAATAAGTCATGTTTTTAATTATAATGATAATATAAGAACATTAGAGGAAATGCCGTCACTACTGAATCATAAGTGTCTGTCTCCTGCCGAGACGCTTCCTTCCCTGTGTTTAAATGTTCTCCTATTCCTGCACAGCCGTCATCAAAGTGAATGCTGGCTGGGGGCTCTGCCGCTCTGTTTTGCATTTTCCCTGTTGCTGCCTTGTCCTCATCATCATCATCTTACTTCCCTCACGACGTTATGGTGGATGTGCCATTTGCTTAAGCCTTCTCCCTCTATTAGACCTCCCCCAGTTCTTGCTGACTGCAGCACTGTGAATATTCATCCAAACTCCTGCTACCATTATTGAGGGTTTAGGCCATGCCAGGTGCTGTGACAGATGCTTTGAATGGATTATTTCTAGTCCTCCCAGCAACTCCACTAAGTAGTGACTGTTGTTCCCTTGTCACGGGTGAGAGAGAAGCTTCAGAGAAGGTAAATGAGCTGCCCACGGTGGCCCAGCTGGAGGCACAGGTGGGATTGGAGCCCTACGGAACTCGAGAGCTGCCTGGTGCCTCCATCTATGTACCTGGGAACATGGGTCTGCGCTGTGCTCTATGCAGAGAGGCTCATTCAGTTCCACTCACACACTTTCACCCACATTTCCTGATCACCTTCAGTGTGCTAAGCACACCCCTTCTCACCACTGAGAAGTGGCGGTCCGCATCCAAACCCATGTCTGTGTGACTCCAAAGCCAATGGGCTCACCACCAGACTGTCTTTCCTCTGCCTTCAGCCCCTCGGCTAGCTGGGCCCCTAAGTACCACACAGGGACAGCAAGCCCTGAGCCCACCACAGCACTCAAGGGTCAGAATGAGAAGTGCAAATCTAAGTCCTAGGGGAAGGATCCATCATTTTGAACTTCAGTAAAGGGCAAGACTGGTCAGGTGCGGTGGCTCACACCTATAATCCCAGAACTTTGGGAGGCCAAGGTGGGTGGGTCACTTGAGGTAAGGAGTTTGAGACCAGCCTGGCCTACATGGCAAAACCCTGTCTACTGAAATTACAAAAATTAGCCAGGCATGGTGGCGTGCACCTGTAATCCCAGCTACTCATGGAGCTGAGCCAGGAGAATTGCTTGAACCCTGGAGATGGAGGTTGCAGTGAGTGGAGATCACACCATTGCATTCCAACCTGGACAACGAGCAAAACTCCGTCTCACAAAATAAAATACTACTACTAATAAAGGGCCTGACTCTCTGAACTAGATCATGTTTGAGATAGTTCTAAGGTAGTGATGGTGATAATAAGCACAGATGCCTTTGCCTGTCATCCTTTGCCATGGCAGACATTACTAATCTGGGCATGCTTTCTTGCTAGACTTGGATGTGGCTTGTAATCCTTCATCCAGTGTAGACCCGTGTGACCTTGATAAGAGTTGGCATTTGGAATAACACCTGTATTCTAGTGCTAGACTGAAGGATAATGAACGTGGATAGTCTACAAGGGAGGGAGGGTGTGGGATGGGGTAGGAAGCTGTGAGCCTGGCCAAGGGGGCTTTGCTCTTCTTGATACCCCAGTGGTCTGGGGCGTTTGATAGCATGAATCATCTGGGCCAGAGCCTGGAAAGGTGGGCGGGTGGAGTTGCTTCCCGCGGGAGGGCAGGCAGGCCGCAGGACCCAGTTCTTGGTACTGCATGTGTGCTTCCCGGCCATCCTCCTTGGGAGCAGGGGTGGTTCTTGCTTCAAGTGAGTTTCCAGTCCATCCCTGTCAGTGTGTGTGTGGTTCTGGACCCAGGGCTTTGGCTGGAAGAGCCCTCCTGCTCTGGCTCACGTCTCCCTCCGGCTCGCTTGCAGGAAGCACCAACAGTATGACTGTAAGTGGTACATCCCCCTGGCCGACCTGGTGTTTCCATCCCCCGAGGAGTCTGAGGCCAGCCCCCAGGTGCAGCCCTTCCCAGACCATGAGCTGGAGGACATGAAGATGAAGATCTCCACCCTCAAGAGTGAAATCCAGAAGGAGGTGAGCAGCGCTTGGCCTCCGCGCTTTTAGGCAGGCGTGCCGGGGGAAGTAGAGGCGGGAAGTTGTCAGCTTTGAGAGTTTGAGAGGGAGCCTTTGAGTGTGTACTTACTAAGGGAATGATCCTGACTGCAGTACCTCGAGGGGGTCAGTGCTCAGGGTTTTATGGGGCTGATTGTGGAAGGTGCCTTGGAAAGCAGCTGAACACGACAGAAAGGGGAAGCAAGCGGCTGGGCACAGTGCCTCCCACCCGTGATCCCGGCACTTTGGGAGGCCGAGGCAGGTGTATCACCTGAGATCAGGAGTTTGAGACCCGCCTGACCAACGTGGCAAAACCCTGTCTCCTAAAGTACAAAAATAAGCTGGGCATGGTGGCACACACCTGTAATCCCAGCTACCCTGGAGGCTGAAGCAGAATTGCTTGAACCTGGGAGGCAGAGGTTGCAGTGAGCCGAGATCATGCCCTTATACTCCAGCCTGGGCAACACAGTGAGACTCTGTCTAAGAAAAAAGTGGAAGAGGCAGAAGCAAGAGAAGAAAAAGCAGCTTTTGTAAGGAAAAAGAGCAGGACCTGTGCAAGGAAAAGGACCTGGGAGGCCTTACAGAAACAGACAGATCAAGTAGGCAAATAAATAAGGAGACAGAGACCCTGAATGCCACAATTAACATGCTTGACCTAAAAACTCAAGGAGGCTTGTGCCCTGACAGAAAACTCTGATTCTTGTCACACACGTGTGGAACATTCACATTTATCCTATAATAGGCCACCAAAGAAATCCCAGACATTTTTTAAAAGTTGATAGCATGCAAGTCACGTTCATAGACAAAGTGGAGTAAAATTAGAAATGAACAAGGATGTTGGTTAGCCCAAGCGTGGCGGCTCATGCCTGTCATCCCCGCACGTTCGGAGGCCAAAGTGGGCAGATTACCTGAGGTCAAGAGTTCGAGACCAGCCTGGCCAACATGGTGAAACCCCATGTCTACTAAAAATACAAAGTTAGCTGGGTGTGGTAACAGGCGCCTGTAATCCCAGCTACTTGGGAGGCTGAGACAGGAGAATTACTTGAACCCAGGAGGCAGAGGCCACAGTAAGCCAAGATTACACTGCTGCACTCCAGAACCTGGGCAACAAAGTGAAACTGTCTCAAAAAACAGAAAGAGTATATTGGTTAGCCATATGTTTGGAAAGTTCAAACTGACCAGGTAATGAGGAAATCAAAATGGGAACTGCAAACTGTTTAGACCTGCCTGAGAATGAGCATCCTACATACCAGTACACCTGTATGCAGCCAAAGTGCTGTTGAGAGGAAAATGCATAGCCTTCGATTCCTGTATTCGGAAACAGTGCTAGAGGAAGGCACCACCAGAGGAGCCTTCCCAGGGCGCTGAAGGGATGGCCTGGAGTGGCTTGGTCAGCTTGGTCTCTTCCTCACCTCTCAGGTTCAGCTTAGGCCTCACCTCCCTGGAAGCTTTTCTGAAACCCACCCCCACCACAGCATGGGCTGGATGCCCTGTCCGCAGATCCTGATGGCTTTGCTTTGATGCTGCTGAATTAAGAGACGTCAGCCTCGTCTCTTCCCCACTAGATTTGAACTGCAGTGAGGGGGGTATTTTCTTCCTTTCTATGTTTCTAATACTTGATATATAAAAAATAGATATTAAGGGCCCAGCACAGTGGCTGACCCCTGTAATCCTAGCACTTTGGGAGGCGAAGGCGGGTGGATCACAAGGTCAGGAGGTCAACACCAGCCTGACCAACATGGTGAAGCCCCGTCTCTACTCAAAAATACAAAAATTAGCTGGGCGTGGTGGCATGCGCACACCTATAATCCCACCTACTAAGGAGGCTGAGGCAGGAGAATTGCTTAAAACCCAGGAGGCAGAGGTTGCAGTGAGCCAAGATGGCACCATTGCACTGCAGCCCTGGGTAACAGAGTGAGACTCCTCCTGAAAAAAAAAAAGGAAAAAAAAGGTACTCAGTAAATGGTTATTGAAGAAAACATGACCAGATGGTCTCTGTAAGGGTTCTTTTGACCCAAGGGCCTCTCTTTGAACTGGGGAAAGGAAGATCCCTGTTACAGCCCCAGGAGGTTCAGGGCAGGGGGATGTCTTAGGGCAAAGAGTCTAATTGGGGGGCATCTGCCTGAGAGAGCTCCCTCACCAGCACAGCTGTCCCCTCCCTCATGGCCCAGATTCTCTGCCCAGGAGCATCCCAGCGTGCCTGTCTCTTGCCCCGGGGTGAGTAGGCTTCCTGCTGCCCCCCGCTTCACAGATGTGGCCTCCGACTCAGTCAGTGTCACTGAGCTCCCTGGGTCTGTGGCCTGGGGTGTGCCGGGTGCCTCCTGCATTCCCTGGCCAGTGGAGGAAGCAGACACGCCCCTTGCTGACCACAGAGCGAGGCACATGTGGTGAGTCACTGGAGAGGCCCTGGTGTCGCCCTCTGAGTCACAGTAGCAGCAGTGATTTGTTCTTCTAATAAGAATGTTTAAAACTCTCATGTTTTTCTAATCCCCAGTGTAATACTGGCTTATGATAATGAGAAATGCTCACGGTACCAGCATGTACAGGTGGTCGCCACCCACTTTCCATCGCTGACAGTTTGAGGTGTAGTCTTCTAAATTCTGCATATACTGGTGTGTGCATGTGTGTGGGTGTGTGCGTGTGCATACGTGTGTATGAGAATGGGTGTAGTGTGCATGTGTGCGTGTGCATGCATATGAGAATGGGTGTACAGTGTGCATGTCGGTGTGTGTGTATGTGTGTGCATGCGAGTTTGTGTGGACAGGTGGGTGGGTGTGCTTAAGTGTGCATGTGTGTGCGTGCGCAAGTGTGAGTGCATGCCTGAGTGCGTGGGGGTGTGAGTGTGCATGTGTGCACAAGAGTGTGTGTGCATGCATGTGTGGGTGTATGAGTATGCGTGGGTATGTGCATGTGGGTGTGTGAAAGTGCATGTACATGTGTGCATGTGTTTGCATGTGCAGGTGTGTGCACGAGTATGCATGCATGAGTGTGCACACAATTGTGTGCATGTGTCGGTGTGCGCACAACTACATGCATTTGGGTGTGTGCACACGAGTGTGCGTGTGCACGCGTGAGTGGTTGTGCACTAGTGTGCCTGCGTGTGGGTGGGTGTATGCGTGTGCATGGGTGTGAGCGTGTGTGTGGGCACGTGTGTGTACAGTGAAACGACTACGTGCTGATCTGCAGCTTGAGCATTTCATGTCACAGTGCATCTTTGAGCCCTTTGGAGGCATCAGATCCTTTTTTTGTTTTGTTTTTTTGAGATGGAGTCTTGCCCTGTCGCCCAGGCTGGAGTGCAGTGGTGGAATCTCGGCTCACTGCAACTTCCACCTCCCAGATTCAAGCTGTTCTCCTGCCTCAGCCTTCAGAATAGCTGGGACTATAGCACGTGCCACCCTGCCCAGCTAATTTTTGCATTTTTAATAGAGACGGGGTTTTGCCATGTTGGCCAGGCTGGTCTCAAACTCCTGACCTCAGGTGATCTATCCACCTCAGCCTCCCAAAGGGCTGGGATTATAGGTGTGAGCCACCACGCCTGGCAATTTCAGATGCTTTTTTTTTGAGATGGAGTGTCATCAAGCTGAAGTGCAATGGTGTGATCTCGACTCACTGCAACCTCCACCTCCCGAGTCCAAGCGATTCTCCTGCCTCAGTCTCCTGCATAGCTGGGACTACAAGCATGTGCCACCACACCTGGCTAATTTTTATATTTTTAGTAGATACAAGGTTTCACCATGTTGGCCATGATGGTCTCGATCTCTTGACCTCGTGATCTGCCAGCCTCAGCCTCCCACAGTGCTGGGATTACAGGCGTGAACCACTGCCCCCAGCCCCTCAGATCCTTTTTAACAGCTGAATCCTGCTCTGCTGCTTGACCACGCATGTTTTTGGGTATTTAGATTGTTTCTGATCCTTCGCTGTCAGCAGGCAGGTCCACGCAAACATCACCGCGCACGTGTGTCTCTGCAGTAGCTTCCCTCCGGGGGGGGTGGTCAGGTGGAGTGAGTGCGTAGAGTTGCCCGGCTTACCTCTGAAAAAGTTGTGTCTGGTGACGTTCCCTCTGCAGTGAGCGAGACTCACTGTCCCCCATGGTGTCACAACACTGGCTGTGAACATTCATTACAATTTTGCCAGTCCGGTGAGCTTAAAAAAAAAAAAAGAAAAACACTACAGAGATGAATTCTGGCTGAGGAGCTTGAGGACAGCCTTGGGAGCTGAGACTTGAAGCAAAATTGTGGTTAATAAAAGGGAGGGAATCCTTCATGAAACAGACAGAAACTTGGAACATTGAGCAGGCGGCCTCTGCCAGCCATGGCTGGTTAGGGAGGGAGGCTGAGCCCAGGGTGTGGGGTGAGTTATCTGCTGGACAGGGAGGCTGGAACCCTGCCATGGGGTCTGGGTGCCAGGCCAGCAGGCGGGGCTTTATGCAGAAAGGTGTCTGAGGTTTATTAAAGCAGGCGTCTCTGTTGTACCCAGGATTTAACGTATAGAGACGACAGGGCGACAGCACAGAGCTACCATCATATTCATATTGTTTAGGGCTCCCCAGAGAAGGAGGCGTAGGGCCCTGTCCAGGGCCACGTGGGGAGGTGCCAGCATTGAACCAGAGGTGGGAGTGGAAGGAAGGTGTGACCACAGCTTTCCTGTATTTTCTGTGGAGAAGCAGGGGAGGGCAGGGCAGGGAAAGGCTTGGCACTGGCCGGCTTCAGTAATGTTGGCAGCCCTGGGCTGGGGGCGTGGAGGGGTGGAGCGCTGGTCTCTAGCGACCTGGGTCCTGGCCCTGGGTGGTATGGGGCAGAGGATATGCTGGCTTGGTGAGGGCCCTGGACAGGGCCCTACGCCTCCTTCTCTGGGGAGCCCTAAACAATATGAATATGGCTTGGTCAGTAGAGAAGGTGCTTGGGACACGGGCTCTGATCAGTTGGCCTGTGTATGAAAGGCGCTCACAGGGCATTATTTACAGTCTCAGGAACCAGCAAGCCCTGGATGGAGCTGTTTCTCACCCAGGTACCTCCGCTCCTGCCCCAAGGTGTCAAAACATCATGAAACACATAAAATTTAAAGAGTATGGCCGGGCACAGTGGCTCATGCCTGTCATCCCAGCATTTTGGGAGGCCGAGGCAGGCGGATCACAAGGTCAGGAGAGCGAGACCAGCCTGGCCACGGTGAAACCCTGTCTCTACTAAAATGCAAAAAATTAGCTGGGCGTGGTGGCACGTGCCTGTAATCCCAGCTACTCGGGAGGCTGAGGCAGACAATCGCTTGAACCCGGGAGGTAAAGGCTGCAGTGAGCAGAGATCACACCACTCACTGCACTCCAACCTGGGTGACACAGTGAGACTGTCTCAAAAAAAAAAAAAAAAGCCATGATTAACACAGGAATGCTGTGCTGAGCACGGCCTGTGAGAAGGGGTGCCCAAGTGTGAGGGACCCTCTTTGTCCCTGTCTCCTGCAGAAAGCCAACAAAGGCCAGAGCCGGGCCATTGAGCGCCTAAAGAAGAAGATGTTCGAGAATGAATTCCTGCTGCTGCTCAACTCCCCCACGATCCCCTTCAGGATCCATAATCGCAACGGAAAGGTCAGGAGGGTGGTGTGGAACAGGACACCCCTACTTAGTCCTGCACTGCCTGCCCTGTGGCTCCTGGCCCTGACCTGCTAGAACCAGAGGCTCAGGCCCCCTCTTCCTAAGGAGGCTGCCATGGCTCTGGCGGTTGATTCACGCTCCACACTCGTGTGGAATTAGTGCCCTCTGCTGGTCTTTCCTGGCACAGTGCTCCGGTCACCTTGGCTTCCTAGGAAGGAGCTCCCCCTCCACCCACCCACCCCCAGCTACCTTCTCCAAGGTCAGCAGTGCCCAATGAGGAGCTTTGGGCCAGCACAGTGGCTCAGGCCTGTAATCCCAGAACTTTGGGAGGACGAGGCGGGCAGATCACCTGAAGTCAGGAGTTTGAGAACAACCTGGTCAACATGGTGAAACCCCATCTCTACTAAAAATACAAAAATTAGCTGGGCATGGTGGTGCATGCCTGTAATCCCAGCTACTGTGGAGGCTGAGGCAGGAGAATCGCTTGAACCCAGAAGGCGGAGGTTGCAGTGAGCCAAGATCTCGCCATTGCACTCCAGCCTGGGCAACAAGAGCGAAACTCGTCTCAAAAAAAAAAAAAGAAGGAGCCCTGTCGGGGTCCCTGTGTCTGGGAGGGTGCTTGGAGCCCTGTCAGGGTCCCCGTGTCTGGGAGGGTGCTTGGAGCCCTGTCAGGGTCCCCGTGTCTGGGAGGGTGCTTGGAGCCCTGTCAGGGTCCCCGTGTCTGGGAGGGTGCTTGGAGCCCTGTCAGGGTCTCCGTGTCTGGGAGGGTGCATGGCCCGACTGTGGCCACCACGGCATTGTCACCTCCTCTCTTCAGAGTTACCTGTTCCTGCTGTCGTCGGACTACGAGAGGTCGGAGTGGAGAGAAGCAATTCAGAAACTGCAGAAGAAGGGTAAAGCCCGGCCCCACACACTCCCCAGCAGCGTCCGGGGCACTGATGGGCCTTTCGTGTTTCTCAGCATTTCATACCCAGTGTCTCCTCTGTGGCCCTCATAGTCACCCTTGAAGGTGCCAAGGAGGTGGCATTGAAGGATGCTACAGATTAATTGAGACCCAAAGAATTTTAAGTGATTTGCTTAAAAAAATGATGAGTTAGTGCTGGGACTGGACCCAGAGCCTACCCTGGGTGCGTGCGCACGTTCTCTCTCTCTCTCTCTCTCTCTCTCTCTCTCTCTCTCTCTGTGTGTGTCTCTCTCTCTCTCTCTCCTTTTTCTCTGTGTGTGTCTCTCTCTCACTGTCTCACAGACAGACACACACACCAGGTGCAGTGGCTCATGCCTATAATCCCAGCACTGCAGGTGGATCGCCTGAGGTCAGGAGTTTGAGACCAGCCTGGCCAACATGGTGAAACCCTGTCTCTATTAAAAATACAAAAATTAGCTAGGCATGGTGGAATGAGCCTATAGTCCCAGCTACTCGGGAGGCTGAGGCAGGAGAATCCCTTGAACCTGGGAGGTGGAGGTTGCAGTGAGCCGAGATCACGCCACTGCACTCCAGCCTGGGCGACAAAACAAGACTCCGTCTCAAAAAAGCAAACACACATACACATACACACACACACACACACACACACACACACACACACACACACACACATACACATGCAAACCTCTTCAGTTAGAGTCTCCTACCCTGACCCCTCTGACAGCACCTACACCAGCCCCCACATGCCCACAAGTTCTCTCCCTCCCTCCCAGGGACCAACTCTGCCCCAGGGATTATGCTGTTTTCCTGCAGCAGCAGACCCAGGGAAGAGCAGCAGGTCCTAGTGGACCACTGCCAACACTCCCTTCTCCCTCGGCTCTCCCTTCAGATCTCCAGGCCTTTGTCCTGAGCTCAGTGGAGCTCCAGGTGCTCACGGGATCCTGTTTCAAGCTTAGGACTGTACACAACATTCCTGTCACCAGCAATAAAGACGGTAAGTTCTGGAGCCCAAGGTTCCCCACCGGCAGGTCCCAGCCTCTGGATCGTTGCCGGCTTCCCCTAAGGACCCAGGTAGACACGTGGCTGTGAATGACTGATCCCTGCTTGGCTGTGCTGAGACTCTCCAGCGGTCAGGGACACAGCTTGGATGAGGCAACTGCCCGCTGAATTCCGGGTGACCCCTCCTTTTCCTCGGGCCCCTCATCCGGTGTGAGAGAAGAGCTGGTCCGTGGTGCGCTGAGATTGTGCTGTTAGTATGTTCGTGAGATAGGGAGCCAGTAGATAAAACAGCATATGGGAAGGAAGGCTGGAAGTTTCTGGCACCAGCTCTTGAAAGGTCTCCAATGCCAAGCAAGGAAGTTTAGAGTTCAGACTGTACGCAAAGGAGTACGTAGGGGTTTCTGAGCAGAGGAGGGTGGTGGTCAGCGCTGGAGCTGAGCTGGAGTGCTGGATTCTAGCTGCCTGTGGTGCTGGGAACAGGCCCCTTTGTGAGCTGGGTTCTGAAGGGAAGCTTTCCTCCACCTAGGAGGGGTGTCCAGGGACCCCGTGTCCCAGGCAGGGGCGTGGCTGGGCCTTCTCTCTTCCACTAGCAGATTGATTGATCGTATGGCTGTTTTCACCACCAGGAGAGGCAGGATTCGGAGGGAGGAGAGGCACCCGTGGGGAATGGTTCTGAGTCCTGGGTGGGGATGGCTGAGCCAGGAGCCCTCCCCAGGCAGCTCACGTCCCAGGAAGCCGTGGGCTTTGGACAGGTTTCCCTCCGGCCACCAGGTGGTGACATTGGACCGAGACGCAGGCTGAGCCTCCGGCCAGCCTGGGCGGAGGAGGAGGGAGCCGCTGACCACCCACCACCTTGGGGGCCTTTCTCTTGCAGACGATGAGTCTCCGGGACTCTACGGCTTCCTTCACGTCATCGTCCACTCCGCCAAGGGATTCAAGCAATCAGCCAGTAAGTGCCCCGGTCCCCGCCCAGGACACAGTTGGGCGGGCCACTGCAGGTCCTGCTGTGCTCTGTTCTGCCCAGGCCAGGGGCAGCCAGCTCGCCTTTAGACATGGGGCATTCCCTAGAAGGCCAGAAGCCAGCTCCTCCCAGCAGGGAGGTCACCCCTGCCCTCTGTCTTCAACGCCCTCTTTCTCAAGCCCCCCTCCCAAAGCTGTCTGAAACCCTAGAGGGACAAACACGTGGACCCCAATTCACATCTGCCCTTGACAGGCTGTGGGACCTTGGGCAAGTTTCTTAACCTCCCTGGGCCTCCACGAAAAGCATGACTATGCTTGTGAGTTTTGACCTGAGAGCCGGTGTAGATACGATCCCATTTGTGCAATGCTGATACCCGGCCACGCTCTCCCCTTTTTCTCCCCTTCTCTGTGGTCTCCTAGATCTGTAGATTCGTTGTCCTAAATCTGTTTTAGTGTTTCATAAAATAGGAGTGTAGTTTTTTTTTTATTTTAATTTTTTTTTTTAAGATGGGGTTTTACCATGTTGGTCAGGCTGATCTTGAACTCCCGACCTCAGGTGATCAGCCTGCCTCAGCCTCCCAGAGAGCTGGGATTACAGGCATGAGCCACCGCGCCTGGCCTGAGTGTAGTTTTTTTAAAAAAGAAAAACATTTTTTTTAGAGACAGGTTCTTACCACGTTGCCCAGGCTGGTCTTGAACTCCTGGGCTCAAGTGATCCACCCACCTCAGCCTCCCAAAGGGCTAAGATCACAGGCATGAGCTATGATACCCAGCCTGGTGGCACTTTTTATCTACTTTTTATCCACACAGGAATTGGCTAATCTAGACAGCTAAGAGTTTCTACCCATTTGCCAGAGGAGGTAACTGAGTCACAGAGACGAGGGAAGACTTAACCTCCCAGGGCTCCTGACTCCTCCCTCTTCACCTGCCCTTCCCCACTCCTCTCCTCACTGGCAGGTATGGTCTGCCCTCGCCCCCTCCCTGCCGCACCCCATGTAGAGGTGACACAGTGGCCGTTAGATCGGCCTTGCCCAGGAAGCCTCCCTGAGTTCCCAGGGCGAACTGGCCTCCCTTCTTCATGCAAGCTGGTTTTAGCAGCTGCTGTGCTGTTTTGTCACTCACAACGTGCTGCTCCCACTGTGAGTTCTCTGAGGCCAGGAACCAGGCCTTTACCCTGGGATGAACAGGACTCAGAGATGCTGAGTGAAGTCGCCAATTTGCAGAGCCCCTTTTGTGCACTGGGGAAAGCGAGAATGTGGCTGGCTGGCGTGGGCTGGGTGTGGGCTGCGTGTGGGCCAGCACATGTGTTCAAAGCCTATGGCGGGTTCAAAGCCTTCTGGGCTCATGGCCCGCTCTGAGCCTCCAGCATCCCGCCGAAGTCACAGAAACCATCCCCGTTTTACCCACGAGGATGCCGAGGCTTGGAGGGTTCCGGGTCCTTCCTGAGGTCACAAAGTAGCAGGTGGTACAGCAGAGACCACTCTTCCAGGCCCAGAGCCCGAGCTCTTCCCTTTAGGGTGCTTCTCAAAGTCTGGCCAAGACCTCTGCACCGTCACTGGGGTGGCTGGTTAAGGTGGAAACTTACTGAATCCTCTCGAAACCCACAGACTCCCCTTCCTGGGGGCTGCTGCTGAGGCACGTCTGGCTAATGAGTGCCTCGGGACTGTGCCACCCGCCCGTATCTCCAAAGCGCCCAGATGCTGCCCTCCTCCCTCTCCTGCTGCCTGTGGGGCAGGAGGTCCTCACCTCAGGGAGCCCAGCCATGGCGTGGCGCAGGCCTTCTGCCTCCCAGCCTGGGCAGGTGCCAGAAGCCAACAGAGCTGCTCCGGAGTCTCTCCTTAGCCCCAGAGCATCCTCACTCCCTTTCCCCACCCCACGCCTCACAGGTCTGTTCTCACTCAGAGGCAAGGCCCTGTGTCTGCAGCATGGCTTCATGGCCCGCTGAACTCACGGCCTCTAGACAGGCAGGCCCAGGGTGTTGGCACCAAGGCCATTCCTGTAGTGCAGATGGGAATCCGGGAGAGAAGTCAGGTGATGTGTGCAGAACGGGATGTGGACCTGGACGGTCTGACTCTGGAACCCTCTCTCTGGCCCCAGGAGCTGTCCCCCAGCCCTTGAAGTGGGGTTTGCTCACACCAAGATCAGTCGTGAAGACAGTGCTTCATGGCCCATCCCAGACACGCAGCCCCTCCCAGGTCAGGGCCAGGCCGGGGTGCTCAGCACCTCTGCGTTGTCCTGCGAACCCACAGCCATGCACCGTGTGGTCTGATACCCGCCCCGGTCTCCTTCATGTTGCCCCAGTCGGAGGCTTCTTGGAGCAGCTGCACTCTCCTTTCTGTGGGAAAGCTGCTCTTTTTTTTTTTTTTTTTTTTTGAGATGGAGTCTCACTCTGTTGCCCAGGCTGGATGCAGTGGCGCAATCTTTGCTCACCACAACCTCTGCCTCCCAGGTTCAAGCAATTCTCCTGCCTCAGCCTCCCAAGTAGCTAGGATTACAGGCATCTGCCACCACGCCCAGCTAATTTTTGTATTTTTAATAGGACGGGGTTTCACCATGTTGAGCAGGCTGGTCTCAAACCCCTGACCTCAGGTGATCTGCCCGCCTCGGCCTCCCACAGTGCTGGGATGACAGGTGTGACTGACCACACCCAGCCTGTCTGATGGAGACCGGCCCAGCTGGGCAGCTCCAGGGGCCAAGTGGAGTGAGCCACCTGCACGTGTGCCCGCCCTCTGATCTCTGTCCCTTGCCCCCTTAGTTCACACTGCAGAGGGTTGGCCTAGTGTCCCAAAGGCTCCCCTGACGCCGCCTCTAGTTCCTGGGAACAAGCTCAGCAGCTCCCCGCGAGGTGGGGAACTGCCGGGTCAGCCCAGGGCAGGTGTGGTTTGCAGAGGCCCAGGGTCCGTGCCTGCACTGTGGGCTCAGCAGGTGGGTCCCAAGATAGATTTTCAGCCTGAATTCCAGGTTCCAGAAGGAAAAGCCCCTGGCCCTGCCCTCCCGCCCCTGTCTCCATCCCTTGTTACCTGGAGCACTGGGCGGGGCGGGGGGGGGCTCCATTAGCTGTGTGCCGGCTGGGTACCCAGCCCTGTTCATGGTCCTGCGGGTATACCGGCGGGC
The DNA here is from genome assembly GCA_028533165.1 of Leontopithecus rosalia. Lineage (NCBI taxonomy): Eukaryota > Metazoa > Chordata > Mammalia > Primates > Cebidae > Leontopithecus > Leontopithecus rosalia. The sequence continues at coordinate 93,528,832 of CM052652.1, read as the reverse complement.
AGGAAAGCCCAAGGCTTCTCTTCACCTGGTGTTTATGTCCTGCAGAGAGAGAGACAGGACGCTCAGGAAGCGAAGGTCCCTTTAGTTGATGTTGAGTGCAGTGGAGGGAACCTCGGTGCTGGGCCCGGGGGTGTGGAGTGTCGCTGGTCATCACAGCCGCAGGGGTTGCTGCAGGCATTCAGGACCTGGAGGCAGGGTCACTCACTGCCTCCAGCACCTCCCACCCCAGGTGCCGCTGCTGAGACCTGGGCACCAGTGTTGTGGGGAGAGGTGCCACCTCGCACATCAGTGAAGACTTTGTGGTGACATCTCCATGGTGAGGGAGATTTGGAGACGGCAAGTTTGAAGACCCTCTAGAGGGAAGAGGAGGCCAGAGTGTGGGGTGGGCTGAGGGAGGGAGGGTAGAGCCCCCTGAGAAGGGGGCAGGGGAGCAGGAGGAGCCAGATGGCCTCGGAATTCAGGGAGGAGAAAGCCGAGGTGTGAGGGACAGACATTGTGTCCTCTTTCCTAAGCATGGTGCATCCTGCCCTGGCCCCGCTCCCAGGCTCTCGGCCTCACTCGCATCTCCACCTGTCCTCCCCCTGCAGATCTGTACTGTACCCTGGAGGTGGATTCCTTTGGCTATTTTGTCAGCAAAGCCAAAACCAGGGTGTTCCGGGACACAGCAGAGCCCAAGTGGGATGAGGTGAGTGGCGGGGCTGGTGTCTGTGTAGGGACCCCCGAGTTTGCACTGAGTGTGCCCCCACCACCCCGTGGTGAGATGGGGTGAATGGCGGGCTAGCGTCTGTGCAGGGACCCCCAAGTTTGCACTGAGTGTGCCCCCACGAGATAGGGTGAGTGACGGGGGCTGGTATCTGTGCAGGGACCCCCGAGTTTGCACTGAGTGTGCCCCACTGCCCGGAGCTCATGACCTGTCCGCCGGGGACGGCAAGCCAGTTTGTCGCTATACCAGCTCCGTCTGCTCCCCGCTCTCTGCTCCCTGCTCTCTGGCGTCCAATTACCATGTGTGTCTGGGTGTCAGACCCTGCAGTGCTGGCTCAGTCCCGCAGGCTCCATGAGGGATGGAAGGCCTCAGAGCCCCAGGAAATCTGGTGTGTTCTCCACAGGCTGTGCTGACTCCCTCCTCCTCACAGAGCTGAGGCCCACACCTGCTGGAAAGCCAGGTCTCCGTGCCGGGGAAGTTCAGGGCCCTTTGTCCCGTGTTTCCGCAGGAGTTTGAGATCGAGCTGGAGGGGTCTCAGTCCCTGAGGATCCTGTGCTATGAGAAGTGTTATGACAAGAGCAAGGTCAACAAGGACAACAACGAGATTGTGGACAAGATCATGGGCAAGGGGCAGATCCAGGTGAGGCTGGGCCGGAGCGATGCCGGGGATGAGGCCGGGCCCAGGGTGAGGCTGGGGGTAAGGCCAGGCCCAGAGCGAGGCTGGTGGAGCTGCCGTGAGACAGAATTCTGGCCAAGGAGCATGCTCCTGTGTGATTCTGCTTCCAAATTGGCTGGAGTGCTGCTCCCCTGCTGGAGGCGGCTGCTGACTGTGGCTCATAGCCCAGGTGTGCCTGGGTCATCCACACTCTGCGGCCCAGGTATGCCCGGGTCGTCCACACTCCGCGGCCCAGGTGTGCCCGGGTCATCCACACTCTGTGGCCCAGGTGTGCCTGGCTCCCCAGGCGGGTCATCCACACTTCCTTGGGATGGAAACGACTCACTGCTTTCACACCCGAGCTTTAGTCTCTGGGCGCTTTTTTCCGGAACGCCGTGTTGAGAATGGTCCGAGGCGTGTGGGTGAGCAGGAGGGGAGAGTCTGTGTGATGGGCAGTGTCCACCATTGACGTGGGGCCGGAGTGAGGCACACAGCCCTCACGTTTGCTATTCTGCCGGGACCCAAGGTCCTGCCGGGGGTCGTCTCTGACTTGTTGCAAGCTTTGCTAGACCTCACCCCACTGCATTGGGAGTCCATGGCTTCAGGTATGGACTCAGGGTGTTAGTAGGTGTTGGTTAAAGGCTGTGCCTCAGGTGAAGGGCATTTATGCCACTGAGTGCAGTGGCTCACCCCTGTAATTCCAGCACTTTGGGAGGCTGAGGCAGGTGGGTCACCCGAGGTCAGGAGTTGGAGACCAGCGTGGGCAGCATGGTGAAACCCGTTTCTACTAAAAATGCAAAAATTAGCCTGGTATGGTGGTGGGTGCCTGTAATCCCAGCTACTCAGGAGGCTGAGGCAGGAGAATCACTTGAACCTGGGAGGCAGAGGTTGCAGCAAGCCAAGATCAATCCTGGGTGATAGAGCGAGACCCTGTCTCAAAAAAAAAGAGCCTCTGTGCCTTTGTGTGCCACCTGTAACTCTAAAACATTCTGCCCATTTTGAAGATGGCTGCTATTCACCAACCCATTAAGAGAACTTCCTGGGAGCAGGAAGAGGTTCGTGGGGGGTGGGGTGCAGTGGTTGCATTCAGCCCGGAGCCATCCCCACTCCTGTCGGGCACCTTGGTGGCCTCATGCTACGCCACAGTGGTCTGGTTTGGAGGTAGATTCTGTGAGTATGCAATCCGGGGAGATGGGAACAGATGCGCATTGGGATGGAACCTCAGGCATCGGGGGCGCTGGGCTTCACAGTGGCCCAGAGGCCATCCAGGTGCAAGCTGTGACAGCTTCATCCACAACAGGGAGCAGAGGATGCTTTTTGCAGGAAGTATTTGTCCTCAGATGCACTGTCAAGGCCACCGAGTTTAGTGTCTGGATCTTAACTGGAGGTCACTGGTAGCACTGCCACTGGGGAGCTGGGTGGGCCTCCCACTCCCGCCCGTCTCAGGCTCCGGTGTTGGAACTGGGGCCCACGGGGAGGGGTCTGACCTCCCCTGCGTCCGCCCATGTTCCTAAACACGTCTCTGTCCGATGCTCGCCACTAGGGAGACAGGGCCGCTCGACCACCGCCAGCCAGTCCTCCGTTATCTGGGAAATGGGCCCTAGAAATCCAGTCCCTGGAAGCTGCTCTCTGCAGGGATGAGGGATGGGAGCCCCATCTCCCTGTCCCCGGGCTGGGCTAGAGGGACAGGCATGGAGGGGTTCTGGGCTGGCCCATCTGGTCTCAGGAGACCCCTAGGCAAGAGACAGGAGTGGCCGCCACGCCACACTCCCTGGCCACGGTGGCCGTGGAATAGAAGAGTTAAGAGGGTGTGCCAGGCAGCCTGCTCCGAGGGCATGGTGGGCCCCAGCCCCTCCAGACCTCAGCCCCAGGGCTTTCCTCCTCCTCACTCAACTCCAGGAGCCCCGGGGAAAACACACCATCCATCACTCCAAGCATCCTGGAGACAGGAACAGATGGAGGCGGTGGGGGAGTGGGGAAGCCAGGTTATGATTGGCAAAGCAGAAGGCAGAGTCTGGTAAGGAACATGTTTCTGTGTTTAAGCTTCGAGGAATGTTAAATGCCTGGGAGTTGATATTAAAAGAAACACAAACCTCTCAGCTGCCAGCTGACTTGGGCCTGTGAGCAGACAGTTCAGAGCCAGAGTCCCCTGGAGGCCTTTGAAGTCCTAGCACTCAGTGCTCCCAGGCCTGGCCCTGGCCCTCTACTGCGGGCCCTCTTACCAGCCTTGCTTCAGGTGGGGGAGGCATCCCCAGGGATGTGCCCTGGCTCAGAAAGTCTCACCCCCCCAGACTGCCTTTGGAGCCACCATGGATGGCCAGGCTGCTGAAGAGTCCAAATGGAGCTTTCCCACAAAGCCAGGCCCCATGGAGCCACGGAACCATCTGTGCCCACAGCATGTCCCTGCCTCCCATTCGGCCTCCCATCTAAGGAAGGGAACTGGCACTGGCCTCTGGAATGCAGTTGGGCTCCCGGACACAGACAGAGGTGGCTTTGAGACAGGACCCAGCCCTCAGGATGTTTAGGGGGCCTGAGGGAAAGGCAGGAGGAAGACACCTGCCTCTGGGGCTCTCATTTCTCTCTAAGCCTCTCCCACCGGCCCCTCTAGAGAAAGCAAGGGGCCCTACAGTGCTGGTCACCTGATGGGGCAGTGGGGCAGGAGTCAGGGCGGTGAGCTGGGGTGGGGCGGCCTTCAGTGACAGACAGACTGCGGCACTTGTGCTGTTGGAGGCCCTCCCCAAAGTCATCTCGTGTGATCCCGGTCCTTTCCCTCCAAGGAGAGTGACAGTCCCTCCTCCCCATTTTACAGATGAGGACTCAGGGGTACTGAGGCTAAGTCCCTTGGCCAAGGCACCTCTGTAGACAGTGTGTGGGGAAGACGCCACGCCCTTCCCTGTTCGGGGCCACATGTCTGAGGCCTTTGTCAGGACGTTCCCCAGCCTAGGCAGGGGGCCTGGTGTGGCTGGTGGCTGGAGAAGCAGCTGGGGAGCTGCTTTATGGCATCAGGGGAGCTTACACCTCCTTGGTCTTGCAGCCCTCTGGGCAGTGGACGCCTGTGTCTGGTGCCCCTGGGAGAAAGGAGGAGGAGGAGCACACGTAGGAAAGAGCAGGAGGCCGAGGCGGGTGGATCATATGGTCAGGAGTTTGAGACCAGCCTGGCCAAGATGGTGAAACCCCGTTTCTTCTAAAAATACAAAAATTAGTTGAGTGTGGTGCTCATGCCTGTAATCCTAGCACTTTGGGAGGCTGAGGCAGGCGGATCACTTGAGGTCAGGAGTTCAAGACCAGCCTGGCCAACATGGTGAAACCACATCTCTACTGAAAATACAAAAATTAGCCAAGCGTGGTGGTGTGTGCCTGTAATCCCAGCTCCTCAGGAGGTTGAGGCAGGAGAATCACTTGAACCCAGGAGGTGGAGGTTGTAGTGAGCTGAGATTGCGCCACTGCACTCCAGCCTGGGCGAGACAGAGTGAGATTCTCTCTTAAAAAAGAAAAAATAAGAAAAGAGCAGGAGGGACACTTCGAGTGCATCTGTGAGGTCCCTAGCCCAGGACTGGTGCTCTGCAGGTGTGGGGTCCTGGCCTGTCAGTGGGAAAGACAAGAATATTGGTCCATGTTCTCCTGCAGAACAATGCAGTACCAGTCACAATAACCACGCCCATGCCAGGGCCTAGGACGAGTCCAGCTCAGGGTAAATGCTGACATCTGCCATCTCGGGTACCTCCCAGGGCCTTGTGGGACAGGAATGTCATCACGGTTAGAGAGGCGAATGGAGGAGCCAGCCAAGGCCATGTGCCCAGGAGCGAGCAGAGGTGCACAGCCAGCTCCGGAGCCCGTTTCTAGATGCCCTGCTGCCTCCTGCTGTAAATAATGAGATGGAAGATTGTACTGCAGGAATTCAAAGGCAGAAAGGTCATCATGGGCTGGAATTAGGGAGGGCTTCAAGGAGGAGGTGGAACTAGAGTGGTTTGGAAGCACTAGCTTTTCTAATAGCAAAAGCAACGTTTGCAGAGAAAGAAAATTGCAGTAGAAGCAGACTTGAAATGTAAACCCATCCACACTCTCCCTCCCTCTCCCCCAGCCCATCCCCCCCTTCTCCTCCTCCCAACCTGTCCCCACTCTCCTCCCCCAGCCCATACCCCCTTCTCCTCCCAACCTGTCCCCACTCCCCTCCCCCAGCCCATCCCCCCTTCTCCTCCTCCCAATCTGTCCCCACTTCCCTCTCCTAGCCCATCCCCACTCCCAGTTTGCCCAACCCATCTCCATTCCCACTCTGGGATTCCTTCTGGAGAACATTTTTGTGTAGATTTAATCAGGTGTGTGTGTTTCGTCTATTTTTCTGTTTTCTTTCTTATTTGAGATGGACTCTTGCTCTGTCATCCAGGCTGGAGTGCAGTGGCGAAATCTTGGCTCACTGCAGCCTCCGCCTCCCAGGTTCAAGCAGTGCTTCTACAGGTGGGCACCACCACGCCCCGCTAATTTTTTGTGTATTTTTAGTAGAGATGGGGTTTCACCATGTTGGCCAGGCTGGTTTCGAACTCCCGACCTCAGGTGATCCTCCCACCTTGGGACTCCTAATGTGCTGGAAAGACAGGCGTGAGCTGCCACGCCTGGCCTCGTTTTTCTATTTTCTTTTTTTTTTTTTGAGATGGAGTTTCGCTCTTGTTACCCAGGCTGGAATGCAATGGCGCAATCTCGACTCACCACCACCTCCGCCTCCTGGGTTCAAGCAATTCTCCTGCCTCAGCCTCCTGGGCAGCTGGGATTACAGGCACGCACCACCATGCCCAGCTAATTTTTTGTATTTTTAGTAGAGACGGGGTTTCACCATGTTGACCAGGATGGTCTCGATCTCTTGACCTCGTGATCCACCCACCTTGGCCTCCCAAAGTGCTGGGATTACAGGCGTGAGCCACCGCACCCGGCCTTCTGTTTTCATGGACTATTATAAGCCTCCTTTTCTCTGGGCCCCAATGTAGTCTTCCTAAGCACCTTTTTAGATACATTGTTAAAAGTACTTGATAGTCTTTATAGAAATTGTTGTATCTAAGGGCCAGCCCAGTTGCACCAAGGCTCTGTTGCTCTAGCAAGGTGGGCAGGCTCCCAATCTGCAGGAAGGAAGGTGGATTGTTGAGGGGGGTAAGAGGGGAGGATGCGCCTGGCCACTCAAAGGAGGCAGGAATGTGCGGGAGGCCGCCGGGAAATTCAGGAGCCCAGCCCGCCTTCCGCAGGGTGGCGGGGAGGTGTGAGTATAAGGAATGAGTACAAGGAGAGGATTTGTGGAGGTTTCTGCCAAAAGTCTTTTTTTTTTTTTTTTTTTTGAGATGGAGTCTCACTCTGTTGCCCAGGCTGCAGTACAATGGCGCAATCTCGGCTCACTGCAACCTCTGCCTCCCAGGTGCAAGTGATTCTGCCTCAGCCTCCTGAGTAGCTGGGACTACAGGCAACTGCCACCATGCCCAGCTAATTTTTGTATTATTAGTACAGATGGGGTTTCACCATATTGACCAGGCTAATTCTTGAACTCCTGACCTCAGGTGATCCTCCTGCTCCAATCTCCCAAAGTGCTGGGATTACAGGGGTGAGCCACCGCACCTGGCCCAGTAGAAGTCTTAGAGAGCATTTAATCCAGTCCTGTTTTCTGGGGAGAAGGAAATGGAGGCCAGCAAGGGTGAGTGAGGCAGCCACAGTCTCAGAGCTCATTAGCCCTTGAATGAGGCCCCAGACTCAGGGACCCCATCCCGGTTGCCGCTCAGCCGGGAGCCCCCCACTGCGTCATCTGGCCTGCCTCTGGGTCCCAGGGGACTCCTGTCTGTTTATCCTGCTCTATTTCCAGCTCTGCCCTTCCAACTACAACCTACCCGTTGGCTGATTAGCATATTCCCAGGGTCCAGCCATTTGGCTGGCTGGGCCCCTGGAGAGGGCTTTCCCTTGGGGCTCCCCAGCTCTGTTTCTGTGGCTGACCCCAGACTGGAGAAGGGTCTGAGACCAAGGAGCTGCTTACACCGGAGAAGCCCTCTGCATCCCTGGCCCCCCTCCCCCGCTTGGTGGTTCCCTAGCTTGATGCAGGCCTGGACAGACCCACCTCACACTCCTGCAACCTGTGCCTGGGAGGCGGCTCCATGTCCCCACAAAAGCCGGCCAGGGCAGCCCTCCCTGGGCATAGACACGCTGAAGACCCCATGGTGGGAGGGGCAGGGTTCCAGGCCAGGGAGGAGGCTCTGACCCTCTGGATGCTCCAGCTCACCCTCACCCCCAGCAGAAAAGTTTGGGCCTGATGGGGTCCCTGCCCCTTCATCCCTTTCTCCCTTTCCCTCCTGGGAGACCGTGTCTGACAGGGGAGGGGTTAGGAGGAAGGGGCCATTTCCGTGACATTCTTGACCTGCCACTTGGAAACATGAAAAAAATCAGAGATAATAGAACTGACACTCAGAGATCATTAAGGCCAGTCCCCTGCCTCAGGACTGGGAATGGCCCACAGAGCCCAAATTGGCAAATCTGATGGCATCTGTTTTTATTGTTTTGTTTTGTTTTTTGAGATGGAGTCTCACTCTGTCACCCAGGCTGGAGTGCGGTGGCGAGATCTTGGCTCACTGCAACCTCCACCTCCCAGATACAAGCCATTCTCCTGCCTCAGCCTCCCGAGTTGCTGGGACTATAGGTGTCCGCCACCATGCCTGGCTAAGTTTTGTATTTTTAGTAGAGATGAGGTTTTGCCATGTTGGCCAGGCTGGTCTCGAACTTCCGACCTCAGGTGATCCACCTGCCTTGGCGTCCGGAAGTGCTGGGATTACAGGTGTGAGCCACTGTGCCCAGGCTTTACTCTTTTTAAAGAAAAAGTAGTGGTAGAAGCCAGGTACAATAGCTCACATGGTTTAGCCGTGAAACACTTGGGAGGTTAAGGAGGTGAGAGTGAGCTAATGATCGAACTCCAGCCTGGGTGATGGAGCAAGACTCTATCTCCATTTAAAAAAAAAAGATTGTAGTGAAATAAACATAACATAAAGTTACCATTTTAATAAGTTTTAGGGGCCGGGCGCAGTGGCTAATGCCTGTCATCCCAGCACATTAGGAGGCCCAAGATGGGCAGATCACCTGAGGTCAGGAATTCAAGACCAGCCTGGCCAACGTGGTGAAACCCCATCTCTACAAAAATTAAAAATTAGCCAGGCGTGGTGGTGCGTACCTGGAGCCCCAGGTACTCAGGAGTCTGAGGCAGAAGAATGTCTTGAACCTGGGAGGCAGAGGTTGCAGTTAGCTGAGATCACGCCATGATACTCCAGCCTGGGCAACAGAGCGAGACTCCATCTCAAAAGATAATAATAATAATAATAATAATTAGATGCACAGCTTGGCGGCAGCACGTGAATTCAATGATACGCAGCCATCGCCAACGTCTGGATTCAGAACTTGTTCACCTTCCCCAGCTGAAACCCCATCCGCATTAAATAACTCCCCACTCCTGCGCCCTCAGCCTCCAGTACCCACCTGCCTGCTTTCTGTCTGCAGAAATTCGTCCACTCTGGGAGCCCCTCATAGGTGGAGTCAGACAGCATCTGCCCTCCTGACGTCCTCGAGCTTTACCCGCCTGCTGTCATGTGTCTGAATTTCCTTTCTTTCTGAGGCTGGATATGATTTCTCTGCATGTAGATGCCCCTCTCTTTATCTGTTTGTCCGTCCATCCGTGGATGTAGGTGCCATGTCTGTTTATCCATAGTCTGTCCGTCCATGGATGTATGTGCTACATCTGTTTATCCATCAGTCCATCCCTCTGTGGATATAGGTGCCATGTCTGTTTACCCGTCTGTCCAAGGATGTCGGTGCCACATCTGTTTATCTGTCTGTCCATCCATCCGTGGATGTAGGCGCCACTTCTGTTTTATCTGTCCGTCTGTCCATCCGCAGATGTAGGTGCCACGTCTATTTATCCGTCCATCCGTCCATCTGTGGATGTAGGTGCCACATCTGTATATCTGCCCGTCTGTCCATCCGTGGATGTAGGTGCCACATCTGTTTATCTGTTTGTCAATCCGTGGGTGTTGGTGCCATGTCTGTCTATCCATCCATCTGTGGATGTAGGTGCCACATCTGTTTATCCACCCATCTGTCTGTGCACATTTGTGTTATTTCCACCCAAAACATTCCTGCCTTTTGGTCAGAAAAAGAGCCTGGTCCCTGAGGATGGAGACTCCACAGCCTCCTTTTCTCCAGACCCAAAGTCTATCTTCCACCCCCTGCCCCCTGACTGCCAGCTGTAATAGGCAGGGCCTGTGACCCCGGGGCATGACGGTCACTATTAGCCTCCTGTAGCTGAAGCACACAGTTGGATCCCTGCCCCACCCTGGCCTTCTCTCCCCTGGTCAAGTATCCCTGCTCCTTGACCCTCCTTCCTGCATCTGCCCTTTGCTTCCCTGATTTAGAGGCATCAAGTGTGGATGCAGTCACCTGGAGCCAGGGGACAGTCTCTGGACCTCTTGGCACCTTAGTCTCTTCATTTGTTCTTGTTTATTTTGAGATGGAGTCTTGCTCTGTCACCCAGGCTAGAGTACAATGGTGCACGCTCAGCTCACCGCAACCACCACTTCCCGGGTTCAAGCGACTCTCCTGCCTCAGCCTTTCTAGTAGCTGGAATTACAGGCATGCGCCACCACACTTGGCTAATTTTTATATTTTTAATAGAGATGGGGTTTCCCTATGTTCATCAGGCTGGTCTCAAACTCGTGACCATAGGTGACCCGCCCAACCTGGGCCTCCCAAAGTGCTGGGATTACAGGTGTGAGCCACCGTGTCCGGCCCAGTTTCTTTATTGATTAAATGCGGATAACTGTTTCTGCTCTGCCTTCAGCACTGGCTTAAAGGATCTCATGTACCTGGCAGAGCTGGTCAGGGCTGTGGCGTGCACGTTACGCTTTCACTGGTTTATTCACTTGTTTCTGTTGATGATATGTCCTCTAAATGGCTGGCCCTGTGCTGTGGATGCAAAGAGCGATCAGGACTTCACCATCTGGTAGAGAAAAGAGGAGGGCTTGGGCATTTCAGCCATGCTGCAGGGCTTTGCAGCCAGGCCGGTGTGATGGAGATGAGTCTAGCTCTCTCATTTGTTAGTGGGAAGGACAGAGTGAGTCTCTGCCTCGCTGAGCCTCAGCTTCCTGACCTGTGTGGCGGACTGTGATGAGGACTGAATGTCAGTGCCATGAATCCCTTGATATGGGGTCTCTTGTGGAGCCAGTATGAGGTTTGCCCTAAGTTGGCAGGTTTGGGCACCCTGTCCACCACCCTCCTGCAGGGGTTCTGGGTCACTTGTCCGGCAGCGCCTCCTACAGGCTGCCACCTACAAGTGGTCTCCTGGGTCTGGGCCTTTGGCTGGCTGAGGCACCATTGTTTTCTTAACCTGTGGGGTCAGACCCGGCTCTGCTGAACCAACCTGGTGGTCGAGGCAGGGAGTTGAGGCTGGAGCCCTCGCCGCCTGTGGGCCTGCAGTTTCCCCACCATGACCCAGAGCAACAGCTCTGAGCCTGGCCTGGTGTGGTCGGCCAAGCACAGGGCAAGTGCAGTGCTGAGAACAAGAGCCCTTTGTCAGTGGCTGGGCGAAGCTCTGGTTTCAGTTACTCTGCAGAGCACAAGGAGGCTGCAGTGAACACGTAGCAGGAGCCAAGGGCTGCCTGCCCCACCTCCCTCCCTCTGGCCCCCAAGGGGTCTCTTGTCACCGGTTGACTCTGCCTGAGGGTCCTGTGGGTCCTGGGCCCTGGGATGTTAGCCCAGACCCCTTCCATCTCCAGCTCAGCCTCGTTCTTGATGGGTGTGCCTGGAGTGCCGGGACCCTTCCCAGGAGGTGATGGAGGGCCGGCAAGGTCAGTCCTCAGTGCCTCCTCCCACCACCCCTTCATCCTTCCAGGCCTCCTGTGTGGGCCACACTCCCCACAGCTGGGCCTGGCCCCAACCCCGAGTGAGGCCTTGGTGCAACTGGGAAGGATACAGGCCTTTCCCTTTGGTTCCCCCATGCCTGTCCCCAGCCCCTGTCGTCCCCTGCCCCAGATATCGGTGTGGCTTCTCCCTGGAAGAGGAGCCCCTTCCTGGCACCTGCCAAGGCTGGGAGCGCAAGTTGGGCCCAGCGTCTGCCCCTGGCATGGGAGTTCCATGTCTCTGCTGCCTGCCGCCCCCCCCCCCCGGGAGTACCCCAGGTGCTCGGGGACCTGGAGGCTGAACCCAGGGCCCGGTGATGGCGGCCATGTCCTGTCCTGTCCCCGCCTGCTCCAGCTGTTTCGGGCAAACTTGTTCTTCAGCCCAGACTTCCACCTGCTGTCCCTCTTCACAGCAGGTCTAGATGCCTGGCTCTCCTTGGAGAGTGGGCAACAGAGCCTGTCCTGGGTGGGGGAAGTCAGGAGCAGGGTCCCTCAAGAGTGCCCGCCCTGCCAGTCAAGAGCTTTTCCACACGGGGAGCACAGACCTCTTCTCAGCCCTGCTCTGCCGCCTCCCCCTCCCAGGTGTTCCTGATTTGGAGAGCCTGGACTATGCCCAGTGGGTTCTGGGCAGGAAGCATCTAGCAGGAAGCAGATAGAGGCATGAGCCAGTTCCCTGTCCCCACTCCCTCCCCCATAGCATCCCCCTCCCACCACTTCTCCCCCAGCTTCCCCCTCCCCCATCCCCCATGGGAAGTGCCACCTTGGCAGGCAGGCTAGGCACCCACTCCCCCAGACCCACCTCTGAGGGGTGGGCACTGAGCAGAGAAGCTGGTCCAGATGGGAACTTGGGGGCCACTGCATTCAGGCCCTGAGAACATCCAGCGCCCCAACAAACCCAGACAAAGGTGTTCTCAGCCCTGAATGCCGAGGCCCACACACAGAGGCACCGGCCCTGGGCTTGCTGTTAGCTGGCCACAACCTCAGGTGACCCTTCGGAGAGTGCCCTCTGAGTCTGTGGGCCTTGAGCGCCCTCGGGGGGCGGGGAAAGCGGCAGGAGTCCATTCCTCCTAGCAACTACCCTCCCTCCAGGCGAGGGCTCCCTTGGGCCCCAGGGCTGTCCCACTTTGTTTTCCGAAAGCTGGAGAATCCCTTGAGTTAGGGCTGAGGCTGCAGGTGAATGATGATGGGGTCACATAGGGTGGACTCTGCTGGCCTCCTTCAAGCCTGGAGTCACTGCAGACCCCCGGCGGCCCCCTTACGGCCAGCCCTGCCCTTGGTGTGGCCTGGGGTGGGGACGGTGGTGGTGCTGGGGGAGGGTCTAGGCCCCAGGGGGGACTGTAGCCCTGGGCTGGGGCCGGGAGGGCTGGGCACAGTGTGTTTGTGCCCTCGGAGACAAGAGCTGAGCTGCCCTGGCTTCGGGAAAGACCTCACCTGACCCGAGACTCAGGATGACCCAGACTCGCCTGCCTGTCGGACTAGATAGACAAGGGAACCACAGCAGCAGAGCAAATGCCCAGGGTTTCCCAGAGCAGGGAGAGAAGTGGAGATAAGATGTGAACTCCAGGTCCGGCACCACAGGTCCCCACCCCAGCCTGACCTGGGGGCATCCTTGCAAAGCGCCTAATCTCTCTGACCCCACACGTCCCCCATCCGGAGGGAGAGCTGCTGTGGGAACTGCTCAGAACCCACCCACGGAAGTTAAGCTTTTGGCTATCCATTCTGGTAGGAGGGCAGGTGGTAGGTGCGTGTCAGATTCTGACTTGGGAATTCCCGGGAGAGGCAGGTGAGGGGTGGTGGGAAAGCCGCTGTGAGCTGGTGGGTCCCGTCTCTCCAAGTCGGCCAGGGCCTCTGCTCTCTGCTTTGGCTTTTATCTGACCAGGTGGACAGGGAGACTTTGGCATAAGATTTCATTTGGAAAAAAGGCAGGGGCGCCTCCTCAGCAAAAAAGAAAAATCACCAGAGACCCTTGGTGTGGTCCGAGCAGCTGACGGACAGCTGTGGAAACTGAACCCTGACGGAAGAGGTGGCCATCGAGTCCCAGCTGGCAGGCAGGACTTGGCCCAGGTGCCTGGCTCCCCAGGGCTTGCTTCTGGCCACCTTGCGCTCAGAGGTTGGGTGGGAGGGATTGTTCCAGAATCAAGGATGGAGAAGGAGCAGGAGGCTAGCCCACCCCACCCCATCTGCAGGCTTCAGACCTTCCCGCCTCAGGCTGCCGCATCTAGCTATGTGGGGAGATCTGGCCACGCCACTCCTTCCTGGAGGAGGGGCGGGCAGCCGCCTGGGGTTCCAGTGCTGGGGACGGCATGCTGAGGGCCAGCCCTGCCCACTCTGTCCCTGGCAGGTCTTGTGCTAGATAAGCAAGAGGTTCCCGAAGGCTCCAGTGGACTTTTCGCCCTTTTCCGTGACTCAGTGTGCTGTGAGAATCATTGGGCATTGCCAAGGACAGGCTCTCAGGACACTCCTGCAGTAGACAAGCTCGTGGGCTGTGTCTCCCTCTCCTCTAGAGCACCTAGAGAACCACAGAGCACCCTGGTGACACCAGCCTGAAGTGGCCGGGCAGAGGGAGGCTGCAGGTCAGGCAGAGGGAGGCTGGAGCTGTGTGAGGAGCAGCACGTACTCGGAGTGCCCCGTGAGCTGATGCGGGCCTTTGGGGAGTTGGGAGGACAGTGGGTTACCTTGGGCAGCCTCAGGTCTGGGCTGTGAAGCAACTTGCTTTCACCCTGACTGCCTCCTCCTTGAACTGTGCCCATCTTCAGCCTTGAGCCCACGCCGGATCCCTCTCCCAGCCCCAGATGGATGGATGGATGATGGATGGGTGGATGGGCGGAAGGATGGATGGAGAGATGGAAGCTTCTGGGCTTTGCTGTACCACTGGCCACTGGGTGACCCTGAGCCAGGTGCCCCTGTCCCCAGGCCTAATGCAGGCCCTGAACATTGCGAATATTCAGAGGTATTAGGTGGGAGGGGAGAAAAACCTGGAGTGAGTCTCAGCGTCTCATTCTGGGAAGACATTTGCCCTTCCATAGGTTTTGTCAGGGTAGGTACAGAAAATGGTCAGAACACACAGTAAGAACGCAGGGACCACAGAGCCACCAAGTTAGGAGGACACCCCTGTCCCCATCTACCCCCACAGTTGGCCCTGGAACGTGCCGTCCTCCCGCCCAAGTCTGCATGGGTGCTGGGCACCCTCACTCGGCTCTCAGCCAGGAGCCTGGCCTGGCTTTGGGCAGGACCCTCTGGCAGGCTTTCTGCAGCCACCAAAGCCTCGGGCCCCCGCTCTCCTCTGGCACCTTCCTGACCCCCAGCTCTGCTCCTCTGATGCCCACCCCATGCCGTGACCCTCCGGGGCTGAGGGAGGGAGGGTTCTTGGCAGACCCGAGCCACATCCCTCTCCGTCCTCATCCTCAGCTGGGTGCCAGGCTCCTCTTGGGCTCTGGGCCCTCTGGGTGGCATCTTGGGGCTCTCCCCTCCCCAGCTGGCTCCCAGGCTCTTTCCCCACTGGGGCGCCTGTGGCCTTGGTCTAGCTGGCTGCTCAGAAACCCCCTCTCCGGGCCTGGAGTCATTTGTGCCAGCAGACGGCGGGGAATTGGGGTTCTAGTGTGGGCTGGGGCACGTGAGCCTCTGCTGGTGGGAAAAAGGAGGTCACTCCAGAAAAGCAGTGTTGCACTTCCAGGTTCTGAGACAGAACCTTCCTCCTGGTGCCCACAGGCTGGAGGATTTGCCTGGACACTGTCCCCACCCCCAGCTGTCACCCAGGCAGCCGTTGCCCCTCCCGCCCACACGGCTGGCCGCGCAGGATGTGTGTTATTCCCTCTTGACCTTTTTTCCTTGTTGATGCTGCTGCTGATCGCTTTAGCCTGATTTTACCTCAATCGCAGCCGTGCCAGGCGGCATGGCCCCCTCCTAGGTGTAGCACAGGGTCCCACCCACATCTCCCCAGGGGCAGCCCCTCACCTTCCCCTGGCAGAGAGACTAGGGACGGCTGAGGGAGGATGGGACGAGCCACCAGGAATGTTTTTAATTCCAAAGGCAGTGACATCTGTTTGTGGGGGCCTTGCCACCCAGGCTGTGTTTATATAGCCAGGGAGCCTTGTAAATCATCCGAGGAGGGTGCTGCCAGGCGTGGCTGGGTGGCAGGTGTTGGGGGGGAGCGTGGCCACTTCCTCCGAGGAGGCCTCTGCCAGGCGTGGCTGGAAGGGGTGCGGGAGGAGGGAGTGTGGCCACTTTCTGGGTAGTCAGATCGCCTGAGCTGAGCCCAGCAAAGATGAGGAGGGGTCCGTGGTGGGCTGCAGGGACTGGAATTCAGACTGCTGCTCTCGCTGGGGACGTTTGTCCTACATGGATCTTCTTCCACCCAAGACCACTGACCCCAGGAAGCAGTGAGTCAGGCTTCGGGGAGAGAAGGAAATCTGCCATCCCCAGAGGAAGCCCCCAGTCCTTAAGGGAGTAAGGAGAAGATGGGCGTCTCAGGGGAAGACTCCCAGCTGTGCTGCCCATCTGCCAAGGGGCTGATGTCACCATGGAGACCAGCTGGCCGTCCTTCATCCAGTCCGAGCCTGCAGTTGCTAAGAGAGAGGCTTTGGGAGTAGGGTTTATGCTGCCCATCTCTTCCACGTGCCCAGTGGCAGGGAGGGCAGGGAGGGGTGTGAGTTCTTGGAGCCTGCACCCTGTGGCACGGGACCCAGCCTGAGGGAAGGGGACTCAGGGAGCCAGTGAGGGGGCCAGTTCCGAAGTCAAGCCACAGCGCCAAGAGCACCACAGCAACGTGGTGAGCAGTTACCATGGCGCCTCACCAGCCAGTTACACAACAGCCACTGCACATTTGCCAGAGGGAGGTCAAGTAAAGTTGGGACCCAGCGAGGGTGGACGGCCTCTCCCCACAGCCCTGCTCGCCCCATGCCGACCCACCTCCTCCAAGAAGCCCTCCCGGGTTTCCTCCAGGGGAAATTCAGTCTCCTTTCTCTTGACATTCACAGCCTTTTGTGTGTCCTGTTTTGAGGCCGTGATACCAGATTTTGTGAGGGCTTTGTTCATCTGGGTGTGGCGCATAGTAGGTGCACAGGTGCATGTCTGCCTCCCGTGGAGCGCACCGCACTGCCCTCTTGGCTGCAGCTTTGTCGAGCACTTGCCTTTGATCCGTCTCTGCGGTACCCTAACCCCCACCCAGGGGTTGGGCACACAGCCATGCCCTCAGTCACTGCCTCTGGAGTGCCATGAGTGAGGCCAGGCAAGGTGGCTCACGTCTTTAATCCCAGCACTTTGGGAGGCCAAGGCAGGCGGATCACCTAAAGTCAGGAGTTCGAGACCAGCCTGGCCAACATGGCAAAACCCCATCTCTACTAAAATTACAAAAATGAGCCAGGCATGGTGGCAGGTGCCTGTGACCCCAGCTACTCCAGAGGCTGAGGGAGGAGAATCGCTTGAACCTGGGAGGCTGAGGTTGCAGTGAGCTGAGATTGGGCCCCTGCACTTCACTCCAGCCTGGGCCACAGAGTGAGATTCCGTCTCAAAAAAAAAAAAGTGGCATGAGTGGGACTAAGCAGTGTAGCCCACAGGGGTGAACAGCGCCTTCCCGGGGGAGGTGGTTTGTGGCTGTGCCGGGGTCTGCAGTGCTGTGATGCCCCAGTGGTGAGGGGGCTGCCTGGCCCCTCCTGGAGCCCAGGAAGGGGCAGGTGAAGGATGGACCAGGAAGGGTGACTCAGGCCTTGGTTGGGAGACACAGGCATGTTCCTACCTCCGTCAGCCTCTGCCCCTGCCCTCAGGAGGCACTGGCGAGGGTGCTGTGGCTCCACCCATCTAGCAGCTTAGGTGTGCGGAGGCTATGCGTGGCCCTGGCAGCCCGGCTGGTGTTCGGGAGTGGGTGTGGTGTGTGAATGCGGGAGGAATTGGGGCTGGTCTGCCCCCCTCTGCAGGGACAGTGAAGACCGAGGCCCTGTTCCAGCCCAACAGGCCCCCACAGGATGCCCCCCAGGCTCCCTCCACCCCGGCGGAAGGCAGTACAGGGCCAGGTCCTGCCACACCAGGGCACCCAATGACAGGGGATAGGCTTTGGGGTTGGCCAGGTCTCCGTTTGTGTTCCAGCTTGTCCTGGCCTTGGACAGTTGCTCAGCCTGTTGGAGTCCTTCCTTTCTTCAAAGGTAAATGGGGAGGCTGGTTCCTACTTCATGAAGTTGGGAGGATTATGTGAATTAATCCCTGATGCCCAGTCCATGCCAACCTTCCATGAACAGCAGCTCTTACTATGACCAGGTCCTGGCTGCCTCTGCAGGGAAGCCACCCACTTCTCCAAACACACGAGGCCTCTGCAGAGAAATCCTGACAGCTGCCTGCCCACTGACGCTGGGTGCTGAGGGCCAGTCTCTGTGCCCCAACCCACCTGCCTTACCCGGCCCTTCTTCCTGAATCCAAAGCATCATCCCTGCTTGGGGAAGGCACAGTGCTCACGAGCACCAGGGCATCAGGGGCCTCTCCCTCCTCACTTGGCACTGCCTAACCCTGGGCAGGAACTGGACCTCCCTGGCCCCCGGTCCTCACCTCTGTCAAACAGCGCAGTGACACCATCACAGAAATGTGAGGCTTCCGTGCAGGCAGGTATTCAAAAGACCTGGTTCCTGGCTGCCACTGTGTAAAGACTGGTATCCTCCCTGTGCGTGCCAGGGTCTGCAGTGCGGTGATGCCCCCACACCCCTCCTCCCTGCGTGGCCCGGGGTCTGCAGTGGGGTGATGCCCCCACACCCCTCCTCCCTGCGTGGCCTGGGGTCTGCAGTGGGGTGATGCCCCCACACCCCCCTCCCTGCGTGCCCCAGGGTCTGCAGTAGGGTGATGCCCCCCCCACCCCTCCTCCCTGCGCCCCAGGGTCTGTAGTGGGGTGATGCCCCCACGCCCCTGGGTTTTGCGTAGTCTAACCATTTGGGATTTGGCCTTTCTCTTCCTCTGAACACCATCCTCTAACTTGTATTGTCAGTTTGACACATCATTCGCCTCCTAGTCTGCAGTTAGACAGGTCATTGACTTGAGAGGGTCAGGAACAAGCTCCCTCGCTCCCTCCAGGCGCCCAGCACAGACACAGGGGTTGCCCATGGGGTCCTCTGCCCCCCCGCAGCAGAAACCCTGTCTGTTGAGGTGCAACGGGCCCTGCTTAAAAGTGACCCCTCCGGCTGCTGTGACCCTGGTGGTTTCGGCCTTTTGCTCCTGTCTCTGAGCACATCAGTGGCCTGATTCCCACGGGGATCCCCCCGGAGGGTTTTCTTTCTCCCTTACATTTCTCACCTGAGGAGGCTCGTGAGCCCCTGGTTCCCCGCGGGTCCTGGGGGAGGGGCCTTGGGGCGGGAGTTAGGGGTCGGGAAGTACAACCCCAGGGCCCGGAGCGGTGTTTTGCAGGGGAGAGGGCGGCTGTGTTTGCCCCAAAATGCACCCCCGCTCGCCACCCCACCCCCACCCCACCCCCCGCCCCCGGGCCCTGGGCGCAGCTTGGTGGTGAAGGGGTTAAGGCAGGGACCACCGGGAGGGACGGGCTGTGGGGCTCCTGGAAACTTTATTCCGTGGGTAGGGGCGGCCTCGAGAGGGCGGCAGGGTGGGACCTGGGCTGGGGTGTCGGAGGGGCATCCCGGGGCCTCCACTGAGCCGCTTTCACAGGGGGCCGGGAGGGGGCGGCGCACAGCCTGGGCTGCAGCCTCCGGGGAGGGCGGAGGGAGGTAGGAGGGACCAGCAAGGGGAGCGCGGAACGCGGAGCTCGGAGCCTCTCCGGCGGGACTTGCAGGGCCGGGCCGGAGCCGGGGCCGGGGCTGGGGCTGGGGCTGAGGCTGAGGCTGAGCTCCGCAGGCGCCATCTCTCCAGGCCCGTCCCATCCCGTCCCCAGCATGACCGACGTCCTGTCCCGGCCCGACTGCAGCACGAAGGCGGGGGGCGAACCCCTAGAGCTGGAGGACTCAGGGAGCAAGCGCCCCCCCAACACCGGCGCCAGGCTCTGGGGCCGCGTGCGCAACAGGCTGCTCCGCCACAAGGTGCCCGCTGGGACTGGGGAAGGAGGCGGAGCGGGGGGTGGGGAGGTTTTGGGGGTCCCGCTCACCTTTCCGTGGGGTCCCGGGACAGAGCTGGGGTCTGCACGTTGCTGTGAGTGGCTTGAACTTGATGGGAACGGGGTGCCGGCCCTGCACGATGCTGGCCTCCGGGCATCCGCCCATGTCTCAGGGGAGAAGGCGGTTTTCTTCGCGGCAGGTGGACTCGGCTTTACCGGCAGGAGTTGAAGCGGCCCTGGGAGCCTCCTGCCCTCTGGGTCTGTGTCTCCCGCTGTGCTCGGCCCAGACCGACCCTGCCTCCAGCTGGCACTGCTGGGCCCCCTTTGCTGAGGGGCACTGACCCCAGCCTTATCTGCCGTGTGAGGGTTCTATGTGCAGGGTTGGGGGGGATGCTGCCGGGTCAAGGGTCTAGGTTTCCCCCTCAGGAACCACCCAGCTGACTGCTGGCCCAGGGCCGACTGGGCACCAGGTGTCCGCTCTGTGTGCCAGGGGCTTCTTGACCCAGCAAGCAGCTCAGACCAAGCCTTGCCGGGACAGACCCCAGGGCTCCTGCAGCCCCAGACCTGAGCTGGGATTAAAATCGGAGATAGAAGCCACTGCCTTGCAGCTGGGCAGGCTGCCTCGGGGCTGGCTTGGGGCCCTGGCATCAGGCATCCGAGGAAGAGCCAGACCCAGAGCCCAGCACACAGGAAGCGCTCGATGACTGCAGAGCAAACCGGCTGCCCGAGTCCCGCTGGCCAGAGCAGGGCGCATCCCTCAAGATAGCAACAAGGGAGGCCTCGGCCGGCTTTCAGTGGGCACTGGCAGACCCTCCTGTGGCTCACAGCAGGACCCTCTTCGAGCTCTTACTGCTGGCCGAGTTGAGGCTCCTGACATAAGACAACACAATGTGATCTTGGACCGGCTGGCTCCTTGTTTAGTTTCAGCTCCTGCTGTGGGGCATACTTGACCTCCCAGAGGTGACATCAGTCATGGAAAGTGCCAGGTAGGGCAGCAACTCGAGCTGTCCTGCGCTGGCCCCTGTGTCACCTTAGCCTCCCTGGGGACCCAGCTAGCAGAGCCCTGCCAGCCCCAGCTGCTGCCCGTGCCCCTCTGTGCTGAGGCAGCTGTCTGTGCCCAGCAGCGTGGAGTCATCTGCTCCCTGGCCCCACTGATGCCAGCCCAAAGCTCACCCTCCATCCCCAGACCTCAGCGTTGGCAAGAAACAGACCTGGCAGGTTCCTGGTCCGGCAGCAGCCACACAGGGCCCTTCCGGTTTACCTGCCTCTTTAAGGAGGCATCTGGCATGTGGGGGCAACTTATAGACCCCAGCGGCCAAGATCTTCAGTTCCTTCCCTCTTCCTGTGTATTTGTGGCCAGCAGAACTGAGAAGCTCCTTTAGGAATTCGTTGGCCAGGTTTTCCCTGGTGGTGTCTGATGGGCATCTCTGGGCCCATCAGGGGCAGCGGCCAGGCACATGCTGGGCTGCTAAGCTGGGGAGCAGGGTGGCGTCCATGCCGCTCCAGGGTGGCTCGGGGCCTGGGGACCTTGCGTGGCGGGTGGTTCAGTCCCTAACACGTGCAGTGTGACACGTTGTGTCTGTGTCGTGGGCATAGGGTCTGCACTGCAGCAGACAGAGGGACACCGCCCTGTGCTTCCTGCCTCGCTATACACAGGCAGGCGGGGTAGGCAGCAGGGTTGGGGGTCTAGGCCCGCTGGCTTCTTCCTTTCTGTCTTCAGCCACATTAACCCGGGCCCTCAGGGCACCCGCTTCACAGCCAGGCCAAGGGGCTGGGATTAGGCAGTCGTGTCGGTGGGGTAGGAGAAGGGTGCCTGGCACTGCCCGGCCTGGCGGGAGGGTCGCCTCATTCACTCGTTAACTGTGCCCTGAGAATTTGGCACTGTGGGTTTGAGAAGCACCTGTGGTCCTCCCGCTTCCACTGACCTAAAGATTCACGAGAGGCTGACCATGGGTGTGCGGCTCGTCCAGGCTGGGGCTGAAGACTGTTTGGACGGGAAGGTCTCGTTGTCAGAACCGAGGCTGTAAATTGTGCAGGGCCTCTGGTGCTAGGGGAGGGCAGGCAGCAACACTCATGGGTCTCCTTGGGGTCCCAGTGGGGGCTTGGGTTGGGCTGCTCTTGTTCCCAGAGAAGAGTTCTGGGGCCGAAGCTTCATTCCAGCCCCTGACATGGCGGCCGGCTTACTGTGCGATCGTGTCACCGGGAGCCATGTGGCATCTGGTTTTGTGGGTTCGGCCAGGGCTCTTCGTACCTCACTTTGAGATTGGATTTTCCTTTCCTTTTTACTTATTTTTTTTAATTTTTGCCTCAAATCACACTCAAGTAGACCAGACCAGTGCCTTTCTCTCCCTCCCAGTCCTCCCTCTTCTAGCTTCTTGGCTGAACTTCGGAGGGGACGGGGCTGAAGGGGGAATCTCATGCCCAACACCTGCAGGTTTTCATGGGGTCACTTGTGGGAGCCGAAGGGAGGTTGGCCCAGAAGCCCTTGTCTGGTGGGAAGTTGCGGCCCTTACGTGGTTCTGTACCCAGGCCAAGGGGCTCCTGACCCAGACCAGGCAGCTGCTGGCCAGAGATGGGGACTCAGGCTGAACCGGCAGGGTCTGGGCAGAGGTTGAGGACAGCTTCAGACGACCTTGCCTCTGCCTCAAGGCACAGCCATGTGGGGCTGAGAATCCCCTACTTCCAAAGAGCTTGTCTTAACCTGGATGCTGGCACTGCTGAGCCCCACAGGGAGTCAGTGTCCTGTGATGGACGCTGGCACTGCTGAGCCCCACAGGGAGTCAGTGTCCTGTGATGGAAGTTGCTGCCTTCACTTCAGAGAGGATCAGAGGTGTCACTTGAGGAAGGGCGGGGTGGAGAGCCCACTTTGGGCCATTTGGGGAAGCTTCAGGCTCACGATGGTCTTAGAAGAGGGTCTCTTTCTTGTATCACCTGAGATAGGAATTCGAGACTGGCCTGGCCAACATGGCGAAACCCCGTCTCTACTAAAAATGCAAAGATTAGCTAGGTGTGGTGGTGCACGCCTGTGATCCCAGCTACTTGGGAGGCTGGGGCAGGAGAATCGCTTGAAGCGGGATGTGGAAGTTGCAGTGGGCTGAGATGGCGATGTTGCATTCCAGCCTGGGCAACAGAGTGAGACTCAGACTCAAAAAAAAAACCAGGGTCCCTTTCTTTGTCGGCTTGATTGGCACTGCAGGACAGCCCCGCCCCTCATCAGTTCTTCCTGAAGGCACCAGGTGTGCAGGCCACGGGAACGTTCCCTCTGCCCCTCACCTGGCCATCCAGGTACACAGGTGCTGGGTACAGGACCCAGATACGTCTTGAGCTGGTTTATTTTACAGTCCAGCTCTGCGTGTCAGGAACCATCTTGCAGCCTCCTGCAGGAGAAGCAGGGCCTGGCCGCCCAGCGCCCTTCCCTGTCTGCTGGAGGGAAGAAAGCATCATCGTGTGTCTTGTCTGTTCACACAGACTCCCCCGAGAGCGATTGACAGGGGCTAAGGTGGTGCCTCCCCCGAGAGCTGGGGCCCCTGCCACCAGCCCCCTTCCCCCAGGCCTATGTGTGGGTCCTGATGGCAGCCGGGCTGGCCGGCAGGTGGGCAGTGGGGCTGGACAACCCTCCCTCCATTCCCGAAGCCCACCTGCTGAGAGGGAAGGTCTCCCTGCCGCAGCCTCCTGAGTGCTCTCCCACCCTCTCTGCCAGGCTGGCTCCTAAGAGGCTGCTTGAGTCCACAGAGCAGGAACGCTGGACTCTGAGAATCTGACGAAGGTTCCAGAGCCCACCCAGGCACAGCCACCCCCATGCACACACTGCATGCTACTCCAGAGGGCTGTGGACACCAGGGCAGGAAGCCTGCTCTGAGTGAGCTTGGCAAGGCTGTTTCTCGGTACCTGGGGAGAGCAGAAGGGCACTGTCCCTCTCCAGCCCCCTGCGGTCCACAGACGGCTTGGCTAGCGGTGCTGGGCCTGGAGCCCCAGCTTTTAGATGGCTCTGGACCCTAGAGAGCGGAACCTGCCAACCATGGAGGTTCCTCAAAGGCCAGAGCTGCCCAAGCCCGTGATGCCATGGTACCCGGAGATGGTGAGGCCCCAGGCAGGGGCAGACATTTTGGAAAGAGCCCAGAGCCCTGCAGGTGCAGGCCTGGGGCAGCTGCCAGTGTCCGTCACAGCGTGGGTGCTGGAGAGGCCTGGCTGTCTGCTGAGTGGCCTCGTCACTGCCCAGATGGTTGGGAACGGCTCAACAGGTGAGGATTGTGGCCTCCTTTCCCTATCAAATCAGGCTGGGATGTTTGTGTCCTGATGGCTCCCCAGTCCCTTCAAGCCTGGGACCTGCCTGCCCAATGCAGGGAGAAACGCAGTGTCTGCTCCGGACCCAGCAAGCCGTAGACTCAGGTCTGTTGCCCTTGGCCCTCCAGGATGGGCCCTGGAGAGGCGGGGGGTGGGGGTGGTGCATGGAGCTGCTCACGGGCTTCTGCAGGGAGGCCCCAGGATCCCCGCGGACGTTTCCCCAGCCCCACTCCAAGACCGTGGAACCAGCTTCTGCGCTGGAATCTGAACAGTAACCCCAGCCGGGGCTGGTACCGATGCCAGCCGTGCACAGCCAGGGCCGTGATATCCACAGCACCCTTCCCATCCAATGCCTAGACCACCCCAGCTGTGCTCAGTGGGCTCTCAGCGTCCCCGCCCTCAGGCTCGTGTGGCAGAAGATGCCAGAGAAACCAGGCCACAGGAATTGGGGCTTCCGCTTTTCCGTGTCGTGTCTGCTGCTTTACCTGCTGTGCTCTGGGAGTACATCCCTCACCTCTCTGGTTCTCTGGGGTCAGCACCGTGAAGGAGCTGAAGGACGATCTCCCAGAATCCCGTTCATAGGATCTTGGCCATGACTCAAGGTTCCCGGTCCTAAGCCTTAAACCCTCAACACGGGGGAGAGCCTGTCACAGGGCTGCCCTGGGCCAGCGCCAGCCATTCAGGAGCAGGGTCTAGTGGACTTAGGGCTTCCTGACCCCTGTCCTGAGGCGACCCTGGCAGGGAGGCATTCCCACCTCCTTCCCCTGGCCCCAGTCAGTTCCTCTGGCCTGTGAGTGTCGGCCGGGCGCCTTCCATGTGCTGGGCCTGCAGGAACGAGGAGCTCAGGGTGCCCAAGACAAGACCCTGAGTCAGTCAACACAAGAGATCATGGCACATCAGACGAGTTTTGCGGAGAAAACAGATGCAGGCTGGGTGTGGTGTCTCACACCTAGAACCCCAGCACTTTGGGAGGCCGAGGCGGGCAGATCACTAGGTCACATCGAGACCACGCTGGCCAACACAGTGAAACCCCGTCTCTACCAAAAATGCAAAAAAGATTAGCCAGGCATGGTGGCAGGTGCCTGTAGTCCCAGCTACTTGGAAGGCTGAGGCAGGAGAATCACTTGAACCCAGGAGATGGAGGTTGTGGTGAGCCGAGATCGCGCCACTGCACTCCAGACTGGGGGACAGGGCAAGACTCCATCTCAAATTTTAAAAAAGGAGAAACACAGTTGGGTAATGCAATAGAGAGTAACGAAGATTTAAATGACAAGGAGAATTCAGCCATACAGAACCTGGGGATGGTGCATTCCCGGCCAAAGGACCACCAGGGTGCACACCCTGGGGCAGGCATGTTCAGAGGCAGGTGGGGGCCGCGGAGGCCACGGGGAGTGTCAGACGCTGTGCCTGGTGAGGGGACAGTGGCCAGAAGACGTGGGCCCTGTGGTTCAGGACTGGGAGCTCGGCCTTTAACCCGAGTGCAGTGGGAAGCTGTGGGGACATCAGGCAGTTTTTGTGGGGATGACATGTTTTGAACCCATCTGAGTACGAGGCCTCACTCTTAGCCGGTGATGCAGTGAGGTGATACCTATGGACACTGTCATTATCTACGCTGTTTTACTTGTTCACTTGTTTGGGTTCTTTTTGTTTTTGTTGTTTTGAGAGGGAGTCTCGCTGTCCTGCCAGGCTGGAGTGCAATGGTGCGATCTTGGCTCACGGCACCTCTATATCCCACGTTCAAGCGATTCTCCTGCCTCAGCCTCCAGAGTACCTGGGATTACAGGCGCCCACTACCAGGCCCAACTAATTTCTGTGGGTTTTTTTGTTTTGTTTTGTTTTGTTTTTGGTGGGGAGGAAGGGAGGGAACGAGGAAGGGAGGGAGGAAGGAAGGGATG
>CM052652.1:93466443-93502876 GCA_028533165.1 Leontopithecus rosalia | reverse complement strand
TGCTATCCTTTCTTCTGCTTGAACAATTTGAGTGTTTAAACCTGTGCATACTTCTCGGAGTTCCTGTATTGTATTCTTCATTTCCATTAATTCACTTATATTCCTCTCTAAGTTGTCTGTTCTCATTAGGATTTCGTCAAACCTTTTTTCAAAGTTCTTAGTTTCTTTACATTGGGCTACAACATGTTCTTTTAACTCACAGAAGTTTCTTATTATCCATACCCTGAAGCCTGATTCTGTTATTGGGATGCGCTCTTCCTCCATCAAGCCTTGTTCCATTGTTGATGAGGAACTGTGATCATCTTTAGAGGGAGAGGCATTCTGATTTTGAGTATTCTCAGCCTTTTTACGGTGGTTTCTTCCCATCATTGTAAATTTATCCTCCTGTCGTCTTTGAAATTACCAACTTTCAGATTAGGTCTCTTGAGTGGACGTCCAAGTTGTTAGTTCCCAGGACCAGAACAGCGGCGTTAAGACTGATGGTGTTTTTCTGCCCAGGCTTCTCCTGTCTGGCTTCCTTCTTGTGTCCGTAATAGGCGACTCTGCCTTCCCGGAGCTCCAAACCTCCGTCAGAAGGGGAACCAGTCCCGCTTACTCTGTGCCGAGAGCTGCTGCACCAAGGTGCCGGCACAACCGCTGTGCTGGCCTCAGGAGTCGTGCTGGGGACCTGTGTGACTCCTCCAAACCTCAGTCAGAAGGGGAGCCAGCCCCGTTTACTCTGCTCCAAGAGCTGCCGCGCTGAGGTGCCAGCAAAACCGCTGCGCCGGCCACAAGAGTCGCACTGGCGACCCGCCTGGCTCCTCACTGGGAATCTTCTGCTTCTGAGCGACCAGAATTTGTCTGAAAGTGTGGCCTCCTCTAGTTCTGTGCGCTTTCACTGAGAGCTGCAATCCCGAGATGTTAGCGATCGGCCATCTTGGATCGTTCCCAATTTCTGTATTTTTAGTAGAGATGGGGTTTCGCTATGTTGTCCAGGCTGGTCTCAAACTCCTGACCTCAGGTGATCCGCCCGCCTTGGCCTCCCAAAGTACTGGGAGGGTCTCAGGACTCCATCACCCAGGCTGGGGTGCAGTGGCACCATCTCGGCTCACAGCACCCTCCGCCTCCTGGGTTAAAGCAGTCCTCCCACCTGAGCCTCCCAAATAGCTGGGTCTACAAGTGCGTGGTGGCAACCATGCCTGGCTAATTTTTGGATTTTTTGTAGAGATGCGGTTTTGCCACGTTACCCAGGCTGGTCTCAAACAATTGATCCACCAGCCTCAGCCTCCCAAAGTGCTGGGGTTACAGGTGGAAGCCCCTGCGCCCGGCCCACACTGTTTTGTATATGTGGAAACTGAGGCTCACAGAGTGACCTGGACGAGGTCATGTGAGTGGCCTAGCAGAGGGGCAGCGCTCAGCCTCAGCAGCTCAGACATGCGCAGGCTCCAACCCACGGTGGCTGCTTTGTGTGGCCAGTTGGGGTTGGGCTGCGTGCCCTGGATGGGGGTGTCTGGAGGTCCCGGGCTCCTGCCCTTCAGCCTCCATGTGGCGCCCAGCCTGGCACACTGTGCACTGCAGCAGGCAGGACAGCGAACGTGAGACTCAGAGCAAGGGGGGGGCCGGGAGGGGTCCCTCAGAGCCGGCCCAGGCCCTGAAATGCTGTGCCCCTCCCGTCCCCAGTGGCGAGCTCCATGCCCAGAAGGTGCTCCTGGCCTGGGCAGGGAGGGTGAAGCTGCTTTCAGAGAAGGCCACTGACGCTTCACCACTCCAGGCCCAGAGCAAGACTTCGGAGCCCAGGGGTTCTGACGGGCCCTTGGCCTTCCTGCGGTGGCTGGCCTGAAGCTCCCCGTCAGGTACCCAGAAGGCCTCTCGTATTGGCTGTGAACCTCCAGGAGCACTCCTTTCCCTTCCAGATGGGCTGCTGAGGGCACCTGTGTGTGGCTTCAGCCCGGTCTGTGCCTTTTCTCAAGAGGCTGCTCTGCCCCTGCCCTTGCTGTCCTGGTGCTAGGGCAGGGCCGGCCTCCTGGCTGTCACTTGCATCCCAGTTCTGGGCTGAAACCTCCTGGCTGCCTGGCACAGGGAGGCAGTGGAGGGCGGAGTGGCCCTGAGGACAATGGAGCCCCAGGCCCCTGGGAAGATGTGCCTGGCTGTGGGGCCTCTGAGAGCAGCGCCAGTGTGAGTTCTGTCCGCTTCTCCCCCAGGTCAGTCATGCCCAGCCTGGGAGCTAAAAGCAAAGTGGGTGTCATGGAAGGCAGAGGTGGGAGTGGACATGGGAGGGCAGAGGGAAGTGGACGTGGGAGGGCAGAGGCCGGAGTGGACATGGGAGGACAGGGAAGTGGACGTGGGAGGGCAGAGGCCGGAGTGGACATGGGAGGACAGGGAAGTGGACGTGGGAGGGCAGAGGCAGGAGTGGATGCGGGAGGACAGTGGATAGTGGACATGGGAGGGCAGAGGCGGGAGTGGACGTGGGAGGACAGAGGGTAGTGGACGTGGGAGGGCAGAGGCGGGATGGACATGGGGAGGGCAGAGGCAGAAGTGGACGTGGGAGGGCAGAGGCGGGAGGGCAGAGGCGGGAGTGGACGTGGGAGGACAGGGTAGTGGACGTGGGAGGGCAGAGGTGGGATTGACATGGGGAGGGCAGAGGCAGAAGTGGACGTGGGAGGGCAGAGGCGGGAGTGGACGTGGGAGGACGGGGTAGTGGACATGGGAAGGCAGGGGTGGGAGTGGACGTGAGAGGGCAGAGGTGGGAGTGGATGTGGGAGGACAGAGGGTAGTGGACATGGGAGGGCAGAGGCGGGATGGACATGGGGAGGGCAGAGGTGGGAGTGGGTGCCCGGGAAGGGAGGTTGCTGAGGGTATAAGAGGCTGACCTGCCTCAACAAAAGCCTCATTCAGAGCTGCTAAACCCCTTCCATCTGTGAGGCTCAGGGATCTTGGAAGTTCTCAGGTTGGAGGGGAGGCCAGCCGAGGCCCAGGGCCACAGCACCAGCCTGAGTCTGTCTGTGGCTGGCCTGGGTGTGGCGGGTGGGCTCACCTTGGCTGCAAGGAGCCAGGCTGGCCCCGAGGTGCTGGTCCTGCATGGGGGTGCCAGGCCAATGGAAGATGTGGGGAGAACTGGCCCCGAGGTGCTGGTCTTGCATGGGGGTGCCAGGCCATATGGAGCCTGACCTGCGTCCCCCACCCAGCTGCTGAGCTGACCCGGCCACCCCTCCCTCCCTGCCCTGCCTCTGCCGTGGAGTCTCTCGGAGCAGCCACGTTGACAGAATCCTTCTTCCCCCCGAGGGAGGAGAGGCGGGCTCTTGGCAGCCCCCGTCTCCCCCGTTGCCAGCTTGCCAGCCCTGACGTGCCTCTCACGCCTGTGGTCTGCCCCAATGACAGGCTGGCTCCTGAGTCCCGTCCCGAGGGGACCCAGCCCTGAGCGTGGGGCTGCACATGGGGGAGGGGGGCAGGGGAAAGCCAGCCCGGGGCTGCCACCGTGGCTGCTGGCCCGGGAGCCACAGGGAGCATGCCCACCGTCAGGCCTCACTGACGCCTCGGGTCTGGACTCTGTGGCCCCTCCCAGGCAGGCATGAAATGCACTCACACAGCTCCACCTTCCACCTGGTTCCCCATCCAGGGGCCAGTTCCACTGAGGTCCCTCTGGAGTCAGCTTCTTTTTCCTTTTCTTTTTTTTTTTTTTTTTTGAGACAGAGTCCCGCTGTGTTGCTCAGGCTAGAGTGCAGTGGCACAATCTCAGCTCACTGCAACCTCTGCCTCCCAGGTTCAAGTGATTTCAGGCTAATTTTGTATTTTTGGTAGAGATGGGGTTTCACTGTATTGGCCAGGCTGGTCTCGAACTCCTGACCTCAGGTGATCCACCCGCCTGAGCCTCCCACAGTGCTGGGATCACAGGCATGAGCCCCACACCCAGCCGGGAGTCATTTTCTAGCATTCCTGTTAGGGTTAGGGTTGAGGTTATGGTTAGGGGTTTGGTTTGGGGTTAGGGTTGAGGTTATAGTTAGGGGTTGGGTTTGGGGTTACGGGTTGGGTTTGGGTTAGGGTTAGCATTTGGGGTTAGGGTTGGGGTTATGGTTAGGGGTTGGGTTTGGGGTTAGGGTTAGGGTCTCTCTCAGGAGGAGTGGATTCACCGCCTCTGTTGTGAAGAAACACTTAGGGTTAGGGTTGGGGTTGGGGTTAGGGTTAGGGGTTGGGTTGGGGTTAGGGTTAGGGTCTCTCTCAGGAGGAGTGGATTCACTGCCTCTGTTGTGATGAAACACTTAGGGTTATGAACCTCCATAGCCCCTCTGAGGGAAGTCCTCCCCCGCTCCTGGATGCTGGGACTTAGAGGGCTGAGGGTGGAACAGCACCGGCTGTGAGAGGAGGGACCAGGCAGGCTCCAAGGCAGGAGGTCAGGCTGTGCAGGGGGCAGGGATCATCGGGGCTCCCAGGCTGTGGGAGTGAGCAAGTGGCTTCTGAGTGTAGCGCTTTCAGGAAGGAGGTGGAGGCCTGGGAGCCTTGGGGACCCTGGCAAATGTTGTCTTGAGGTTCCCATTGTCCAGTGAACCCTGGATGGCATCCCGAGTGATGTCCACGGAAGGCTGCCCGGGACCCCTGACCCCTACACTGAGACCCCAGTTGCCTGGGACCTCTGCACCCCAGTGAGATCCCAGCTGCCCGGGACCTCTGCCTCCCCCTCCACTGAGACCCCAGTGCCCAAGTCCCCATGCCTTAGGTAGGGCTACCACAGGCCTTTTCCTATGGACGAAAGGGCTCTGGGTGAGGGCTTGCAGGAGAGGAGGTGGCAGAAACCGTCCTGAAAACCCTCGGGTGAGCCGCGTGCTGCAGGGGGAAGGGTGATCCAGCAAGCAGGGGTGCCAGCTTGGCATGGGGCTCGGCCACCTCTCAGGGGCAGGAGTGGAGACCCGGAGGGAGTGTGCCCCTGAATGCGAGTAGCAGCCCCCCAGCCAGGGGCAGCAGGAGTGGGGTCACCTGCCCCAGGGGTGAGAGAGGGCCTGGGAGGAAGGGCCGAGACTCTCAGGGGCATCCCCAGGACATTCCTGAAATTCAGCTCTGGAGATGCTCAGATGTGCCTGCAGCAGCATCTGCCCTCGAAGCCTCAAACCCTCTCCCCCTACAAGGCCAGCTTGCTGATTCCTGCCCCAAACAGGAGGCCACTTCCATTCAGGAAGGTGTGGCAGCCTCCACCAGCCACCAGCGGGGTTCTTGGCAGAGAATCCACACACGCCTTCGGGTCTCCACTCCTGCTGCCCCGGAGGTGATGTCCTTGTTCCAACCCAATGCCCCTGCCTGCTGGGTTTTTGCTGCAGGGACCTGGTGATCTCCTGGAAGTGAGACCCCGAGGCCAGCATTGCTCTCCGGGAGAGATGTGAATGTGCAGTCATGCTCTGACCACGGCCAGGTGTGCACATGAAAAGAAAATCGTTGGCTGGGAGTGGTGGCTCGGCCCTGTAATCCCAGCACTCTGGGAGGCTGGAGCGGGAGGAACACCTGAGGTCAGGAGTTTGAAACCAGCCTGGGCGACATGGAGAAACCCCATCTCTACTAACAATACAAAAATTAGCTGGGTGAGGTGGTGCACACCTGTAGTCCCAGCTACTCAGGAGGCTAAGGCAGGAGAATCGCTTGGACCCAGGAGGTGGAGGTTGCAGTGAGCTGAGATCGCGCCACTGCACTCCAGCCTGGGCGACAGAGCAAGACTTTGACTCAAAAGAAAGAAAATAGTTGAGCTGCTGTGAGTGACCGCAGGCGGCCGTCACTCGCCCTGGCTCCAGGATATTCTGCAGCCTGCTTCTGTCTTCTGCCTGTAGCCCACCCTGGGAGGCCCCACTGCCCCTGTGCCCTCAGTGGTCTTCCCAGCCTGGCCCTTCACCAGCCCCCCATCTCCCCCTTCAGGTGATGTGACACCCCCAGGCACCTGCTCCCCTGAGCCCACAGATGACACCTGCCTGCCGGGACCAGAGAGTGAGCAGCCAGGTGTCCCATCCGCCACCATCCCGGGTCCAGCCCCTCCACCCCAGTGCTAATCTAATCAGGAAATAGCAGAGTCCACATTTCCCAGGAGTTATAAATAGCGTAGCAGTTTGGGCAGCAGTGCTCCTCTGGAAAATGTGCCCTGTTCCTCTCCCTCCCTTCTCTGTGTATAAATGATATCCTGAAATAGACTTGGTTTCTGGAGGCTGGTGGCGTCCCGGGAGACGGAGCGTCACTGTCAGGGCTCCGAGGGGTGAGGCAGGGATCTGAGCAGATACCGGGGCACACCTGTGGCAGGAACCAGGAGGGTGGCGGGGATTGAGGGGCTCGCAGCTTTGGAATGCGGCAGCTGCCCCAGGCCTGGCCTCAGAAGGCCGGGAGTGTATGGGCCAGCAGCCTGCAGAGGGCAGGAGGTAGTGCAGCAGGAAGGCAGAGAGGACTGATGGTTCCCACCAGACCAGCTCTCCGAAGGAGGGGCTGGAACTGAGCCTCAGCCTTAGGCTCTCAGGAAAACACCGGTTGAACCTGGCAGCTGGAGCAGAAGTGACTGCGAGAGGCAGTGGGAGGGGGGCTGCAATGGGGGCACCTCCCAGCACCCAGGTCTGCCTGGCAGGTGGGCTGCACTGGGGACATCTCCCAGCACCCAGGCTGCCCGGCAGGTGGGGCCGCACCTTGCAAGGCCTGATGCCTCCTTTCTGAGGAAGCAGCCGCTGGTGCCCCAGGTCGTTACTTCACACATCCTCCTGCTGCTTCAGGTTCAGCAGAGGGTGTTGGGAGCCTTGATTTTTTATTTTTATTTTTTATCTTTATTTTATTTTTGAGACGGGGTCTCACTCTGTTGCCCAGGCTGGAGTGCAGTGGCATGATCTTGGCTCTCTGCAGCCTCTGCCTCATGGGTTCAAGTTATTCTCCTGTCTCAGCATCCTGAGTAGCTGGGACAACAGGCACGTGCCACCACACCCAGCTAATTGTTGTATTTTTAGTGGAGATGGGGTTTCACCCTATTGGCCAGGCTGGTCTCGAACCCCTGACCTGGTGATCCGCCCACCTTGGCTCCCACAGTGTTGGGGTGACAGGGGTGAGCCACCACCCGCCTGGGCCTTGACTTTGAGCCCTAGCTCTCACCTCCTAGGTGTGTGCTGGGTAAATTCCTCGTTCTGCTTGAGCTGCAGCGTCCTCACCTGTGAGACGGGGACAACTATGAAAGCTGAAACTGCGCGCGTTTGCTGTGGCGATTACCCGAGATGCTGTGTGTTGAGGGTTTGTCGTGCTCAGGATAGGTCCGTCACTCTCACTGCTTTCCGTAAGAACCCTGTGAGGCCGGCATGGGTATACAGGCACTTCATGAGGAAGTTTGCATTCACGGAGAGGGATTGACTTGCCCACGTGCACGTGATTGAATGGAAGACTCGGATTCCTCAGCTTCTGAACCCTGCATGTTCCCCTGCCCCCGAGCTGTGTCCAGGTGCCCTCTAAGACTCAGGAAGGGACCGTTGGCCCAGTCTGCAGAAGCTGCCAGGAAGCGCCAGGTCATGGGAAGCGGGGCAGAGGAGGGGCTTTGGGTAAATCCGACCAGGAGCCGTGGAGTTGGCCTGAGGCTTGTGCTGATGCGTGGAGAGACCTCCCTCAAGAAGGGGTGGTCTCCAAACACCAAACTGTACCCCACAAATGTGTACAATTGCAACGTGTCAGTCAAAAAATCAGGGCCTGCACAGTGGTGCATGCCTGGAATGCCAGCTCTTCAGGAGGCTAGGGCAGGAGGATCACTTGAGCCCAGGGCAACATAGCAGCCTGGCCAGCGTAGTGAGACCCTGTCTCTAGAAAAATAAATATAGTCAGGCACAGTGGCTCATGCCTGTGATCCCAGCACTTTGGGAGGCCGAGGTGGGCAGATCACAAGGTCAGGATTTCGAGACCAGCTGTAACAACATGGTGAAACCCCATCTCTACTAAAAATACAAAAATAATTAGCCCAGATATGTTGGCAGGTACCTGTAATCCCAGCACTTTGGGAGGCTGAGGCAGGAGAATCGTTTGAACCCGGTTGGTGGAGGTTGCAGTGAGCCAAGGTCACATCACTGCACTTCAGCCTGGGAAATGAAGCAAGACTCCATCTCAAAAATAAAAAATAAAAATAAATAAGTACATACATAAGAATTGAAAATTAAGAAAAAAAATTTAAGCAGACATGGTGGTTCACACCTGTAATCCCAGCACCTTGGGAGGCCGAGGCGGGCGGATTACCTGAGGTCAGGAGTTCGAGACTGGCCTGGCCAACATGATGAAGCCTCATCTCTACTAAAAATACAAAAATTAGCTGGGCGTGGTGGTGCGCGCATGTAATCCAGCTACTCGGGAGGCTGAGGCTGGAGAATCGCTTGAACCCAGGAGGTGGAGGCTGCAGTGAGCTGAGATTGTCTACTGTACTCCAATATAGGTGACGAGAACAAGACTCCATCTCAACAAAGAAGAATGTACAAAGCCTTTCAAAAGGCAGGTGTATCCAGTTCTTTGCCTTCCCCAAAACTGATGGAAGATTTAATTTTCAACTGAGAGATCATTTCAAGTAATTTCACATAACAGGTATAGATGCAGTTTCAGGCGGGTAACAGGGAAACAGGTTAAAGAACGGCATAATGTGGCTGCGATGAAACTCTGCTTATCTGTGAACAAAATGTTTCATTGTTCACGTCTTTTTTGCTCATTTTAGAGACATGGTCCTGCGTTGCCCAGGCTGGTCTCAAACTCCTGTGATCCTGTAGCTAGGAGCCATCGCACTTGCACAGCTGTTAAAACCAAAAACATGAACAGAATTGAGGTTGAACCTTGTTTCACTCTAGCAAAAGACAATATCATACAGATAACTTGAACTAAGAAAACTCCGCCCATCTCATTGAGAGAATTCCACCAAAAAGTTACTTTGCTACTTTATTAAAATGTGTCATGCATAGCTTACTTTTTTTTTTTCTTTTTTGAGACAGCGTCTCACTCTGTCGCCCAGGCCGGAGTACAGTGGTGCGATCTTGGCTCACTGCAAACTCCGCCTCCCAGGTTCAAGCGATTTCCCTGCCTCAGCCTCACAAGTAGCTGGAATTATAGGCACCGGCCACCACACCTGCTGAATTTTTGTATATTTAGTAGGGTTGGGGTTTCGCCATGTTGGCCAGGCTGGCCTTGATCTCCTGATCTTGTGATCTGCCCACCTCAGCCTCCTAAAGTGCTGGGATTACAGGCGTGAGCCACCGTGTCTGGTCACCTTTTTGATTGTATATTGCTAGTCATAGGACTAACTGATCCTGAATATATTTTGAATATCTGGAGCCTTGAGGTCCTTGAGGAAATTTTGGTTTTTAGTGTACACAGATTTTTTTGTGCGTGTGTGGAAGCAAAATATAATGATGAACAAAGGACTTGAAAATAGAAAAATATAAATTAGGACAACATTCTTTAGGCCAAATGGAAAGAAGTTCAAGGAGAGAGATGAGGCAGGAGCTCCGTGAGGGAAAGAAGAGCTTGTTCGTGTGCTTTTTCAGTGGATGATTGTGGGTATCGCATTGCTAGGGCATTTAGATCCCACTGAATACATGTGAGAGAATGATGTCACGCTTGTATTTTAAGATGGCAATACTGACATTATTCTGGAAATCACACTGTTGGCAACTGTTTAAACTTGGAAATGTTCAGATGTTGACTTAAAAATGTGCCAGGAAGTGCACAGTTGCTCAAAATTAGTTCACAGGTGTGCAGGCAGATGGGTGCGAAGGCCCCTGAGTTACCGAAACAGAATCTGGAACAGTCCTTTGTGAGGGGTGCCACTGATCTCTCCTGGGGTCCATACCTCCCTGGGCTCCAGCCTGAGCCTGGGGGCTTCCCCGTAGAGGATCTGCTTACTAGGGAGCCAGTGGCTTGGCCAAGTCAGCTCCTTGCATCTTGACAGCTGCCCCACGGAGGGGGTTCTGTTGCTGGCCCTCGTGTGCAGATGGAAAAACTGAGGCTTAGTGAGTTTAAAACTTAACAGGATTCGCCGGGCACAGTAACTCACACCTGTAATCCCAGCACTTTGGGAGGCCAAGGGAGGCAGATCACAGGGTCAGGAGATTGAGACCATCCTGGCCAACATGGTGAAACCTCCGTCTCTACTAAAATACAAAAAAATTAGCCGGGTGTGGTGGTATGTGCCTGTAATCCCAGCTACTTGGGAGGCTGAGGCAAGAGAATCGCTTGAACCCAGGAGATGGAGGTTGCAGTGAGCCGAGATTGAGCCACTGCATTCCAGCCTGGGTGACAGAGCGAGCCTCTGTCTCAAAATAAAAAAATTAAAAAATGCCTGCCTCACCCTCGACCAGATCAAACACCACCAAAAAAAACTTTGCTGGTGTCCAGGCCCAGGCAGGCTCCTGAGCAGGGCCCGTCCCTTCATTGCACTCGTTCAGCACCTCCACATGCATGGCTGGGCCCCCCCATGGGCTGGCACCTCCTGATCATTCCAGTGTGGAGAGGAGGATGAGGTGCTAACCTTCTGTGAGCCTCGGTTTCTGCATATGTGAAATGGGGTAGTAAGGGCCAGCTCTCGGGCTGACAGGTCAGGAACAGGTCTGAGGGGCAGGAGTGCCTAGCAGAGTGTGCCTGCCTCCCTCGAGGTGGGGGTTCTTCTCCAGCCGGGGCTGGAGGGGCCTGGAAACTCGGCCCCCCCCAAGGTTGATTTCCAGGTAAACGTCAGCTTATCCCAGCTGCTCCCTTCCGCCTTTCCTGGTTAGCTGGCTCTGAGCGGTGCCGACCCACTGGGAGAGCTCTGGCTTGGCCTCCGATTGGCACCCTCTCATCTACATTTTCTCTCTGCAGCTGGACCCACAAACTGTGGAGACCAAGAACTGGCACACAGACGTGATTGAGATGAATGGGGTGAGTTGAGTATGGGAACGAGGTCTGTGAGGTGGGTGGGTGGGCAGCCCACCCGCCCTCTGGGGGCATGAGTGAGATGAAGGGGTGAGCGGGGGATGCGATCGTCCGTGCGGGGCGGGCAGCCCTCCCTCTGGCTGCTTCTGGGGCTGCTGTACCACCTTGACCAGTCCCATCTTCCCGTCTGCCCTTGCCCTGCCTGCTGCTGCCCTGCAGGTTTTGAGGAGCCCTGGGTGTGAGCTAACCCTCATCTGCAGTCTTGGGGGGACCCCTGTCTTTTGGGGCGCTCCTCAAGCACTCACGCCCTGGGGAACTTGTGCCTGCCTCACCCCCAACCAGATCAAAGTGGAATTCTCCATGAAATTCACCAGCCGGGATATGAGCCTGAAGAGGACCCCGTCCAAGAAGCAGACGGGCGTCTTTGGCGTGAAGATCAGCGTGGTGACTAAGTAGGTGCTGCCTCCGGCCTCCGAGTCCTGGTGCCAGTGCCCTGTGTCCCTGCCAGCCTGGGCCCCCCAGCCCTCCCTGCCTGTGCCCATCCTGGTGTCTAATCTGTCACCCCAGCTCAGCGGTGGCAGACAGCCAGTGCGGAGCTAGAGCTGCCGCAGATATGCTCACACGACCCTTTAGAAGCACATGGGCCACCACTTAAATGCTGGAAGGTCTCATGTGAAACCCCAGATCATCTGCTCCTCATGATAAGTGGGAAGGTGTCAGCCGGGGGCCTGCATTTGGGCTTGGCACCAGCAGGGACTCGCTGCCCCCAGGAAAGGGCACATCCCCCAGTTTCCACTGCCCTGGCCCCTTGTCTCAGGCTTGACCCACCTCCTGATGAAGGCTGCCTGCTGGGCCTCCTGCAAGCATCTCAGTCTGATGGACACCCTTTCTCTAGAGACTCAGCCTTTCCTTCCCAAGTTCCCAAGCTTTCTCCTGCCTGAGTCCTCCGCTGCCCTGCACAGACTGGCAGGGATGGGCAGGCTGGGGTGGGCTGGCTGGGACAGGCAAGCTGGGGTCGGCAGGCTGGCTGGGGCGGGCGGGCTAGCTGGGGCGGGCAGGCTGGGATGGGCTGGCTGGGGTGGGGCGCAGTGGCCTCTTTCTCAGCTCCCCATCCCAGATGCTGGAAGCTCCCCAGGGCGCATGTGTGCTGGGTGGGGGCCTGCTATTGGGGAGCTGTCGTGGGGACTGCCCTCCACCCGTCCTCACGCCCACCCCAGGCGGGAGCGCTCCAAGGTCCCCTACATCGTCCGGCAGTGCGTGGAGGAGGTGGAGAAGAGGGGCATCGAGGAGGTTGGCATTTACCGGATATCGGGTGTGGCCACGGACATCCAGGCACTGAAGGCCGTGTTTGATGCCAGTGAGTGTGGGAGGCCTGGCCGGGCAGCTGTGACTGTGTCCCAGCAGGCTGTGGGGGGCACAGGCGCGCTCGGGGAATACAGGAGGCTTTGTGGAGAGGCCAGGCCTGCCCATGGCAGAGGAGCTTTGGTCGGTTTCGAGTCCCTGTGGCAGGTGCTTTTTCTGCATTTTCTCACGGAATCCCCTCCCCTCGAGTCTCTAATGCATAGCTGCAGGTAAGGAAACGAGACAGGCAGAAGGGCTGGGTCACTTGCCCAGGACAACCCAACTTGTAGGTTTTGGCTCTGGACTAAAACTCAGGTCTGACTCGAGTCTACGTGACTGGCTTTCTTGCTAGTCCTGGGTGCCTCCTGAGCCACAGGGAAAGAGCTGTGAGCCTGCACCTGCTGTCTCCAGGCCCCAAACCCCTCCGGGGCAGCTCTGCCTCTCGTCAGGCCCATAGTGGTGAGGCCTGAGCTTTCTGGCTTCTGCTCCCTGTTCCTGCTGCTTCAGGCTGCAGCAACCAGGTGCGCGATAGTCAGGACACCTGCGCCAGCCAGGCAGGGACGAGTCTGCCCGGAGCTGAGAGGGCCTTGCGGGCCTGGGGAGGTGGGGCGGGGCCGGGAAATTCACTGGCGCTCAGCTCCTCTGGGCAGCCTGAAAGCTGAGGCTTTGTCAGAACATGCTTGTACATGTGAAAATGTGCAGTGCCTTCCGAGAGGGGCTCAGTGACGGGGACGTTCCAGTTGGGAGGCAGGGGTGGGCCACATGATGTGAACGTGGCTCTGAGCTCTGGGTGATGAATCTCATTCCCGGTCACCCCTTCCCGAGCAGCCACAGCAGGTAGACCCCAGCCCACAGAAACTTGCGGGCACCCTAGGTCCTGCCTTTCCCGGGTAGACCAGCACTGAGATGGAGTGGGTGGGGGCTGCCTTGGGAGGGCTGGGGGGACAGAACAGGCTGAGGCTGCGTGACCACGGCTCCTCCCCTGCAGATAACAAGGATATCCTGCTCATGCTCAGCGACATGGACATCAACGCCATCGCCGGCACACTCAAGCTCTACTTCCGGGAACTGCCCGAGCCCCTCCTCACAGACCGACTGTACCCAGCCTTCATGGAGGGCATCGGTGAGGCCCTGAGAGCTCCTGGGGTCCAGACTGGGCTGGGCCAGGACTCCCTGGCCAGAGAAGTAGCCAGCAGGAGAAATCCCTGTGGCTTCCCTTGCTGGCTGACCTTCCCAGGGCACTGGGGCCTGGGGCTGAGGGCCAGAGGGTGGTGTATGGCCTGCTGGGACCTGGTGTGAGGCTGGACCCTGTCTTGCCTACCTCTTACCCCTCCTGTCCACATGGTGCCCCCTCTGCTTCCTGTTTGGACACTGATCTCCTGCTTGGAAGTTTGGGTATCCAGAAAGACTGTCCTGAGTGGCAGAAGCCAGCACCCCAGAGCCGGGCAGGAGGCTGGTTCAAGCCAGAGGGCACTTGAGGCAGGCTGTGCTGGGCCTTCCAGCGAGACCACCCACTGTCCCGTCACCTCTGCTGAGGGCCCTGGCCGGCTCTGTGTCCGCCCGCCTGGGCCAAAGCCAGGTGCCTGGGTATCCCTCCGGCCTTCTCCTCTCCTGGGGCATCCCATGGAAAGCCGCTCACATGTATGCGCCAGCGCAGAGCGGGGTGAGAAAGAGCGGTCTCTCACGCCACGGGCAGGACCTGCCCCTGTGGCTCAACCTTCGCAACACAGACCAGGGCCAGGGATGCCCAGCAACCAAGGCCCAAGCAGCCAGCTGCAGGAAGAGAATGTCCTCCCACCAGCTGGCCTCATGGCTGAGTCGTAGCATGGCCTTCTGGCTGAGTTGTGCCCAGGCCCCGTGGCTGAGTCATGGCATGGCCTCCTGGCTGAGTCATGCCCGGGCCCCGTGGCGAGTCATGGCATGGCCTCCTGGCTGAATCGTGCCGAGGACTCCTGGAGGAAGCAGCTGTTTACAGACCTCACCCTCCCTGGTCAGGTCTGCTCCCCAAGCGCCGGAAGCCTGGGCTCTCTGCAGGGGCCCCCAGCCTCGTGACCATGGGGGCTCTGGCGGGGAGCCCCCGGAACCGAGCGCCACCCTGGCTCCTTCTCTCCCACAGCCCTGTCCGACCCTGCTGCCAAGGAAAACTGCATGATGCACCTGCTGCGCTCCCTGCCCGACCCCAACCTCATCACCTTCCTCTTCCTGCTGGAACACTTGAAAAGGTAACGGGAGGGGGGATGGAGGGTGCCACAGGGGAAGGGGCACCAAGGGGGATACAGGACGCCAACAGGCCTCAGCCAGGGGTGCAGATCCTGCTAGAGGACCCACCTCAGCCCTCCTCTTGGGTGCTGGCCACTGTCGGGCTGTCTGTGCAGGGTGAGTTTGTTTCCCAGCTTCTTGCATTCATGCCTTTCTGCTTTGAGAATATTTGGGTCTCAATAGTAACCTCAGAGATTGGCCACGTGATACTTAGAACAGCAGAGTGAGCGCCAGGGGCTGCAGGCATGTTGATAACAGCAGGTTCCACCTCCCCGTGGCTCACTCAGCCCATGTAGCCTTTACTAAATGAAATGGAGAGCGGATAGTACCAGGCTGCACTCCAGGCCTTGGGTGCAAGTGCCACCATTCTGCTCCATTACAGAGGGAACAGACGTGTGTCCTGTGTTACAGCATAGCGTGTTATTGGCTGGGCGTGGTGGCTCACACCTGTAATCCCAGCACTTTGGGAGGCCAAGGCGTGTGGATCATGAGGTCAGGAGATCAAAACCAGCCTGGCCAACATGGTGAAACCCCATCTCTACTAAAATACAAAAAATTAGCAGGGCATGGTGGCAGGCGCCTATAGTCCCAGCTACTTGGGAGACTGAGGCAGGGGAATAGCTTGAACTTGGGAGGCAGAGGTTGCAGTGAGCTGAGATCGAGCTACTGCACTCCAGCCAGGCAACAGAGCAGGACTCTGTCTCAAAAAAAAAAAAAGTGTTATTGTGGCCCACAGTGAAAACATGTGAGACCCACTGGTCCTGGCCCACACCTCACTTAACACAGGGAAGGTGAGCCCCCACGCTCAGCGGGGACTTGCTGGGGTTAGTGGCACATCCGTCCTTAGAACCCATGACTTCCAGATCCTAATTCAGACCCTTCTTGCTTTCCCACCACCCGTTCTGTGGTCAGTCCAGCCAAGAGCTGCTGACATTGGTACCTGAAGCAAAGCTGAGAACTGAAGGTGGCCTGAAGGGTCCTCAGGCTTGCGTGGGGAGGAGCTCCCCGGGCCTCCCTTCAATCCACCTGCCTCCTAGGACCTGGGAGCCCCTCAAGGGGACTGTGCTGCAGGGCAAACAGTTCCTCCTAGAGCTCAGCCCCAGCTCAGGGCCAGGCCCCCCCCCGTACCCTCCACACAGCTCAGCCAGGCCAGTGGAGACCTGGTCGCGCCCAGGGCTGGTGTCTTTGTTTTTCTCATTATAAGACATTTTTCCTCTGGTTTGGCCAGGACCAGAGCCCCGACTAATCCTGAAATCGCTTGGCAAACCTTGTGGGGAGGGGTGGGAAGGGATCCTTCACTCAGTTTCCACTCTGGGAACTGGGCACAGTTTGTTCCCATATCTGGGCCCTGTGTGCATGGTGAGGGCCAGCCCGCTGCACAGCGGCCTGTCGGCATCACAGTGTATCTGCCCGTTTCCAAAGCAGGTGGCCTCGGCTCCTGCCTGGGGGTAGAAATGGTGGTATGGAGAGGGTGACAGGCACTCTTATGTGGGTGGGTCTCACCCAGAAACATTCACTGAGAGTGAAGGAGAACCAGAGCCCCTCTGATGGGTTGGACAGCAGCCCTGCCGCAGGGAAGCATCACAGAGCATCTGGCCTATTGAGCAAGAGAAGCAGGGGAGGACCCGGAGGGCAGTGACCTAGGAGGACGGCAGCCTAGGAGGATGGCGCTGGCTCATCTGGGAGGAGGGCTGCTGCTGCTGCCCCAGCACAGCTGGCAGAGCCCTGGGTCTGGCTAGAGATGGTGGCCAGGCGGGCTCCAGGCCCTGCCTGCCTTTCTCCCCTGCCCCACCCACCGTGACTCTTCCTCCGGCCACTTGGCCCATGAGTAAGCAGCACCAGTGGTTAAGAGTGTTGTTCTGGAGGCAGCTACCTGGGTTCTAGTCCCTGCTCTACCACTTGCAAGTCACCTGACCCCTCTGCACTCTGGTTTCCTTGTCTTGACAATGGGGGTGATGATGATATTTACCTCAAAGGGCGAGCGTGGGTTGTTACAGGGAAGGTTCTCAGAACAGCATCGACTCTCAGGGAAGGGAGCCGGAGCGGGAACATCATCGACTCTCAGGGAAGGGAGCCGGAGCGGGAACAGCATCGGCTCTCGGGGAAGGGAGCCAGAGTTGGTATCTGTGGGTCCTCAGGCTCAGGCAGTTCGCTATCAGTTCGGGGAAACACTGCAGCTGGAGATGTTAGCATACGGCTGGACCCCACTCCCCTGGATGAGTCCCCGTCCCCCCACAGAGGTCTCCACTCCTAGGAGAGGGAGATGAGGTGATCCTCTTCCAGGCATCATTCAGGACCTCCTACGGTGAAGGCCAGGGGTCCCAGAGCTCTGAGTGGCTGCTAAGACGGGCTGATCATCCCCCCACCACGCATCTTCTCCTTTTCAGGGTTGCCGAGAAGGAGCCCGTCAACAAAATGTCACTTCACAACCTGGCTACTGTGTTTGGACCCACGTTACTGAGGCCCTCGGAAGTGGAGAGCAAAGCACACCTCACCTCGGCGGCGGACATCTGGTCCCATGATGTCATGGCACAGGTACCCCTGGCAGCACCCAGGCCGGGGCTGGTGGAGGGTGAGATGAGTCCCCACACCTCTTACCTCATGGGAAGCTGGGTTGATGGGCTGTAGGGTCACCGGGAGGAGGACTACAGACACTTCTGCACCCCCCAAGCCAAAACAAAAACGTTTGAGCCTAGACCATACCAGAGAGTGTCTGTCCCAGATGGTGGCTGCATTCTCAGGCGGGCCTGGTTCTCGGAGAGCCAGCCCAGGGGTCTGGGAGGTCCTTGTCTGAGCATGTGGAAGCTCTGAGGCTGCTCCCAAGGGCAGAGGCTTCAGGGCCCAGAGCAAGGGCCAGACTGTGGCTGCCCCAGGATGGAGCGGGGAGCGGAAGCTTATGGCCAGGTTGGGGAAGGGGCCCCAGGCCCCCCACCCTCTGCCCCACGGCGCCTTCATGGCTGCAAAAAGGCAAACACCCCTGCTGGGCCGCCCAGGAAGGGGAGGCGGTGGGCACCGTCTAGGGGGTGGGAGGGCAACAACGGCCGGCCCACTGGGCCACATCGTCTCGCGTGGATGGTGCAGCTCAGCCTTCCTGTCTCCCCACAGGTCCAGGTCCTCCTCTACTACCTGCAGCACCCCCCCATCTCCTTTGCAGAACTCAAGCGGAACACACTGTACTTCTCCACTGACGTGTAGCCCGAGGCAGGGCGGCCGTGGGGGCGGCAGAGCCAGCCCCTCCAGCCCGGGCCCAACTCAGACTTGAAGGACTGCAATAGAAAAATCCCACACCCAGCACTCCAGGCTCCAGGGAAGCCAGCTTCTGAGAACTGGAACTCGTGCGTCTTTCGTGCCACCTTGTCCAAAGCCGGCCCCGCATCGCCAGCGCGCCCACCTCTCGCCCTCCGGCTTCTAGCGTGCCTGGCCCCCTCTGCGCTGCTGGGCGTTCTCTGCACACCTGTGGTGCGGCGAGGGCAGTGGCGCCTGCGTGGACACACAGAGAGCCGCCTTGTCCTTCCGCGTCCTTCAGCACTTTTCTTTCCTCCCGAGTCCGGCCGAGGGCTCTTGTTTCACGCTGTGCAGCCGCTGCCAGCTTCTCCTCTCTTGGCCTGCTCCTGGATGGCCCTCTCCCGGCCGCCTCCCTGTCTGCCTCCATCCTCTCCTCCTTCCCAGCCCGCATGCATGTGCACCCTGGGTTCCATGCCATTGCCCTGATGGCTCCAAGGAGGCCCTGGCTGGTGGGCAGCGGTGGCCCACCTGATGCTGCCCTGGGCTGCTGCCGGCCCCTCCTTGACCTCCGCCTTCAGGAGCACACCTGCTTTGCCTTGCTGCCTGCGCAAATGTTGGACAAGGAGACACACACTCATCCCCAGCTCAGCAGAGCTGGAGCGTGCATTTCTGGAATTTTCCATTTAGGAATCTCCACTTCCAGGGTTTAACTCTTCTGCCT
Source organism: Leontopithecus rosalia (assembly GCA_028533165.1). Taxonomy (NCBI): domain Eukaryota; kingdom Metazoa; phylum Chordata; class Mammalia; order Primates; family Cebidae; genus Leontopithecus; species Leontopithecus rosalia. The sequence goes on along the minus strand of CM052652.1, from coordinate 93,484,485 downwards.
CCTGGCTGCCAGTGAGGTGTCTCGGACTGTATTCTGCTTCTCAGTTCCCTTCTCAGTTCTATTTCCTCAGAGTGTCAAGACTCACAAGGGACCTGCTATTGAGATAGCCGGAGGGTCAGGAGAGAACAGGGCGAAGGCAGAGTCATGTGGCTGAGGAAACACAATGCTGGGAGTCCCAAGTCTCGGGTGAGCAGCTGTTAGCAGCGAGTTATGGGGGCTTGTCAAGTGGAGCCAGGCTTCCTGGAGGGTGACAGATGTGGCTGAAGCGGGTGTCCAGGCAGGCAGGCTGCAGCCGGGCACTTCCTGGCACCGCAGAACCTCGTGGCACTCTTGCCTTAGATTTTACACACTCCACAGCTGAGCACTGCCATGGGTGCTCCAAGGCCTGGGAAGGGAAGGCACAGGCCCGCAGTGACCAGCCCTCGGGTGCTGCCCCGGCCTCCGGACACAGCCTTCTGGGTCCACGCTGGGAACTCCAGAAGCTGGGGGTAGAGTGAGTAATCAGCCGCCCGCCTCTCGGGCAGGGTTTGCTGGGGTCTCCTGTTGGTGCTGTGCGACAGGGTAGGGACCCACAGGTTCCGTTCCCAACTTGGAGACGCACTGCTCAGTACTAGGAAGGAGCGAGACGTGTTCCCACAGGTGCCATGCTGCCAGCCTTGGGCCGTTGGCCTGGAGAGCAGACACAGCTGCAGACGCCTGAGCTGTCGCTGTAGGTACACCTACAGCTCTTCTCCGGCAGAGTCCTTTCTGGACCTCAGGAGTGGGGAGTGGTTCCCACTGCTGTGCTGAGGGCTGTCATCAGGAAGGGTTTGCTGGCCCAGCGCTGTGGTGCTGGCTCAGTGGGGCAGAGCCCTTTATGATCCCGTTCAATCCTCTAGCCTTGGGCAGAACAGTAAATATGCCGTGCATGGAGGGGAGGAGGAAATACCAGCCAGCTGCCTGTAAGCAGCTTAGCGAGGAGCCCGTGCTCCCTGGACAGGCAGTGAAGGAGAAAGAGTGCCACCTGAGGCTAAGACACCAGTGCCTGGCCGTTCCCGAGTGTCATGTGTGGGGAGTCTAAAGAAAGACTGAGTGTCTGGCTGTTCCTCAGTGTTGGTGTGGGGTGAGTCTAAAGACTGAGTGCCTGGACGTCCCTGAGGTCCCTGCATGGCATCCAGGTGTCTGTGTGGGTGGCGAGTCTAAAGACCCAGCGCCTGGCCATTCCTGAGTGTCAGTGTGTGGCATCCGAGTGTTATGTGGGACGAGTGTAAAGAAAGACTGGCCGTTCCCAAGTGTCATGTGTGACGAGTCTAAAGACCGAGTGCCTGGACATCCCTGAGGTCGCTGCATGGCATCCAGGTGTCAGTGTGTGTGGTGAGTCTAAAGACCGAGTGATTGGCCGTTCCTGAGTGTCAGCGTGGGGCACAGAAAGCTCCCCGTTGCTTCCAAAGTGATTGACAGGAAGGAACAGAGCGAGTCCCGGCCCAGCCCAGGCACCTCTTGCCTCCCAAACAAGGCCTGTTCAGGTCTCGGCACCGGGGAGCCCCCCAGCCCGTTGCTGAGGCAGTGTGAGAATGGGCGGTGAGAAGGCTGGACGGGCTGACAAACGTGAAAGGCTCCTATTTATAATCCCACCCAGAGTGGGTGGGGGGAGTCAGGTGCCAGACCTGGCCTGAACTGCACCATGGAAGTCCCCAGCGGGTTCTGTGACACAAGGCCTGTGCAGCCCAGAACCTCAGCCACTATGCCCCACAGGGCGGGCTGTGCCAGCCAGAGTCAGGCCACAGGAATCCCAGGCCAGCCTGTCCTTGAGGGGCAGTGGCCGATGGCTGCCAGTTCCTGCCGATACACAGGTGGGATGGGACCCTTCGTTAATACCTGACTTTAATAAGTTGGCAAGGATATATTTTTTTTGTCTATGATGTTCTGTTTCAACTTATGTAGATTATAAATTGATGTAAACCACGTGAGAGGAAAATGTTAATAAAAAAATGCAAAGCCCCAACATTTGCACAAAACTCAGCCCTGCGGTGTGGATGTTTGTGTTCACCGTGGTCTGGGGAAGCCACCAATCTAAATATTTAACTCTTCCAGCTGCATCCAGATGTGAGTTTCCAGGCATGTTTACCTAGTTCACTCCCCTTAAGCCTCCCTGTGGCCATGTGGGCTGGGACAGAGCTGGGGGAGGTGGGCTGAAGGCCTCTCCTTGCTCGTCACAAGGCCCGTGATCAGCCAGCATCCAGGCCACTTGTGGTCTCGCCCTGGGCATTCGTGTACAGTTCCTTTCACGAAATGAAAATGTCCCACCCGGGACCTGGCCATGGCACAAGGTTGTCCACTGAAGAGGAAGGTGCTTATTTCCTGTGATCACTTCTCTACATCTTCCTTCCACGCAGCATATCTTTGAGGCGGCCTCTGGTCTAACCTGCTTGTCAGAGAAGCTGGATCCCCCGAGGCCCCCCGGCTTTGGGAGAGCCAGTGGCATTGATGTAGGCTCCCACCAGCCTCAGCAACAGGACACCGAGTTTATTCTGAAGATCAGGAACAGATGTCTCTGAAAATTGCTGTTTGGTTTATGAGCTCATACTGGCTCTGCAGCCATCTAAAACAGGAAACGATTCATCTCCTCTCGAGTGAATAGGCAGTGTGGGCAATGCCTGGCTTACTGAACCGACGGCCGCTGACAGCTCCCCCTCCCCCCGGCTTGTGGCATTTCTTGTACTGGGTCCCACGTGCTAAACGGAAAGACAGAAGATCCCAGGCACCCCAGGACCACACCCGGCGCCAGGTAGGAATGTCTGACGGCCCTTTCCATGTACTAGACAGAAGATCCCGGGCACCCTAGGACCATGCCAGGCACCAGGTAAGAGTGTCTGACAGCCCTTTCCACGTGCTAGATGGAAAGTCAGAAGATCCCAGGCACCCCAGGACCACACCAGGTGCCAGGCAGGAGTGTCTGACAGCCCTTTCCGTGTACTAGACTGAAAGTCAGAAGATCCCAGGCACCCCAGGACCGCACCAGGTGCCAGGCAGGAGTGTCTGACAGCCCTTTCCGTGTACTAGACTGAAAGAAGATCCTAGGCACCCCAGGACCGCACCAGGCGCCAGGTAGGAGCGCCTAATGGCCCTTGCTTCAGAGTGCTGGTGTCCTGTATTCGGGGGCAGTAGAGGAAACAGTGTCTCCTGGGCTCTGGGGAGTTCTCCAGCTGGCCTAGCAGTGATGAAGCCTCCTAGCTGTGAGAGAGAGAGGGGCATTATATAGAATTCACCATACAAGGACATGAGCCCTGAGCCGGAGCTCACATTCATTCCCAGGAAATGGCAAATACAGCCTGGGGAAGGTGTTACCAGCTGGATTTGACAACACTCAGGACGCCGTGTATGCTGAGTCTGAAGTCTGGCTAAGAGTGCGTGGGCTAGAAGACAGCGCCGATGAGGAAAAGGCAAAAAAGAAGGGCTGGCCGAATTACTGTGATAGGAAAAAGGAGACTCTTACCAGTGGCTGAAGGTGCCCAGAATGCGTGGCCCCCACCAAGCTACCTGCCTGCACCCCACCCAAGAGCAAAGGCCTGACTCCACCAACTTCCTCTCTCCCCAAAAGCAGCAGCAGCGGTGAAGCCCAATTGTGGATGGCTTTTTTCCCCCCATGGCACACATGCAAGAAAAAGACCACAAGATCAAGCCAAAAACTACATGTTAAAACACTTCCCTGACACTGGAGAACGAGGGTGGTCGTGAGCAACCCCTCAGCGACATCTGATCTTGGCCAATAGCTGCTGTGACCAAGTCACCAGTATGAGCACAGCAGGACCCTTCACAGGTGGCTCGAGCTGGCCTGGGCCAGTGGTCCCATCATGAAACCAGTGTATGGCTCAGCAGCCTGCAGGTGTGCTCTCAGCCAGCACAGGAGGGGCTCCGAAGAGGCCCTCCAGTTCTGGATGGGCTTCCATGCATCCTAGGAAGAGGCCGGGCCGGGCTCTTGAGGCAGGCCCTGGCAGATGTAACGATCTTGCTGAGGACGACACAGTCCTCCAGCAACCCTGAGACTCTTCCATCCCCAACCTGGGGATGACACAGTCCTCCAGCAGCCCTGATAATCTGCCATCCCCAGCCTGAGGACGACAGTCATCCAGGAACCCTGAGACTCTGCCATCCCCAGCCTGAGGACGACACAGTCCTCCAGCAACCCCGAGACTCTGCCATCCCCAGCCTGAGGACGCAGTCCTCCAGCAACCCCGAGAATCTGCCATCCCCAGCCTGAGGACGACGTAGTCCTCCAGCAAACCCGAGAATCTGCCATCCCCAGCCTGAGGACGACGTAGTCCTCCAGCAAACCCGAGAATCTGCCATCCCCAGCCTGAGGACGACACAGTCCTCCAGCAACCCCGAGAATCTGCCATCCCCAGCCTGAGGATGATACAGTCCTCCAGGAACCCTGATAATCTGCCATCCCCAGCCGCCTCAGGAGCTTTCTCATTCTTTCCCTTCAGATGTTACCTCTGGGCCAAAACCTGGCACTATTTTTGGAATTAGGGAGTTTGAAAATAAAAATAAACCAACCTTTTGAACTATAAGGTGCGTGGGGGGTGTATTTTTTAACAAGGATGGCAGAACACAAAACAAGTGATATAACTGGCTAGACAGCGTCGACCCACCCTGCCCTGCCCTGCCCTGCCTGGTATTGGAGATGGACAGCTGCCTGGAATCCCAGGTAGAAGAGCTTCCTGGCACCTGTAAAGACTGTCACCTCTGTGTTCGCAACACCAGACAACCTAGAGGGCCAGCTGTGGTCAGGACTAAGCTTGTGGAGCCCAATTCCTGTACATCGACATCCTGTCTCCCGATCTGCTCTGAGGAGAGCATCTGGCACGACACGTCCTCTCTGAGGCCTGGCTGGAGGCCAGGAGCAGCAAAGTGTGGCTGCTCTGAAGGCTGGAGGAGAGAAGCCAGGCAGCCCCCTCAGAATCCCAATGACATGAGGGAAAACGAACGTCTTCAGGCCCTGAAGCAAGGGCCCTTGGGTGGTCCAGAAACCGTCCTCCAAAGAGCAGCTCAGATCCAGGGCTGGCATCATCCTTCCCACAGGCAGTCACTCTCACCGTAGGTAATAATCGATGGCAGCAGAGAACGCAGCGAAACCTCCACAACCGATGGCTCCAGCTTTTAAGCCAGCTGTCAAACAAAGAGAAATCACATCACCTGCATGACAGCTGCCGGGACACAATGCACTCACGTCAGGTTCACACACCCTCAGGTGTGAAGTAGCTTAAGCACTGTAAGTCATTCAAACGATCCCAGCGCTGTGGGACATCAACGCAGCAGTGGGCAGATGGAATCCCGCGTGCTCATCTAACTACATTTGTCTGGCTTGTCTCCTTCAAGGACTATTTCTAGTCTTAGGGAAATAGCCCCTCAAAGGCAGGAAACTGCTTAAGAGAAGCAGCCCTTGGAATCAAATGAAAGCATATGGCCTTTTACCCTGATTTGTTTATGGAATACATTCCTGGGAAGGTGATCAAAGCAGTCCTGGAGACAGCGGAGCTTCTCAAAGAGGCCCTGTCGAAGCTGCGCAAAGGACGCAATCCTCTGCCAATCACAAACGGTGCCAGAGCAGCAAAACCAGGTTTTCACGACAGCAAATCATCCTGTCTCCCAGAAGATGAGAAAACCGGCTTTTTGCTCCAAGTCGGGGCATAACAGATGGAAACTGGTCCAGTGATAAAGCACTGATGCTTCCAGGAGTCAGGCCCCAGGGCCCTCCACACTCGGATGGACACGCCAACAGGGAAAGAGCAAGCAAACTGGTTTTCTCTTATTTTTACAGCTGACAATCTAACATTTCCAGAATATCTGTACTTAGCATTCAACGGGTAGAAATCAGAATCCCTGAGGGCAGAAAGATATTACTATCATTTATATCCAAAATTAAGACAGACAACTGTATAGAATTATCGAGAAAAATGTCGGCCAGGTGCAGTGGCTCATGCCTGTTATCCCAGCACTTTGAGAGACCAAGGCGGGTGGATCACCTGAGGACAGGAGTTCGAGACCAGCCTGGCCAACATGGTGAAACCTGCTGGTCTCTACTAAAAATACAAAAATTAGCCCGGTGTGGTGGTGGGAGCCTGTAATCCCAGCTACACAGGAGGCTAAGGCAGGAGAATCACTTAAACCCAGGAGGCTGAGGTTGCAGTGAGCTGAGATCACACCATTGCACTCCAGCCTGGGCAACAAGAGTGAATGATCTATCTCAAAAAAAAAAAAAAAGTCTAAATTCTTGAAATGCTTAGAGTAAAAAGCTCGGCATTGTCAGCTGCGTTGGGCAGCCTAGGTTGAATGGACACAGCCCAGCTTGTGTCCTGCACCGACAGAGTGCAGGGATCACTCACTGTGAGGAGGTTTTCCCGTATGTTCAGCACAGGCAGTTCTGTGTTCTTAGAGGGATCTGGATCGGTGACTCACCTGGAGTCACTTGACCCTCAAGGGGACTTTCAGGGACATCAAGAGTTGTTACAACTGGCCAGGCACTGTGGCTCATGCCTGTAATCCTAGCACTTTGGGAGGTCAAGGCAGGCAGATCACCTGAGGTTGGGAGTTTAAGACCAGCCTGGCCAACATGACAAAACCCCATCTCTACTAAAAATACAAAAAAATAGCTGGATGTGGTGGTGGGCACCTGTAATCCCAGCTATTCGGGAGATGAGGCAGGGGAATCACTTAAACCCAGGAAGCAGAGGTTTTAGTGGCCAAGATTGTGCCACTCTACTCCAGCCTGGGCAACAGAGTCAGACTCAGCCTCCAAAAAAAAAGAAAAATTAGTTGTGACAACTGACAGGGTTCCCTGCATCTTGTGGGTGGAGGCCAGGGATGGTGCTAAATACCTCAGAATGCACAAAGCAGACCCAGTCCCAACAAGGGTTCATCTGGTCCAAATGTCGACAGTGCCAGGGATCAGAAACCTCATCTAGATCCCAGCAAGTTTCCAAAGCTGACTTCACGCAGAAACGACCGCGATGTATTGGTCAGGGGGAGAAAGATCAAGTGTCCCTGGACAACTCCTATGTTTGGAAACGGCAGCCTCAGCACGTTCTCCAAGGCCACAAAGGAAAAGCATCCGCGCACCGTTTACCAACCTCTGAAACCAATGGCTCCTCCGGTGATGCAGCCACTGAAGACGCTGTTCTTCCAATCCGACTTTCCCCGGTACTGTGGGCAAAGGAGGACACTTTAGAGCCGGAGAAACACGCAAGGCCTTTCAGGGAAAATACATAGGGCTTCTAGTTTGCTCATTGAGTCCCTGCCCAGAGGAAACCCCATCTTTCTCAAAAGCACAGTTTCTAACGGTGCAGGACACACATGTACACAATATGTGCTCACAGGTGCTTCCTGCAGGTGGCACCATAGTGCCGAAACCAAGTCCAGCATTTGAAATGGAATCAAAATTTCAAAAGGGGCTCTCCAACAATCTCATGTTTAAAATCATTAGCTAACTTCTAGCCTGCAAAAAGTAAAATATAATGCAAGCTCATACTGTAAACACACCAAAAGTTTGCAACAGGGACTGTTTTCTGGAACTTAAACCTAGAGTGTATCTGAGTCTCCAAGCTGCTTTCTGTAACAACTTGCAAATGACTTAAAGAGCAATTTCTCTTTAAAACGGTGGCCCCCAGCAAGGATTTCTCAGAAGGCAGAGACACTTACAGATTCCACCAAACACTCAGTACAGGAAAACATGGCTCCCACGATGGCAAAATTCTTGGCATAGGACATTCCTCTCTGCCCCATGTCCTTCAGAACTTCTTTTGCAGTCGGTGTGCGGTAAGGATCCTTAGGGTCAAAGCCCACGTTGGTATCAATGCCAGCGGTAAACACCCCAAATGCACCTCCTAAGACAAATCCTAGAGGCAAGCACAGAGGCGAAGGTTTCTGGATTACGGCTCTGGGATCGTATTGGAAGGGACGCCCCCCTCTTGCCACTCAAACTCCACCTGCCTGGTGGAGACCTGGAGACAATCCAGGGTCTATTATTGTGACATCATCTTCTCTGTCTCTAGGGTTTCTTGCTCCTTTAACTCTCTATGCTCGCTACACTCTCTCACATGTAAACCAGCCACCCTCAAGTTCACCTATCAGCTTTGCAATCCCTCTCTTGACCATAGTGACATCCATGGCAATGCTTCACTGAGCAGCACATGGCAGATACTACACTCGGGCACTTTATAGTCACAGCTTCATTTATTCTTCAGTCATCCACCAAGACAGATGCTATCAGTCTCTCCTTTCCATAGATAAACCAAAGCTCAGAGAGGTTAAGCCACTTCTACCAAGGCCACACAGCTAGCCAACGGCAACTCTCACACTGCTGTCCACATCTGACCTTCCCATAGGGATGCCCCTTATGACCTCATGGTCACTGTGAGATTAGTAAGATCATGGGCACCTCCCTCCAGACTTTGCTGCCTGTGGCTCCTCCTTTCCAGCCATGCCATCTCCTGGTGTTAAGAGCACCTCTGGCTCTGCTTGGCTTCCTCCTGTAACCAGTCAGTTGTGAAACACGGCAGAATCTTTCCTCCAGTTCTTCAAGTCCAGTCCATCCCTGTCTATGTCCACAACTGTCATCCCAATCTGGGCCTCCACCGCTTCAACCATGAGCACGATGAAGACTCCATTTGTCCTTTCAACAACTCAGTTGAAGTCAAATCAGTGACTTCTTAGGGTCAGGCGGAGTGAGGAACAAAGACCCAGTCTATGCCCTAATGAAGCTTCAGTCTAGTTAACTTCCTCTCTGGCCTTCTCATCCACAGATTTTTCTTTCCTTCAACACACTCTATCCTAATTGATCATGTTCATTACCACTTATTACTATTCATGAAAAATTACTGCCCTAATGCCTATAAGCAAAGAGCCCAAATCCCCCACTCAACCCCAAACTTGAAATAACACTTCACTTCTCCTTTGCCTAAGTGTATTTTTCTTTTCTCTTTTTTTTTTCTTTAAAAACGGGGTTTCACCATGTTGGTCAGGCTGGTCTTGAACTCCCAACCTCAGGTGATCCACCCACCTTGGCCTCCAAAGGGCTTGGATTACAGGCATGAGCCACCACGCCCAGCCTCTCTTTTTTCTTTGAAATAGAATCTTGCTCTGTCACCCAGGCTGGAGTTCAGTGGCGTGATCTTGGCTCACAGCAACCTCTGCCTCCTGGTTCAAGTGATTCTCCTGCTTCAGCCTCCCAAGTAGCTGGGACTACTGGTGTGTGCCACCTTGCCCAGCTAATTTTCGTATTTTTAGTAGAGATGGGGTTTCATTATGTTTCCAAGATGGTCTTGATCTATTGACCTTGTGATCCACCCACCTCAGCCTCCACAAGTGCCGGGATTACAGGTGTGAGCCACCGCACCTGACCCCTTTTTTTTTTTTTTGAGACAGGGACTTGCTCTGTCACCTAGGCTACAGTGCAGTAGCTCAATCACAGGTCACTGCAGCCTCAACCTTCTGAGCTCCAGTGATCCTCCCACCTCAGCCTCTTGAGTAGCCCACAGGTGCACACCAGCTAATTTATATATTTTTTGTAGAGCTGGGGTTTTGCCATATTGGCCAGGCTGGTCTTGAACTCCTGGGCTCAAGCGACCTACCGCCTCAGCCTCCCAAAGTGCTGGGATACCCCGCCTACCTGTATTTTCTCAATCCTTTAAGATGCAGCTCCAGTATCACCTCTTCTATGGTCTTCCTCAACCAAAAAAAGACGTTTCTTCTTCCTACCTCACTTGTTTTCATTGGCACTCTCCCTATATTCATTTCTTAAATGTCTTTCATTCTCACTGAGACAAACTCATCTGCAAATGTGGTCAACCTCATTACCCTGCACACAGAAGGGACAGTGTACGTTCTCAAATATCCAAAAAGCTTAAGGGAGAAACAGAAGGTCAAGTGCAGGCTTCTCTCCCCTTGCCCGCTGCTGGCGAGTCACACGGGCCTTTCAGCTTTTCAAACCTCAGGCAATCGCTGCCCTGGGGACGTCTGCACGTGCAGCTCCGTCACTCTCTTGCAACGTTCCCGCGCAACGTTCTTCTCCACACAGTGAAACACAGGCCCCATGAGGACCAGGCTCTTGTCTCTTTCACCCTGTAATCCCACCACCTGGCACGTGATAGTTGCTTAGAAACAATCTGTCGAATGATTAAGAGAATGAGCGAATTTAAGGGAATTAACGGGTGAACGAAGTCACCCACGTAGTAACTTTTAGGCCCAAACACAGCACCGATTATCGGATCCACTCTCCGTAAGGGAAGCTGACCCGAGGGGACAGGAGGGGTGACGCCCGAGTTCACGGAGAGGCGGGGGTCTGGCCAAGGTCAAGGCCCGCAGTCCCTCGCTTCCCAGGCGCGTGGTCTTCTTGGCGGAGGTCTCCGCTGCCGTCCAAGCCCTCCGCCTCCCCGGGGTCCCAATCGCCCGGCCTCACCTCCTACGCAGGCCAGCGCAGCCTTGAAAGCGCAGCTTTCCATCACCTTCTCCATCATCTTCTGCTCCTCGCTCTTGGCTGGACTTGGGATCCCGCCCAGGCTCCCAAGCTCCAGGAGCCGCGGCTGGCGCTTGTCACCCACCAGGTACTGCAGGAGAAGGCTGTACTGCAGCGGGGTTTCGGGGGAACCCGCTACCTCCGGCGCCGAGCCCCCGGCATTGGGGGCGGCGGCCGCCATGACAGTCGCTACCTAAGCAACCCTCGCGTCGTTCTCCCCGCAGCAGATTCGACAAGCGTCACGTGGCGAGTCCTGAGACCACCACCGAACTGCAAAGGCAGATTCGCCGCAGGAGGAAGCCGCGGCCGCAAGCACCGTCCTGCGCACCCCAGCGAGAGCGCTATCATGTTTCCAAAAACAAAAAGACTCTTGTGAAAACAGCTTTCTCTATGTCACAGACAAACGAGATGAAGACCCACCAGAAAGCGCCCGCACGTTCAGGGCTGCAGCGCGGTGCGTACCGGGATTTGTATTTGCAATCCGGCAACGCGGTGCCTACCGGGATATGTAGTTCCAATCCGACATCAACTACATTTCCCAGGAAGCGTTGCGCGAGCTCTCGCCCCTCGGTCCCGCCCAGGGCTCTTGCGAGCTCCTGAGGTGAGGAGCGGCCGCGAGCTCCGAGGTCGCCATGCTCCGGATCGCCGGCAGGGGGCACGCGAGCATTCTCGCTGCCTTTCCGCTTAACGCTGTCATTGCATGGCGAGGCGCGGTGGCTCACGCCTGTCATCCCAGCCCTTTAGGAGGCTGAGGCGGGTGGATCACCTGAGGTCAGGAGTTCGAGACCACCCTGACCAATATGGTGAAACCCCCGTCTCTACTAAAAATACGAAAAAAAACTTAGCTGGGTGTGGTGGCGCCCATCTGTAATCCCATGTACTCGGAGGCTGAGGCAAGAGAATCGCTTAAACCCAGGAGGCAGAGGTTGCAGTGCGCCATTGCACTCCAACCTGGGTGACAAGAGCAAAACTCTGTCTAAAAAAAAAAAAAACGATCCCACCTTACAGCATTTGCTGACTTGTGTGGTGCAAGAATTCCCATCACGGCTGATTTCAAACTACCAAGTGAGGTCATCAGCCATAGGCTTGGGAAGAGATTAACCAGCTCGTGGTTAGATGGTGTTTTTGCCACCAGAAACAATCTATGTAAATAAAGTCAACAGCATAGTGTAGTAAAATTTGTAGGAGGTGATGAGTTTTGAGTATATATTACCTATTTTTAATATAATTTAATAATAAATGTATAAAATGTAATTTTTAATAACTGTGCTTAACAACCAGTCCAAAAATTCCTGATAATTTATTGCCTTACTTTTTAAAACTCTTTTTTTTTTGAGATGGAGTCTCACTCTGTTGCTCAGGCTGGAGTGCAGTGGCACCACCTCAGCTCACTGCAACCTCTGCCTCTCAGGTTCAAGCAATTCTCCTGCCTCACCCACCCCAGTAGCCAGGACTACAAGGGCACCCCACCACACCCAGCTAATCTTTTTCGTATTTTTAGTAGAGATGGGGTTTCACCACGTGGGCCAGGATGGTCTCAAACTCCCGACCTCAAGTGAACCGCCCACCTCAGCCTCCCAAGGTGCTGGGATTACAGGCGTGAGCCACCGCGCCTGGCGAGTTAGGGTCTTTTGGTTATTGTTGTTAAACATTTACCATTATACCATTCACTGCAAGCATATTTTGGGAACCAGGAACACTTCCTCCTCTTTAAGGAAACCAGAATTGGGGGCTGGTAGGGTGCAGAAGTAGGGAACAGATTTCAGGTGTATCCAGGAAAATCCTAAGGGATGTTGGGGAGGAGTTTTCAGTCCCATGAATGCTAACGCTTTGGCATCATGTGCACTCCTTGTATGAAGAAAATGTGGCCTGGGAACCTCTGGGGCATTTAAGCATGTTTTTTGCCGGTGGCCTGAAGGCAGTGCCTTAGCAACATCTGCCCACCTGGGCCAGGGACTCTCAGAAGATGTTGATCAAAAAAGATTCCTCTGCTGGGCACGGTGGCTCACACCTGTAATCGCAGCCCTTTGGGAGGCTGAGGCAGGAAAATAGCTTGAGTCCAAGAAGTTGATGCAGTGAGTCATGACCTTGCCGCTGCACTCCAGCATGAGCAACAGAACGAGACCCTGTCTTAAAAAAGAAAAATAAAAGATGAGTCCTCTAAGTCAACAGTGGTCATTTTATTCAGAAGGCTGCACAAACCACTTCGAAAGGACAGGGGCGGCGGGGCATTCCATAGCCCAGAGCCTCACAGATATGTCTGAGTTGTAAGAGGATATGACGAATCCTTATTTATTTGTTTATTTTTTCGAGGTGGAGTCCCACTCTTGTTGCCCAGGCTGGGGTGCAATGGCTCGATCTCGGCTCACTACAACCTCCACCTGCTGGGTTCTCTTGCCTGCCTCAGCCTCCCGAGTAGCTGGGATTACAGGCATCCGCCACCACACCTGGCTAACTTTTGTATTTTTAGTAGAGACAGGGTTTCACCATGTTGGTCAGGCTGGTCTCAAACTCCTGACCTCAGGTGATCGACCTGCCTGGGCCTCCCAAAGTGCTGAGATTACAGATGTGAGCCACTGCTCCTGGCCGAAGCGTCGTTCTTTTAAGGGTCTCTGGGCCCCAGAGAGGAAATGGGTGGGAGCCCTCCTGGAAGCCATACTTTTGGGACACGTTGTTCTGGGATCAGGATGGAATACCCAGCCAACATGGAATGTGAGGGCGGAAGCTCTCAGCTTTTCTCTCTGAAGTGACTTTCCCCACAAGAGGACATTGATTGTCTGGCCTGGTGTGACGGATGGGATAAGGCCTGACATGGTTGGCTGCAGAAGTGGGTGTGGGGCCTTCAGCCATGAGAGTCATGGGGACCCACAGGGAGCAGGCGAGGAAGAGCACCCCAGGCTCCGGGCAGGGTCCCCTCCCTCCCGTCTCTGATAAACAGAGCAGCACTGTCTGTTTATCATCATAGAGAGAGGATTGAGACTCTGTCTCAAAAAAGGAAATTGTTAATACGCCATTAATATACAAGTAAAATCTTTTACAGGCAACTCCCAATTAAACCGGATAAGTATTTTATTTGCATCCATTTTGATTCAGATTTCATGGAATCAATTATTTCCTAAATGAGATGGACTGAGAAAACTTTCCTCATCTTTTATCATTAAATGTTCATTTTATACTAACAGCTTTGTTACAATGGAATTCGATTTTCCATGTGTGAGGGATTTTTCTCTTTCATTCAGAACTTCCCTGCTGTATTTTAAATATTTCGTTCTGCACTTACAGTAGCTTATTCTTTGAATAAGTTCTTATTCAAAAATTCAAAAACTATTTTTTGGAGTAAAATACCATCTTCCCTATTTTTCTCACATCTATTTCTAGTCTTCCAGTTTCCTTCCCCAAGCAACCTGTTACTATTTCTTAAATGTCTTTCCAGATCTATTTCATGCATATATATAAGCATTATATTTGATGTGTGTGTGTGTGTGTGTGTGTGTGTGTGTGTCTGTGTGTGTGTGTGTGTTTCAGAATTACAAATGGGGCCAGGTGCTCATGCCTGTAATCCCTGAAGTTCAGAGGGCCAAGCTGGATCACTTGAAGCCAGGAGTTCAAGACCAGCCTGGGCAGCATAGTGAGACCCCGTGTCTTAAAAAAAAAAAAATTAGCCGGGCATTGTGGAGTGCACCTGTAGTTCCATCTACCCAGGAGGCTGCTGTGGGAGGGTCACTGGAGCCCAGGAGTTGGAGGCTGCAGTGAGCTGTGACCATATCACTAAACTGCAGCCTGGGCAGCAGAGCAAGACACTGTTTCTTTTTTCTTTTCTTTCTTTCTTTCTTTCTTTTTTTTTTTTTGAGACAGAGTCTTGCTCTGTCCCCCAGGCTGGAATGCAGTGGTGCCATCTCGGCTCACTGCAACCTCCGCCTTCTGAGTTCAAGCGATTCTCCTGCCTGAGTCTTCTGAGTAGCTGGGATTACAGGTGCCCATGACCATGCATGGCTAATTTTTATATTTGTAGTAGAGACAGCGTTTCACCATGTTGGCTGGGCTGTGTCAAACTCCCAACTTCAAATGATTCACCCACCTCAGACTCCCTATGTGCTGGGATTACAGGCATGAGCCACCACCGCTGGCCAAGACCTGTTTCTGTAAAAAAAAAAAATTATAGGCTGGACATGGTGGCTCACCCCTGTAATCCCAGCAATTTGGGAGGACAAGGTGGGTGGATCATGAGGTCAGGAGTTTGCGATCAGCCTGGCCAACATGAAACCCCATCTCTATTAAAATACCAAAAATTAGCCAGGTATAAAAGGCGGGCGCCTGTAATGCCTGCTACTCAGGAGGCTGAGACAGGACAATCACTTAAACCCAGGAGGTGGAGTTTGCAGTGAGCCGAGATCGCACCACTGCAAAAAAAAAGCCTGTGGTTCCTACTCCTGCGATTCCATACTGCCTTCTCTCTCCTACACCACGGAGAGTCCCCATGATCAGCTGACAGAGAAAGGGAAGACTCACATCCTGCTTCTGTACCATGTACAGGCACCATCCAGAACTGGGCAGCTGCTGCCCGACAGCCTCATTCTTGGACATCCCTGAAGGGCAGCAGTGGAGGCGCACCCTCTCAGCCAGCAGAAGCTGGAGCAGTATTGTGCTTGGAAGGAGAAATGGCTAGAGGTGAAAGCAATATGGATTCACGGACTGTAGCCAGTGATCTGTGAGAGAGTCGGGGACTTGGGGGGAACATGATTGGAAAGCTGGTGACAAGGAAACTGAGGGAAGAGGTGTGTGGCAGAAAACACAAAGACACCTGTGTGCTATGTTAATGCTGAGTGACGGAGTGAGAGAATGGCCCGTTCTGTGGATGCTGGTCAGCCTCTTCCCCCCGCCGCTGTTACCGCTCAGTGGGCTCATGAACAAAGTGGCCATGAGGGCAAGGGTGAAGCTTATTCGTGGGCTCACAGAATGGACTTTTACTCACCATCCTGGCTACAGCTGCTGTCAGTGCGCAAACTGCCAGCAGCCGGGACCAGCCCTGAGCCCCAAATATGCCCCATTCCCCGGGGTGATGAGCCAGCCACCTGGTGACAGGTTGACAACATGGGACCACTTCCATCGCGGAAGGGGCGGCATTCTGTCCTCACTGGAGCAGATGCTTGCTCTAGGTCGGGATTTGCTTTCCCTGTGTGCCATGCTCCTGCAAAATCTCCTGTGTCCGTGGACTCACAGGATGCCTCACCCGCCATCAGGGTACACCACACAGAATTGCTTCTGACCAAGGAACCCACTTCTCAGCAAAGAAAGCATGGCCATGAGCCCATGCCCATGGACTCACTGCTAAAAACGTCCTAAAGGGCAGGGCATGGTGGCTCATGCCTGTAATCCAAGCTCTTTGGAGGCCAAGGTGGGCGGATCACCTGTGGTCAGGAGTTCCAGACCAGCCCGATCAACATGGTGAAACCCTGTCTTTAAAATAAATAAATAAATAGATAAATAAATAAATAAATAAATAAAATAAAAACGTCCTAAGTGCTTTTACCATCTGCCATCCATCTTGAAGCAGCTGGTTTGATAGAATGATGGGGTGGCCTTTGGAAGACTCCATTGCAGCACCAGCTGGGTGGCAAGGCCTTGGAGGGCTGGGGCAGAGTTCTCCAGGAGGCAGTATATGCTCTGAGTCCGAATGGAGTGTAGGGTGCTGTTTCCTACAGCCAGGAATCAAGGGGTGGCAGTGAGAGTGGGACCAGTTGCCAGTAGCCCTAGTGCCCCAGCAGCAAGATGTTTTCTTCCTGTTCCCGTGACCTTCTGCTCTGCTGGCCTAGGGGTCTTATTTCTAAATGGAGGAATGTTTCCCTCAGGAGACCCCACAGTGATGCCACTGAACTTCCAGTGAAGACTCCTGCTGGGCCCATTTGGCCTCCCACTGCCTCTGAATCAACAGACAGATGGCAGAGGTTCTGTGCAGCGAGGGTGATTGGTCCTAGATTGGACCACGAGTCCGCAACTGAGGGGAGCAAGGGTATGTCCGGCATAGAGGAGGTCCTGCAGGGTGTCTCCTAGTGGACTACGGCCTATGACTTGGGCAATGGAAAACCACAATAATTCAATCCAGGCAGGACTACCAAGGGCCCAGACCTTTCAGGAATGAAGATTTGGGTCACTCACCAGGTAAAGACCACAACCCGCTGAGGAGCTTACTGAAAGCAAAGGGAATACATATTGGGTAGTGAAAGAAGGTCATTATAAATACCAGCCACAGCAGGCACAGCGGCTCACACCTGTAATCCCAGAACTTTGGGGGACCAGGTGGGCAGATCACCTGAGGTCAGGAGTTCAAGACCAGCCTGACCAACGTGGTGAAACCCTGTCTCTACCAAAAATACAAAAAACTAACCAGGCTTGGTGGTGGGTGCCTGTACTTCCAGCCACTCATGAGTCTGAGGCAGAATAGCTTGAACCTGGGAGGCAAAGCTTGCAATGAGCCAAGATCCTGCCATTGCACTCCAGCCTGGGCAACAAGAGCAAAAGTCCATCTCAAAAAAACACCTTAATATCACAATAAAGTGAGTCACAAATTTTTTGGTTTCCCAGTGCATTTAAAGTTATGTTTAGGCAGGTGCAGTGGTTTCTGCCTGTAATCCAGCACTTTCAGAGGCTGAGCCAGGTGGATCACTTGAGCTCAGGACTTCAAGACCAGCCTGGCCAACATGGTGAAACCCCATCTCTACTAAAAATACACACACAAAAAAAATACAAAAATCAGCTGTAATCCCAGCTACTTGGAGACTGAGGCAGGAGAAGCACTTGAACCCGGGAGGTGGAGGTTACCGTGAGCTGAGATCATACCACTGCGCTCCAGCCTGGGCAACAGAGCAAAACTCCATTATGTTTGGAGTCTTGCACTATAATCTGTTAAGTGTGCAATAGCATTATGTGCAGAAAAGAATGCATAAACCTCCTTTAAAATACTTTGTTGCTAAAAGATGCTAATGCTCATTTGAGCCTTCATCAAGTTGCCTCAGTGTTGAAGGCTGGTGGTGACTGATCAGGACGGTGGTTGCTGAAGGTTGGGTGGCTTTGGCAAAAGTTCTTAAAATCAGACAGCAGGCCGGGTGCGGTGGTTCACACCTGTGATATCAGCACTTTGGGAGGCCAAGGCAGGCAGATCACGAGGTCAAAAGATTGAGACCATCCTGGCCAACCCCGTCTCTATTAAAACACAAAAATTAGCTGAGCATGGTGGCACGCACCTGTAGTTCCAGCTACTCAGGAGGCTGAGGCAGGAGAATTGCTTGAACCCGGGAGGTGGAAGTTGCAGTGAGCTGAGATCACGCTACTGCACTCCAGCCTGGCACCTGGCAACAGAGCAGGACTCTGTCTCAAAAAAAGAAAAAGAAAAGAAATCAGGGCCGGGCACGGTGGCTAACGCCTGTAATCCCAGCACTTTGGGAGGCCGAGGCGGGTGGATCACGAGGTGAAGAGATCGAGACCATCCTGGTCAACATGGTGAAACCCCGTCTCTACTAAAAATACAAAAAATTAGCTGGGCATGGTGT
>CM052652.1:93390289-93465943 GCA_028533165.1 Leontopithecus rosalia | reverse complement strand
AGGAGAAGGCGGGGGGAATGAGGGGGCGGGGCAGTGGCAGGAGGAAGAGGGGGGAATGAGGAGGAGGGGCCAGGGCGGTGGGAACGAGGGGGCTGGGTGGACGGGGGGAGGTGGGCGGAGAGAGGGGGCGGGGCGGAGGGATGATGGGGCGGGGAAAGGGGCGGGGGGAACGAGGAGGCCGGGCGGCGGGGCCGGGCTTCGTGCAGGGAGGGAGGGAGAAAAGGCCAGGAGGAACAGGGCCAGGGTGAGGGGCTCCGCCGGGGGCCGGGGTCTCCGGGGGTCTGGAGGGATTTAGAATCGGGGAGTGGAGAGGAAATGGGGGCGGGACTGCAGCCCGAGAAGCGCCGGCTCAGGGACTCTTCTCCTTTCTTCACTTCCGCCCAGGCTTTCCCGGGAGAGTGAGGCGTTGCGGGTCCGGCTTCTCTCCCGAGCGGTCATCCCGCATACCCGGCCAGCTGCTGCGGGCCCAGCCGGGGAGGACAGTGCAGGCTCCGGCCGGCCGCAGAGGGGGCGTGGCGCGGGCCTCAGGGGCGTGGCCTGTGAAGGGAGTGGTGGGCAGAAGGGGCGTGGCGGAGGTTGGTGGAGGGGTGGAGCGGGCGGACAAAGAGGCGTGGCGCGGGCTGAGGGGGCGTGGCGAGGCCGGGCGGAAGGGGCGCGGCGCAGGCGGAGGGGCGTGGCAGGGGCGGGCGGAGGGGGCGTGGCGCGGGCGGCCCTCGTGGGCGGGCCTCCGCTACCCCAGTGCCCGCCGCCGCCGCCTTCGCCTTCGCCCGTCGCGCGGACTGAGGGAGACTGAGGGAGCTTGGGGGTCGCAGCTGCCTGCCGGGCCTGCGGTGGGCCAGGATGTCGGGCTTCCTGGAGGAGCTGCTGGGCGAGAAGCTGGTGACGGGCGGCGGCGAGGAGGTGGACGTGCACTCGCTGGGCGCCCGCGGCATCGCGCTGCTCGGGCTCTACTTCGGCTGCAGCCTGAGCGCCCCCTGCGCGCAGCTCAGCGCCAGCCTGGCCGCCTTCTACGGGCGCCTGCGGGGGGACGCGGCTGCCGGGCCGGGGGCGGGGGCGGGGGCCGGGGCGGCGGCGGAGCCGGAGCCGCGGCGGCGCCTGGAGATCGTCTTCGTGTCCTCGGACCAGGACCAGCGGCAGTGGCAGGACTTCGTGCGGGACATGCCGTGGCTGGCGCTGCCCTACAAGGAGAAGCACCGGAAGGTGAGCGGCCGGGCCTCGCCACCCCTGCCCGCCCCTCCCCCGCCGCCCCTGCCCGCTCCCCGCTGACCGCCCGCCCCGGCGTCCCCCGCCCTCCCCCGCTCACGTCCCGCTGTACGCCCGCTCCCGGAACCCCACTGTCCCCCTTCCTTCCCCCCGCTGACCCCTGCTCCCCCCACCCCGCGCTGTGTCCGCGCCCTTATCCCCAGGACCCGTCTCTGGCTCGGGGGTTCCGCGGCAACTCCTCGATGCGGGCCCCCCTAGGCCCCCGGGACCCCGGCTCGAGCCCCCCCCACGCCCCGTCCACACGCGCTGGGAGCCTCCGGTAGGGGCGGCTGCGCTCGGGGGTGCCGGTTTCGAGATCTCTTCACCCCCGAGCAGAGGCGCCGGGAGGGGTCCCTTCTTGCCTCCGCCGCCGACTCCCTCGGGTCCCCACTGTGAGGAGGGGAGAGGAGGCCGCGCGCCCCCCGTCCGCAGTTCCCGGAGCGGGAAGTTTCCTCCCGAGAGAAACCGCTTTCTCGGAGCCCCTTCCCAGGGACCGAGGGGCTGAGGCCGAGGTCAGGCCGCCCCCAGCCCCGGAGAGGCCTCCGGCGACCGTGGCTGTGGCCGAGAAGGGCGCTCGCCCCTCGATCCCCCGCGGGCGCCTCTCGGCCCAGGCTGAGTTCGGGGCCCCGGGGGAGCTGCATTGTCTCGCGTCCCGCCGGCCTCTCCGGAGCCTCCGGGCGCGGGAACGCGGCGCGGCCCGGGGTGGGCCCTGTTGTCTCCGCGACCTTGGCATCATCGGGGCCCACCGCCTGCGAGGAGGATTTGGGGGAACGCACGCCTGGCGTCCGCTCTCCCTGTCTCCCGGTTCGCTGCTGAGATTCGTTGGGGTCTGAGTGTCTCCCTCGGGTGCAGAGGTCTGTCTCTGTTATAGTACGACGCGTTCAGGACGTTTTGTGATGAATGGAGTCGGGAAAAGTTCTGGAGCGCTGTTGCTAGTGAGTGTGGCTCATGCAACGTGTGGATCCAGCCCCTTCCCCGTTTGAGGAAAGCCCGTTTCTGGAGTGGACTGAGGGGCTATTCTGGGGGCGTTTAGCTTCCTCTGGGGAGCATGGTAAGGCTGCCACGTGTTCCTTTTATGTGAACAGACACTTGCTGAGAAGCAGGATTTACATTTGGTGGGAGCAGAAGCTTATACTTTGTGACCCTAGGTGTCCTGAGGAAATCACCCATCCCGAAGCAGTGGAAGGTAGAGACTTGGGATTTAAAGAGTGACATACAGTTGTTCAGTGCGGTTTGTACATTTCACATGGGGAAAACACAGGCTCACGGCCCGTCCGAGGCAGGAGTTGGCATTTTAGCTGCTCTCTAGGTTATCTTGTCCATTTTGATTGACGTGGTTGATAGATTATGAATATGCATGGCCACTACTTTTTGATTCAAAATACGGAATCCTTTGTTTTCCTTGGTGGTGGTTTTTATGATACTTTCGTGGGGAAATAATGTCCAGAAAGTGATTTACCAAAAAAAATTTTCATTGTTGGGGCAAGTTTCTGTTGTGAAGTCTATTTAGAATAGTGTCTGTATCGGGTGATACGAATGATTTCTAGCTTTTGAAAATATAGAGTGATGGTAAAATATTACAGGCTTAAGGCCTGTTGTGTTTTTTACTGAAGAGGAAATACATTTTTTGGTTAGTAAAAATATGGAGTAAACAGATGTTTTGCAAATGCCTGAAGCTTTTTCCTAAAAAGGAGAATATTTGATATGCTGTGGCTGGTTCTCTATACCCTGGACAGGCTCTTTGCATGACAAAGGCTGGACCTCTGATTCCTCCACGTTGAGCTTCTGGATGAAGTAGGGCTGACTATCATTTGAAAATACAGTTCAGATGCTGAACGGCCCAAACCCTGGAGTGTTATTAGCATCTTAAACATGAATTTTTTAGCTCAGTTTTTCTGGCTCATGTCCTATAGTTGATTCTCTAAATCCAGTCCAGTTTTCAAGGACGCACTTTCTGTCCTGGGTTGTGAAGAAAACCACTCAAGATCTTACCCCAGAAGCATTCTTACTCTCGGTGAGATACCAAGGAAAAAGACTCCAGCTGTCTTTCTTATGGAAAACATACTCTTGGAAATGACAAAAGCTGTGTACAGACTGTAAAAAGAAGTGTTCCCCCCCCCCCCCGCCCCCTCGCCCCCTGCCTTGAAACCAAAGAGATGTAGAACAAATGCCTTTTCTGTAACTGAGTTATTGTCCCGTTTGAAGTTAGGGTGTTTAGAAGCACATGAGCTGGTGATACTAATTTCACCATCAGAGCAAGTGAAGAGCCCAGAGTGCCCCCAGGTGAGGGCACTGAACCAGTGAACACGTACCCCCATGTGAAGGCACTGAATGGGCGAACTTGTACCCCCAGGTGAGGGCACTGCATGGACGAATGCTTGCCCCCCCAGGTGAAGGCACTGAATGAGCGAAGGCCGTGCCCCTCTAGGTGAGGGCACTGAACGAGTGAACATGAGCACACCCTGTTGATGGATTCTGATCATGCCTTTGCACCAACTTTATGTAAAAATAGCTTTAGAGAAGGGAATTTTGTTTTACACTGCAGGGAAACCAGAGTTCCAGATTGCTAATTTTTTTTTTCAGTTCTCATTAACATTTGTTTTTTCCCATGGGGGTAACAAAGGATATGGTTCTCATTAGCTATTGGCTGGCATTTTTCTAAAGAAAATTGAAAAATTATGGTGGGTAAAGAAAATGCTGTGTGTTATTTATTTTTTTCTTTTATTAATGTCTCCTTTATGTAGTAAAAGAGTCTGGGATGGCCATGTATGCTAAGCCTGCATTTTGCCTGGTTCCTCTCACCTTGACTAGAGCTGAGAAAACACCAAAAGAAAAAAAAAATTACACAAAATTGTCCTGTTTCTGCCTGTTGTCGTGGTAGGCACAAAAGTAATTGAAGCTTAATGTTTCCAGCTTCCAAAATGCACATTCTTATGTAGCTGTGCAGAAGCTGTAATTAGATGATATTAGAACTTTGAGTGTGTTATAAGAACGGTTTTTATAAGCAAGTGTATAATCTTGAAGTTAAGGGAGTTAGACATGTTTTACAAAGTAGGTTGGTAGATGGCTTTCAGATTTCTAAAGAGAAAGAAGATGATGGGTGGTCAGGAGGGGTGAAATTTGGACTTTGGGGATTTGGTCTGTCCCTCTGGCTTAGTGTGTCTTGCTCAGTCATCCAGACTGGAGAGGTCCATCTCCAGGTTCCACTTGAGTGTCACAGACGTACTGATTTTGGTTTTAAAGCCCCGGAGCTCAGCTTTGTGTGGGCTAGATGCCTGATGAAAAACACATGGTCGTGTGTGTGCGCCAACACCCGAGGGTGCAGACCACTGGCCTTCCTCTGGACAGTTTTGTGAGGCTCTGGTGTCGGCCCAGGACTTCCGGCATGACAAGGGAAAGAGAAAACCTGCAGAGTCAGGGGACCCTGCTCCAGCATCCCTAGTCAGCCTGCTCCAGCCGGGGGAAGTGGAGTCTCCCTCTGGTTGCTCTAGGTGGTCCCTTCAGTTCAGATTAAATGAGAGGCTTGGCTGAGAATTCACCTGCATCCCTTCAGCTCCCTGGGTGGGGCAGGACTTGGTAGCAACCTCCAGGCTTCCAACTCCGCTCTCACCCGCTTCCTTGAATGTAAACACTGTAGCCAGGAAGGGAACAGTTTCTACGGCAGCACTGTGTCTTTTCTTTATATTCACTTTCAAGGTGGCAAAAGATGGCAGAAAGGTGCAGTCTTGAAAATTAGGATTTTCTGCTTTCTTTGTAAGGAGCCTGGACAGCCAGGACAGGCTCCTGCTGGTGACTGTGTTTCTGGAACCTGGGTTAGTGTATTAGTAATAAAGGATAACAGTCCAGTGAAGAGCAGGCTGGGCGTGACACCTCACACCTGTAAGCCAGCACTTTGGGAGGCCAAGTTGGGAGGATCACTTGAGCCTAGGAGTTCAAGACCAGCCTGGACAACATAGTAAATAAAACATTATCTCTATAAAACGTAAAAATTAGCTTGTCATGGTGTTGTGTACCTGTGGTCTCAGCTACTTGGGAGGCTGAGGCAGGAAGATGGCTTGAACCCAGGAGGTTGAGGCTGCAGTGAGCCATGCTTGAGGCACTGCACTGGAGCCTGGGCAACGGTGCAAGACACTGTCCTAAATGAATAAATAAATAAATAAAGTCATAAGAGCAATGTTCCTTGAGAGTCTTTTCCTTGTTCCATTATTTGTCATGTATTTTTTAAATTATTTTTTCCTCTGCATAATAAGGCAGTCTATACGGCTAAAAATGCAGATTATTTTGTCTTCTGCTTGAGTTCACACCCCAGCTCTGCCATGTATTAGCTGTGTGTCCTTGTGCAAGGCACTGACACCTCTGTGCCACAGGTTCCTTTTCCATTTGTAAAGGGGACGTGATAATAGCATCTACCTTGTGTAAAGGCTGCATGAGATAATATCCACTTGCCTGGCATATAGTGAGTGCTCAATAAATGCTGTTATTTAAAATAAATGCTCGTTAAGTTGTTCATTTCATAGCTTGAACCTTTGGAGTGTATCACATCACAGAACTGCAAAACTGTCACAAGGTGTATTTTTAAACCTTTCAAGCCAGTGACTTACAAGCATACAAGAGGATTTCATGAAGGATTCAAAAAAATTGCCCTAGAATGGCCGGGTGCAGTGGCTCATGCCTGTAATCCTGGCACTTTGGGAGGTCAAGTGGGGGATCACCTGAGGTGAGGAGTTCGAGACCAGCCTGGCCAAAATGGCAAAACCCCATCTCTACTAAAAATACAAAAATAACTGGACATGGTGGCGCACGCCTGTGTTCCCAGCTACTTGGGAGGCTGAGGCAGGTGAATCCCTTGAACCCCAGATGACAGAGCGAGACTCCGTCTTGGGAAAAAGAAAAATAAAAAAAATTGCTTCACAAGAGATTATAACTGAGAAGAAAGACCAGAAGAATGAAAGAACAAAAGCGAATGAATGTGGAATAAAGATGTTCCTTACAGTTCTGGGTATTACTGGTATTTACTGAGCTCTGTGTTGATATCTGCCAGTGATGCTCCAGACTGCTGCTGATCAGTGCAGCCTGAGAAAGATTTAAGTTACCTTTCAGTTACCATTTAAGTAACTCAAAGATGATCAGGCATTCTTGAGAGAAATCATGTACAGAGCAGTCATGTTGTGGTTTCCCAAAGCTATTAGGTGTGTCTTCTGCTCACCTGTTTGCTTAACTGGGCTGCTCAGAAGCTGAAGGATAACTCCTCTTTCGCGTGGGAAATGGAGGGTGCCCGTCTCCGGAGCAGTGGAAACCGCACCTCGAGCCTGGGCCTGCCTCCCTTCCCAGCTCTGGAATGCTGCCGGAGAGGTTTGCTCAGACATGTAGGGATTGCAGGTTTAGCTCTCTTCTCCCAGTTAGCAACTCAGCCCTGACTCTGGGTAGCTGTCCACAGCAATTGCTAATTGATTTGTCTTTTGATACGGGTTGGGATGGGAACCAGAGCACAGAGACAGCCACTGGAAGTTATGGTCACTGATTTGATTATCCTTTTAAAAAAATTCCTGGCTGGGTGAGGTGGTGCACGCTTGTAATCCCAGGACTTTGGGAGGCTGAGAGGGGTGGATCACCTGAGGTCGGGAGTTCAAGACCAGCCTGGCCAACATAGAGAATCAGTGTCTCTACTAAAAATCCAAAAAAAAGCAAGGTGTGGTGGCACCCGCTTGTAATCCTAGCTACTCGGGAGGCTGCAGCAGGGGAATCGCTTGAACCCGGGAGGCGGAGGTTTCGGTGAGCTGAGATTGCGCCATTATACTCCAGCCCAGGCAACAAGAGCGAAACTCCGTCTCAAAAGAAAAAAAAGTCGGGTTCAGTGGCTCATACCTGTAATCCCAGCACTTTAGGAGGCCTAGGCAGGCACATCACAAGGTCAGGAGTTCGAGACTAGCCTGGCCAACATGGCAAAACCCTGTCTCTACTGAAAATACCAAAGTAGCCGGGTGTGGTGGCTCTGCCTGTAATCCCAGCTACATGGGAAGCTGAGGCTGGAGAATCACTTAACCCAGGAGGCAGAGGTTGTGGTGAGCCGAGATCGCACCATTTAACTCCAGCCTGAGCAACAAGAGAGAAACTCCATCTCAAAAAAAAAAAAGAGTCTCATATCTGTAGACCTATCGTGCCCTGCTTTAATATTTGTTTGCATTTTTCTATCGTCTTTCTTCCACAGAACTCAAAATGCGTGTATATTACATCTTGTAGCAACTAATAATCAGTAGATATTCACCATTCTAACTTTTCAAAGTATGTTAGAGTTGAGAAATGGAAGCCAAGAGAACCGATGATGAGATCAGAGTCATAGTGCTGGAGAAAAGCACTCGGCTGAACTCCCTTAAATTCAGCTTGGTTGGCTGGGTGCGGTGGCTCACGCTGGTAATCCCAACACTTTGGGAGGCTGAGGTGGCTGGATCACAAGGTCAGGAGTTCAAGACCAGCCTGGCGAAGATGGTGAAACCCTGTCTCTACTAAAAATTCATACAAAGAAAATTAGCCAGGTGTGCTGGCGGGTGCCTGTAGTCCCAGCTATTTGGGAGGCTGAGGCAGAGAATCGCTTGACCCCGGGAGGTGGAGGTTGCAGTGAGCCGAGATCACGCCATTGCACTCCAGCTTGGGTGACAACGAGACTCCGTCTCAAAAAAAAAAAATTCAACTTGGTCCTTTCTGTTCATGAAATTGTATCTTAAGAAATATTCACATCAAACATTCTGCATGGAGGAGGAGGGAGCTGTGAGTTTGCTTCAGACGGCTTTTTAGGTGTGCAGTGACCGCTCTGAAGTGAGACAGAGATAGTTTAACGGCTTGAAACATTGCCTGGTTGCTTGGAAGGCCGGAGAGCCAGACCTCTTTTCTGTTCTGCCTGTTTTTTTTCTAAAGGTCTTTTTAGTGATGTGGCTTTTTTTAGTCAGTGACGTGGCCCCAACTCCCCCTTCATCCTGTGCAAAGCCTGTGGGCTACCCTCATGCTTTTTGTTCAGAGACAAAATTGAACTTCAGGTATCCTGCTGAGATCCGAGGACTAAATCAGAACTCCCTTTTATGAGGTTTGCAGAAACTGCTGTTCTGACTTCTTCTGACTTCCAGTGAAATCTCAAAAATGTGCTTTCTGCTTCGTGACGAGAAGGAAGTCCAGTAATTGAAAGTTGCCCCAGTGCTGTTACTCGGGACTGAAAACTGTCATGGAAACTTGGGGGACGTGGTGTCTGTAATTAAAAGCAAACGTAAATTTTCTGCGGCTTGCTGGTCGTGACTCTTGCACCACACACAGTGTATTTTTCTATGAACTACATGATAAAATCCTTTTAAAGAAACAATGTAAGCTTCACTTCATCTCTCCCTTCCATCAAATCCATCAGCCTCTCCCCTGCTCACTGTGGTGTTTCAATACAGGCACCAGTTACAGGTAAATTCAAGTGAAGTTTCTGCAGTTAATGATGGTTTTATTTTAGATCATGGTTGAATAGGCACAGAACAGGGTGTGGTGAGTTTTGCTGTCCAAGGGATAGGGTTTCCTCTTTGTTTTCCTAGGACAATTCCATCCAGATACATCAGTTCTACAGCTTTCTATTTGTCTTTTTTGGTCAATATCCCTGGGCTGAAAATCAGAATGTATTCAGTTTATTTAAGATCAGAAGACATTGCTTTTTCTCCCTTTAAATGTGATCAGGTCAAGACAGAGTTTTCTTTTGATCATGGCGGCTCACAGTACAGCTGCCTCATCTGTTACTCATTTTTCAGGTTTTGATGTGAAATCTGAAGATTGGGCGGGACAGTGTGGGATAGGGGAAGATCTCGGTGTGACCCTTGCAGCCCCAGACAGGCGCACATGTAGGCGTGAGTGCAGCGTTTTTCAGCTTGGGACATGTACTTCATTGCAATTGTAAAAATGGTTTATACCCATGATCCTTCAAAAATACTCCATTATTATCAGTGAATATTTAAAGTATGTTGCATAGTAGAAAAAGAATACAGACTGGCCAGGCGCAGTGGCTCACACCTGTAATCCCAGCACTTTGGGAGGCCGAGGTGGGCGGATCATGAGGTCAGGAGTTCGAGTCCCGCCTCGCCGACATGGTGAAACCCCGTCTCTACTAAAAATACAAAAATGAGTTGGGTGTGGTTGGGGGGCACCTGTAATCCCAGCTACTTGGGAGGCTGAGGCAGGAGAATGGCTTGAACCTGGGAGGTGGAGGTTGCGGTAGACTGAGATCACACCACTGCACTCCAGCCTGGGTGACAGAGTGAGAGTCCAACAATAAAACAAACAAACAAAAAAACATTGTAAATCCAGATCCGGATTTCCTACGTTTGGATCCTGGCTCTTTCTGGCAGCGTGACTTTGGGGCCAGTTACGGAATTTCTGTCTCTGGTTTCCTGGTGAGTAAAATGGAGCTGATGCTGCCAGCCCATGAGGGTTGTTGTCAAGGACTGAACGATATAATATTTGACAAGTACTTAGGATAGTGCCTGTTGCATAGCGCGTGCCATGTAAATGTTTACCACAGGCACTTGGGTGTTCATTCCATATTTTATGGCTATTTGGATTACAGGAGAGAAGAATTCAGCCTTTTTACCTCTTTGTACCCCTTCCCCATTCCCAAGCACCTAGACTATCACAGAAGCTGGTTTCTCTTTATTTTCTTTTTCTTTTTTTCTTTTTCCCCTATTTTTGGGAAATGTCTCCCTCTGTTGCCCAGGCCGGAGTGCAGTGGCATGATCTTGGCTCACTGCAACTTCCACCTCTTGGGTTCAGGCGATCCTCCTGCCTCAGCCTCCTGAGTAGCCAGGATTACAGGTGCCTGCCACTATTCCTGCTAATTTTTGTATTCTATTTATTTAGTATTATTATTTTTTGAGACAGAGTTTCGCTCTTGTTGCCCAGACTGGAGTGCAATGGGGCAATCTCGGCTCACCACAACCTCTGCCTCCCGGGTTCAAGTGATTTTCGTGCCTCAGCCTCCCGAGCAGCTGGGACTACAGGTGACCCCAACCACGTGTGGCTGATTTTTCTATTATTAGTAGAGACGGGGTTTCTCCATGTTGGCCAGGCTGGTCTTGAACTCCCCAACCTCAAGTGATCCCCCTGCCTCGGCCTCCCAAAGTGTTGGGATTACAGATGTGAGCCACCACACTCGGCCATTTTTATATTTTTAATACAGAGTTTCACCATCTTCACCAGGTCTCGAGCTCCTGACCTCAAGTAGTCTGCCTGCCTCAGCCTCCCAGAGGGCTGGGATTACAGGCATGAGCCTGTAATCTGTGCCTGGCCTGTCTTCATTTTCTTACTAGGACAATAATTATCTGTCAGTTGTTGATTTGATGATATCTGTATCTTCGATTATTAGTTTGTTTGCAAGAGAGAGGTCTTGCTCTGTTGCCCAGGCTGGAGTGCAGTGGTGCAGTCATAGCTCACCACGGCCTCCACCTGGGCCCAGGCGGTCCTCCCACCTCAGCCTCCTGAGTAGCTGGAACTGCACGTGTGCTCCACCACGCCCAGTTGCCTCCGTGAATCTTTGCATATGGGTGTAATTCTAGACCATCTCTTTGACTAATCAGGTGCTCAGTTTTACTGAATGGATTCTGTCCTGTCATCTGAGCTGGGAGAGGCCGGTGGGGGCTGGGGTGGGTAAGTACTGGTCTGTGAATCTGTCTCTTGCCAATATTTATTTTGGAAAACTTTAAACATCATGCAGGTAGAGAAAACAGCACAGCCAATCCCCACATCTACTGGTATTCAACAGTGACCAACTCACGGACACTGCTCCCCCACCCCACCCACTCAGTGATCTGGAAGACCGTCCCAGCTGTCATATCATTTCCTTCATAAGCATTTCACCAAGTAACCCTTAAAAAGCATAACCACAGCATCACACCTAAGAAATCTGGTAGTTCTTTAATATCAGCAAATAGCATTCATGTTTTCCTGATTGTGTCCTAATTTCTTTTTTTCACAGTTGGTTTGAATCCAAATAAAATCTGCACATTCCATTTGTAGCTGTGTCCCTGAAGCCTCTTTTAACCTATAGTTCCCGTCCCTGCTTTTCCTTATGATTTACCTGTTGTTCTTCTCCGTTTAAATTTGTTCTGTCCCTGGATCTGCCTCCTTGTCACATTCCTCAGCGTTTCTGGTCCACGTTTTCCCCCTTATCTGGGTGTGTAGAATATCGATGCCTGGGTTCAGAAGGGTCCGAGTCTCCTGTAGGAGAGAGGTTCAGACGTCGGTCACCTTTAGGCCTGGGTGGCACAGATGCTGTCTTGGTGTGTGTCCTTCCGCTGCTCCCTGCCGTGCTTGTCTCTAGACCCTGACTTCTGGCAGACTGCTCCCCATCTCCTAGTGACCTGACGACCATCAGCAGTTCTGGGTCCGCCTCTTGCCTTCTCGGACTCCCAGCAGAAGGAGGCTGGCATGGTGGCCCTCTGACCCCGTGGCCCTCCGACCCTATAACTGGTCACTGCGGCCGGGATGTGTAAACGCTGAAAGGTCAAGCCTGAGTCGCATCCACACCTGTGTAGACAGAGGCTGGGTCCCAAACCAGGTGGCCTGAGCCTCAGGCCTGGGGCATGGGGGGCTCGACAAGGGACATCAACATGTGTTACCTACTGAAGGGGCGTGCCCACCATGGTTGTCCTCCCTGTGTTGGGTGTCTCCCGTGACCCCAGCACCCCATCTCCTGAGGAAGTGCATCCCCTGGGACTCCGGCATCCTCTCCCAGGAGACCACTTGGCTTGAAGAACAGCAGACACCACTTCTCTCTTCCAAGTGAGCCTCTGGGTCCTCGGAGCACTTCTCCTGTGGCATGGGTTCGCATTTCGCCACCCGCCCTGGCGGTTCATGTCCATCGCGCTCCAGGCTTCTCTGGGCCACTCCACAGCTCTCCCCACACCTGAACGCAGACTCCAGTGTGGTTTGCCCGGCACAGAGGCAGCTGGTGGCCTCACCGCCTTTGCTGTCCAATCTTTTGGCTTCCCTGGGCTACGCTGGAAGAAGAAGAATTGTCTTGGGCCACACATAAAATATACTAACACTAGCAATCGCTGATGAGCTAAAAAAGAAGACTAATGATAAAACCTCATACTACTTTAAGAAAGTTTACAGATTTGTGTTGGGCCCCATCCAGAGCTGTCCCGGGCCACATGCGTCCCGTGTGCTGTGGTCTGGACATGCGTGCTCCAGATATTATCTAGACTCCTCTCACCATGCCCCAGATCACATTGCATTCGCTTCCCTTTTCTTTTGTTTTTGAGACGGAGTTTTGCTCTTGTTGCCCAGGCTGGAGTGCAGTGGCATGATCTCGGCTCACTGCAACCTCTGCCTCCTGGGTTCAAGCAGTTCTCCTGCCTCAGCCTCCCGAGTAGCTGGGATTACAGGCGCGTGCCACCACACCTGATAGTTACTGTTTCTTTTCAGGGAAAGACAGTCTGAAATGACTTGTGTTTGGTGAACGCACGCTTGCTTCTGACAGACCGCTTCTTTTCCTAAGTGTGTGCTTGATGACTACAATAAGCCGGAAGGTCTGTTGAAGGGTTGATGCCAAGTTCAGCCGTCTGTACTTTGCAGAATCTTCCCGCTTTTGTTCTTTTGAAAACTGAGACTCTGTTCATATATTGGTCTCTGGTTGTGAAATCACGGACAACGGTTACATGAGCTTAAGGCACACTTTTTTTTTCTTTTTTTGGCCAGCGTTTCCCAAGTAACAGAGTCCTTATGCTCTCAGTGTGGTGTACACCTTTGCAGATAGCTTAAGGCACGTTTTACCCCTCCTGCATGTAATCTGAGAACTGCTCTATCAGCCGGGCATGTGAAGTGTGGGCGCATCTGCTTCCTGCAGACAACCTTGTGGGAATAGCTGTCTAGATACACCCATTAGTCAGCGTGTGGTTGAGAGTACCCCATTTGTCCAGAAGGCCCCGGCGTGCACTTTCCGAAGGCCCCATGGCAATCCTGAGTGCCTTGCCTCCGACCCAGCACCCCTCTTCCCTCGCCGTCTCATTAGGGCTCTAATGGAGCCTAGGGGAGTCTTTTTCTTAATGCATTTCCCTCCATCACACACAGGATGCGAATCCCACTGGCTAATTAAGTGTGGCATTTGGTTTCAAAATTATCTATAGACAGTCACTAGCTGCAAAGCCACCCTGTGTCCTCATGTGGATAGATTTGTTTTTCTTAATATTTTAGGGTGTTTCATATCGGTCCATTTATTTTGAGATTTTTACCTTCTTTTGAATTAGATTTGTTTTATTGCACAGATGTATTTGGCCACCTAAAATGACACACGGATCTGTTATATTCATTGCTGTTTGGCACCTAAGAATTCTGACATTTCCAATGTAGGCCTGAGGATGGATTGGAATTAAATGCCCTAAAACATTTTCCTGGGCGGAATTAGTTTCCTAAATTTGCAGAAAATCCCTGGCTTCAACCCTTGGATGTGTTGTTTTAAGTTTTTTATGAATGTTTTTTAAGAATAAAATGCTGGCCAGGTGCGGTGGCTCACAGCTGTAATCCTAGCACTTTAGGAGGTCAAGGTGGGCGGATCACGGGGTCAGGAGTTTCAGACCAGCTGGACTAACATGGTGAAACCCTGTCTCTACTAAAAATACAAAAATTATCTGGGCATGGTGGTGCACACCTGTAATCCCAGCTACTCAGGAGTCTGAGGCAGGAGAATCGTTTGAACCCTGGAGGTGGAGTTTGCAGTGAGCCAAGATCCCGCGATTGCACTCCAGCCTGGGTGACACAGTGAGACGCTGTCTCAAAAAATAAAATAAAATAAAATAAAATGCTGCTTATTACCACATGAAGATACTCTCTTTCATTTGGATTTGCAGAAGGTATTAATTTGTAGAGATCTTGGAGGAACACTTGAGTTCTGAAGCATTTTTTGAAGCACTTCTTTGCTGTGAAGAAATTAGTGACTTTTTTTCTGAGATTCCTGAATCAGCTTTGCAACCGAGCCAGTGGTTGCCAGGCAAAGAGTGATCCCTAGAACAAAACACGCCATGTGTACATGGGAGGCTGGATTTATTTGTCTCTATATATACAGCGCAAACCATGGCTTTCCTGCTGACTGTTTAAGTTAAAAAGCCGTTTATATTCCGCTACTCAGCATGTGCTGCAGACCCCATTTGTCCATGTCCTCACTTTCTTTCTGTCTGCAGGAGAGAGCCAGCATTTCGTTTAACTGTAGCAATAATCCTCTTCCCAAAGATTAGCACGGTTAGGAGCGGCTTGTATGTTTTTCCAGAAAAATAATAGGCATATAGATACTGCATATAAAAATAAGTATGCTTGAATTTTTTTTGCACAAATCAGTTTAGCATTTTATTTTTTGCCTCCTGAGTATTGGGAACTCTGGGTGTGTGCCACAGACCCGGCTAACGTTTTTATTTTTTGTAGAGGGGGTTTCACTATTTTGCCCAAGCTGGTCTCACACTCCTGGCCTCAAGTGATCCGCTTGCCTCAGCCTCCCAAAGTGCTGGGATTACATGTGTGAGCCACTGCACCCAGCCCGGATTTAGCTTTTGATGATGATTATTGTTATTTTTAAGACTGAGTCTCATTCTCTCGCCCAGGCTGGAGTGCAGTGGCATGTCGGCTCACCACAACCTCCGCCTCCCGGGTCCAAGCGATTCTCCTGCCTCAGCCTTCCGAGTAGCTGGGATTATAGGCGTACACCACCATGCCCAGCTAATTTTGTATTTTTGGTAGAGACAGAGTTTTACCATGTTGACCAGGCTTATCTCAAACACCTGACCTCAGGTGATCCACCTGCCTCAGTCTCCCAAACCAAAGTGCTGGAATTACAGGTGTGAGCCACCATGCCCAGCAGATTTAGCATTTTTAATTAACTTTTATTCCCTGGAAGGGCAGTATGTTAAAAACTTTTTTCAAATAAAATGAAAGGGGTGCGTGTGTGTGTGTGTGTGTATGTGTGTGTGTGTGTTCGTGTCCTAGTTACTATACCCCCTTTTTTTTTTGAGATGGAGTTTCACTTTTGTTACCCAGGCTGGAGTGCAATGGTGCGATCTCGGCTCACCGCAACCTCCGCCTCCTGGGTTCAGGCAATTCTCCTGCCTCAGCCTCCCGAGTAGCTGGGATTACAGGCACGCGCCACCATGCCCAGCTAATTTTTTGTATTTTTAGTAGAGACGGGGGTTTCACCATGTTGACCAGGATGGTCTCGATCTCTTGACATCGTGATCCACCCACCTCAGCCTCCCAAAGTGCTGGGATTGCAGGCTTGAGCCACTGCGCCAGGCCCTTTTTTTTTTTTAAGCCAAGCCTTTTAAATGGGTCTTGCTTGTATTCTTGGCTTACCTCACTGGTGCTGCTTTTCTGTCTCAGGTGGGTAAAGACTAGAAATGTCTTTGCCTGGCTCTCTGATAACTTTGTATGATGTCTGCCTTGATAATGAACCCAGTGTGGTGAGAGACGAGGGGCAGAATCCCCCAAACCACCACCCTCCTTAGAAGGAGACTGTCTTAGCTGACATGCTCCCTATGTACAGCCGGTGAAGGAGACATTTGAAAGCAGCTTCCCTGTCCTCCCCGTCCTTAGAGAGCGGCCCCCTCCAGGACTGATGTGGAGCAGTTACAAAACTGTGTCTCCAGAACACCCACCGCTGGTCTCTGCCATTTGGATAAATTGAGATGCTTAGTCTCTGCAGCTGTTAGTGTCTCCTTCCCAGCGTGTTCAGATTCATGTGGGGACGGAAGCCTTCTCTGTGCTGGGTGTTTTCATGACGCTGTGGTTTCTGTGGGGGATTAATATTGGGCAGCTTGTATTTAATATAGACTTTTTTACTTACTGAAGAGGGCCATGTTTTCGGAAAACCCACCTCACCTAAAATCCAAAGTTATGAAATGAATTAAGGGGCAATTAAAAATTTTAAAATTTATCGATGTGTTTTGAGATGGGGTTATGAGACTGGCTAGGTTTTGTATTTTTGGTAGAGACTGGGGTTTACTGTGTTGTCCAGGCTGGTCTGAAACTCCGGGGCTCAAGTGATCCACCTGCTTCTTTTTTTTTTTTTTTTTTTTGAGACGGAATTTCGCTCTTGTTACCCAGGCTGGAGTGCAATGGTGCGATCTCAGCTCACTGCAACCTCCACCTCCTGGGTTCAGGCAATTCTCCTGTCTCAGCCTCCTGAGTAGCTGGGACTACAGGCACATGCCACCATGCCCAGCTAATTTTTGGAATCTTTAGTAGAGACGGGGTTTCACCATGTTGACCAGGATGGTCTCGATCTCTTGACCTCGTGATCCACCCATCTCATCCTCCCAAAGTGCTGGGATTACAGGCTTGAGCCACTGCACCCGGCCCCCACCTGCTTCTACCTGTCAAAGTCCTGGGACTACAGGGAGCTACTGTGCCCAGCTGGGAAGATTGTTTTTATCACAGAAGGATCTTCATTTTATTAGGCAGTGTGCCTCGTTGTTTTAGATTGTGAGCTCCTGAGAGGTGTTCAAGCTGGGATTGCCTCTGCTTAGAAAAACTCCCCTCCAATGGCTTAGGAATACATCTATTGCTTTGAGAAAAGTGTACAAAGATGATGTCAAAAGTCTTCTAATATTACACATGACTCTTCCCCCTTTTCCTGAATGTTCCTTATTTTCTTTTTTCTTCTTTTTTTTTTTTTTTTTGAGACAGAGTCTTGCTCTGTTGTCTAGGCTGTAGTCCAGTGGTATGATCTCGGCCCACTGCAGCCTCCACCTCCTGGGTTCAAGTGATTCTCGTGCCTCAGCCTCCTGAGTAGCTGGGATTACAGGCACTGCCACCACACCCAGCTAATTTATGTATTTTTAGTAGAGATGGGGTTTTGCCATGTTGGCCAGGATGGTCTCGGACTCCTGACCTCAGGTGATCTGCCTGCCTTGGCCTCCCAAGGTGCTGGGATTATAGGCATGAGCCACCGGGCCCAGCCCACCCCCAATTGCTTATTGCTATGTTAGGCGGTGGCATCTATGGGTTGTGGGTTTCTGATTGCCACATGTTCTGAATATATTCATTTGATTATTTCACTTTTTTTTGAGACGGAGTTTTGCTCTGGCCCCCAGGCTGGAGTGCAGTGGTGTGATCTCGACTCGATGCAAGCTCCACTTCCCAGGTTCAAGCGATTCTCCTGCCTCAGCCTCCCCAGTGGCTGGCATCACAGGTGCACGCCACCATGCCTGGCTAATTTTTAAGAATAATTTTTGTAGTGATGGAGTCTTGCTATGTTGCC
This sequence comes from Leontopithecus rosalia, assembly GCA_028533165.1. Taxonomy (NCBI): domain Eukaryota; kingdom Metazoa; phylum Chordata; class Mammalia; order Primates; family Cebidae; genus Leontopithecus; species Leontopithecus rosalia. Next base: position 93,448,443 of record CM052652.1, on the reverse strand, counting down.
CAGGCTGGTTTCGAACGCCTGGCCTCAAGCGATCCTCCTGCTTCAGCCTCCCCAGGCACTGGTATTACAGGGTGAGCCACTGCCTGGCTGCATCGAGTTTTTGGAAGCTTTGCTGCAGTGTTTGCGCCTATTGACACATTGGCGTTTTCGGAAGGCAAGTAACATTGCTCATCATCATGTCTTCTTGAGCAGAGGCACCCAGGGGAAAGGACCAGCCTGTAGCCACCTCCTCCAGGAAAGCCTTCTGGAAAGAATGACTTGAAAGTGACCTTTTCAAACAAGGGGGAGGGTAGCCCAGTGGATTAAGAAATCGAGGTATTCCAAATATAAATAACCATGTGGGAAGCAAGGGGAAAGCTGAGAAGGAGAGGGCTCATTTGACCTCTCCGAGGCGTCAGCTCGGATGGCGTGACAGGATGTGTGTTTGGAAGCTGACGAGTGACAGAGGTGGCCTGTGCTTCTTGGAAACATTTTCACTTTCTGTAAGGAAAACAAACGTCCCCTTGCTGCAATCCTCAAGAACATGTGTTTAGGCGATGCTGATTTGCAGGTGTGGCTTCATGCGTGGAGACTGAGAAGCCGACTCGACCCATTGGCTGTTTGCAAGGTGACAGTTGCCTCTCTTTTTTTTTTTTTTTTGAGACGGAGTTTCCCTCATTACCCAGGCTGGAGTGCAATGGCTCTATCTCAGCTCACCGCAACCTCAGCCTCCTGGGTTCAGGCAATTCTCCTGTCTCAGCCTCCTGAGTAGCTGGGATTACAGGCAAGCGCCACCATGCCCAGCTAATTTTTTGATTTTTAGTAGAGACGGGGTTTCACCATGTTGACCAGGATGGTCTCGATCTCTTGACCTTGTGATCCACCCACCTCCGCCTCCCAAAGTGCTGGGATTACAGGCTTGAGCCACCGCGCCCGGCCTGACAGTTGCCTCTCTTAAGTCTGGGCTTGGAATGAGGAAGAGGGTCTGGATTCCAGACATACCACAGGGCAGGAAGTGATGCCTTTTGGCGAAACTTGCACCAAAGAACCTCTGGGCCAGGTTGCAGAAATACATTTTCTTTTTTCTTCTTCTTCTTCTTTTTTTTTGAGATGGAGTCTTGCTTTTATCGCCCAGGCAGGAGAACAATGGTGCCATCTCAACCTCCGATTATCCTGCCTCAGCCTCCTGAGTAGCTGGGATTATAGGCGCCTGCCACCACACCTGGCTAATTTAGCATTTTTAGTAGAGGCGGGGTTTCACCATGTTGGCCAGGCTGGTCTCGAACTCCCAACCTCAGGTGATCCACCTGCCTTGGCCTCCCAAAGTGCAGGGATTACAAGCGTGAGCCACCTCACCTGGTAGAAACACATTTTCTTTTTCTTTTTTTTTTGAGGCAGAGTCTTGCTCTGTCACCCAAGCTGGAGTGCAGTGGCACGATCTCGGTTCACCGTAACCTCCACCAACTGGGTTCAAGCAATTCTCCTGCCTCAGCCTCCCGAGTAGCTGGGACTACAGGCATGAGCCACCTTGCCCAGCTAATTTTTGTATTTTTAGTAAGAGATGGGATTTCTCCATGTTGGCCAGGCTGGTCTCAACCTCCTGATCTCAGGTGATCCGCCCACCTCGGTCTCCCAAAGTGTTGGGATTACAGGTGTGAGCCACCTCGCCCAGCCTCAGAAATGCATTTTCTGTAAGCTTCCATAGAATGCAAAGATGATGTCGTGGGTTCATGGCTTCTGTTTGTTAAATAAAGGAAAGGAAATTTCTCTAGGCATTTTCCAGGGGGAGGGGGGCGTGGTGACAGATGAAGCCGCTCCAGAGCGAGGTGTTTTACCTTAGTTCGTGCTCGTATTACAAAAATCAAGTTTGCACGTTTCATTGCCTTGCCTCGCCTCGGCTCCAGCAGGCCTCTGCCTGTCACGTGTTTCTGAGCATCTCACTAGCCTCAGGCAGTATCAGGATGCAGAGAAATAAATTGACTGAGTCCCTGCTCTCAAAGGCATTTGTAATTTAGCTGAGGAGATAAGGCAGGAAATATAGATACATAGAAATTTAGAGTTTCTCCTGGGTGATGACGTGGGTTCTGAAAGGGCTGGGGGTGCCCCCGGGAGCTCCAAGAACAGAAAGGCCAGCCTCTCTCCTGAATGACCTGGTTCCAACCTGTCTTTCCCACTCTCCAGCCTTGAGGCCGTGGGAGAGTCACTTTACCCTCCGTTTCCATCTGTAGAGTGGGATGACAGCAGTGCCCACCTTGTTGGTTTACAGTGGAGATTCAAGATGATGAAAAATTTAAAAAGCCCTTGGCCTGGCGCGGTGGCTCACCCTGTAATCCCAGCACTTAGGGAACCTGAGGCGGGTGTATCACCTGAGGTGGGTGGATCACCTGAGGTCAGGAGTTCGAGACTAGCCTGGCCAACATGATGAAACCCCATCTCTACTAAAAATACAAAAAAAGCCAGACATGTTGGTGGGCACCTGTAATCCCAGCTACTCAGGAGACTGAGGCAGAATTGCTAGAACCTGGGAGTCAGAGGTTGCAGTGAGCTGAGGTTGTGCCTCTGCACTCTAGCCTGGGTAACGAGTGAAACTCTGTCTCAAAATAAATAAATAAAAATAAGAAGCCCTTAACATAGCACTGGGCACAGAGGAAATGGCAGCAAGGTGATGAGCCCTGTTCTGTTCCATGAGACCCGATGGGCACCTCTTATTAATAAATGCTGGGCACAGTGTTTATTGAAAGAAGGAACAAATGGTTTGGACTGAGAGTTGAGGGCTGGGCGGGATTCTGGTGGGAAGAGGCACAGGGTTCCCAGCGTCCACTGCAGTGAGGCTTAGTGTTTATGGTGCTGTCATCATAATTAAATGCCCTTACTGCAAAATACTGAGCAATGTGGTCACTGAATGATACCCTAGAAAGGACGGGGCGGCAGGGGGGATTATGTGGCCATGTCTTCTGTTACAGATGAGGAGACTGAGGCCCGTGGGGAGGCAGCCAGATGTGGAACCAAACTCTGGATTCCCAGCCTCCTTATGGCTGGGCCAGTCATCTTGCTTGGCAGTCTTCCTGGCAGCCTTTAAAAGAAGTCCAACCAGTGTCCGTCAGACATTGCCAAGTTTTGCTCTTAGAAAAGAGATGAGGCTGGGTGCGGTGGCTCACACCTGTCATCCCAGCACTTCGGGAGGCCGAGGAGGGTGGATCACCTGAGGTCAGGAGTTTGAGACCACCAGCCTGGCCAACATGGTGAAACCCTGTCTCTACAAAAAGAATATAAAAAATTGGCTGGGCGCGGTGGCTCACGCCTATAATCCCAGCACTTTGGGAGGCCGAGGCGGGTGGATCATGAGGTCAAGAAATCGAGACCATTCTGGTCAACATGGTGAAACCCCGTCTCTACTAAAAATACAAAAATTAGCTGGGCATGGTGGTGCATGCCTGTAATCCCAGCTACTCAGGAGGCTGAGGCAGGAGAATTGCCTGAACCCAGGAGGCAGACATTGTGGTGAGCCGAGATCATGCCATTGCATTCCAGCCTGGGTAACAAGAGCGAAACTTCGTCTCAAAAAAAAACAATAAATAATAAAAATAAAAATAAAATAAAAAATTAGCCAGGCATGGTGGCATGTACCTGTAGTCCCAGCTATTCAGTAGGCTGAGGCAGGAGAATCACTTGAACCACCAGGAGGCAGAGGTTGCCATGAGCCAAGATGGCACCACTGCACTCCAGGCTGGTGACAGAGTGAGACTCCGTCTCAATAAAAACCCAAAACCAAAAATTAGCTGGATGTGGTGGCAAGTACTTATAATCCCAGCCACTTGGGCGGCTGAGGCAGGAGAATCGCTTGAACCCAGGAGGTAGAGGCTGCAGTGAGCCGAGATCGTGCCACTGCACTCCAGCCTGGGCAACAGAGTGAGGCTTTGTCTCAAAAAAAAAATAGAAAGAGATGGGCATGCTGAAAAGAGAAGAGGGAAATGCCACAGTCCCGCCTTTCCTGTGTGAGTTACGTATCCTAGCCTCTAAAACTACCATTTCCTTGTCCCGGGAGGGGGTCCCAAGGGCACAGGGTTTTCCTGTAGAAGGGCTGGGGTCACACCTGGGGCTTGGGGCAGGCCTCCTGTATGGGCTCAGGGCTGAGAAAACAAACACATTCACAGACCACAGCTCGGAGCCCTTCAGTGGGAATCACCAGCGCTGAAATATGTGGAATGTGGCAAAGGGAATTTGAAAAGGGCCAGGTGCTTCAGTCTGGGGGGCAGGCTGACCCGCTCCCAACTTGTGAACAGAAATTCCATTCAGATGACTCGGCAGCCACAGCATTTTTCCTGTTGCCTGTCAGTGGGGAGAGGAGGTGGTGAGTGTCCTTCATGAGCTGTGGTTAGGGACCCTGTGGCCTGAGCCCTGGGCCTGGGGTCATGGGAGTCGGCCCTGTTTCTTTGAGGATGTTGCTGAAACCCAAGTTGGGAGGTAGAATGTGCCGGAGTAGGAGAAAAACGAACACTTGGGGCGGGCAGCCCTGGACGTGGGCTCAGCCTCAGCCTGGGGACTTCAGAGGCGACTCTGCAGGTCAGACCTGCCACCTGACTCGAGAGAGGAGTTAGGGATTCTGAAACATGGGAGTGGGAGTCTCGCTCTATCGTCTAGGCTAGAGTACAGCGGCGCCACCTCGGCACCCGCAGCCTCTACCTTCTAGGTTCAAGCTATTCTCCTGTCTCAGCCTTCTGAGTAGCTGGAACTACGGACGTGCACCACCACACCTAGCTGAGTTTATTTTGTATTTTTAGTAGAGACAGGGTTTTGCCATATTGGTCAGGCTGGTCTTGAACTCCTGACGTCCGCGATCTCCCAAGGGCCATAGTCTTCCGTTTTGGACTTGAGGGAGTTACTGAGACATTCCCTGAGCTGGAGGGCTCTGTGATCATGAGCATCAGTCCCGGCTTCTGTGTCCCAAGCTCCTCGCTGGATACCAGGGACCACCTTGCAGTGGTCTTCATGGCTCTGGCCTCAGTATTCACATCTGTAAAACGGGGTGGCCTGGGACCTATCTGGGACCCCTCTCGTTAAGTGCTTTTCATGCATTACCTCACTCCACCTTCCATGAAGGAGAAGTAGTTGGTAACCTTTGCCTGGGGTTCTGTGGCAGTATCAGTGGGAGTGCCACACGGGCAGAAGGGACCTGGGGTTCCGTGGTACCTGCCAGTTCCAACCTTGGTCTGTCTGACTCCAGCCCCCACAGTGTGACCTAAATTTTTTGCAGCTACTCATCTTGCCCCCGTGGAGGTGGGGGTAACTGTCCTGAATCTCTCAGACCACAAAAGCCGCAACCCATTGTCCAAAACGAAATCGCCCCTTCTTTCAGTGGCGGCCTTGAGAACTCTGCATTCCCAGGGGCTGAGGTCAGGGCACGTGGCAGCTGCGTGGCTCTGGTGTGCTCTCGGGCTGGCCGAGCTCACTTCCTGGGTGCCCTTTGCCTTCCTGCCTTCCTGCCTTCCTGCCTCCCATGCTGTCCCACGGAAACATCCACAGGACCCCAGCGAAGGTCCCTGCTGGCTGTCGCCCTGAGCAGGGCTACCTCCTCTGGGAGGAATGCTGCCCCACCCCCAGCCCTGCCCAGACTCATGCCTGAGGTTTTCCGGCTTTCCTTCTCTTCCATACTTGGAAGTGGGGCTTTCCAGCCTCTGCCCATGCCTGGAGTAAGAGGTTTGTCTCCCACAGCTGACAGGCCCCCGACCCCAGCTCACATTTTAAAAATGTGTTGATTGTAACCACATCGTGTCTGCAAGAGGAGAGCGTGAGCATCTCAGCAGAGAGAACAGGCAGCAGAAACCACCGTCCAGTTCCTCCCGCAGCGCTTACCACACTTACTTCAGCTGCGGGGCTGCTGCAAAGTTCTAAAGATAAGCCGCTAATTTTTTTTTTTTTTTGAGACACTCTCAGTCTCTCCCAGGCTGAAGTGTAGTGGTGCAATCTCAGCTCACTGCAACCTCTGCCTCCTGGGTTCAAGCAATTCTCATGCCTCAGCCTCCCGAGTAGCCATGATTATAGGTACTTGCTACCACTCCAGGCTAAATTTTGTTTTTTTTTTGAGACGGAGTTTCGCTCTTGTTACCCAGGCTGGAGTGCAATGACATGATCTCGGCTCACTGCAACCTCCGCCTCCTGGGTTCAGGCAATTCTCCTGCCTCAGCCTCCTGAGTAGCTGGGATTACAGGCACGCACCACCATGCCCAGCTAATTTTTTGCATCTTTAGTAGAGATAGGGTTTCACCATGTTGACCAGGATGGTCTCGATCTCTTGACCTCATGATCCACTCACCTCGGCCTCCCAAAGGGCTGGGATCACAGGCTTGAGCCACTGTGCCCAGCCAGTTTTGTATTTTTTTAAAGTAGAGATGGGGTTTCACCATGTTGGCCAGTCTGGTCTCCCAACTCCTGACTTCAGATCATCTGCCTGCCTCAGCCTCCCAAAGTGCTGGATGACAGGCGTGAGGCACCACACCTAGCCAATTAAAATCTTAACATAAAGAGACTTCTTGGAGGAGAGGAGGTGTTCTTTGTAAACATATGTATATTAAGGTATATTAGCATATATACACTTTCTCTGTGATGTGAGAAAAAGAAAAAAATCTGAGGGTCCAAGCCGAAACTATGGAGTGCTTTAATAAAATCAAATGATTAAATCAAACTAATTTGGGCCTTGGGCTCAGAGACACAATCCCAGCAGATACGGCTCATGACATTGGCAAGAAGCCAACAGGTAACGTTTTTTAATGTTGTCTTTGGGTCTCACTTTATAATGCACAGTGCTAGAGTCCTGCCCATTTATGTCTGATTTTGTTTTGAGGATCAGACCTCATGTAGTTAGACTTCTAGAAAGTCAGAGTTAACAGACAGCAATAGGTTCTAAAGTCATTTTGGGAAAGAATGTGTGTTTCTTTATTTCTTAGTCTCTGTCGCCCAGGCTGGAGTGCAGTGGTGCGATCTCAGCTCACTGCAACCTCCGCCTCCAGGGTTCAAGCAATTCTCCCGCCTCAGCCTCCCAAGTAGCTGCGATTCAGGCGCCTGCCACCAAGCTCAGCTAATTTTTTTGTATCTTTAGTAAAGATAGGGTTTCACCATCTTGGCCAGGCTGGTCTTGAATTCCTGACCTTGCAATCCACCCGCCTTGGCCTCCCAAAGTGCTGGGATTACAGGCGTGAGTCCCCGCACCCAGCTAAGAATATGCATTTCTTACAGAGCTGTGTTTACTGGTTTGGTGCGTAATTTGTTGGTTTTCTTGTGCCAAATACGTCACAATTTTGTGTGATTTTTTTTCCCCAGCTACTATCTGGGGAACAGTTTTGGGTATTTCACTGGGTTGTCTCTGTAGTCTGGCTCACGTGCGTCTACTTAATGGTGTCCTCTGAGCTTCGTTATGGTGGAATTTGAGTTATTTTGGAGCCATAATTCAAGATTGTAAAATTCTAGACGCACATGCCAAGCTCTGGTTTTGCTTTTGGGGAGCATGTGGGGGTGGAGTGACTGCTAGCCTGGCTCGTTGCACCCCACCCATTCCGAACACCAGATACAGTTCCTCGCCTTGGGTCGGGTCTTAAAATAAAACCAAGCCTCTGCTCCTTTCTCTTCAGGGTTTATTTTGAACTTGAAATAGCAAACCCTAAACTTCTTCATCTCTGTACCCACTCCCTTCCCCCACTGAATCCCTTTCTTGAATTGTATTAAAAGATTCTGAAATTCTTCCTTGATTCTTTCCTTCTGGGGGGGGATGGGAGGAAGTGGGGGGTATGGGGGGAAGTGGGGTGGGGAGGGAGGGGTGAACAGGCAACAGCTTTACTGCTGCAGTCCAAGACATTGATGTGAATTCCTTCTTTTGCTCTTTTGCTAGTTAAAAGATTCCCTGCTGTGACCCGTGGATGTGCATTCTGAGAACATTGAATTTGTAAGGTGGATGGAACTGCCTCCGGAGTTAAAGGGCTTCTTTTAAGCGACCTTTTTCTTCCTTTTTAAAAAAATGATTTCTTAAGCATCAGACTGTCTTCAGCCTACTAATGGTTTTGCCTCCAGGGAGGACCCATACGTGGCGCTAATTGCTCCCGGCCTTGACTGTTCATCCCCCAGAAGCTGCTGGCTCAGTAGCTGTTACCACCACGTGCCCAGGCAGATGCAGGGCTGGAGGATGGATGGCGTCTTCCCACAGCAGCTCCAGGCTGAGCCTGGGACTCTCAGGCACTTGGAGGTGCTCACGTGGCCGTCCCTTCCAGACTGAGACAGGGAGGTGGCCCTAACAGAGGAGGCCAGTGGGGAGGGAAGGAGGCCGTGGCCGGCCCTGCTGTTTCCTCCTGTCCCGGGATGTCGGTTTAATATGATCTGGGAATGTGGCTCTCAACCTCAGCACTCAGGTGGGGTGGGGGGGGTGGGATGAGGTGAGGTGACGGAACCATGTTGGGACACAGCCCTCTTAGGTTTGCCACAAAATCTCGTTCCAAGTGAAATGTGGTGATTTTAAACCCTGGCTGATCTTCAGTCACCTGGGGAGCTTTTAAAAATGTGTATTCCCAGGCTGCTTGTCCATTGCTAGGTCCCAGTATCGAGCACAGGAGCTGGTCCTGTGAAGTTAAACACAACATCCCTCAGGGTCTGTAAGCGGTGGTCCCAGGGCCCCTCCTACCCCTTGGTACCCCAATCCGATGACAATCAACTCCCTGATATCAACCCGGGAACATCCTCCATTTACATAGAACCTGGGAACATCCTCCATTTACATAGAACCCGGGAACATCCTCCATTTACATAGAACCCGGGAACATCCTCCATTTACATAGAACTTGTGTACATCCTCCATTTACATAGAACCCGTGTACACCCTCCATTTACATAGAACTCGTGTACATCCTCCATTTACATAGAACCCGGGAACATCCTCCATTTACATACAACCCAGGAACATCCTCCATTTACATACAACCCATGTGCATCCTCCATTTACATAGAACCCAGGAACATCCTCCATTTACATAGAACCCGTGTGCATCCTCCATTTACATAGAACCCGTGTGCACCCTCCATTTATATAGAACCCGTGTGCACACTCCATTTACATAGAACCCGTGTGCATTCTCCAATTACATAGAACCCGTGTACATCCTCCATTTACATAGAACCACTGTACACTCTCCGTTTACATAGAAACATGTATAACCCTCCATTTACATAGAACTCATGTATATCCTCCATTTACATAGAAATGTGTACATCCTCCATTTACACAGAACCTGTGTACATCCTCCATTTACATAGAAACATGTACATACTTCCATTTATTTTTTTCCTTTTTTTAAATTTTTGTTGTTTAATTTTTATGGTGCATATATTTATGGGGTAAAGGAGATATGCTGATACAGGCATAGAGTGTGTAATCTTCACATCATGGCAAATTGGGTAATCCTATATACTTACCTCTAGATTACTTATAATACTGAATACAGCAGATTATAAGTAATACCTAATACGCCTGTTACATTGCTATTTAAATAGTTGTTATGCTGTGTTGTATTATTTTATTTGTATTTTGAAAATGCTGTTTTAAAAATTATTTTTACTAAATTTTTTTTCTAAGACAGAATCTCACTCTGTCACCCAGGCTGGAGTGCAGTGGCGCAATCTCCACTCACTGCAACCTCTGTATCCCGGGTTCAAGTGATTCTCCTGCCTCACCCTCCCGAGTAGCTGGGACTACAGGTACACGCTGCCACACCTGCCCCAATTTTTTTTTTTTGTATTTAAGTAGAGTCAGGGTTTTCCTGTGTTGCCCAGACTGGTCTCGAACTCCTAAACTCAGGCAATTTGCCTGCCTTGGCCTCCCAAAGTGCTAGGATTAGAGACATGAGCCACCATGCCCAGCCTTTCCTTTTCTCTTTTCTTTCTTTGTTTTTTTTTTTTTTTTTTTTGAGACGGAGTTTCGCTCTTGTTACCCAGGCTGGAGTGCAATGGCCCGATCTCGGCTCACCGCAACCTCCGCCTCCTGGGTTCAGGCAATTCTCCTGCCTCAGCCTCCCGAGTAGCTGGGATTATAGGCACGCGCCACCAGGCCCAGCTAATTTTTTGTATCTTTAGTAGAGACGGGGTTTCACTATGTTGACCAGGATGGTCTCGATCTGTTGACCTCGTGATCCACCCACCTCGGCCTCCCAAAGTGCTGGGATTACAGGCTTGAGCCAACGCGCCCGGCCTCTTTCTTTCTTTTTTTTTTGAGAGGGAGCCTTGCTCTGTCACCCAGGGTGGAGTGCAGTGGCAGGATCTTGGCTCACTGCAACATCCACTTCCTGGGTTCAAGCGATTCTCCTGCCTCAGCCTCCCTGGGATTACAGGTGTGTACCACCATGCCCGGCTAATTTTGTATTTTTAGTAGAGATGGGGTTTTTCCATGTTGGCCAGGCTGGTCTCAAACTCCCCACCTCAGGTGATCTGCCCACCTCGGCCTCTTGTATTGCTTGGATTACAGGTTTGAGCCAGTGCGCCCGGCCCTGAATATTTTTGATTTGCGGTTGGTGGAATCCACAAATACGGAACATGTGGGGGCAGAGGGACCAAGGCACCTAACTGTTTGGAATCAGCTGAGCACCTGTGTGGCCCGTGACGTCTGCCTGTAGTGTTCAGCAGAATGAGTTGGTGCAATGTTTTTGCTGTCATTCAATGCAGAGTCCATCTCTCATGCGCACCTGTGCAGCCGTCACACTGTGATTGCGAAGGGCCCTGGTGATGGTTCCTGTGAATGCGCGTCAGTCTCTGCTGTACTCGGGTCACTAGCGCTTTGTCATGTGGAATGGGATTCGTAACTGAGGGGGCGGGAGGGTGCAGGATCAGGAGGAGCGCAAGAGAGAGTGGCCGGGTACAGTGGCTCACGCCTGTAACCCCAGCACTTTGGGAGGCTTAGGTGGGTGGATCATGAGGTTGGGAGTTTGAGACTAGCCTGGCCAATGTGGCGAAACCCTGTCACTACTAAAAATGCAGAAATTAGCCAGGCGTGGTGGCGCATGCCTGTAATGCAACTACTCAGGAGGCCAAGGCAGGAGAATCACTTGAACCCAGGAGGCAGAGGTTGTGGTGAGTGGAGATCACGCCACTGCACTCCAGCCTGGGTGACAATAGTGAAACTCCATCTCAAAGAAAACGAAAAGACCACTGGTTTTCACCAATTGGTGATTGGAGGCCATCACTGGGCCCTGGGTGCTGGCCTGTATTGTCTCTCCTAACACAGCCCCTGGAGGATGCTCTGCGGGGCCGAGTGGCTTCCCCAGGTGTCCCGCTGATCCATGGCTGAACTGGGATCCACACTTTGGCCCTGGAGCTGTGCTGAGCTGTTGCCAAAGGCCGTGACTTCTCTGTGCCGGGACTGCAGTAGAGACTCTTTTAGGTATTGCCTCATTTCATCCTCCCAAGGGCCCTATGAAGTTGGCATGAACACCCCCATTTTCCAGATGAGAAGATGGAGACCTGGCGATGCAGAGATGCCAGCAAGCCCATCAGCCCAGGGTCTCCCGGCCAGGGTCTTCCCTGCAGAGTTTCCCTGTGTGGTTCTTTTCCCGTGCGGCACCTTGGCTAACTGGAGCGTGGTGTTTAGGGTGTTTGGGAAGCAAGTGTCACATCTGTCTTTGGTGGGAACCTTTCAGCCAGAGTGTTAGTGGAGATGGGAACCCGAGCTCAGGTCTGGAGCAGGCTGACGACAGACTCTTGGAGACTGAGAGCTTAGGAAAATGGCTTTAAAACCTCAATTCTTAGAGGAGATGGCCTTCTGAGCTTTCAGCCACTGAGAATCCATCAACTCCTGTATTCTTTAGTCACCAGCTTCCCCTACCCCCACGCACATGCACGTATACACAAACACATGAACACATAACGTACACACACACACACAAAGACACTAACACAAAAGCACACACACGCACTCACACCAACACATACACACACAAACACACACAAATACACACACACACACACACACACTCCCCTCTCTACCCCACAGAGGGTCTCCTGCAGCAAAGAAAGGGCCCTTTGTGCGGCCACCGGGGTGAAACAGCCGAGGCCCCAGAGCCCAGGACGTTCCCAGTTTCCAGCCTGTGGTTGGCTGGGCCAACTTAAGCCACATCTGATCGGCTGGTTATCTCCACATGGTCAGCGTTTCTGTGAAAGGGCATAACTCACCAGAGTCAGGAGAGAGAGGCAGTGGAAGATCCCTGGCATCACGCCTGGCTTTGGGCATCTCTACTGAGCATGTGTTATTTTTAGGTTAAAGATATGAAAACAATCATGCATTTAATATCCACTGACTTTGCAACGTTTAACATCCAATTCTTTTTTTTTTTTTAAAGACAGGGTTTCACCATGTTGGTCAGGCAGGTCTTGAACTCCCGCCCTCAGGTGATCCGCCTGCCTTGGCCTCCAAAGTGCTTGGATTACAGGCGTGAGCCACTGTGCCCGTCCTTAACATCTAATTCTGTCATCCAGAAAACTCTTATGTATTTTCCAAGGTTGCTTTTAACACCCACTTGGGGCCAGGTGCGGCGGCTCACGCCTGTAATCCCAGCACTCTGGGAGGCTGAGGTGGGCGGATCACCTGAGGTCAGGAGTTTAAGACCAGGCAACATGGTGAAACCCCGTCTCTACTAAAAATACAAAAATTAGCCGGGAGTGATGGAGAGCCTCTGTAATCCCAGCTATTCTGGAGGTTGAGGCAGAAGAATCGCTTGAACCCGGGAGGCGGAGCTTGCAGTGAGCTGAGATTTGTGCCACTCCAGTCTGAGCAACAGAGCAAGACTCTGTCTCAAAAAAAAACAACCAAACAAAAACCCACTTGGGAGTGTAGGGCATAGGATAGGGCAGCAGGTCCAATACCCACTGTCACCTAAATGCGTAAGCACATTGTGAGTTCCTCTCTCTCTCTCCCTGAGACACCGTCTCACTCCACAGCCCCGGCTAGAGTGCAGTGGTGTGGTTACAACTCACTGCAGCCTGGACCTCCCCGGCTCAAGTGATCCTCCCACTACAGCCTTCTGAATAGCTGGGACTATAGACTACCAGGCTCAACTCATTTTTGTATTTTTTTGCAGAGATGGAGTTTCTCCATGTTTTCCAGGCTGGGCTCGAACTCCTGGGCTCAAGTGGGCTCAAGCAATCTGCCCGCTTCAGCCTCCCAATGTGCTGAGACTGCAGGAGTGAGCCTCCGTGCCCGGCTCTGTGGGGTTTCTGCACAGAGCTCTGTGTGTCTGTGAAACATGGGAATCGCCTCTCCTTTTGCAAAGAAACACACTCCCTTCTTGTTTTTCTTGACCATAAATCCCTCTTGCTGATTCTTCTATTTCACTTATTTTATTTTATTTTGAGACTGGGTCGCGGTATGTCACCCAGGCTGGAGTGCAGTGGCGTGATCACAGCTTGACCTCCTGGGCTTAAGCAATCCTGCCACCACGCCTGGCTAATGTCTGTATATTTTGTAGAGAGAGGGTCTCGCCATGTGGGCCCGCTGGTCTTGAACTCCTGGGTTCAAGAGATCCCCCTCCCCTGGCCTCCAAACTGCTGGGATGACAGGTATGAGGCACCACGCCCAGCGGAATCTTCTATCTTCTAACTTTGGTAGAGACCCAGGAGTACAAAGTAACTTGCTTTTGTCTCAGCTCTGTCCTGTGTAGAGCATGGGTGTGGGTGTGATTCACGAGGTGGGGAGTGGTGGGCCTGGGGTGGACAGGCCGGGGGTCTTTCCTCTGGAGGGAGCGCCAGGGTGGGATGCACCCCAGCAGGTCTATACCTTCCCCAGTTTTACAAGATGTGAAATCTCTTTTCCAAGTGTTGACAGCTCATTAGAATGTAAACAGTGCATGAGCCAAATAACGTGCTGAAGAGCCCGCTGTGGTCTCTGGGCTGTTAGAACAAAGACAAAATCCACATTTGTCCTTTGGCCATCTTGGTGATTTCAGCTTTTTTTTTTTCTTAAATGCAGAGTCTCACTCTGTCACCCAGGCTGGAGTGCTGTGGTGCTATCTCAGCTCACTGCAACCTCCGCCTCCTGGATTCAAGCAATTCTCCCACCTCAGCCTCCTGAGTGGCTGGGATTACAGGCGCCCCCATCACACTTCACTAAGTTTTTGTATTTTTAGTAGAGTCAGGGTTTCACCATGTTGGCCAGGCTGGTTTTGAACTCCTGACCTCATGTGATCTGCCCACCTCGGCCTCCCACAGTGCTGGGGTGACAGGTGTGAGCCACTGCACTTTTTTGTATTTTTAGTGGAGATGGGGTTTCACCATGTTGGCCAGGCTGGTCTCGATCTCTTGACCTCGTGATCCGCACACCTCGGCCTCCCACAGTGCTGGGGTAACAGGCATGTGCCACCTGCCCAGCTGGTGGTTTTGACTTTAAAGGCTGCCACTTAGGCAGCATCCCCAGCACCATGTTCTGTTTGTACTGGCAGTCTGTGGGGCACCTGTGGGGATTTGCATAGGGAGACAGCAGGCATATTTGGGAGTATGGAGAGCGTGGTTTTCTGGAGTCTGCAGTCCTGCTTACAGAGAAAAGGCCCTACCTGGGTCGGGGAAGCAATGAAGAAGGAAAAGAGATGCGTTTGCTGTGCAAGTGGGCATGGAGGGGCCTGCCAGTGAACCTGGGATTCCCTGGAGCAGCCCAAGGAGGCCTAACCTTTGGGATGGGAGGACTTGCCTTGGGCCTGGAAGAGAGCGGGGGGGAAAAGGAACATTTTAGAGAGGTTTCCTGTGTGAGCTCAGTGGACGGGTAGTGAGTCAGATCCACAGATGCAGAACCCGTAGGTACGGGGGCCCATGGCACGTAACTGTGTGAGGTCAGCTAAACGGGCCGGGCGTGGCAGCTTGTGCCATCATCCTAGCACTTGGGGAGGCCGAGGTGGACAGATCACCTGAGCTCAGGAGTTTGTGACCAGCCCGAACAGCATGGTGAAACCCCATCTCTCCTAAATAAAAAAATTAGCAGGGCGCGGTGTCTCATGCCTGTAATCACAGCTCCTCGGGAGGCTGAGGCAGGAGAGTTGCTTGAACCCAGGAGGTGGAGATTGCAACAAACCGAGATCATACCACTGCCTTCCAGCCTGGGCGACAAGAGCGAAACAGACAAAAAAATCCGTTAACCTGCTGTGTGACCCATTTTGTCGGTCCCAACTCACACTGGGAATCTCCCCAGAATGTTCCTTCTCCCCTCCCCTTCTGGCCCAAAGAAGGTACACTGGCGCTGGGCTGTTTCCAGAGTGCTTCCCCGTATCCATTCCTGACCACCGCTGGGAGTGTTGGGGGGCTCACGTGGAGAGACACACGGGATAATGTGGGGACAGGGTGCCAGGCCAGGTGCTCCCCAGCTTTCCTCGAAGTCTCCTCTGAAACTGCCCTGAGGGGTGGGTGGCGTTACTCTTGGGTCTTCAAGTGAGGCTCACAAAAGGTGACTGACCCAAGCCATGAAGATTGGTCAGGGACAGAAGTGGGATTCAAACCCAGGTCTGTCCCCTAAACTTAGCCAGCTTCCATCACAAAAACGTTCTGGCCATCTCAGCCACAAATGTCAGACCCGAGACTCAAACCCAGGTCCCGTGACGCCCGTGAGGAGGAGAGGTGGGCTGCAGGTGGGTCTGGTCTGTGGAAGCCTCGTAAGCAAGCAAGCAAGCACATTTGCGCTCAGTGTAGGATGATCTAAGCAGCCGTTGAAAGCTTTTGAACAGAGGCATGAGATGGTGACCGTGGTGTTTAAGGAGGATGGCTGTGTGGCTCTGACACGATTTTGTTGGAGGAACTCATGGGAGAAAGACTGGCCCAGGTTGTGACAGAGGCAGGGCTTGTCCCAGGGACAGACCATGGGCTTGAGAAAACTCTCAGACACTTTGGCGCTTCCCTCAGTGCTTTAAAGAGAAATACGTGGGCCGGGCAGGTGGCTCCCACCCGTAATCCCAACACTTTGGGAGGTCGAGGCGGGCAGATCACCTGAGGTCAGGAGTTTGAGACCAGCCTGGCCAACATGGTGAAACCCCGTCTCTACTAAAAATAATAAATTAGCTGGGCGTGGTAGCACACACCTGTAATCCCCGCTACTCAGAAGGCTGAGGCAAGAGAATCGCTTGAACCCAGGAGGCGGAGCTTGTGGTGAGCTGAGACTGTGCCACTGCCCTCCAGCCTGGGCCACAGAGCGAAACTCTGTCTCAAAAATAAAAAAAAAAGTAGGCCGGGCGCGGTGGCTCAAGCCTGTAATCCCAGCACTTTGGGAGGCCGAGGCGGGTGGATCACGAGGTCATGAGATCGAGACCATCCTGGTCAAAATGGTGAAACCCCGTCTCTACTAAAGATACAAAAAATTAGCTGGGCATGGTGGCACGTGCCTGCAATCCCAGCTACTTGGGAGGCTGAGGCAGGAGAATTGCCTGAACCCAGGAGGCGGAGGTTGCGGTGAGCCGAGATCGTGCCATTGCACTCCAGCCTGGGTAACAAGAGCGAAACTCTGTCTCAAAAAAAAAAAAAAAAAAAAAGTAAAGAGAACTGCTTGCTGTCCACATCCTCAGGCATTTCCCGGGCATGCTGTTGATTGAGGAGGCCACCCTTCCTAGAGTTCTCCTCTGGAGAGCACTTCGGGCATCTGACCCCATTTTAGGAAAATCCATTTCCATGACAGAACCCAATCTCCTCTCAGTGTGTTTCCCAGTGGGTGGGTGGTTTGTTATTGTTGGTTTTTAAATTTCCCCAGCGCGGCCCTTGCCTGAAAGAAAACACTGACCCCATTGGCCACAATTTAATGATTTTAGTAGAGATGGGGTTTCACCATGTTGGCCAGACTGGTCTTGATCTCCTGGCCTCAAGTGATCTGCCTGCCTCAGCCTCTCAAAGTGCTGGGATTACAGGCGTGAGTCACAGGGCCCACCCCAGTAATATTCCTTTGAAGAAAGATGTGATTAATGACAAGGCATTACCTATTTTTACTATCTCAAGGCTGGGCAGAGTAATTTAGGAAGTGTGGAGGATTAACTTAGAAAGTTACCTCAGAAAGTGACTGACTCAGGGCCCCTCTGGGGATCCTTTCCACCTTCCCTTTGTGATCTTAGAATCCTCTGGCCGGTCCATCTCCCTGGAGCTCCTTTTCCTGTTGGTTACTGTTTTCTGGAGGTACTTGAACATGGGTAGTTAATGCAGAGCTGGGCGTCGGTTGACCACTGGGTAACTTCACACAGGACCAGTGCCTAAACATTTTAGTCGAGAGAGAATGATGATGCCTGCACAGGAGCTAAGCTTAATATTTACCTTTAGAGATGGGTGGGTTATTTTAAAACCATGAGGCACATTAGTGCCGGGAAGGGAGGAGGGTCTTGTTTTTAAGGGTTCTTCTGTAAACCTTCTGGGCTGCTGCAAAGTGAGGCAAGCTGTAGGGTACCTAGTCCTGAGTGGTGAGAGGGTCTGGCTGATGCCTTTCTTAGGGGCTGTTGACCTCAGTGGAATTGATTTTTCACAGAGATGTTACATTTGGAAGTTGCCCAAGGCAGTTTTTATTTATTTATTTATTTTTGAGATGGAGTCTCACTATCACCCAGGCTGGAATGTAGTGGCACAATCTCGGCTCATTGCAACCTCCGCCTCCTGGATTCAAGCGAGTCTCCTGCCTCAGCCTCCCAAGTAGCTCGACCTACACGGTGAAACCCTGTCTCTACTAAAAAATACAAAAATTAGCCGGGGGTGGTGGTACGTGCTTGTAGTCCCAGCTGCTTAGGAGGCTGAGGCGGAAGAATCATTTGAACCAGGAGGTGGAGGTTGCAGTGAGCTGAGATGGCGCCCCTGCACTCGAACCTGGTGTCAGAGCGAGACTCCATTAAAAAAAAATCCCGGCCTGGCACGGTGGCTTAAGCCTGTAATCCCAGCACTTTGGGAGGCTGAGGCGGGCAGATCACGAGGTCAAGAGATCGAGACCATCCTGGCCAACATGGTGAAACCCTTTCTCTACTAAAAATACAAAAATTAGCTGGGCATGGTGGCGTGCGCCTGTAATCCCAGCTACTCGGGAGGCTGAGGCAGGAGAATTGCTTGAACCCGGGAGGCGGAGGTTGCAGTGAGCTGAGATTGTGCCACTGCACTCCAGCCTGGTGCCTGGTGACAAAGTAAGACACTGTCTAAAAAAAAAAAAAAAACCCAATAGATATTTTGGTAAAAAGAAGGAAAGGGTGAGGTGGCTCATACCTGTGATCCTAGCACTTTGGGAGGCTGAGGTGGGCAGATCACCTGAGGTCAGGAGTTCAAGACCAGCCTGGCCAACATGGCAAAACCCCGTCTCTACTAAAAATACAAAATTTAGCCGGGCGTGATAGTGTGTGCCTATATCTTGGCCTCCATCTCTGTCTCCTTAAGTTCTGGGATTACAGGGGTGAGCCACTGCCCGCCCCACGGTATTTTTCTCTTAAAAGTAATATTGAGGCCAGGTACAGTGGCTCACGCCTATAACCCCAACACTTAAGAAGACAAAGATGGGAGGATAGCTTGAGCCCAGAAGTTTGAGGCCTCCCTGGGCAACAAAGCAAGACCCTATATATATATATATAATCCACAAAAAGGGGGGAAAAGGGACAAAAAAAAAGTAATGTTGAGGCCAGGCGCAGTGGCTCACGCCTATAATCCCAGCACTTTGGGAGGCAGCAGTGGGAGAAATCACCTGAGGCCAGGAGTTCAAGATGAGCCTGGGTACTCACGGAGACCACCGCCATCTCTACCAAAAAAGTAAAAAAAATTGTTGGGCTCGGTGGCCTGTGCCTGTGGTCTTAGCTCCTCGGGAGGCTGAGGAGGGAGGGTCACCCGATCCCAGGAGTTTGAGGCTGCAGTGAGCTGTGAGCATGCCACTGGACTCCAGCCTGGATGACAGCAAGAAAAAGTAAAAAAACCAAAAGGTACTGCTCGATTGGGGAGTTCAATGCACTCTATCTCTCCACTCGGGACCTCACGACAGTGCTGCTCATGCCTACAAATTATACTTTTACAAAACCAATATTGGGGCCGGGCGTGTGGCTCATGCCTATAATCCCAGCACTTTGGGAGGCTGAGGCAGGCGGATCACTAGGTCAAGAGATCGAGACCACCCTGGCCGACATGGAGAAACCCCGTCTCTACTAAAAATACCAAAATCAGCCAAGTGTAGTTGCCTGGGCCTGTGATCCCTCAGCTTGGGAGGCTGAGGCAGGAGAAAAGCTTGGACCTGGGAGGCGGAGGTTGCAGTGAGCAGAGATGACACCACTGCGTTCCAGCCTGAGTGACAG
This sequence comes from Leontopithecus rosalia, assembly GCA_028533165.1. Classification (NCBI taxonomy): domain Eukaryota; kingdom Metazoa; phylum Chordata; class Mammalia; order Primates; family Cebidae; genus Leontopithecus; species Leontopithecus rosalia. The sequence continues at coordinate 93,429,178 of CM052652.1, read as the reverse complement.
AGTGAGACTCAGTCTCTAAAAACAAAACAAAACAGCAAATCAAAACAAAAGAAATTAGCCAAGTGTGGTGGTGGGCACCTGTAATCCCAGCTACTGGGGAGGTTTAGGCGGGGGAATCACTTGAATCTGGGAGGCGGAGGTTGCAGTGAGCTGAGATTGTGCCACTGCACTCCAGCCTGGGCAACAGAGTGAGACTCCATCTCAAAAAAAAAAAAAAGCTGATCTCTAATAGCTACATGGTATTTCACTGTATCTCTGTCCGTCTGTCTGTCGTCAGTCGTCTATGTATGCATGTATCATACTTAATTTTATTTTCTTTTTCATCATTTTTCTCTTGATTTTGTCAGTTTTATTTTTTTGTTTTGTTTTTTGAGACAGTAGCTCACTCTCTTACCCAGCCTGGAGTGTAGTGGTGTGATCTTGGCTCACTGCAACTTCTATTTCGTGGGTCAAGTGATCCTCCCACCTCAGCCTCCCAAGTAGCTAAGACTACAGGAATGCACAACCATCCCCGGCTAATTTTTGTATTTTTAGTAGAGGCGGGGTTTCACCATGTTGGCCAGGCTGGTCTTGAACTCCTGACCTCAGGTGATCTGCCTGCTTCGGCCTCCCAGAGTGCTGGGGTAACAGGTGTGAGCCACCTCGTCCCACTGGCTTTGGGATTCCTCTTAGGTCCACAGAAGTGGTTCTATTTTTTTAGATGTCTTTGAACAGGTTTAAAACATGTAACTGCCATTTTACTTTCCTTACAGTATTTTCTCATTTTATTTGGCTCTTTTTATGTATTTTTTCAAAAACATTTCGGCCTAAAAGCAAGCATGCCTTCTCTAGTTTTCCTTCTGTTTCCAGTGTTCCACCCATGGCACCTTCAGGGCTGCGTTTTGCTGTTTTGTGGTGGACTGTGTCTGGTGGCTTGAACTTGCCCTGGAGTGAAGACAGTTCAGTGAGGTCCTGGGCCTGCCTGGAGCCCTGGCTTGTACTTTCTTTTTTTAATTTTTTAAAATTTTTTTCCGTGGATCATAGGAAACAACTTTCTTCTTCTTTCTTTCTTTTTTTCTTTTTGAGATGGAGTCTCGCTCTGTTACCCAGGCTGCAGTGCAGTGGTGCAACCTCAGCTCACTGCAACCTCCACCTCCCAGGTCCTGGTTCAAGCAATTCTCCTGCCTCAGCCTCCTGATGAGTAGCTGGGTTTATGGGCATGCAACACCATGCCCAGCTAATTTTTGTATTTTTAGTAGAGTCGGGATTTCACCATGTTGGTCAGGATGGTCTTGAACTCCTGACTCACCTGCCTCATCCTCCCAAAGTGCTGGGATTACAGACGTGAGCCGTCACGCTTGGCCTGGGCTCATGCTTCCTATGTGGTTCCCGTCTCTCTGGCTTGTTGCTGAGACTGTTGTCTCAGATCCTGAGTTTGCAGATACATTTATGTCCCAGTTTTAGCTCTTCAGTGTTCTGGTGAGAGTAGTGGTGATGCCAGACCTGCGGCAGGCCTAGCAGGGAACCTATGTGCTCTTTCTCTTCTGTGTGTGTTGGAGCTGCCGAGAGGGGGTCCGCTTAGGGACCTGTTTTCTGGCTTGGCCTTTGCACTAGCTGTAAGCTGTGTTTGTGGCCAGCTCTGGATATCACCTCAGCCTTGGCCTCCCATCATCCCATGCGTTTCAAAACTTTTTTTTTTTTGGTAGAGTCTCGCTCTTGTTGCCTTGGCTGGAGTGCAGTGGCACAATCTTGGCTCACTGCAACCTCTGCCTCCTGGGTTCAAGTGATTCTCCTGGCTCATCCTCCTGAGTAGCTGTTATTATAGGTGCCTCTGCCACCACACCCAGCTAATTTTTGTATTTTTAGTAGAGATGGGGTTTCACTATGTTGGTCAGGCTGGTCTTCAACTCCTGACCTCAGGTGATCCACCCGCCTTGGCCTCCCAAAGTGCTGGGATTACAGGCGTGAGCCACCGTGCCCGGCTCAAAAACTGCTTTCTAGGGAGTAAAACAGCCCAAGTGAAAGGCTTATTCCTCTCTGGCCTCTTTGCCCTCTGACCTTGGCCCCTCCAGATGGGCATTCGTGGGGTTCTTCTGGGGTCTCTGAGCTTAGCCTCTGTGTGTTTGCTGCTGCTGCCACCCAGGAGGGCCATTGCAGGGCTGGCCTCGGCAGGTTTTCAAATGTGGTCTCAGCTGCAGCCATTCCTTCCCTTCCCTCATGTCCTTGTACCAAGCAGCAACCTCTGGGTTCTTCTTTATCAACTGCCCCTACGCCTTCGTGGCTCCTGCGTGGTTTTCACGTGGCTCCTGTGGGCTTTTCCGCTGGGGGCTGTGTTTTTCTTCCTTGCTGGCCTGCCGCTGAGTGCTGCTCTGGGCTGTGTGACTTCAAAGCCATTTCCCCAGAGGTAGCTGTCCTTCAACTAAAACGAAAGACATTTTTGAGCTCTTTAAAAAATAATAATAGTAATAGAACGCCCCATGATCTCCCTGCTTTTCATGTGTTCCTGTGTCCCCCTGACAGTGTGACCTGTGGTAGCTGCCAGCTCCAATTCCTTTGATGTCTGTCTCCAGGATACTTCCCTGGAATCTGTGCAGAGAAGAGCGAGATTGTCTGGATGAGTGCGTGTTTTGGGGAGGGTGGTGGAGGTACCCCAGGAATTTCGTGGGTGTGTCCTTAAGGAAATGAGCCTGAACCTCTGTAGCCCGGGAGAAAAGTGCAGTCCTCTTGATTACGGAGAATTTCAGCTTCTCCCTCCTCCTGGCCCTCCCACCTGTTTCCCCTAAGCTGCGTCTTTGGTTCTCACTGTGGAGTGATCAGCACAAACTGATCTCCAGGTGTGTTCTTCCCGCATTCTCGAGCCGGCTCCCTGCTGGAAGCTGATTCCTTTGGTTTCCTCTGGCCTTTTCCTCTTGGAAGCCTGGGCTCTTCTTTTTTCCCTACCCCTTGCCCCCACCCCCATCCTCCTTTTCTTCATTAAGAAAAAAATCGGCTGGGCGCGGTGGCTCACGCCTATAATCCCAACACTTTGGGAGGCCGAGGCAGGTGGATCATGAGGTCAAGAGATCTAGACCATCCTGGTCAACAAGGTGAAACCCCGTTTCTACTAAAAATACAAAAATTAGCCGGGTGTGGTGGCACGTGCCTGTAGTCCCAGCTACTCAGGAGGCTGATGCAGGAGAATTGCTTGAATCCAGGAGGCGGAGGTTGTGGTGAGCCGAGATCGTGCTGTTGCACTCCAGTCTGGGTAACAACAGTGAAACTCCGTCTCAAAAAAAAAAAAAAAAAAAAAAATGCACCCAGGCTGGGTGCAGTGGCTCACGCCTGTAATCCCAGCCCTCTGGGAGGCCAAGGCAGGAGGATCATGAGGTCAGGAGATTGGGACCATCCTGGCCAACATGATGAAACCCTGTCTCTACTAAAAATACAGAAAAATTAGCTGGGCGTGGTGGCGTGTGCCTGTAATCCCAGCTCCTTGGTAGGCTGAGGCAGGAGAATCATGAACCTGGCAGGTGGAGGTTGCAGTGAGCCGAGATTGTACCACTGCACTCCAGCCTGGGCGACAGAGCGAGACCCCGACTGAAAAAAAAAAGGCAGCTAACACTTTGGGAGGCCGAGGCAGGTGGATCACCTGAGGTCAGGAGTTTGAGACCAGCCTGGCCAACATGATGAAACCCCATCTGTACTACAAATATAAAAAATTAGCCGGGCACGATAGCGGGTGCATGTAATCCCAGCTCCTCGGGAGGCTGAAGTAGGAGAATTGCTTGAACCTGGGAGGTGGAGGTTGCAGTGAGCCAAGATGGCACCACTACACTCCAGCCTGGGCAACAGAGTGAGACTCTACCTCAAAAAAAAAAAAAAGGGAGAAAAATACAACCAAATCTTTTCATTGCAGAGAATTTCAAATTCATGGGAAAGCAGACCTCATCTGCCTACCAGCCCAGCTGCAGCAGTGATGGATTCATAGTCCCTGCTGGCTCATCAGCACCCACCCACAGTTCCTAAGCAGATCTCAGACCCCACAGTTCAGCCATAAATACTTAAATGTGTGTCTATAAAACGTAAGGATTTGAAAAGTAACCGGTAGTATTACGCCCCTAGTTAACAGTTCCTTAACTCATGAGTTAGCCAATCATTGTTTACATAGCGTACATCCCATTTTTCACCCATTTTATATTAAAGCTTAAAAACATGGTGTTTTGATATGCATATACATAGTGAAGTGATTACTACAGTCAAGCAGATTAATTTATCTGTCACTTTCTATTATTACCATTGTTGGGGTCAGCTTTAAAAATTACGTGTAAGCCAGGCGCAGTGGCTCACACTTGTAATCCCAGCACTTTGGGAGGCCGAGGTGTGCAGGTCACTTGAGCTTCAGCCCAGGAGTTCAAGACCAGTCTGGGCAACGTGGCGAACCCTATGTCTACTAAAAATACAAAAATTAGCCTTGCTTGGTGATGCATGCCTATAGTCCCAGCTACTCAGGACACTGAGGTGGGAGGATCGCTTGAGCCAGGGAGGCGAAGACTGCAGTGAGTCTCGCTCTGTCGCCTAGGCTGGAGTGCAGTGGTACAATCTTGGCTCACTGCAACCTCTGCTTCCTGGGTTCAAGTGATCCTCCCACCTGAGCGTCCCAAGTAGCTGGGATTACAGGCATGCGCCACCACACCTGGCTCATTTTTGTATTTTTAGTAGAGATGAGATTTTGCCATGTTAGCCAGGCTGGTCTTGAATTCCTGACCTCAAGCAATCCACCCGCCTTGGTCTCCCAAAGTGCTGGGATGACAGGCGTGAGCCACCGCACCTGGCCTTCCTCTCTCTTTTCTGTCAGTATGTGTGTGATGGTGAACATGAGGCCTGCCTTTTCTGGGACACTCCCAGTTTTACGTCACTTTAACTTTTTCAGTAAAGGTAAGTTTATATGGAGAAATGCGACTTAACCCATAATGTCTTTGTAATGTATCTTGTGTGTATTTGCAAGTTAGAACATAAATCCATCATAAATCCATGGATTCTGAAAACTGGGGCCGCCAGCAGCTCTGATGCCCCCTTTGTAGCCAGACATCGTACCACCCTTTTTTTCTCTCTGTTTGCACGGCCAGAATTTGGCACTCCAGACCGGAGGAGCTGGCACTCCTCGCCCTTCCTCCAAGTCCAGTTTTTCCGCAGCAGAATCCTGCCTTCAGGTCACTTTTGGGGACTGGAAGGTGTGGAAGGAGGGAATCGCTGGGCTGGCCACAGCAGCTCACCGCGTGTAGACTCACAGGAGGGGCGTGGGCTGGGCAGTGTGGCCAGGTCATGCTGGGTGCACGTATGGCCACTCACCAGGGCACCCGTGGCTGCAGCACCTCGGAGAGAGCAGCCCTTCTACCCATGATGAGGGAGACAGCAAACCAGAGGCTTTGTCACAGGGGCATTTCTGGTGCAACAGCAGGAGGGCGCTTCAGCCAGGCCTCACAGCGTCGAGCCCCTCTGCGTGCCTTGAGTCCGTAGGTTGAACATGAGTGGCCTGATGGCGACAGGGAGACACTCCAGCCATCCTTTTAGGACAGTTGATGGAAGCATGAGCAAGAGCCAAGAGCATGTGGCTTCGTGGCAGCAAGGCTGCAGGGTTTTGTTTTGAGATGGAATTTCACTCTGTTGTCCAGGCCAGAGTGCAGAGGCACGATGTCAGCTCACCAAGACCTCCGCCTCCCGGATTCACGCAATTCTCCTGCCTCAGCCTCCTGAGTAGCTGGGATTACAGGCGTGCGCCACCACGCCCGGCTAATTTTATATTTTTAGTAGAGACAGTTTCTCCGTGGTGGCCAGGCTGGTCTCAAACTCCGGACCTCCGGTGCTCTGCCCACCTCGACCTCCCAGAGTGCTAGAATGACAGGCGTGAGCCACCGCTGGCCTAGGCTGCAGGCTTGATTGCAGGCAAGGGTGTGGCTGGTGTGGTCTCTGGTGACGTACCGTAAAAGGTGGCTTTTTTCCCCAGGACGGTGACAGGGAATACTGCACGTATGGCAGGCCCTCCCAGCTCTCAGAGCAGTTCCTTCTGTACTTGCTGTGCGTGCTCTGCAGAGCGCAGGGTCTCAGACACAGGAGGTGCTCAGGACATACGGATGGATGAGTGAGCCCAGAGTCCACTGAGCAGAGCGCACATTCGTCGCAACCGCCAGCACATCCCAAAGCTAGGTCCTGAAGCGTCTTGGCCTTTTCCTACAACCTTGCCAGACCTTTAAGCATGTCCTTGCCCTGCTGGGCATGCCCCAGTAGAAGTCTCCAGCTTTTTTGTGTTCTTAAGCTGGGAGTTTCTGGCCGTCACACAGGCCACATGATATGAGAGGTGGGTGTTTTGTGCCAGAGGATTCCCAGATACGAAGGAATTGGGGTGGAGTCCTGCGGGTGTTTAAAGAGCACACCCAGGCCGGGTGATGGGTGCGGTGGCTCACACCTGTAATCCCAGCACTTTACGAGGCCAAGGCAGTGGATCACCTGAGGTCAGGAGTTCGAGACCAGCCTGGCCAACATGGTGAAACCATATCTCTACTAAAATTACAAAAATTAGGCGGGCATAGTGGCGGGCACCAGTAATCTCGGCTACTTAGGAGGCTGAGGCAGGACAATCCCTTGAAGCCGGAAGGTGGAGGTTGCAGTGAGCCGAGATCATGCCACTGCATTCCAGCCTGGGCAACAGAGTGAGACCCCATCTCAAAAATAAAATAAATTTAAAGAGCACAGCAAAATGGTGCAGCGATGAGTGTCAGCATGCGAAGACGCTCTCCAGCCAGACGGTGTGCATGGGATCGGGTGATGACTGTGTTCTTCACTTGGGCTGGAATTTGGCCAGACTCGGGATTGTACTGACTGTACATCACCAATTCAGCAACTTTTCCAGAAGTGACTTTCTATGCTTCCCTGACTTCCGGGGGTAGGTTTTCTTCTTACTCTACTTTCAAGATTTCCCCATCGTCTGAATGTATGACTTTAGGATCATAAAGTGAAAAGTAAAATGCCTTTTTAAAAATTAATGGAAGAACATGGCGTCATTGGTTTGAAGCCTCAGAGCGAGGCACGTACCCGTGTCCCATCTGTTCACTGTTCAGTTAACAAGGGCATGGGAGGTTTGTGCTTGAGGCTTGAGGGCCTTGGCTGCTTGTGTTGGAATCTGTGAATTCGGTCCAGATTGATAAGTGTTCTGGTATTTGTGGAGGCTTTTTATTTATTTATTTTATAAAACCCAGCTTAACGAAGGCACATTTTCCGGAGAGTTCAGGATAAACAGCTCTCTAGTCAGTGCCTTGTGAGGAACGCAAATTTGGATTTACCGTAGGGGTTTTGAATGTGTTTTGAGTGCATTGTTCTGCCTCAGTGGGAGGCTAAGATGAAAGGGGAATTTCAAGATAAGCCCTGGGAGTGGTTTGGTGCTGCCCTGGGGTTGAGATGATGGATCTGCCTTGGCATTCACTCCGAGTCCTGACGCAGAAAGTGTGTGTCCAAGCAGGAGGTGGCCTGGAGCCCTCGGAGTAGAGGGGCCCTCGCTTTGGCTGGGATCTGGAAGGTGAATCCAATATGAGAAAAACAGTTCTTCTCCTTCCCTGCCCCCATCCCAGAGCTTTTCTGTCCCTGTCATGATGTGTGCTCTCTCTCTGAGCATTCATTTAATTTACTCCTTGGCTGCGTATCTTGGTAATAATCAGATTTTCTCCTTGGGCCCAACTTTTCCCCTAAAGGCCTTGCCTCTGCCATCAGGAGGCAGTTGCCCTTGCCCCAGTGAGACTGGTTCTGTGTTTCAGAGACAGATGTTGGCGTTTGTAAATGGCAGCTGCAGATCTGGAGTATAGAATCACATCAGAAAAACAGTTTTCTTTCTTTCTTTTTTCTGAAACAGAGTTTTGCTTTTGTTGCTCAGGCTGGAGTGCAATGGCGTGATCTGGGCTCACTGCAAACTCCACCTCCTGGGTTCAAGTGATTCTCCTGCCTCAGCCTCCCACGTAGCTGGGATTACAGGCATGAGCCACCACAGCTGGCTAATTTTTGTAATTTGACGGGGTTTCTCCCTGTTGTTCAGGCTGGTCTCAAACTCCCGACCTCAGGTGATCCACCCACCTCAGACTCCCAAAGTGCAGGAATTACAGGCATGAGCTGCCGTGCCTGGCCAGAAAAACCAGAAAGGAGAATGAGGACCCATTCTGCCTTCTGCTGTGGCTCCAGTCTCTCCCAAACACCAGTTCCCTCGGGGACTTTCGAGAGCAGAAGGGCTCAGTTGCCCTGTGAGTCAAGCCCCTCCATGCGGCTGCCCCCCCCACTGCCATGTCCAGGTCCCGTCTTCACCCTGACCCTGCAGTTACTCTTACAGGTGGCCTGTCAGCTCCCAGATCCCCCACAGCGGTCTCACTGGGTGTCTCCGTTAGCCCAGGTTGTTCCGACCGCGCTCTCCCCATCCACATCTGGCACGGCCTCCATGTGCCTTTACTCTCCAGCTCTCTCGGCAAGCCTGCCTCCTTTTGAACCTCTGGTGTTATTTTTGTTTTATTTGAGATGGAGTCTCACCCTGTTGCCCAGGCTAGAGTGCAGTGGCACGATCCTGGCTCACCACAGCCTCCGCATTCTGGATTCAAGTGACTTTCCTGCCTCAGCTTCCTGAGTAGCTGAGATTACAGGTAAACACCACCACCCACCTAATTTTTGTATTTTAGGTAGAGTCAGGGATTATAGGCACTCACTACCACGTGTTGCCCAGGCTGGTCTTGAACTCCTGACCTCAGGTGATCTGCCCATCTTGGCCTCCCAAAGTGTTGTGATTACAGGCGTGAGCCACCGTGCCAGCCTCTGGTATATTTTCTTTACAGCAGTTTGGCATTTATTTGTGTTGATTGCATTTTTTGCTTTGCTTTCCAACTTGTATATGAGCGCTTCGAAGGAAGGGAGGAGGACTGGAGATTTCGATGACTCTCTTGATGTTCGGTGGGGCTCGGACCCATTCTAAACTGGTTTCTAGGACTTACGAGTTCCCTTTGCCTAATGAAGGATGTGAAAGATGTTTAGGCCCACATATCAGCTCACCGTTTCTGGCCCTAAGTAGTAGCCAGGCTGCTGAGGAGAAATGAGAGCGTTACTTTGCGTAACTGGTAATAAACTTAAGAAACTCATCACCCGAAGAAGGAAAATCCACGGAAAACGGTGAGCCATGAATGACAGTCACCTCTTCCTCTGAGAGACGCTGTGGTGCTGTGTCGTTGTGCAGGGTTCTGTTGATGAAGTACTCAGGAATACTGAGCTGAGTGGGGTGCATTTCAGCATTGACTGGTTAATAGTGCCCTTTACAGCCGAAGGTTGAGAAGGATTTTGAGGCTCTGTGCAGTCACTTTGTCTGCCCGAGGGCTCCGCAGAGGAAAATGGCTGCAGTCCCGAGATGGTCCCCACCATTTGGGAACTCTGACCCAGCATGAGCCTGCTCCTGTTGGCATAGCTGCCCCACCAAACAGAAGCAGAAGTGAGGAATTGTGGCCATGTGCGGTGGCTCACGCCTGTAATCCCAGCACTTTGGGAGGCTGAGGCAGGCGGATCACTTGAGGTCGGGAGTTCAAGACCAGCCTGGCCAACATGGAGAAACCCCATGTCTACTAAAAATACAAAAATTAGCTGGACCTGGTGGTGGGTGCCTGTAATCCCAGCTACTCAGGAGGCTGAGGCAGGAGAATCGCTTGAACTCAGGAGGCGGAGGTTGCAATGAGTCGAGATTGTGCCACTGCACTCCAGCCTGGGTGACAAGAGTGAAACTCTGTCTCAAAAAAAAATATATATATATACACATATGTCAGTATATATAAGTCATCTGCTGATAGAAGGAAGCAAGAGGAAGGTCACTGCTGGCTTCTGACATTCTGAACAGGGTTCTCAGACACCCTTGGCTATGTCCAACTTAGATTAAAATAGACCACATCTGTGTCACATTGACTGGTTAGTAGCGGTCTTTCCAGCGTATGTATATCTGGATATAAATACATCTCATATATGTCACATTTATTACACCCAGCTCAGTATACCTGAGTATTTTACCTACAGAAGCCCTTATCTGGATATATATATATATATACCCTGAAGCTGCTGGACCCCTCATCAGAATGTACCTAGGATGCAAGATACGGTCTTTTTTAATTCAAGTTAGACCCAGCCAAGGGTGCCTGAGACCTATGTTCAGAATGTCAGAAGCCAGCAGTGAAGCTCCCCTCACTTCTAACAGCAGGTGCTGTCTGCATAGCTGCCGGGACAAGGCATTCCCCACCCACTCAGCTGCTGGTCCAAGGACACACAGCCCGCCTGCTGCCCACTGGTGGCAAATCCGTGCCTTTCAGACGCCTTTTCCTGTGATGAGTCCTTGCTGCTGACCCCACAGACCTCACACAGGGCAGGGTTACCTCTGTCTCTAGCCCCGAACCTGAGGAAAGCAGCCCTGGAGATCCTTTCAAATGCCTGTCTTCCTAGGAGGGCTCAGGCCTTCACCTGAAGCTGCTGTAATGGATGGTTAGCTCATAGCCAAGGAGAGGCGTGTAACAGCAAGAACAGCCTCAGAGTCTAGTTTTGCTGAAAACCTGTGGTTTCCAAATGAGAGTAACCGGGGGGCTTGTCAAATGCAGATTCCTGGGCCCAGTCCCAGAGTTCTGGACTTGGTAAGTCCAGGCTGGGGCCCCATAATTTGCAATTCTAGGATCAGTTCTCAGGTGACAGCGAAGCCGCAGATGCAGGGATGGGAGTTTAGGAGCCGCTGCCCAGGCCCAAAACTGTACCAGCCTGGGTTGGTGTCTGGGCAGGTAGACAGACTCTTCAGATCGGCTTCACCTTAGCTTTTTTCTAGGCTTCCAAATAAGTACACATTTAAAAATTTTTTATTTTATTTTATTTTTGAGACAGGGTCTCGCTCTCACTCAGGCTGGAGTGCAGCGGCGCCATCTCAGCTCACTATGGCCTCTGTCTCCTGCGTTCAGGTAATTCTTCCCAGCCTCCTGAGTAGCTCGGATTACAGGCACTGACCAGCACACCTGGCTACTTTTTGCATTTTTGGTAGAGACGGGGTTTTACCATGTTGGCCAGGGTGGTCTCGAACTCCTGGCCTTCAGTGATCCGTCTGCTTTGGCCTTCCAAATTGCTGGGATGACAGGCGTGAGCCACTGAGCCCAGCCAAAAGTATTTTTTAAAAGAAATAACATAACCTTACGGCTAAAACAAAATCAAAGAGTCTACATAGGCTTATAATATGAAGTTATCTTTCTTTTTTCTTTTTTTTTTGAGACTGGGCCTGGCTCTGTCACCCAGGCTGGAGTGCAGTGGCACCATCTCAGCTCACTACAGCCTCGGCTTCCCAGGCTCAAGCAATCCTCCCACCTCAGCCTCCAACACCACATGGGGCTGACTTCCACATTATTGCTGCTTTTCTGTTAGGCTAGAGGTCTGTTTAGCTCCTTTAAAAGCAAACAGCTTTCCTTGTCCTTTGATACGACTGTATCACCATTTACGGTTTTCCTGGTTACAGTTTCAGCATTCCGGAATGTGGTGATGCCTTTCGTCCTTACCCTGCAGTAAGACTGTGGGAATGCCCGCGTCTCCTTGTCCTGCCCGTGCGGTCTCCTGCTTTTCCTTCCTGATTTTCGTCAAGGTTGTTCGTATTTATGTTGTGTTATGTAACTGTGGTTCATGCTTTGTGTGTGGTTGAAAGTCAGTCAGCCAGTCAATGGAGCATTGTTGTGTGTGTGTAAATATGGTTTTCAGCAAATTCAGGTGGCACATTAGGACTACATCTTTTGTGCAGCTTTTCATTTTGTCCTGAAATTTCTAACTCCCTTTTCCCTCCTTGTGTTAATTGACTGTGTCCTCAGTTTCTTTCCCCAGAATTCTCAATCCAATCAGGTAGTTTACTGAGTCCCCTTTTTTTCTTTTTTTGAGATGGAAGTTTTTTTTTTCTCTGTCACCCAGGCTGGATTGCAATGGCACAATTTCAACTCACCGTAACCTCTGCCTCCCAGGTTCATGCGATTCTCCTGCCTCAGCCTCCCAAGTAATTGGGATTACAGGTACCTGCCACCATACCTGGCTGATTTTCATATTTTTACTAAAGATGGGGCTTCCCCATGTTGGCCAGGCTGGTTCTGAACTCTTGACCTCAGGGTGATCTGCCTGCCTCAACCTCCCAAAGTGCTGGGATTACAGGTATGAGCCACTGCACCCGGCCTGAGTACCCTTTTTAACTTGGAGAGTCACCTTTCCTGGGATTTGTCAGCCCTCCTCCATCCTGGACAGGTGGTTCTTGGGGTCAGCTATGCAGCTGTCATTCTGGAACGTTCCTTTGGTACTTTCCTGAGTTGGATTTCACATTGGATTTTATTCCAACTCCAGTCCTTGATTGGTTCCACAGTTTTTTTTTTTTTTAAATGTAGCTCAGACATCAGTTGGAAGTGTTACCAAGGAGGGCTTAAAGGGCAAAGGTTGTTTTCGAGCTTTAAATTTTGGTATGTGTGTTCAACACAGGTGAAGTGTAAATGGGAATCAGCTGTCTTTGGATTAAACACTACTACACAGTTTTTTTAAAGATTAAACACGGAAGTGAAGCAAGGATTCCAGACACTGTTTCCTGAGCAGCCCAGCTGCTTTGCGATCTGGACTTGAGCCTCTTCGGGTTGGGTGAGTCTGGAATCAGAGCTGCCTCCAGGGATTGAGGGAGGCATGGCACATATGGTGGGAAATGCTCGGGTAAGATTTAACCCACGTCCTGCGGGGACGTCCTGGCTTTGCTTCCTGTTTGCTGGTTGCTCTCCTTTAGGTTATGGATAATAACCACCCAGCCTTCCTGGAATATTGGGAAGATTGGATAAACCAAAGGATAGGAGAACACACTGGAAAGTTGGAATGTTCTTTTTTTTTTTTTTTGAGATGGAGTCTCCCTCTGTTGCCCAGGCTGGAGTGTAGTGGCACAATCTTGGCTCACTGCAGCCTCCGCCTCCTGGGTTCAAGTGATTCTCCTGCCTCAGCCTCCCGAATAGGTGGGATTACAGGCACACACCACCACACCTAGCTAATTTTTTTTTTTTTTTTAGTAGAGACGGCATTTCATCATGTTGGTCAGAACTGATCTCGAACTCCTAACCTCGTGATCTGCCCGCCTCGGCTTCTCAAAGTGCTGGGATTACAGGCGTAAGCCACCGCACCCGGCAGGAGTGTTCCTTATTTACAGGTTGTCATTGTGAAGTTGTGATCAGATGTTGGATTTTGCTACCCGAGCAAAATTTGCAAAAGCTGTAAGTGAAGATTGAGCTGGAGTTTTGTGCACAGCCAAATAAAATGTATAGTTAACTGGACACATTTAATAATGTAAACCAGTGTTATTGAAATGCCAACAGAGGGCCAGCAGGCAGGTGGAGTGAGTGACTAGGTCAGGTGGTGTCGGGGACAGTGTGGAGGGCTGCGGCCAGCCCTCAGAGAGCGCCCGCTCTTGCCTCAGGCTGCTTGCTGCAGTAATGAGGGCCAGCATTGCCAGCTCTTCTGACTTTTTAAGCTTACAGTCTGGGTTTTTATGTGAAGCCAGTTAAGTTTTACATGCTGTTAGCCAGTTAAAAATTTTCTTAACATTGGGCAAGCCAAACAAAGCACATCTGAGTTCACTAACTTCAGGCCTCTGCTGTACTTCACGGGAAGTAAGTGTAAATTGCAAACAGTTCCTGAACGTCATGCTGAGTATTGCATGCGTACAGCTGATGAAACTGTTCGGGTCATTGCTCATCTTCTAGTCTTCTTGATTCCTGCTCATGTGAACGATATTCTCCAATACCTGTGTGTTTTTTGTTTGTTTGTTTTTGAGACAGTCTCATTCTGATGCCTAGGCTGGAGTGCAGTGGCACCATCTCGGCTCACTGCAACCTCTGCCTCCCCGGTTTAAGCAATTCTCCTGCCTCAGCCTCCCAAGTAGCTGGGGTTACAGGCATGTGTCACCACGATCAGCTAATTTTTGTATTTTTGGTAGAGAAACCCCATTGATCAGGGTGGTCTTGAACTCCTGACCTCAGGTGATCCACCTGTCTCAGCTTCCCAAAGTGTTGGGATTACAGGTGTGAGCTACCACGCCTGGCCTTTCAGTACCTTTCTCAAGGGAATGAAGGATAATGTTGTGATGAATATAGTCAGAACGGATCTTTTTTTTTTTTTGAGACAGTCTCACTGTGTTGCTCAGTCTGGAGTGCAGTGGCACGATCTCTGCTCACTGCAGCCTCTGCCTCCTGGGTTCAGGCGATTTGGTGCCTGTCACCACGCCTGGCTAATTTTTTTTTGTATTTTTGGTAGAGGTGGGTTTTCACCATGTTGGCCAGGCTGGTCTCGAACTCCTGACCTCTTGATCCATCTGCCTCGGCCTCCCAAAGTGCTGGGATTTACAGGAGTGAGCTGCCGCGCCTGGCCCAGAATGTATCTTTTTAGAACACAATGAGAAGCTTCCCGCTAGGTTAACAATATTCATCCAATAATCTAAGCTTCAGAGTGTGGTGGTTACCCAGTTATTAGTTCACATTACCAGCCCGTGGATCTGTTTTACCCAGGAGAATTCCATAGGAAATCTCATAGAATGCTTTCCTGATGTGCCAGGCAGAGCACAATTCCCAAACTGCCACTCTTGAATGAGACATGAAGTTAGTTGGATGTGGATTTTCAAAGAAGTAGTGCGGTGGTTGAGACCCCCAGCTGAGACCCTGTGCTGGTACTTAAGCCTTCCTAGTGACCCACACGGACGGACGCGCTTTCTTTGCAAAACACCTTCATTGGCATTCTCATTAGTCCCTTGCCACAACCCTGTGAATTAAGTAACTCCTCTGGATTTTTGGCCAGAGTCCTCTTCAAGTTTACAGTCTGTGGTTTCCCTTTATCCGTGATGTTTATGCTCTCCTCTCTCTGCTAATTACCAGCAGCCCAGATTCTCAGATGAGTCGACTTTGTTAACACAAGCAGCTTTGGTTGGTGAGAGTCCAGGCAGTATAAGGACCATCACGTGCAGACTTGGATAATTAAAGGGAAGCCGGGAGGGTGGAGTGGGCAGGTCTGGCTTCACCTCTCTCTCTGAGACTGGTTATGCAGCTCCTACTGGCTACTTTTGCTTCCTTTCTTTTTTTTTTGACGGAGTTTCGCTCTTGTTACCCCGGCTGGAGTGCAATGGCACGATCTTGGCTCACCGCAACCTCCGCCTCCTGGGTTCAGGCAGTCCTCCTGCCTCAGCCTCCTGAGTAGTTGGGATTACAGGCATGTGCCACCATGCCCAGCTAATTTTTTGTATTTTTTAGTAGAGATGGGACTTCACCATGTTGACCAGCCTGGGCAACGCCCAGGAGTTTGAGATCAGTCTGGGCAAGATGGTGAGACCTGTCTCTACAACAAATACAAAAAATTAGCCAGGTGTAGTGATGCACACCTGTAGTCCTCTTGATCTCTTGACCACCTGCCTCAGCCTCCCAAAGTGCTGGGATTACAGGCGTGAGCCACCACGCCCGGCCTGCTTCCTTTTTTTTTTTTTTAAAGACAAGGTTTTACTCCCGTTGCCCAGGCTGGAGTGCAGTGGCACGATCTCAGCTCACCACAACCTCCGCTTCCCAGGCTTAAGTGATTCTCCTGCCTCAGCCTCCTGGGTAGCTGGGACCACAGTTGTACACTACCACACCCGGCTCTTTTTTTTTTTTTTTTTTTGTAGGGATGGGGTTTCGCCTTGTTGCCCATGCTGATCTGGAATTCCTGAGCTCAAGTGATCTGCCCACCCCGGCCTCCCAAAGTTCTGTGACCACAGGCGTGAGCCACCATGCCTTGCCACCCTTTTGCCGATCTGACCTCCCCTTTCTGTGCTCCTTCTGGCCTCCCATCGGGTCACTGACTCCCCTCCCAGCGTTATTATAAACAGTTTTTTTGGTTGCATGGGATGGGAGATGGGCAAAAGTATTCATCCACAGACTCATCACCTGGAACCTTGTTCTACAAAGTAGCTAGGACTACAGGCGTGCATCCCGAGGATATGTGGGTTGTCCGGGTACATTGGCTCACGCCTATAATTTCAGCACTTTGGGAGGCCAAGACGGGCAGGTGGCTTGAGCTCAGGAGTTCAGGCAGCCTGGGTGACATGACAAAACCCCATCTCTACAAAAAATATCAAAGTTAGCCGGCCGTGGTGCTGCACGCCTGTGGTCTCCGCTACTCGGAAAGCTGCAGTGGGAGGATGGTTTTAGCCCGGGAAGTGGAGGCTGCAGTGAGCTGAGATTGCATCACTGCACTCTAGCCAGCGCCATAAAGCCAGACCTTGTCCCCCAACAAAAAAAAGAAAAGAAAAAAGAATATGTGGGATACTCCTGTTAATAAAGAAAGGGAAGGAGAGCCAGGCACAGTGGCTCACACCTGTAATCCTAGGACGTGGGGAGGCTGAGGTGGTAGGATCGCTTGAACCCAGGAGTTTGAAACCAGCCTGGGCAATGCTTGAGCCTAGGAGTTTGAGATCAGTCTGGGCAAGATGGTGAGACCTGTCTCTACAAAAAATAAAAAAAAATTAGCCAGGTGTAGTGATGCACGCCTGTAGTCCTAGCTACTTGGAGGGCTAGGGTGGGAGGATTGCTTGAGGTTGAGGCTGGAATGAGCCTTTGACGGCGCCACTGCGCTACAGCCTGAGTAACAGAGCAAGACCCTGTCTCTTAAAAAAAAAAAGGGGAGAAGGAGAAAAAAATACGGAGACAGTAGATACTTCAAATGTGCAGATTTAACATTGTCTTGATTTCTTGAGAGCTTTCAGCCATCCCAGAGGTTCCTGACAGGTAATAATTTTGCTAAGACATGGATTTGAATTGCAGCCTAGTTGGAACTCATCAGTAATTAAAACTTTGTGAAAAATGGCTCTTTTGCAAAGAGAATCAGCTGCTACTATTCATGATATCAGGGAAGAAAAAGCAAAGATACCCAAAGAAGCGATCGCTCTTAGCGTAGGGAGTTTTGGTTAGGTTAGAGACTAGGATGATGACCTTCGCTGTGCTGGGACTAAGCCCACTGTGTACTTCTCAGGGAACAGGGATGTTTTAGCCATTGCTTGAGCCAGGGTGAAGTTTGTATGAGTGAGACAGTTTTAGAGAAAGTTGAATGGTGGGTTGTAGTGGGAGGTGAGGCATTAACAAAAACAGGGGCCTGTAATCCCAGCACTTTGGAAGGCCGAGGTGTGCAGATCACCTGAGGTCAGGAGTTTGAGACCAGCCTGCCAACATGGTGATTCCCCGTCTCTACTAAAAATACAAAAATGAGCCGGGCGTGGTGCTGCACACCTGTAGTCGAAGCTACTCAGGAGGCTGAGATTGAGGAATCACATGAACCCGGGAGGCAGAGGTTGCGATGAGCAGAGATTGTGCCATTCACTCTAGCGTGGGTGACAAGAGTAAAACTGTCTCAAAAAAATGAAAAATCAAAAAAAATCAAACCCTGTGTGGCTGGGTTTGGAATGGCTGAAGCTGCTGGTTGTGCGTCTCTGGAGTCCCAGGGCTTCCCTGGACCTGTGCTTGGCTTGTTCAATAATTCCTGTGTTTGCTTCCTGGGAGGGAGGCCTCTTCTTGCCGGTTCAGTCCCTGTATGTCTGTCTTACCACCCTTCCTTCTTCCTCCCCGCCCCCTCCTTGGTGCCGCTGTGCAGCTGGAGACAATCAGCTTTGAACTGAAAGAAGCAGAGGGGTCAGTCCTTACACCTGGCTCCTCTGGCTGCTCCCAAGGCTGTGGGCCAAACCTCAAAGCAGATAGTTACGTTGCCTCCCCATCTGGCCTTTAAAATCTCTTCTCCCCAACCCTGGTCCCAACTTGCCACCCAGTCCTGTCTTCCAGTTCTGTATAACTGGAGTTCCTGGCTTTACGTGGGCAGTCATTTCTGAGTGATAGGAGTTTAGCAGATGAAAGTAATTTACACCGAAGGTGTGAATGAGGCTTGGTCTTTGAATGTTTGCATTTAAAATCAAATGAGGCTTGGTGCTGCCCAGGGCTGGGGCTGGAGAGCATGGGAAGGGGAGTTAGTCTTTAATGAAGACAGAGTTTCAGTTTGGGAAGATTAAAAACTGGACACAGATGGCCACGGTTGCAGAACTGTGAATGTGCTTAATGCCACAGGACTCCACACTGAAAACACTTGAAATCGTACATTTTTTGCCATGTATATTTTATCACGATAAACAATTAAAAATTGGCGGGGCACGGTGGCTCCCACCTGTCATCCCAGCACTTTGGGAGGCCGTAGCCGGCAGATCACCTGAGGTCAGGAGTTTGAGACCAGCTTGACCAACACAGAGAAACCCAGTCTCTACTAAAAATACAAAATTAGCCCAGTGTGGTGGCATGTGTCTATAATCCCAGCTCCTCAGGAGGCTGAGGCAGGAGAATCGCTTGAACCCGGGAGGTGGAGGTTGTGGTGAGCTGAGATTGCGCCATTGCACTCCAGCCTGGGCAACAAGAGTGAAACTCTGTCTCAGAAACAAAATCAAGTGAGGCTTTCCCCAATACAAAGAATATTATACAAGTAACGTAAGATGTTTTAGAGAGGCTTGGCTTAGTGGCTCACCCCGGTAATCCCAGCTTTTTGGGAGGCTGAGGCCAGAGGATCACTTGAACCTAGAAGTTGGAGATCAGCCTGGGTAACAAAGTGAGACCTCCTCTCTCTCAAAAAAAAAAAAAAAAAAAAAGGCCATCGGGTGGCTCACACCTGTAATCCCAGCACTTTGGGAGGCTTGATATGGGCGGATCACTTGAGGTCAGGAGTTCGAGACCAGCCTGGCCAACGTGGCAAAACCCCATCTCTACTAAAAATATAAAAAATTAAAAAAAAGAAAAAAAGATTCAAAAAATAGCCAGGTGTGGTGGTGGGAGCCTGTAATCCCAGCTAGTTGGAGGCTGAGGCAGGAATATCGCTTGAACCCAGTGGGTAGAGGTTGCAGTGAGCTGAGATTGTGCCACTGCACTCCAGCCTGGGCGACAGGGTGGGACTCTGCCTCAAAAATAAATAAATAAATAAAACATGCCGGTATGGTGGTGCTCTCCTGTGGTCCCAGCTTCTCAGGAGGTGGAGGTGGAGGTGGGGAGAGCCCTTGAGCCCAGGATCCCACTGCCACACTCTAGCCTGGGCAACACAGTGAGACCTTGTCTCAAAAAAAGAAAAAGTCTTTTAGCGAATTTGAAAAATACAGCAAAGCACAAGATTATAGGGATTATGAGCCTCCCACTGCTGACAGTTTGCAGTTTTCTGTATTTTATATCTTCCCAGTCTTTTTTCTGTAAAATATACTAAAAAAAAAATACAAAAGCTGGGCTTAACTAGACACAGTGTTTTGTGGTTTCCACTTAACTATCTCACAGATATTCTCCGACCTCATCAAATGGCATCAAATACTCATTTTCTGTTTTTTCTTTTGAGATGGAATCTTGCTCTGTCGCTCAGGCTGGAGTGCGGTGGTGTGATCTCGGCTCACTGCAACCTCTGCCTCCTGGGTTCAGGCAATTCTCTGCCTCAGCCTCCCCAGTAGCTGGGACCACAGGCACGTGCCACGACGCCTGGCTAATTTTTGTAATAGAATACTCATTTTCACAGTGGCTTGATATTTCCTCATTCCTGACTCCCAGACCAGGTCCTCTTCCTTGTATCAAATGCACTCTCATTGTGTCCTGTATTTCTTTTATTCCGCGCATCCAAGTTTCTGATGAGATGTGTTTCGGGGATCATTTGATGTCTGTTTTCTCACAAGTGTGTAAACTCCGTGAGGATGCCTCCCAAGTGCCCAGTACGGCATCCAGCATGTTGTAGGCCTGCAAACAGTGAATACGTGGATACACTGTTGAACATGTTCTCATTTTTGCTCAGATGGGATAGCTTTTATTTAAAAAATTAATTTTCTTAGGATTTTTGCTTTTGAGACACGGTCTTGCCACGCTGCCTGGGCTGGAGTGCAGTGCTGTTATCACAGCCCACACCAGGGTTGAGCAGTTTTGGCAGCGATGTCATCAGTCTCTATGCGAGATACAGAGAAGCAGGTTTGAGGAAAGCACTCACCTCCATCGTAGAAGTGTGGAGTTTGAAGTTCTGTGGGATACAAGGGAGGCCGCAGACAGATGGAGCCCAGAAGAGAGGCCGGTGGGCAGTGGGAGGGAGAAGCTGGCCTGCAGGCTCGGCCAAGCGTGCGGGAGCAGGTGGGCTCATCCTGCAGAGAGAGGAGAAGGCCAAGGGTGAAACCAGCAGCCCTAGTGCGGAGGGGCCGGTGCCGGGGACAGGGGAGCAGCTGCAGGTGCGGAGGGGCTGGTGCCGGGGACAGGGGAGCAGCTGCAGGTGCGGAGGGGCCAGGAGAGGTGCTGGAGGCATGTGGAGGAAAAGGGCAGGCAGCGGTTTCAGGGACGGCATGGACCGGGTTGAGTTGGCAGGTTCCCCCGTGTCATGGACGCCCCACTGAGAGCAGGCTTGTCAGTGTGGAGCCTGAGCCTGTGGGAAGAGGCCGTGATGAGTGAGGAAGCTGGGGCGGAGCCAGAGGAAGACAGTGGTGACTTGGGTAGGGACAGTTATCTCCTGAGTGGCAAAGACTGGAGCTTGTTTTTGAGGTGGAGGAGGGAAGGGAGTGAAGGAGGCTCCCATGTGCCAGCCGTGGCTGGCATCCAGCTCTCACTGCAAAGCGGGGGCATAGATGCCCTTATCTCTATTTTACAGATGAGAAAAATGGAGTCACAAACAGGTTAAGAAATGTATAAAGGCCACATAGAGGCTGGGCATGGTGGCTCACCCCTGTAATCCAGCACTTCCGGGGGCCAAGTTGGGAGGATCACTTGAGGTCAGGAGTTCAGCCCGGCCAACGTGGTGGAACCCCAGCTCTACTAAAATTACAAAAACTAGCTGGGTGTGGCAGCGTGCACCTGTGGTCCCAGCTACTCGGGAGGCTGAGGCAGGAGAATCGCCAGAACCTGGGAGTTGGAGGTTGTGGTGAGCCGAGATTGCGCCACTGCACTCCAGCCTGGTGACAGAGCGAGATTGTGTCTTAACAAAAAAAAAGAAAGAAAGGCTTCTGGAACAGTGGAATCTTCCAGGTGCTTTTGAGGGCAAGGAATCAGTGGATTAGCAAGGCGGCATAAGTCAAGACCTCATTGAGAAGGTCCTGGGTGCTGCCAGTGAGGGTATAATTGATGAGACTGACCCCGAGCCGTGGGATCTGCATAGTAAATGAACCTGGATGAGGAAGGGGTGAGAGCTTGGGAGCACATGGCAGAGCTGGGGAGAGCTGGGGTGAGCTGGGGCGAGCTGGGGCGAGCTGGGGCAAGCTGGGGCAGGCTGGGGCAGGCTGGTCCCTTGGGGAGTGTGCCGGGGTGGGACCAGGATGCTGGGGGGATGGAGTTTGGTGGGTAGGACGACTTCCAGGCTGACTCAGCAGACAAGAGCCAGTGCAGCCCTGGTGGGGGTGACAGGAAGGCCTAGGGATCCCCGGGCGCTCTGGCCTGGGAGAGTAGCCAGTGGGCTCGTGGCTCCTTAAGCTGAACTTGAACAATCACAGATGCTGGCATTGCCAGATTCCTCCAGGTCAAAGCTGGAGCTGGGAGCTGAGGGTGCATTGCCAGATTCCTCCAGGTCAAAGCTGGAGCTGGGGGCTGAGGGCGGGAGTAGATGACAGGAGGCAGTGTTGATACGTTTGTAATTTTGGGTTTTGGGGTGTTTGGGCATTAAAGATTCAGAATGTTGGCCGGGCGTGATGGCTCACGCTTGTAGTCCTGGCACTTTGGGTGGCTGAGATGGGCTGATCGCTTGAGCCCAGGAGTTCAAGACCAGCCTGGGCAACACGATGAAACCTTGTCTCTACCAAAAACACAAAATTTTGCGAGGCGTGGTGGCTTGAAGAGCATTGGAGCTGAAGGTCCCTCAATGGAGGAGGCTGTGGAACTGGGTAGGCGCTGTGGCTGAGTGATGAAGGCACCGGGGGTGCTGGTGGGAGCTGAGGCAGAGAGAGGTGGAAGGTACATTTTCTGCCATGGCCCAGGGGTTAGTGAGTATCAATCCGTAGGTGGAGGAGATGGAGGTATAGCCAGGTGGGCTTGCGGACCTGTGTGTCTGGCCAAGATTGAATGACAGACGGAAGGGAGAGCGTTTCCAGGTGTTTGGTCCCAGGACTGCTCTGCCCCTCGTTGTGTTTCTGGATTGCTTTCTGATTATTATTTTCCAATTGCTGCTCACCTGCAGAGCCGTGCCCTGCATGGTCAGTGCTGATGGATGTCCTCCCTCTCTCCCACCTTGAACCAGGGCCCGTGTGTGAGGGCCGTGTGAGAGGAACACTGGCATCCCGATAGAGATGCAGGTTCTGTAACCTACCACAAGAGCAGGTGCTGCCGACAGCCATCTGACCACGTCCTCACAAAATGGGCCACCTCAATTTCCAGTCATGCTGAGATTATAGGACAATAACACGTTTACGAGCTTCTTAAATGAAGGAATGATCACCCTGCATTGACAGAGCCTTATGATAAAAGCTGTTTAATTGGAATAATAATTCCAGAAACTTTTTTTTAAGGGATAGGGTCTTACTCTGTTGCCCTGGCAGGAGTGCAGTGGCACGATTGTAGCTCACCGCAGTCTCAAATTCCTGGCCTCAAGTGATCCTCTCTCCTCAGCCTCCTGAGTAGCTGTGACTCCAGGTGTCCTCCACCTTGCCTGGCTGCAGAAACATTTTTAATGAAGAAAGAGGCTGTGCAAACGTAGTTTAACTTAGTTTTTTGAGTCCTTAAGTTCACCAAGGATTCAACAAACACTGGCCCCCACCCCCCGACCCCCGCCCTGCTTTTTTTTTTTTTTTTTTTTTTTTGAGATGGAGTCTCACGCTGTCTCCCAGGCTGGAGTGCAGTGGCGTGATAATGTCGGCTCAGGGCAACCCCTGCCTCCCAGGTGCAAGCGATTCTTGTGCCTCAGCTTCCTGAGTAGCTGGGATTACAGGCACCCACTGCCCCTACCAGCTGATTTTTTTGTATTTGTAGTAGAGATGGGGTTTCACCATGTTGGCCAGGCTGGCCACGAATTCCTGACCTCAGGTGTTCGGGGATTACAAAGTGCTGGGATTAAAGGTGTGAGTCACTGCATCCAGCCTCAACCAAACCCTTTTTAAGTCAATAAATTAAGACAGAAAGTAGCTGGCATGGAAGTGAGTTACTGACTCAGGGGCTGGATGAAATGGAGTTACGGGTTCCTGAGTCCAGTTCACAAAGGAGATGAAACACACAGTGAAGCTCACGGACGCATCCTGGGCCCTCCAGTTTTCTCCTTCCTTTTCCCTCCAAACCCAACATTACAAAGGAAAATAGCCTCAGTGGAGACCAGACCCCTTAGGCCCAGGGGTCTAAGGGGTGCTCCGTGTCCAGCACAGCGGGGCAGCCAGGCTGGCCACGGCCGTGTGTTGCTCTTCGGTTACAGTGGTTTTGGGAGAGGCTATGCTGAGTGTCCTGGTGTTTCTTTTGTTTGTGGCCCATCTTCCCAGTAGGATGATGTGAAGATTTATTTTCTGATGTAGACACACACCTGTTAAAGCTGAAACTGAGACTTCCTTGATGTTGCAGATTCGGGGCGCGTCTCTTGTGACATGCAGTCCCCGCCTGGCCATGTGTCATCCGTAAAGTCGGAGCTCAGTGGACATTTTATTATTATCCGTTAGGGGTTCTTGTCAACAAAACTGACACAGGCCACATTCTCCTCGTTGTCCCCTTTGTTTGGAGCTCAAGTCCTTCTGAGATGTGGCCTGTTGTCCCCCCTCTGTAAGGACTTCCTGGGGCTCGGGGTCTCTCTTGCCTGCTGTGCCAGCGATGCGCTCTGTATGCATGCCGTGCGGGGCTGGACCATGGATTGTCTGTCTAAGGTGGAATTGGGTAGGAAGCCCACTTGGGGTGGATGGCCTGAATCAGGTTGAGGTGGTGAAGTGGATCTGAGCCCCAAGTCCTTGTGGGAGAGAGAGCTGGGAGTTGAGCCTGTGGACACCAGTGCTGAGTTCAGAGAGTGGGTGGAGATTAAAAAACGGGAAATGAGGGCCAGGCGAGGTGGCTCACACCTGTCATCCCAGCACTTTGGGAGACCAAGGCTGGCAGATCATGAGGTCAGAGGTTCGAGAGCAGCCTGGCCAACGTGGTGAAACCCCATCTCTACTAAAAATACAAAAATTAGCCAGGCATGGTGGGGCATGCATGTAATACCAGCTTCTTGGGAGGTTGAGGCAGGAGACTCATTTGAACCTCGGAGGCGGAGGTTGCAGTGAGCTGAGATTGTACCACAGTGCTCTAGCCTGGCTACAGAGTGAGACTTCGTCTCAAAAATAAAAAAGGGAAATGATGTGTGAGAAGTGAGACGGTGTTGTGATGAAAGGGTGGACAGCAGGTCCAGAGGGAACAAGGAGGAGCCGGGTTGGTTGCCCAGACGACAGCGTGGCCCGTGGCATGAGTTGAGGCGGTGAGGCTCATGAGTAAAGGAACTGGCAGTGTTGTCGGAGGCAAAGCTTACATTTGATTTGTAGTTCCAGCATGTATAACAGAGTGGGACACACAGGGAGTATCTGAGAGGGTGATTAATGGATGAGAATAAAGACCATTGAGAATACCCACCTTCAGTGGAGGAGGTTAGGGTGGGGACCGACCGAGGCCTGTTGGCTGCTGTTGCCTGTTGCTGCTGTAATTTTTTTTTTTTTTGAGGTGAGGTCTCACTCTGTCACCCAGGCTGGAGTGCACTGGTGTGATCTTGGCTCATTGCAACCTCCACCTCTCAGGTTTAAGCAATCTTCCTGTCTCAGCCTCCCGAGTAGCTTGGATTACAGATGGGAACCACCATGCCCAGCTAATTTTTTTTTTTTTGAGATGGAGTATTGCTCTTGTTGCCCAGGCTGGAGTGCAGTGGTATGATCTCGCCTCACTGCACCTCCACCTCCTAGGTTTAAGTGGGCCCATCACCATGTCTGGCTGATTCTTTTGTACTTTTAGTAGAGACGAGGTTTCACCATGTTGGCCAGGCTGGTCTCCAACTCCTGACCTCAGGTGATCCACCCGCCTCGGCCTCCCAGAGTGCTGAGATTACAGGTGTGAGCCACCGCACCCATCAGCTGCTGTATCTTTGTGAGCTTAATGTGAAAATCCTCAGTACTTTGCAGGGATCCCTGGGATCCCCAAACACTGAAAACTTTGATTCCTTGGATATTCACAGTAGCTACTCCAGCTGAGGTGCAATTTCACATTTTACCAGGAGGGACTGTCCGAAATCTTAATATTAAAGTTTTGGAATGTGTTTATATTTTCATTTATTTAGTTGGGTAACTTTGAAATATCACATATGAATTTTACTTGAAACCAGGGATTTGGCCTTGACTCATTCCCAGAAGGCGCTCTGCAAAGGAAAACTGTGTCTTGAATTGTTGTAAGCGATTCCATTTTCCACAGGAGGAGGGAGAAAGGGATAAACAGATCCGACACCACAGGAAACGCCCAGCACCTCACTCCTCACGCCTTTTCCCGTTTGATGCCAGCTTTCTGGAAGATGCAATTTTCTGCTTCCATTTCTGTTGCCCACGTGCCAGGATTTCTAGCAAAGTGGGCCGAGAGTTTTGCTGGAGGTTACTTTAAACCCATCATCCTGTGTCTCCCTTTTCTTTTGGCATTTGACTGAAACGATGCCTCGGCAGGCAGGCGCTCTCTGGAGGCTCAGTGCTTTTCTCTCTCTGCCTTTTAAGAAGTGCCTTTTCAACATGTGTTTTAAAATGGAGCATGCAAATAAAAACATGGAACTGGCCACCTGGAGATAAAAACTCCAGGGACGAGGACAGAAGAACCAGGTGAGGGGGAGTGGCTGGAAGCTCCAGCTCTGACCCACAACGGGTCATGCACGGTCGTGTTTCACTAACTAGTCTTTGTCTTGCTGGTTGTTGCTGTGCCAAGTTTCCAGCCCTAGGGTATCCTTCTTATTTACTTTCTCTCCTCCTGCACCAAAGCTGGGAAGCATTACACTGTATACTCATTCATTTTCACTTTTTTTTCCTTTTTTTTTTTGAGATGTCTCACTGTCGCCCAGGCTAGAGTGCAGCAGCACGATCTCGGCTCACTGCAACCTCCACCTCCTGGGTTCAAGCAATTCTCCACCTCAGCCTCCGAGTAGGTGGGATTACAGGCATGTGCCACCATACCTGGCTAATTTTTTGTACTTGTAGTAGAGACTGGGTTTCTCCATGTTGGCCAGGATGGTCTCGAGCTCCTGACCTCGTGATCCACCCACCTCAGCTTCCCAAAGTGTTGGGATTACAGGAGTGCATGAGCCACCGCACCTGGCCACTTTTATTTTTTTCTTAGAAATGACTTCCTTGAGGCCAGGCATGGGGACTCATGCCTGTAATCCAACCACTTTGGGAGGCTGAGGCAGGATCGCTTGAGCCCGAGAGTTTGAGACCAGTCTGGGAAACAAGGTAAAAGTCTTGACAAAAAATATAAAAATTAGATGGGTGTGATGGCAAACTCCTGTATTCCCAGCTACTCAGGAGGCTGATGCAGGAGAATTGCTTGAACCCTGAAGGTGGAGGTAGCGGTGAGCCGAGATCCTGCCACTGCACTTCAGCCTGGGTGACAGAGTGAGACTCTGTCCTCAACTAGGCCTGGTACAGTGGCTCATGCCTGTAATCCAGCACTTTGGGAGGCTAAGGCCAGTGGATCACAAGGTCAGGAGATCTAGACCATCCTGGCCAACATGGTGAAACCCCGTCTCTACTGAAAACACAAAAATTAGCGGGGTGTGGTGGTGTCATGTGCCTATAATCCCAGCTACTCAGGAGGCTGAGGCAAGAGAATTGCTTAAACCAGGAGAGGTGGAGGTTGCGGTGAGTTGAGACCATGCCATTGCACTCCAGCCAGGGTGACAGAGTGAGATCCCGTCTCAAAAAAAAAAAAATCCTCAATATGAAATTTTTCTAATACAAGGTTCTTTCTGTGATCCCACCCCCTTTAGTATTTGAGGAAAACTCATCTCACTTGCTGTCTTCCTTCTCCCTGTGCTGATCATTAGCTTGTCTTCAGATCCTCCGGAAGTCCTGGTTCCCCAAATACGGCTTGTTTTGCCTCACCCATACCCAGCACAGTCCTGCTTCCTGCGTCCTGGTGCTCCCTCTGTTAAATTGCTGTTTAGTTAATTACCTCACTCAGTGGACTGTGAACTCCTGGAAGGTCAGTAGCAAGTCTTTTTTTTTTTCTTTTTGTGGTTCTCTTGCTGCTACACAAATTAAAGAAGTCTTCATTTCTCATCATCATCTCCACCGGGTTCAATGCTCAGCAGAAGGCAGCATTTTGTAAATGTTTGTCGAGCTGTGTATATGCCTAACTCCTCTGGGAATCCTGCGTGCTATTCCTGTTTGCTGTTCACCTTTTCTCTGCTGCCTCACTGCATACTTCCTGACTTAAAAAAATCTGCCTTCTGGACGGGCGCAGTGGCTCACATCTGTAATCCCAACTCTTTGGGAGGCCAAGGAAGGCAGATCACCTGAGGTCGGGAGCAGCCTGACTAACATGGTGAATCTCCCTTCTCTACTGAAAATACACAATCAGCTGGGCATGGTGATGTGTGCCTGTAATCCCAGCTAGTAGGGAGGCTGAAGCTGGAGAATCACTTGAACCTGGGAGGCGGAGGTTGCAGTGAGCCGAGATCTCGCCATTTCACTCCAGCCTGGAAAATAGAAAGAGACTCTGTCTTAAAAATAATAATAATAATAAAAATCCTCCCTGAGTTTGGGAGGACAGGCCATTACAATGAATGTTCTTGCTGTAAAGTTAGTGACTTTATGCCAGTGTAGCTGAAAAGGGCAATCGTTTAAAAAAATTTTTTCTGCTTCATTTTTGTCTGCCCTTTTACTGCAAGGATAAGAAAGAGCAGGTGCCAGGAGAGAAAAGGCACCTGAGAACATCTGTGGTGTGGGCGTTGCCTGGGGCCATGAGAGTGGTTGGAGAACTCTTTTCCTTTGGTCTCTGTTGGGCCATGATGTCTCTGGGAAATGGACCAGCTCTGCTTTCTCAGCCTGTTGTGCTGAGGAATCTCTGCTCGGCGGGGCAGGGCCAGCATCTTCCTCTGTAATCACTTCTGTGTTGAAACAGCTCAAGCCAGTGTGTCTCTTGCTAGAGGCAGAGGGGGTTACCGGACTCCGGAAAACTGACAGCAAATGGCCTTTTCAAGCTTGAGGACGGGATGTGCCCCAGGACGTGTGGGTGCCTCTGGATGAGTTCCGTGTTTTGGGTGCTGCTGCGGTTGGGTGAACAGCTGTTTGCTTTTCCAGCTTTTACAAAATCAGGGGAAGGATTTTTGGTGACTCATGCATTTTTCTGTTCAATTTTAGTTCAATTTTACTTCTCCTGATAGGAACTCAGCATATATTTATGTTCAGAAAACTAATCTAGATGTTATTGGTGACTATAAAAAAGTGGACTGTAATATATAAAACTTGAGTATGGTTCAGATGCCAGAATCAGATGATAAATACCAGATCAAATGATAAACCCTAGGCTGAGAAAAGCTATTTCCAACATAGATGACAGAGAAAAGGGCTATTTTTCTTTTCTTTCTTTCTTTCTTCTTTCCTTTATCCCTTCCTTGTCTTGCTCTGTCACCCAGGCTGAGTGCAGTGTCACGATCTTGGCTTGCTGCAACCTCCACCTCCTGGGTTCAAGCAATTCTCCTGCCTCAGCCTCCTGAGTGGCTGGAATTACAGGTGCCCACCACCACATCCAACTAATTTTTATATTTTTAGTAGAGATGGGTTTCACTATGTTGACCAAGCTGGTCTTGAACTCCTGACCTCAGGTGATCTGTCTGCCTCAGTCTCCCAGAGTGCTGGGATTATAGGCGGGAGCCACCATGAACTGGCCTGTTTTTTTTTTCTTAATGCATAAAGAGTTTTTAAAATCAATTTGGAGTCCGGGCGCAGTGGCTCATGCCTAAGAAATGGAGGGAATCACCTGATTAATTAATTCATTGAAGCAATAATGCTGTATGTAGAAATTATTTATCATGGGCATATTTTGTTTTTGTTTGTTTGTTTTTTTTTTTTTTGAGATGGAGTTTCGCTCGTTACCCAGGCTGGAGTGCAATGGCACGATCTCGGCTCACCGCAACCTCCGCCTCCTGGGTTCAGGCAATTCTGCCTCAGCCTCCTGAGTAGCTGGGATTACAGGCACGCGCCACCATGCCCAGCTAATTTTTTGTATTTTTAGTAGAGACGGGGTTTCACCATGCTGACCAGGATGGTCTCGATCTTTCGACCTCGTGATCCACCTGTCTCGGCCTCCCAAAGTGCTGGGATTACAGGCTTGAGCCACCGCGCCCGGCCCATATTTTGTTTTTATAGTTAGAAAATACAAAACTTTGGTTAGACATTAAAAAAAAGACTTCCATTAATGAAGAAACAGACTGTTCCTGGCTAGAAATATGAAATATTGTAAAGGTGTCATTTCTTTAAAATTAGTTTATAGATTTAATGCAGTCATAGTTAAAAATCCTCGGGAGGCAGGGCATAGTTTTTTTTGTTAAGAAGCTTATAGTGTGCGAAACAGCAGTGCAGTGTCCACAGAAATAAGCCTTGAGCAGTTACAAAGCAATATATCAAATGCAGAGCAATAAAATTGGATACATATGTACTGTGGGAACTTGGAGTCCTTTGACAGAAAAGGCAGAGTGGATTCATCAGCAAAAAAATACTTCGAAAAAAAGCTAAAAAGATAAGCCAGAGCGGGAAGGAAACTCTGTTACAAAGTCCAGAGTCCCCAAGAAAATAAGTGCCTTTCCTTCCCAAGCCTTCCCTTGGGGAGGGAATGTCTGCTCTCTGCCGCCAGTCAGAATCTCCGCATGGGAAGGTCTGTGACCTGCGCCCCCATCACTTGTTCCGCGTCCAGACGAGCTGGCCCCAGGTGTACTTCCATTTTCGCTTTGGAAAAGTCATTCTGTACTTAAAAGTGACTGCAAATTAAGTAATCAAGGACAGATGGGACGGGCTTGACAATTCCAAGGAGTTCAGTTACTTGAATCTGGAAAAAGGACTGACCACATTTGTTGCCATTAATTCACTGGAGCAGTGATGCTGGCTGTAGAAAGTATTTTTTTTTTTAATCATCAGTTCTGAGCATTTGTAGCAAGTGAAATTTAACTGGGAATGGATGGTAAATTCTTTTAAAAAACAAATGGAAAAGAAATCCCTCCAGACAGTATTATGCATAGGGAGCTTGAAAAAAATATATATTCTACAGCATTTGGAAAACATTTTATCATCTGTCTATGCCACTTATAAAGGTTAGATTTTTTTTGTTGTTGTTTGAGATGGAGTTTCGCACTTGTCGCCCAGGCTGGAGTGCAGTGATATGATCTCAGTTCACCACAGCCTCTGCCTCCTGGGTTCAAGCAATTCTCCTGCCTCATCCTCCCAAGCAGCTGGGACTACAGGCACCCGCCACCATGCCTTGGCTCATTTTTGTATTTTTATTAGAGACAGGGTTTCGCCATGTTGGTCAGCCTGGCCTCGAACTCCTGGCCTCAGGTGATCCACCTGCCTCAGCCTCCCAAAGTGCTGGGATTACAGGCATGAGCTGCCGTGCCTGGCCAAGAATAGAATTTGAGTCATAGGTTGTTTGATTTAGAAGGCATGACGTGTTGCTTCATCCCAGAACTGGATGGAACTTTCAGGAGACTTAACAATTGTTCTCTTGGCAAATAAACTGCCTTTATGTTGGAATTATTTCATGATTCTTTTGTAAGATCTGTAGTGGGCAGATAGAGATATAAAAGGTGATGTCGCTGGCTCACGTGTTTTAGACATATGTCCTCCATTGCGCGCTGTTTCCCGCTAGTCCGCTTCAGAGGCATCGCTCATGGAAGTTATTTTTTTTGAGATAGAGTCTCGCTCTATCACCAGGCACCAGGCTGGAGTGCAGTGGTGGAATCTTGGCTCACTGCAACCTCTGCCTCCCGGGTTCAAGCCATTCTCCTCCCTCAGCCTCCTACGTAGCTGGTACTACAGGCACGTGCCACCACACCTGGCTAATTTTTGTATTTTTAATAGAGATGGGGGTTTCACCATGTTGGCCAGGATGGTCTCGATCTCCTGACCTCGTGATCCGCCTGCCTCAACCTCACACAATGCTGGGATTACAAGCGTGAGCCGCCCCGCCAGACCAGTTCTTCCAGATCCCTTTTCTTTGGAACACAGGCTCATCAAACTTCCATTTTTCATCCTTGCAAAACTGCAGCAGAAGTCAAGAAATGCTGTCTTTGGTGAACAGTCAAATGTCAGACCAGGTTTTTGGTGGCTATACTGTTTTTCTAATTAGTGCAGGTGTGTCAAAATGTTATTCTGAGACTTTATTCTAAGGGTACACTCTTCCTCTATTTGGTACCCCTGAAGAATGAATATAAAATCTCTGTTTCATGCCAAGCAGTGGTTGTGTGATGTTTAAATCTATGAACATTTGTAATTTCAGATTTTGCAGTGCCTTATGAGATTAAAAGTGCAAAACAAAACCAAAGGTGTTTCTCATTTAATCTTCATCATTCTATGACTTAGAAGAAGATTTTGAGATACGTTCTTCTCTTTTGAATAGGACAGACTGCTGGCAGGGAGTGCATTTATTAAAAGTGCTTGTCTTGGTTTTCAGGGTTGAAATCATGAGGGTATCTTTAATATCAGAAGGTTTCATGGCCTCTGCACCTAATGGCACTTGTGGTTTTGAATTTGGGGTCTGAAGACAGTTGTTGGTGCTCATGTGATGGAAGGACCTTTGTCACAGCCCCGACGTGCCCTCCAGGGGCCTTCTGTACATGTTCCGGAACCACTGAGGGGCACTGTTTGGATTTAACCATAATCAGTGAAAAAAGTAGAACATGGGGTTTTTGTTTTTGCTTTTGTTTTTGTTTTTCTTCGAGACAGAGTCTCACTCTGTCGCCTGGGCTGGAATGCAGTGGCACAATCTCAGCTTGCTGCAACCTTCACCTCCCAGGTCCAAGGAATTCTCCTGCCTCAGCCTCCTAAGTGGCTTGGACTATAGGCACCCGCCACCACGCCCAGTTAATTTTTGTATTTTTAGTAGAGATGGGATTTCACCATGTTGGCCAGGCTGGTCTCAAACTCCTGACCTTAAGTGATCTACCTGCCTCAGCCTCCCAAAGCACTGGAATTACAGACGTGAGCCACCGTGTCTGGCCTCCTACCTTCCCTTTTTTCTACTATCTGTTCTATTTTGTGACCGTTTATGAAAGTTGCAGTGTCTGAAGATGTGCCCATTTGAACTTGAGATCCTACTGATCTAAAACAGTAAGAAACATACTTAGTAAGAAAAGGACCTTTTCATACTCAGTAAGAAAAGGACCAATCCATGGTTAAATCGCCCGCTGAACATTTCCAAATTGCAGGCTGGTCATGGTGGCTCACGCCTGTAATGTCAACACTTTGGGAGGCCAAGGTGAGCAGATCACCCGAGGTCAGGAGTTCAAGACCAGCCTGGCCAACAGGGTGAAACCCGGTCTCTACTAAAAATAGAAAAATTAACCAGGTGTGGTGGCGCACACCTATAATCCCAGCTACTCGGGAGGCTGAGATGGGGGGATCACTTGAACCCAGGAGGTGGAGGTTGCAGTGAGCCAAGATCACACCACTGCACCCCAACCTGGGTGACTGAGTGGGACTCTGTTTAAAAAAGAAAAAAAAAGTGAGACATCCGTTTGCTTCACAATCCTAAAATATTGCAGATGGAAACCATCACCTATATTCAGATAATTCACTAAACCTCTTAAGAGCCAGAGCTGCAGGAAAGAGAACAAGATGGTTAGGGTGGGGATGGACGTCATTCTCCATCTTTGTTTACTAGATGATTCTCTTGGAGATAGGCCTTCAAAAAAATCACTTGGCAATTGGGATGGGATTTTTCTTGTAAAGTAGGTTTACAGCTTCTGATCTGGGGATGGTTGATGTATGTTTCTTACTGTCTTAATGCCTCTGGGAAGGAACGACAGGTGTATGCAAAATGTTTATAGACCAAAGAAAAGAATGCTGCTGGTGTTTGGGGATGAGCTAGTCACTTAAAGTAACGGTCATAGCAATGATTGACATTTGCATAGCACTATGCAAAACACTTCGCAGCGGACCTGGTGGCTCACGCCTGTAATCCCAGCACTTTGGGAGGCCCAAGCGGGTAGATCACTGAGGTCAGGAGTTCTCGACCAGCCTGGCCAACATAGTGAAACTCCATTTCCACTGAAAATAAAAATAAAATACAAAAAGTTGGCTGGGCGTGGTGGTGGGCATCTGTAGTCCCAGCTACTCAGGAGGCTGAGGCAGGAGAATCACTTGAACCCAGGAGGCGGAGGTACAGTGAGCCGAGATCACGCCACTGCACTCCAGCCTGGGCAATGAGTGACTCTGTCTCCAATCAAAAACCACAAAACCCCAAAACGCTTCTGTATGCCTGATGAGCCTGGAGACAGCCCTGGAGGGGAACTTGTGTTGGCATTTTATCTTCATTTGTACTTTATGGAGCTCAAGCTTAGGAAGGTCACTTGCCCAGAGCTGTTTACATAGGAAATGGGCAGGTGGGAACTGAAAACATTAAAAAAAAAAATTTTTTTTTAAACATACTATTTATTAATTCCAGGCCACTCATTCAAAAATACACAATTTAGAAATAAGAACTGTGGACCTTTAACTGTATGGTCCCACTTCCCAGAGCTGTGTGTTCCCCGGGCACCACTGGCTTCTCACAGCTGTGAAGCAGGTACCTGAGAACCAGGCAATGGCTTCTCATGGCTGTGAAACAGGTACCTGAGAACAAGGCAAGTCCACATTGAGATGCACTCAACATGCGAAGTTCACCTGCCCTCAAGACCCAGGTATGATGGAAAGAATTTAAGACATCCGGACACTTTGGAAAGCCGAGGCAGGCGGATCACCTGAAGGCGATCACCTGAGGTGAGGAGTTTGAGACCAGCCTGACCAACATGGAAAAACCTGTCTCTACTAAAAATACAAAATGAGCCAGCCGGGATGGTGCATGCCTGTAATCCCAGCTATTTGGGAGGCTGAGGCAGAACCACTTGAATCCGGGAGGCGGAGGTTGCAGTGAGCTCTGAGATTGTGCCATTGTGCTCCAGCCTGGGCAACGAGCAAAACTCTTATCTCAAAAAAAAAGAATGTAACACATCTTATTAATATTTGTTTATATTGATTATGTGTCAAAATGATAATATTTCAGATTTTTGGGTTAAAATATATTAGGATTAACTTCACCTGTACATTTTTACCTTTTTTTTTTTTTTTTTTTGAGACAGGGTCTCACTCTGTAGCCCAGGCTGGAGTCCAATGGCACAATCATGGCTCACTGAAACCTCTGCCTCCTGGGCTCAGGTGATCCTCCCACCTCAGCCTCCGGAGTAGCTGGGACCACAGGCATATGCCACTATGCCCAGCTAATTTTTAAATATTTTTGTAGAGATAGGATCTCACTATGTCACCCAGGCTGGTCTCAAACTCCTGGGCTCAATCAGTCCTTCTGCCTCAGCCTCTCAAAGTGCTGGGATTGCAGGTGTGAGCCACCATGCCCAGCCCCTTTTACCTTTTGCTGTTAAGAAATTCAAAATGATACATGTGGCTCATGTTATTTCTGTTGAACGGCACTGGCCTAGAACGATTTTCTTTGGGTTGCTAGAACATAGTTTCTGTCTCGTGTTGGTAATGTAGCTCATATTTTACCACCATTCTAGCCTGTAAGAGTACACCTCCATTTGGGGGAGCCAGTTGCCTTTCACTTCCCATGCTGATTTGAAGACTGCTTTAAGAAACTTACACATTTTTTACTCACTTAATTTTAACCGACAGGATCTGGTTCTGTCACCTGGACTGGAGAACGGTGGTGTGTTTGAAGCTCACTCACTGCAGCCTCTGACTCCTAGGATGAAGGGGGCCTCCCACCTCCTGAATACCTGGAACTGTAGGTGTGCGTTACAATGCCGGGCTTTTGTATATGTATGCATGTGTATTTGCAGAGACAGGGTCTTGCTGTGTTACTCAGCTGGTCTTGAACTTTTGGGGTCCAGCAGTCTGCCCGGTTTGGCCTTCTCAGGTACTGGGGTTACAGGTGTGGGGCACCACACCTGGCCTGTTTTCTAATTTTGATATAATTTCTGTGATTTTAATGATGTAGGCTTCCAGTTAAGTCCTGACTCCTGGCAGGCTGCATGTTTGGGGACTGTGTATTAGGTCCGTGGAGCTGTGGGTGTGGGAGTGTGAAGGTGTGTGCCATGCATACTTGGGTGTGGAGAGGAAAGGAAGACGGGAAATGAATTTTTTTTTTTGAGATGGAGTTTCACTCTTATTACCCAGGCTGGAGTGCAATGGCGCAATCTCGGCTCACCACAACCTCCACCTCCCAGGTTCAAGCAGTTCTTCCCTCAGCCTCCCGAGTAGCTGGGACCGCAGGCGTGCACCACCATGCCCAGCTAATATTTTGTATTTTTAGTAGAGACGGGGTTTCACCATGTTGGCCAGGATGGTCTCGATCTCTTGACCTCATGATCCACCCACTTAGGCCTCCCAAAGTGCTGGAATTACAGGCATGAACCACTGTGCCCGGCCTAGGAAATGGATCTTACAGACTCTTCGTGCTCCCCCTTCACAGATTCTGCTTCTCTAAGAGTCAGGAGTAAAGATGTGGACTCTTCCCCTCCCCATAAAAAATACCGCAATGTGGATACATTCCTGTTCCTGACGGGAACGTATTGGGTCCAAGGTGGGGAAAAAGGCTGAAAATCAGCACATCAGAGAGAAAGACTTCATAGCCCTTGGAAGGGAGACAGCTGGGAAAGGTTCTTCCTCTATCAGCTTTTTCCAATGTGTGCTCCGTCCTTAGTGGCTCTGGGGTTCCATAAAACTAGGGCCAGTCGATTGGCTGGAAGGCTGAGCTTCTGTGCGGCCGCAGGCCCCGTTGTTCACATCGAGCCCCGCTTGGAACTGGAGAGCTGTCTCATTCCGGCGGGTCAGCCCTTCCCCAGGCCTTGCTGGGATTGCGGAGTAACTGAGGGGTGCGCAGATGGCGTTGGGTCTAACTCAGTCTCATTATTAAAATTCTTGGCAGGAATTCCACATGAATCACATCCAAAAAAATTTACATTAAAGTTACTGCTATAAGCCTGACCTCAGCCCACAAAACTGAGAAAACTTGGTGTTCTGAGTGTACAGAACAGTCTTAACTCCTCCTTGCCCACAGACTGGTGACTTTTTGCCACAAAGAAGGGAAGACGAATTTTCTTGGGAGTCCATCAGTGGGGGGTGCGGGTGGCCTTGGAGGGGGTCACCCCGGGAGGGAGTCGGTCTGCCCTGGATTAAGGCAGACATCAGCTGCTTTGGCTGTGGTGATAAAACTTAGTGGGTTGTATGATTTCAGTCAGGTTCCTTAGCCTCTCCAAACCTCAGGTCCATCTGGAAAGTGGGGATAAAAATACCTTAAAGAGTTGTCATGGGTCCTAAGTGAGCCAGTGTGTATAAAGCTTATAGCAGAGGTGGGGTGTGCTGGCTTACACCTGTAATCCCAGCACTTTGGGAGGCTGAGGCAGGAGGATCACTTGATCCCAGGAGTTTGAGACCAGCCTGGGCCACAGGCAAAAACTCTCTACAAAAAATTGAAAAATTAACTGGGCATGGTGGTGCACGCCTGTAGTCCCAGCTGCACAGGAGTCTGAGGTGGGAGAATCTGCTTGAGCCTGGGAGGCGGAGGTAGCTGTGAGCTGTGATCATGCCATCGCACTCCAGCCTGGGTGACAGAGTGAGACCCCATCTCAAAAAAAAATGCATAGATTAAAAAACAAAGACCAGGTGTGGTGGTGAGCGCCTGTAATCTTAGCTACATGGGAGGCTGAGGCAGGAGAATTGCTTGAACATGGGTGGTGGAGGTTGCAGTGAAAGCAAAAACAAAAAACTTTAGCAGAATTTAGAGGTGCGCACCTCATAATTGTTAGCTGCTTTTTAACTTTTTTTCTTTCATTTAGGTTTTTATTTTGTTAGCTGCTTTTATTATTGTTGTCATTGCAGTTACTCATTGTGCTAAAATGTCGTGGGCGCCAGAGTGATGGATAGAATGAGGGGTGTGACTGTCCCCTCTCTTCCACAGGTCTCCATCGTAAACAGGTTTAGAGGGAAGAGAACAGGTCCTGGAAGGCAGTGGCCTTGGCCCTGAGTGACAGCTGCCTTTAAATAGCTTTCTGAGCTTGCCCTTTGGGGGAGGGGGAGGGGAAGGGGGAGGGGAGGGGGGGAGGGGAGGGTCAGGCCAGGACTGCCCAGCGAGGCAGCGTCTTTTCTTGTGCCATCTTTTTTCTCCACTGCGTTCTTCCTAATAAATTAATAAATCTGTATCTGCCTTGATGTGGATGTCCTGAGGACCTTCACCGTGATTTTCAGGTTCAGAAAGATCTTCTCGTGTCTTCTGCTTGAAGGATCAGCCTCACGGAGCTCAGAGGCTGATCCTGGAGGTTAAGCATTTTTTGTGTTACCTGAAGGCTCGATAAGAATGCCAGAGTGAACCTTGATGTGTGTCTGAAACAGACTGTGGGCATTTCTCCCGAGTGCAGGGGGAGCAGCGAAGAATAGAACTGGGGAGAGGGGACTTGGCAGTAGCAACGCTGTCCCTGGTTTCAGGTTCAGTCCTGACTCACCAGCTGGGACAAACATCCGGGGTATTTTTGGGAGATGACCGTGTTGCTGTCTGGCTCACAGGAGGATGGAACTGCATGAGACCGTGTTTAATCAGCAAGCCAAGACTTGGAGCTCACGCCTGTAATTCCGGAAGTTCGGCTAGGGCCAAGGCAGGTGGATCACCTCAGGTCAGGAGTTTGAGACCAGACTGGCCAACATGGCAAAACCCCATTTCTACTAAAAATACAAAAATTAGCCAGGCCTGGTGGCACGTGTCTGCAATCCCAGCTACTCGGGAGGCTGAATCAGGAGAATTGCTTAAACCCAGGAGGCAGAGGTGAGCTAAGATCTCACCACTGCACTCAAGCCTGGGGGATAGAGTGAGACTGTCTCAAAAAAAAAAAAAACCCAGCAAGCTGAAGGGGGAGACTTTCAGGCTAAGGGTTTGTAGGACAAAATGCCATCGATTCAGTTTTAGGGCTCAGCTAACTGCTTTGTTTTCATTCACCCTCGGAGGTATCCTCGAACACTGTGGCAGCTGTTGGAGGTCGATGCTGTGCTCTTCATTTTCCTGACCAGGAAGCAGAGGTCAGGGCAGTTAAGAGTTGGAGTCACCTGAGGCCAGGCAGAACTGGGAGCTGCACCAGGTGTGCTGCTTCCCAGCCAAGGTTCTTCCCTGGAATCAACTGCGGAAAGCAAAGGAGCTGGTGTTGATTCAGTGTCTGCTCCTGCGCCAGATACTGTTACTCTGTTTCACATAGAAATCATCCCCCGACAAGTCCCTGCGTGCTGCCGACGGTGACGTCAAGGCTTAGAGGGTTTAGTGGATGCAAATTAGAATGCAGTTCTAGCTGGCCGGGCACGGCAGCTCACACCTGTAATCCCAGCACTTTGGGACACCTGAGGTCAGGAGTTCAAGACCAGCCTGGCCAACATGGAGAAAACCAGTTTCTACTAAAAATATAAATTAGCCAGGTGTGGTGATGGGCGCATTTAGTCCCAGCTACTCGGGAGGCGAGGTGGGAGAATCACTTGAACCCGGGAGGTGGAGTTTGAGCCGAGATTATGCCATTGCACTCCAGGCTGGACCAAAAGAACCAAAAGAAGAAGAAGAAGAAGAAGAATCCTGATCTTTTTATGAAGTCCACGCTTTTCTCTCAGAACTCTCCTGCCTCCTGGAAGATGCTTCTAGCCCGGCAGATTGGGTCATTCTT
>CM052652.1:93372705-93383312 GCA_028533165.1 Leontopithecus rosalia | reverse complement strand
GCAATTCTCCTGCCTCAGCCTCCCGAGTAGCTGGGATTACAGGCACGTGCCACCGGGCCCAGCTAATTTTTTGTATCTTTAGTAGAGACGGGGTTTCACTATGTTGACCAGGATGGTCTCGATCTCTTGACCTCGTGATCCACCCGCCTCGGCCTCCCAAAGTGCTGGGATTACAGGCTTGAGCCACCGCGCCCGGCCTTATTTATTTATTTTTTGCTGTGATTGATAATTGCAGTTGTCTGAAGACCTAAGAGCACCCTTGTTTCCTTGAAGTCAAAAAACCTTTCTGAGGTCAGGTGTGGTGGCTCATGCCCACAATCCCAGGACTTTGGGAGGCCAAGGTGGGCAGATCACCTGAGCCCAGGGTTTCTTTGCCAGACTGGGCAATACAGCGAGACCCCATCTCTACAAAATAATTGCAAAAATTAGCCAGGAATGGTAGTCCCAGGTACTCAGGAGGCCGAGGCGGGAGGATGACTTGAGCCGAGCAGGTCCAGGCTGCAGTTAGGTGTGATCATGTTGCTGCCCTCATGCCTGTAATCTCAGCACTTTGGGAGGCTGAGGTGGGTGGATCACTAGATCAAGAGATCGAGACCATCCTGGTCAACAATGGTGAAACCCCGTCTCTACTAAAAATACAAAAAATTAGCTGGGCGTGGTGGCGTGTGCCTGTAATCCCAGCTACTCAGGAGGTTGAGGCAGGAGAATTGCCTGAACCCAGGAGGTGGAGGTTGAGGTGAGGTGAGATCGCGCCATTGCACTCCAGCCTGGGTAATAAGAGTGAAACTCCGTCTCAAATAAGTACATACATACATACATACATACATACATACATACATACTAATCTGTGGAACTTGGTCCTGCTGTAAGATACAGAGTTTCCTTTTTATTGCTTTAGAAGCTGCTGAACTTGCCTTCTGTCCCTCTCAGTACCCCGTACGTACCCGCACTCCGTGGTGTGAACCCAAGCTGGGGAGAAGGAAACGCTTGCTGAGTGCGTGCTGTGACTGGCACACTTTCAGAACCCTGATGTGCATGGCAGCCACAGACATCTCTGTTTTTCTGATGAGGGAGCTGAGGCCTGGAGAGGTGCAGTGTACATGCTTTGAACCTCATGGCTGGTGTTTGTAATGGGACGGAGGGTTTAAACTCAGACTTCAGTGACGCTGAAGCCCGCGTCTCTTCGACTGTGCTATTCTTCTTTTCCACTGAGCGGGAACTGGGTGAAATGGAATTCGGCTTGTTTCTTAGGAGAAGGGCAGTGGAAAGCCTTTCTCTCTTTTCCCCTCAGGCCACAGGGGCCAGCTGGCGGAGGTGGTTCACTGACTCGGAGTGAACGGAAAACTGGGTCATGCGCTGCCAGGAGCCCGCATTCCTGTTTAACTGGCTGGCGCGCGCTTTCTTTGTGTTTGTTTACCTTATGGCGAGTTCTGACAAATAAAATGGATTCTTTTCTTGGCCTCGTCACTTGGGAAGAGCAAGCCATGGGGTTTTAGTGGTGGGAGTGCAGGACTGAAGATGCCTGGGATTTGGAAAATCTCCGAGTACGTGGTGCAGAAAGGACCCTTGACTTTGGCGGCAAGAGCATATGGGTGGCGGCTTCCCAGTCACGCCCACGGAATCGGACGTGGCCTCGTCACTGTGCTGTGTCCACGCACCCTCCTGCTGCATCTCCAAACCTTCATCCCTCCAGCTGGTCCCCTGGGAGGGTCCTGGCCGGTCAACTAGCATGGATTTATCGAGCTCCCTCTGGATAAAAGACTGAGGCTGGGCGCGGTGGCTCATGCCTGTAATCCCAGCACTTCAGGAGGCCGAGGCGGGCAGATCACGAGGTCAAGAGATCGAGATCAGCCTGGCCAACATGGTGAAACCCCGTCTCTACTAAAAATACAAAAAGTTAGCTGGGCGTGGTGGCGCGTGTCTGTAATCCCAGCTACTCGGGAGGTTGAGGCAGGAGAATTGCTTGAACCCGGGAGGTGGAGGTTGCAGTGAGCCGAAATTGCACCACTGCACTCCAGGCTGGCAACAGAGTGAGACTCTGTCTCAAAAAAACAAAAAACAAAGTAGGCCGGGCGTGGTGGCCCATGCCTGTAATTTTACCACTTTGGGAGACCAAGATAGGTGCATCATTTGAGACCAGGAGTTTGAGACCAGCCTAGCCAGCGTGGTGAAACCCCGTTTCTACTAAAAATACAAAAATTGGCTCTACGTGGTTGGCGCATGCTTGTAGCTGCAGCTACAAGGGCGGTTGAGGCACGAGAATTGCTCGAACCTGGGAGACAGGCTGCAGTGAACCAAGATCGCGTCACTGCACTCCAGCCTGGGTGACAGAGTGAGACTGTCTCAAAAATAAAATAAAATGGCCGGGAGCAGTGGCTTATGCCTGTAATCCCAGCACTTTGGGAGGCAAAGGCAGGCAGATCACCTGAGGTCTGGAGTTCGAGACCAGCCTGGCCAATATGGTGAAACCCTGTCTCTACTAAAAATTAAAAAATTTGCCAGGCATGGTGGCACACGCCTGTAATTCCAGCCACTCGGGAGGCTGAGGTAGTAGAATCCCTTCAACCTGGGAGGCGGAGGTTGCAGTGAGCCGAGATCCCACCATTGCACTCCACCATGGGCCACAAGAGTGGTCTCAAAAAAATAAAAATACCTGGCTAGGCACCGTGGCCTCTGCCTGTCATCCCAGTGCTTTGGGAGGTGGAGGCAGGCGGATCACTTGAGCCCAGGAGTTTGAGACCAGCCTGGGCAACATAGTGAGACCCCACCCATGCCTGCGGAAAATTAGACACTAGCATGATGGTGTGTGTTTGTAATCCTGGCTACTCATGAGGCCGAGGTTGAGGGATCGCTTGAGTGTAGGAGTTCAAGTCCAGCCTGGGCCATGTAGCGAGACCCTATCTCTTAAAAAAACAAACCAACCCAGACCTGGAAGTCTTAAGCCTTGTTAGTCTCCATCCAAACCTTGGCTGATCGTTATGGGACACGTCAACCTGAGCAAGACCCTTTCCTGGGCCCCTCTCTCTCACACCGTTTCATCCCACCCCGGAGGCCTGACTCAGCACCCTTGGTCTTAGATGTCCTGCTTCTTGCCACGGACGCCCCAGGCCAGATTCTTCCTTCCTTTCACACACATCTCATTCTTCCACGTCCTCAGCTAAGTGTTTGGGTGAAAACCCAGACTTTCTTTGGCTCCCTAGGTTCTGGATTGGTGATTGGAGTAAGGATGCTTCAGAGCCGTTCACGTTCTAGAAACATGTTTTATCAGGACGTCCAGAGCTGTTGGGATCAGTCTTCAGCTCCGGTTGTGTATTAATTCCTGAGGGGCAGTCCCCACACCCCGTTCTGGTAACTGAACATGTGGGTTCCCCATTCAGCAGGCTCCACTTCCCTGCCAGGTGGCTAGAGAAGGAAACAAGGGC
Organism: Leontopithecus rosalia; assembly: GCA_028533165.1. Taxonomy (NCBI): domain Eukaryota; kingdom Metazoa; phylum Chordata; class Mammalia; order Primates; family Cebidae; genus Leontopithecus; species Leontopithecus rosalia. Next base: position 93,379,890 of record CM052652.1, on the reverse strand, counting down.
CCAGAAGATGTTCAAGAGAGTCGATGGATGGGGACCCAGCCAGCCCGTGCCCAGCCCACCTGACATCTCTGTGTCCAGCGTGTCGCCCTTCCCCTTGACAGTGCCAGACACGCTTCCATCACACGCTTTTGCGAGCCCTGGTTTTCTCTACTTTTTGCTGACCATGCCCTATAGTCATCTGCCTTAGTTTCCCAAATCTCTGTTGTTTTTTTGCACTATTATTATTATTTTGAGATGGAGTCTTGCTCTGTCACCAGACTGGAGTGCAGTGGTGCATCATACCTCACTGTCACCTCGAACCTCTGGGTTCAAGGGATCCTCCCACCTCAGCCTCCCAAGTAGCTAGGACTCCAGGTGCACAGCACACCACACAGATAAGTTTTTTGACTTAGTAGAGGCGAGGCTGCACTATGTTACTCAGGCTGGTCTCAAACTCCCGACCTCAGGTGATCGCCGACCTCGGCCTCCCAAAGTGGTGGGATTACAGGTGTGAGCCGCCTCGCCTGGCCCTGCGTGTCTGTCTTTAGATCTTGTGACTTTGCTGCCCTGCGTCTGTACAATTCGGGATCATTAGCCCTGAAATCCATGTTCTGTGAGCCTTCCTCGTTTCTGTCCTCTTGGCACCAGCTTGGCTTCATGGAGAGGGGACCAGAGGGTCTCCTGTCTTAGAAGGAGCCTTGGTTTCTTAGCCAGGGGTGTTTATGGCCAGCTTCTTTCTTTCCTTAGCCTGAGTTCACAAAGGTGGTCCAGGAGGGTTTAGAGCTGTGGATGTCGTGGAAATCTGAGGCCTGTGCTGGTTCAGCTCCAAGAACAAGGGCTACTTTGACAACAGCCAGTGAGCTGCTTCTGGTGGGGGTTTTCAGGGGAAGAGAAGGGAGGCCTCTGTGAACAGGATGTTTCTATGTCTTGGAAACTCAGATTCAGTAAGAGAGAGTCAGCATTGTCTTCCTCCAGCCTTTCCCTCCTGGCCTAGCTACCACCATTGCTGCCGGAGCTAGTGTGGAGGGCGAAGGGATGGGCAGGAGAGATGGGAAACAGGTCCCTGGTGTGTGAGTGTTTTTTTCTTTTCATTTAAAACTTGGAAGTTGGCCAGGTGTAGTGGTTCATGCCTGTAATCCCAGCACTTTGGGAGGCTGAGGTGGGAGGATCTCTTGAGCCCAGAAGTTCAAGACCAGCCTGGGAACATAGAGAGACTACCCCCGATCTCTATAAAAAATAAATTGAAAAAAAAATAGCTGGGTATGGTGGCGTGTGCCCATAGTCCCAGCTACTCAGGAGGTTGAAGTGGGAGGATCACTTGAAGCCAGGAATTCCAAACCATCCTGGGCAACAGAACAAGACCTTTACACACACACGCATGCAGGCACCAGGCCGAGGGACAGCTAGGAGAGAGACTTCTGAGGATAAGTAATAGTAATCCTTGATCCAAGTGGTAAGGGAGTTTCAGCAGGTGGACAGGTGCAAATACAAAGGTGGGAAGGGAACAGAAAGGGGAACATGGTGCCAGGAGTAGTGGTAAAAGCCAGAACATGGAGGGCTCGACTGCCTTTGCTTGCCTTGCTGAGGAGTTTGGCCTTTATCCTCAGGGTGAGCCAGGGCAGCAGAAGGATGTGAAACAAAGGCTTGTTGTTTTGGGGTAAGAATAGATTGGAAGGGAGCCAGACTGGAACTGGACAGGAGGCAGTTATAGTGACTCCAGGTATACTGACCCTGGGTCCAAACTCCAGATATACTGATCCTGGGTCCAAACTCCAGATATGCTGACCCTGGTTCCAAACTCCAGATATGCTGACCCTGGGTCCACACTCCAGTTATAGTGACCCTGGATCCAAACTCCAGATATACTCACCCTGGATCCAAACTCTAATTATACTGACCCTGGGTCCACACTCCAGTTATAGTGACCCTGGATCCAAACTACAGTTATACTGACCCTGAATCCAAACTGCGTGTGAGGCCAGGCGCGCAGTGGCTCATGACCATAATCCCAGCACTTTGGGAGGCCAAGGTGGGCAGATCACCTGAGATCAGGAGTTCAAGACCAGCCTGGCCAACATGGCAAAATGCCGTCTCTACTAAACATACAAAAATTAGCCAGGTGTGGTGGCAGGCTCCTGTAATCATAGCTACTCGGGAAGCTGAGGCAGGAGAATCGCTTGAACCCGGGAGGCGGAGGTTGCAGTGAGCTGAGATTGCGCCATTGCACTCCAGCCTGGGTGACAGAACGAGACTTTGTCTCAAACAAAACAACACAAAACACAAAAGAAACCCCTCCACTTGAGGTAGTTAGAGTGGAGACCTCATTCAGGAGCTGTCTGGAAAGTGAGCAGAAGCAAGGCGGAGAGAAGCATGTGGAAGGTTTCTGCTTTGAGACGCTGGGTGGAGGGCAGTTGGGTCCCTTCATGGAAATGAGGAGCAATAGCAGAGAAAGGTGGGGGGAGGCCGCCATATGGGGAAGGTGGCCGTGGTCAGGAGGCGGCCCCTGAGCTTACTCTGGAACTCTGTTACCTGGCTCTTGATGAGATGAGGACAAACTATTTTCTTCTCCCTCTTTTTGGCATGGAGTTGTTTTTTTTTTTTTGAGATTTAATTTAATGCAGTAAAATTCAGGGTTCTTAAGTACCCAGCTCGCTGTGTTTGAACAACTGTTACACCTACATAAACAACCATCCAAACAAGATGCAGAACTTTTCCATCTCCGTGCAGAGTTCCCCGCTGCGCCTGTCCGGTGACGCCCCTCCCACCCACCACTCAGTACCCATTCTAAAACCATGGAAATGGAATCATGCAGTCGGTGTCCTTTTGTGTCTGGCATAATCGGAGGTTCCTCCTTGTTTTCGGTTGTATGAATTCTTTGTTAAAGATTATTAGTATATCAGCTTTCGATACTCTCTTATTGCTGAGAGTATTCCCCTGGATGGACGTGTTGTCACAATGTATCCATTCTTCCAGTGATGTGTGTGTAAGCTGTTTTCAGTTTGGGGTGGGGAAGGCTGTTATAAACAAACGTATTTATGGATTAAAAACAGTTATCCTGGGTAAATACTGATAAGTCAGAAGACTGAGGAGCTGATGGGGTAAAGGAACATTTATCTTTGTAAGACAGACCAAACAGGTCTTCAAATTGGTTGTGCTGACCAGGCATGGTGGCTCACGCCTGTAATCCCAGCACTTTGGGAGGCCAAGGCAGGCAGATTGCTTGAGCCCAGGAGTTTGAGAGCAGCCTGAGCAACATGGCAAAACCCCATCTCTACAAAATCTTTTAAAAATTAGCTGGATGTGGTGGCACATGCCTGTAATTCCCAGCTACTTTGAGGTAGGAGGATGATCTGACCCTGGGAATGTGGAGGCCTTAATGAACAAAAGTGGCACCTAGTCCAGCCTGGGCAACAGTGAGATCCTGTCTCAACAGCAACCAGGGAGTATGGCTACCGTTTACATCCCACCTGCAGTGCGTGAGAGTCCTGTTTCCCCCCAGTGTGAAATAGTTTTAATTTGCATTTCCTTGATGATTAAAGATGTTGAACAGCTTTGCATATTCTTCCTGGTTGCCCACGTATCTACTTTCTACTTTCTGGAAGCATCTGTCCTTATCTGTTGCTTATTTTTTACTGAGTTTTTCATATTTTTAGTGTTGACTTATAAGAGTTCTTTTCTTTTTTTTTGAGACAGTCTCACTCTGTCACCATTGGAGTGAAATGGCGCAGTCTCATCTCACTGCAACCTCTGCCTCCTGGGTTCAAGCCAGTCTCCTGTCTCAGCCTCCTGAGTAGCTGGGATTACAGGCGTGTGCCACCATGCCCAGCTAATTTTTGTATTTTTAGTGGAGCCAGGGTTTCACCACGTTGGCCAGGATGGTCTTGATCTCTTGACCTTGTGATCCGCCTGCCTCAGCCTCCCAAAGTTCTGGGATTACAGGCATGAGCCACTGTGCCCGGCCGAGAGTTATTTATATAGTCTGGGTATGAATTCTTTGTTAAAGATTATTAGTATATCAGCTTTCGATACTCTACTATCTATCTGTATGTATATATATTATACATTATTTTTGGTTTTAATATCACTTGTTTCTGCCTATCCTGAGGCACTAAGCACTGGGGGGATTTTCATGTCAGGAAATTGTGAGATGGAAGGTGCTATGGTTATGACAAGGTTTTCTTTCTGTTGTTGAAGGATGTCATGGGAGGCATGCTGACCGTTGGTCTAGGCTGGGACTGGAGCTGAGCAGAGCTCAGGCGGGCGTGTGAGGCTCTGATTCAGGAGCCAGGTTGATTTGAGATGCGGTAGAGCTCTTCCCCAGCTGTAGAACAGCTGGTTTTAGAGCCTTTTCAAAGGACTGTTTCACTGCCTGAGTTGGAGGAAACAGTGATACATTTGCGACCTCAGATTTGGAAGGAGGAGTATTTTAATGAGCCTCACTGCCCATCACCCGGCCACTGTGGGTCTTGGCCGTAACATTTCCTCCACACCTGTGGGCATTCAGCTGCCTCCTCAGTTTATTTCAAAGCAAATCCCAGATCTGTTTCCATCATCAGTGTCTTGGTCTGTATTTCTAGAAGATAAGGACTCTTCAAAACCATACAACCCAAAATGCCACTATCACACCTTAGAAATGAATACTAATTCCTTCATAACACTTTGCTTTTTACTGTTTATTTCTTTGCAAGACCTTGGTCTGCGTTTCTCTCACCCCTGTCGGAAGACACGCTCACTGCTTCTCTGTCCTTACTGGCTCTTTGAACTCGCCTGCAGGTTCTTTGTTCTTGGAGGTACACAGTGACATTCTGTCAGTCCTCCTGGCTGCTTCCCTGTCCCTTATATTTTGAGACAGAGTTTCCCCCTCATTGCTCAGGCTGGAGTACAATGGTGTGATCTTGGCTCACTACAACCTCCACCTTCCAAGTTCAAGCAGTTATACTGCCTCAGCCTCCCAAGTAGCTGGGATTACAGTCATGCACTGCCACACCCAGCCAATTTTGTATTTTTAGCAGAGACAGGGTTTCACCATATTGGTCAGGCTGGTCTTGAACTCCCAACCTCAGGTGATCCACCCGCCTCAGCCTCCCACAGTGCTGGAATTACAGGCGTGAGCCTCCGCGCCCGGCCCTGTTGCCTTTTTTCTCTTGAAAAGTACTGTGTGACATATACCATAGAAAAGTGCATTGAACAGACAGGTCCAGGTGAGTGTGTTATTGTCAGCAGACTCTGTGCAGCAGCATCTGAGGAAGAAATGGACAGGCCCCGGATCCACTGCGTGCCCTTCCTGGACACAGCGCCTTCCTCTCCATTGGAGGAACCATCGCCCCAACTTCCGTGGTTATCCCTCCTCGCTTCCCTTGATACTTTTCAGTTGACGCGTGCTTCTCTGAACACTCCAGTTGTGCACGTTTGGAGCGTTACGTAAATAGAATTATTTGTTTCTTCTTATTTTTTTTTTGATACAGGGTCTCACTCTGTTGCCTGGGCTGGGGTGCAGTGGCGCAATCGCAGTTCACTGTTGCCTTGACCTCCAGGGCTCAGTCCCTCACAAGTAGCTGGGACTACAGACGTGTACCACCACACCTGCCTCATTTTTTGTGTGTGTATTTTTTGTAGAGGTGAGGTTTTGCTCTGTTACCCAGGTTGGTCTCGAACTCCTGGACTCAAGCAGTCCACATATCTTGGCCTCTCAAAGTGTGGGGATGACAGGCTGAGCCACTGTTCATTTTTAACGAAGTCCCGTTTGACTTTTCATTTTAGGAGGTGCTTGTGTGTCATGAGAAGTACCCTCCCAGCTTCCCTGAGGCCTTCTTTCCCCCTGAGTTTTCTCTCTCACACTTTGTTGTCTTGTAGAAGCATCATGGTTCTGTCATTCATCTTTCGGGCACCCTTTCGCCTTTCAGGCCAGTTCTTAGGCTTTTTCCAGGAAGGCATTCCATACCCATCACATCAGCCGTCTTCAGACCCCCTGGCTCCTGCCTGCAGTAGGGAAAGCTTTCTGCTTGTTTAGAGTGTGCACTCCTTGGGCCAGACCTCAGCTCCCTGCCATGGGTGGGTTGAGAGGGACAAAGACATTGGCAGAGATTTGAGCCCCCGAGCGGGTCAGGGAGCGGGTCAGCTCCTCGGAGCCCCAGCCCAGGCTGTGGGATTCTCAGAGGAGGCCTTCATTTCTGTCCGTGCTATTAGCAGACCAACTGCTCTACTTGGTTTCAGGTTGGAAGTATCTGTCCTTCAGAGTTAACTTACTTTTTGGCTAAAAGCAGGCTCTGCACCTACATGTGTGTAAGGACTTTGACTGACCGGTCTCTAGCCCTGCCCGCTGCTTCTTTTTCCTGTGGGCAGATGTCCTCGGGTGTGTTGGTCCCTCGGGTGTGTTGGTCCGCTCAGGGGCACTTGGAAGACTCCGGGTTTTCTGTGGCCTCTCTATTTTGAGTCTGATTATTTGGCTTTAATCAGAAAAATAAACTTATTTTTAATTTTTCCTCGGCCTGGCCGAAGTAGGTTCAAACAGGCTTTTTAAACTTGACTACATGTGAATGGCGGGGAATGGTGGCCTGTTGGGGAAATGGATCATTTCCAGGGGTCTCTCTCCAGGCAAAGTGTGACTTGGTAGTTTACTGAGAAAGACTCAAGCAGGCCACAAGAAGTACTTAAAACATTTTCTCCTTTTATGTGGCTCTAATCACAGTCTTATCATAAGCCCCAGCCCTGGTAGTTAATCCAAGTAATTTAATTAAATCCTTTTATTTTATAGATGAGGAAACGGGGAGACGCCTCCCTCAGTTCTCCGCCCCTGGTGCCCTGGCGTGATTTGCTGAAGGTTGGGTGTTTGGGAGCTGTTTTCAGGGAGCAGGATTGGGAGTGATGCCCTGAATGAGGAAAAAGGCCTTTTTTTCCTTCACTAAAACAATCATTTTTTTAAAAATTGCTGTGATCTCACAAATTTTAAATTCCTTTAATGAAACCTCACCCTTGAACTTGATACATTAGAAGCTTTGCTTGGAATGAAGTGGAATTTCCATTCTTAACCACTGCGAGGTTCTGCTTTCAGAAGGGGTTGGGCTCTGTGTCATTTTCTTAGTCACTTTCTTTGTGGACCCGCAGTGTCTTCACCACAGCGGGCATTGTGGTTGTATTCCATACCTGTGAGAGAAGTTTCTAGAGGCCTTTGGCTTGAAACGCGCATGTACTCAGCCATGTTCTTTT